>CM077153.1:142167551-142767551 GCA_039583875.1 Platanthera guangdongensis
AACCTCCCTTGGCTTTCTTCAAAGCTTCTTGAATTAGAACACAGTAGGGTTGAATCTCTAGGCAGATGATCTTCAATCAACTGCTGACTTGTGATTCTGATATCAATCTGAATCTTCTTTATCAGCCTGGTTCAACAGCTGGTCTTCTTAGAAGGAGCTTTCTCTCTCCAACTTCTTAGATCTTCACTTGAAGATCTTCTTCTGGTTGTGTTGTATTTCACTTCAATGATTGCTTCATCGATCCCCTTCTGTTGAAGGAATAAGCCTTTATATAGGCTTACTTCATGGTGACCGGCTGATCCGGTTTCTAACAACTTCTGACAGCTCTGACAGTAGCAGTTGACCGGTTGAAATGACAGCTATCAAGTCATCCAGTGTTGGGTATTGTATCCACAATGTACCTGATTTGAAGAAGCCCCTGGACAAGCTAAGGTCAATAGACTATGTATTTGATAAAATCTTTCTAGTTGTGCTTGCAGTTTTTCCACGCTAAGTGCACACCAATGTCAGGGTGCAGTAGGTCAATATACACGGGTCTGCACGACGTAATCCCTCGTTGAGCAGATCAGTGTGTTGGCCTACGTGTATTCTCTCTATTGGAGTGCACTTATTTTCAAGCATAGGGCTGTAAATATGCAGGAGCAGACAAGGAGCAAGGATGGGTCAAGGAGCACCTCATAGGTGGAAAGACGAAAATTCATCTAAGTTTAAATCGACGAGAATCACCAAGTGATTCTCGCCGATTCGACGAGAATCACTTGTGATTCTCGTCGATTCGTCGAGAATCAGAAGTTGTTTCTCGCCGAACTCGACCCAGCCACTTCTAAGCAAGCACCTCTGCTTCTAAGTAAGAATCGACGAGAATCACCAAGTGATTCTCGCCGATTCGGCGAGAATCACTAGTGATTCTCGTCGAATCGTCGAGAATCACTGGTTGATTCTCGCCGTCTCGACCTGGCCTAAAGCAGTGCGTGCAACCAAGGCAAATTCGATGAGAATCATCTTTGATTCTCGCCGAATCGTCGAGAATCACTCTTGATTCTCGGCGACTCGGCGAGAATCACTTTCGATTCTCACCGATTTTGACTTGGGCGTTTTTCTGGAACTTCCTGAACCGGATTCTGCCGCTGTTAAGATTCTGAACCGGGACTTAGGGATTCAGCGTTTGGGTCCCACAACGGTCATTTTGGAAAGCATCTACAGTATTTATACACGGGTATTTTGAACGGAATACCCAGACAGAAAGAAGCCGAGCAGAGCAAACCCTAAAATCGCGATTCCTCTCCGCCGCCGCCGTCCCGCTCGCGCTAGTCCGTCGCCGCTGCTGATCGCTTTTCTTCCCGATCTCCGGCGATAGAAGCTTAGCAAAGCTTTGAGTCTCACGTGTCTATCCAGAGATCTCTTGTCTCTCGATTTGTTGATCGGGAAAAACTTCCCCGTCCGAATCGATCGAGACGACTGATCCTCGTGTGACCGTTGGAAGACCAAGCTAGCTTCGCTACGAAGTTTGGATCTCCAAGTTCAGCAGCCGCTCATCATCATAGCCGCCGATCCCGAAGCTAGCCGCCGCTCGTGTTGCCGCCGCCGGTTCCGGGGAGATCCTCTCCAAGAGAGACCAAGGTTGTAGACTCTTCGTTGACTTCACGAACACGTCGTCGAACGAAGAGGAACACCGAAGTCTCCAAACGAAGTTTGTATCTCGTGTACATTCTATATTTACTTTTGTTGTAAAGGAACGATTGTTCCGTGTTGTAAGGGTTGGGTGCAACCCGTTTTGTGGGAGTGTTGACTCTCACGTGTGGAAGGGTTCCTTCCGATAGTGCAGGGATTGGATTTCAATCCTGTTGGAGAAGTGACCGAGTCGTCCCGTGTTGGGAGATAGGTCGAAGGGGGAAAGTGGATGTACCCAAGTCGGGGAACCACTATAAATTGCCTGTGTATTCTGTGTGCTGTGCTTTTTATTTTTATTGTGCAGGTACATTCGTAAATTCCGCAAAAGCGCTACACGTCACCTATTCCCCCCCATAGGTGCACATAGCCGACACTAGGTGGACTTTCATCCAGTCACTTCTTGAAACTTCTGTCACTGTCTGAAAGTGTCGAGACAGATAGTCTTTAAGTGTCGACACAAATAGACCAAGTGTCGACACAAGTAGACTAAGTGTCGACACTAGCCTTCATGGTGTCGACACAACTCCTTGTGTTGTAGAAACTTCTTCTCGACACTACTTCTTCAGAATGTGTCGACACTGATCCTGTGTGTCGACACAAGACCTTCTTCTTCAATACTTAGTTGATTTTTGCTAAGTGTCGAAACTTGTTAAGTGTCGACACATCTACTTTGTGTCGACACATGCCTTCTGTGTTGAGACTTTGCTGAGTGTCGACACATCTCCTTTGTGTCGACACATTCTTCATGTGTTGAGACTTTTGCTGAGTGTCGACACATCTCCTTTGTGTCGACACTTGTACTTAAACTCTGTTGAAGTTTGCTGAGTGTCGACACAGCCTCCTAGTGTCGACACATGTACTTGAACTTTGTTGAAGTTTGCTGAGTGTCGACACAGCCTCCTAGTGTCGACACTTTTGATGTCGACAAAGTTCCTCTGGGTGTCGACACTGCTTCTAAGTGTCGACACTGATTCTTTAGACATTTCTTTATTGTGTGTCGACACTGCATGTATGTGTCGATACTTTCCTTCTGGTGTCGACTCTGCCTTCCTGGTGTCGACACAATTACTCCAAGTGTCGAGACAGCTTCTCTGGGTGTCGACACAAGTCTTCTTAAGTGTCGACACTTTTCTTCTAGGTGTCGACACATGGACTTAGAAACTTTTTGCTTTTCTTGCAATTACTTAACCTGCACAAATAAACTCAAAGCACATCAAATACACCTTGATGTATATCATTGAGTAGGGTGAGGCTTCTTCAAATCAGGTACATATATTCCAATGTACCCTACAATCTCCCCCTATTTGGAGAAGTCATAACCCTTAGTCAATGATATACACCATACATAACAAATTCTCAGTATGATGTAAAACAGTAATATTTGACAGGGAAAATACTTAAACATGCATGAATAGAACATGTATATACCATTAGCTCAGAACAATTAATGTAATAGATGAACATATAACATTGTTCTTACAAATTCCAACATTTTCATTAGTCAAAAGTTTACATAGAATTTTAATACAAATGTTTACAACTTGTAAACTAAAGAAAATGCTATCCTAAGGCTGCTCTGGCTCCTTGATTACAATCCCTTTTCAAGATTGAATCTTTGCTTGAACTTGAGCTACAATATCATCAGCAGCAACAGACTTCTTCCCTTTGAGATCTTTCTTTTTCAACTCTTCAGCCTTTATCTTCTACCTTTCAAAATAGTGATAAGGCTTGGGGAAATACTTGCTAGGCTCCTGTGCATTAGGAGGTAGCTTTTCCAGTTTAGCCTTTCTTCTATATTGTACAATGGCCTCTTGCCTATTCTCATGCTTCCTCCACTCCAGGTCAGAATACCACTTACCTCTATCCAGGACATTGTCCTTAGCATCCTTCCATGCAGTCAAAATGATATTCCTGGAAGTGGGGCTCCATTGTTCAAAATCAGGTCTCAATTCATCTTGCTCTCTGAATCTTTTCTTAGACAATTGAGCCTCTTGTTCCTTTAATAAGGCCTCTTGTTCTTTGAGTATTGCCTCTGGCACAGGCTGAACAACTTTCTCTATGATGACATTCTGATTTCCCTCAGGAGGACTATACATAGACTGTATCTCTTGATGTATCATGTCAAAGTCTGGTGGAGGGTATATCACTTGAGCCACTTCAGCTTGCTCTCCTCCAAGGTATGCAGGATTAATTCCAGACTCTGCAACATTGTCATCATCACATAAGGGTGGTTATCCAAGGGTGGCTCTGATGGAATTGGAAATCCACTTTGCATGATCAGAGCTTGCCTTGACCAATACCCTCTCCCCCTTTATGACTTCTCTCTCTATATGATCCCTCAAATCATCTTTCTGAAACCTTATCTGTGCATTCAGATAGTTTACTCCATCTTTATAGAAGGGTTTTAATCTTTGGAGCTTGTCAGTAATTGCCTTCTGAGAGTCTTAAATGGCAGTTTTAACAGCAGTTAGGCTCTCTTGTAATTGCTTGTCAAATTCTTCTTTGGCAGTGGCACTTTGTGCAGTCTGACCAGTAGCTATATTCTTCATTTCAGTTATTATGGCATTATGTGAAGCTGTCAAATTATCATTCATCCTTATCTGGTTTTCCAGGACATAGACTTGCTTCACTTCTAGCTCATCAAGTTTTGTCTTTATTTTCTCTTGATGTGTGGCCAGATAGACTACTGCATTTCCTCCCTTATAGAAACAATCAGTCATTTCCTTTTTGTTGAGATTCACTTCAAATCTGATAGATTTGATGTCTTGTGCAAGATCAAACTGCAGTGACTTATGTCCTTCATCCACATATTTTTCTATAGCTTGCCTTTGCTCATCAAGCTTGATTTGCAATGCTATCATCAGTGAACTGTAATCAGTAGATGGGGCAGGCTGAGGAGTAATGGTCTGTAGGGCTTTCTTATAGTTTTGGCTCCTTCTTTTGAAGACCTGGAACTTCCTCTTATTGGCCCTAACAGCCTCTTCATCTTCTGAAGCAGATGTGCTTGAAATATCCACTCTTTCCTTAGGACTAGGATGTGAATCCTTCTCAGTCCTTGGTAGCCCTTCAGTATCTCTTGGCTCCTCAGTCTCCTTCCTTGCAGTTTCCTCTATAATCTCCATAAGCTCCCCCTCAACATTGACCTTCTCCCCCTCAGTTGCAGCTATTTCTTTCTCAAGATCTGCTGTACAAGATCAGGGAATAGCTCCTCTAAGGTGAATTCCTGTTGAGAATGGGCTGCAGAATCTCTTATCTCATCAACCACTTTATCAGTAACAGATGTGTCCTCCATGATAACATCTTGTGCTTGAGGTTGTATCTGTGTTTGCTGATGAACATTAGGTAATGAATCAGTCAAAACTTCATCCTCTATAGTGAAATCTAATTGACTAATTTCAGTGATTACCTCTAGTATGGTTTGAGTAGCCCTTTCACTCTCTAGTGGAGTTGGCTCTTCCAAAAGTAGAGGCTCCCCCTGGAGTGGATCTAGGTGAATTGGGCTTGCTGAGGGTAGCTCCCCATGCCTCTGAGCATCTTCTTGTCTTGCTTGAGACTGACCAGCATTTCCAGTCTCTTCATCGTCAGGAGTAAAGAGAACTTGCTCTTCAGAGCTGCTGGAGGATTCATGAGCCATAGTGGCTGTCTTCTTCTTCTTTTTCTGGGGTGTGTCCTTTACTAGAAATGGTAGTTCCTTTGTCAACACGCTGTCCCACCTGGAGGAAATTCTCATATCCATATTCCTCATGTGGTTAATCTTTGAACCTGCAGCTTGGTTCATTGCATCTGGTATGCTACCAGCGAGGTAAAGACTTAGTATTCTACCCAGATTGGGCTTCTTCATACTTTCTTTTATCTTATCAAACATAACTGTAGACCAATCAGTATTTAGTTTGAAGATTATCCTTGTTATCAAATTGAACATATAAGCTGAAATTCTGTCATGTCCTCCAGGCTTGCTCAAGATGACTTTGCCAACTATTTCAGACAAGAATTTTCCTTGGATGTTCATCCCTTTCCTGTTGAACACTGATCCAATCTTCAGGTTTGAATCCAGTCCACACCATCTCAATGCCTCTCTTGTCTTAGAAGCAGATACATCTTCTTCCTCCTTTGTTCTTGGTAGTTGAAGTATCTTCCTCAGACTTTTTGGTGTGACCTTGACTTTGGTTCCATGAACTCTGGACTTAATATTAAGTCCAGTATCATCAACTGAAGCTGCACTCAAAAATTCTAGGACCTCCTTCTTCTAGATCTTGATTGGTTCTGAAACAAGGTATTCCAATCCAGTCTCGGTAATTAGGGTTACCACACCTTTGATTTTAGGTTTCGGGTCATCAAAGGCATGTCGCACGAGTTCATATCCTTCATTAACATTCTCTTCTAGCTTGGGCTCCATTAGGGTTTGAAGTAATTTGAATTTAGAGAAGAGAGATGTCGACACACAAGTTTGGTCTCGAAACTTTGGTGAGCGTGTCGACAAACAGTGGTGAAAACCTATTTATACCTTTCTAGAATCGAAGATGAAAAGGCGCGTCAAAATACTTAAATTGTATCGACACTGTTGAAAAGTGTCGACACTTACTTATAATGTCTCGACAACTATGTGTCGACACAAGTATAGTCGACAGAATATATGTGTCGACACTTGTATATGTGTCGACACCACTTAGCTCGACACTTAGTCGAGACTCAACTAGACTAATTCTGTGTAAATCCTAAGTGTCGACACCACCTTGGATGTGTCGACACCTACACTGCATGTGTCGACACTAATTCTCTGAAGTGTCGACAACGACTTCCTAGATGTGTCGACACCATTTCTCTGAAATGTCGACACCACTTTTATGTGTCGACACAGACAACTCTGTGTGTCGACACAATTTTACTTAGCCAAATTTTGTAAACTATTCTAAGTTTATCATCCCTAATTCAATTTTAAATTTATTGAATTTGGCTTCATCTAAGGGCTTAGTATACATATCAGCTAGCTGATTATCTGTATTTATATACTCTAGGGAAATATCTTCTTTTTCCGCATGTTCTCTTAGAAAATGGTATTTTATTTCTATGTGCTTAGTCCTACTATGGGAGACAAGATTATTTGTAATAGAAATGACACTAGTAGAATCACAAAATAAAGGTGTTCTACTTACTTGAATACCATAATCTTCTAGCTGGTGTTGAATCCATAGAAGTTGAGCACAATAACTTCCTGCAGCAACATACTCTGATTCTGCTGTGGAGATAGCCACACTTGTTTGTTTCTTGCTACTCCATGATATCAGCCTTCCACCTAGGAATTGACAGGTACCTGTGGTACTCTTTCTATCTTCCTTGCAGCCTGTAAAATCTGCATCTGAATAACCTGTCAGTTCAAAATATCCATTCCTAGGGTACCAAAGGCCTAGATAAGGTGTGCCCTTAAGATATCTCAAAATTCTTTTGACTGCTGTCAAGTGAGATTCTTTAGGGCAAGCTTGGTACCTAGCACAGACACATGCAGCATACATGATATCTGGTCTACTTGCAGTAAAATACAATAGGGAGCCAACTATGCCTCTATACAAAGTTTCATCTACAGGTTTCCCTGCATCATCTTTGCTTAGAGACATGCTTGACCCCATAGGAGTTTTCATGGTAGTGGATGATTCCATACCATACTTCCTTATCAATTCTAGGGTGAACTTAGACTGGCATATGGATAAACCATCCTCAGTCTGTCTAACTTGGAGACCCAAGAAGAACTTAAGTTCCCCCATACTGCTCATTTCAAATTGTCCTTGCATTAGTTTTACAAACTTCCTGCAAAGACTACTTTCTGTAGACCCAAATATGATGTCATCTACATATATTTGGACTAAGATAATCTTGCCTCTGGATTCCCTAAGGAATAAAGTCTTGTCTATTTTCCCCCTTGTGAATTTATTCTCAATGAGGAAACTAGACAGGGTTTCATACCAAGCCCTAGGGGCTTGTTTTAACCCATACAAAGCCTTCCTAAGTTTATAAACATAATTAGGTTTAGTAGAATCAACAAAACCTGATGGCTGTTCAACATAGACTTCTTCCTTCAGATTTCCATTGAAAAAAGCTAACTTAACATCCATTTGGTATACATTGAACCCTTGGAATGTTGCATAGGCAAGGAACATCCTTATTGCTTCCAGTCTGGCTACTGGAGCAAAGGTTTGATCAAAATCAATACCTTCTTCCTGCCTATATCCTTTAGCAACTAGTCTAGCTTTATTCTTTATAATAACTCCATTTTCATCCAACTTGTTCCTAAAGATCCACTTAGTTCCTATAATGTTGTGGTCTTTTGGTTTAGGAACAAGCTCCCAGACTTTGCATCTTTTGAACTGGTTCAGCTCCTCTTGAATAGCCTCAATCCAATGAGGATCTAGGATTGCTTCTTCAAATTTCTTTGACTCTACTTGGGATAGAAAGCTGGAGTAGAGAACTGAACTTAGATTCCTGCTCCTTGTTTGTACCCCTTGACTGAGATCTCCAATAATCTGATTGGCTAGATGATATTTTAAATGCCTATTTGCTGGAGGCAGCCTGTCTTCTGGTTGTACACCTTCAGCTTCATCATTCAGCTGCTCCTCTTGGTCTTCTTCAGCAACAGGAGTATCTTGTACTCCCCTGGACAGTAGCCACCTTCTTCTACTTGCTGACTTGCAGTAGGACCTTCTGCAATAGTAAGCTTGTCCATCTTCTCAGTTACACCTGTAGAGCTGCAAACACTTCTAGACAATTCATTGTTAATGAGTCTAGCTTTATCAAACACTACATATACTGACTCTTCTACAACTTGAGTAGTCAAGTTGTAGACCCTATAAGCCTTACTGTTGTTGCTGTACCCAACAAAGATCCCCTCTTGGGATTTGACAGCAAACTTGGTTAAATAAGACTTACCATTGTTAAGTATATATCATTTACAACCAAAGATCCTGAAATAGGATAGATTTGGTTTTCTGCCCTTCACAATCTCATAGGGGGTCTTATTGTGGCTCTTGGTGATAGTAGCCCTATTAATTACATGACATGCAGTGTTTACTGCCTCAACCCAGAAATATTCTTGGAGAGATGTGTCACTCAATATGGTTCTACCAGCCTCTATCAAGGTTCTATTTTTCCTTTCAGCAATACCATTTTACTGAGGTGTTCTTGGTGAGGAAAAATCCTGAAATATCCCAAACTCTTCACATAGCTTTGTCATACTATCAGACTGGAATTCAGTACCATGGTCACTTCTTATTTTGACCACTGTACTGTCTAACTCATTCTGAATTTGTTTGACAAAACTATAAAATATACTAGGAGTTTCAGATTTTTGCCTTAGGAAGAATACCCAGGAAAACCTTGAATAATCATGTACAATCACAAAAGTGTAGACCTTCCTACCTAGGCTGTGAACTGGCATAGGACCAAAAAGATCCATATGCAAGAGGTATAGGCACCTCACAACATCTTTGTTCTTAATGCTATTAAAGGTGGATTTGGTCTGCTTGCCCTTTTGACAAGCTGAGCATATCCCATCCTTTATACACTTAACCTGAGGACCATTCCTCACTAACTCTTTGCTAAAGAGTTGACCAATTATCTTATAGTTAAGATGAGCCAGCCTCTTGTGCCATTTAACACAATGTGAGACTTTCTCATCAGCTACAAGACAAATAGGAAAACCTATGTTCTCACACATAATGTCTAAACAATAGACATTTCTCTTCCTATATCCTGTCAGAATGATCTTTTGATCACTTGACCTGCTGATATGACAACCATCTTTGACAAATGAGATGTCATATCCTAAATCACTCAGCTGACTTATGCTAATGAGGTTATGTTTCAAACCCTGTACATAAGCCACTTGAGTAATTATAATTAGGTTGCTAGAAATGTTACCAAAGCCTTTAATGATTCCTTTTTCTGAACCACCAAAGGTAACCTTAGGACCATCCTTGATTGGTGTATAGTCCTTCAGCAATCCCCTAGTTCCAGTCATGTGCCTGGAACATCCACTGTCCAAGTACCATATTGGGGCATGGCCACTTGGACTCACCTGCAAAACAGATTACTTAACTTTAGAACCCAAATAATTCTTGGGTCCTTGGTGCAAGTTAGTCTGATCCTTAACAAAACTACCTGTAGCTTTTCTAGCAGGCAGTTTGCTACTCACCTTGGCACTTGAATTGTGCCAACAGTCTATGACAAAGTGGCCTACCTTGCCACAACACCAGCACTGAAATCTGTTGTACCTTTGTTTAGGTACAACCCTGGCTGTTTTATCTACAGCAGGTTTCTTGTTGAGTACTGGGGCTTTGCCCTTAGACTTGGACTTTATTGTCCAGGCAGGTTTTATAAACCCTAATCCAGTTTTACCCTTATGAGGTACAAAATCATCTATCAAAGGTAGAACAGATTTTGGTTTAGAAAAACTTGCTACAATATCTCTCTCCTTCTGAAGACTAATCTCCAGATTTCTAATTTGATCATTTTTAAATGTAATAGTCCCCATCTGAATAACTGTAATATTCTTCAGTCTAGCTATTTCATTTAATTTTTGATCTAATAACTTGTCAAAATCTGTTGTAGCCTCTTTAAGACTAGCAATCTCCTTAGCCTGAGTTTTGGTCAAGAGTTTGCTTTTCTTCAAAGCCTGCAACAATACTCTATATTCATCAATTAACTGATGAATGTCTCCTTCTGATTCAGATCCACTCACATCACTTAATGCTAATGTATCTGAATCTGATCCAGCACTAGAAATTGAACTTGAAGAACAATTTTGTACCTGACTAGGTCCAGGCTGATCCTGGATTTTGTCTCCTTCTGATAAGGCCATCAGTCCCTTGCACTGAATGTCCTCCTGCTCATAAATTGAGTTCATTAGCTGCATGAACTCATTTTCTTCTTCTTCAGCAAACAAGCCAATATAGGATTCAGCTTCTGAATCTGTTTCTGAAGATGACATATCAGTCAGACTTTTATCCTTCTTGGCAACAAAGGACCTTTCCTTTTTTCCCTTGAAATATGTCTTCTTCTTGTCAGTGGACTCTTTCCTCTTTTCTGGACAATCAGCTATTACATGTCCTTGTCTATTGCAACAATAACATACTATCTTTGATGATGTAAGTTTATTAGACTTGGACTTTCTCCTGTCATTCCTTGAAGACTTCCTGTTCTGATAATAGTCATCTTTTGTCTATGAAGTGGATGGCTTTGACCTCCACTGCTTCTTCTTTAGAAACTTCTGAAAATGCCTAGTAAATGCAGCAAAGTCTTCATCACTTTCACTGCTTTCTGACTTCTTGCTATCTGAAGTATCTGATACTGTCTCAGCAACTATTTATGGTGGAGATGGAGACTTGCTTCTATATTTCTTAGTGGCCTCAGTCTTGAAGGCCACAGCTCTTTCTTTGTGCTCCACCCTAGTAGTCTTTTCTTCCTCCTTCCTTACCATTAACTGCATCTCATAAGATAACAGTTTTCCAAACAATGTTGGAGGAGGTATATCAGCTAGTTTGGCCATTTCCCTTATGACACAAATCTTAGTATCCCAGTCCTTTGTCAGGGATCGCAAGAACTTATCATTCAATTCATAATTGCTGAACTCTCTTCCATAAGACATCAATTCATTGACTATCCTATAGAATTTCTTGTACAATTCAGTTATGCTATCAGACCTTCCTTGTCTGAAGCTTTCATACTCTTGGTTTAACAAAGACTTCCTGTCTTGTCTTACCTCTTCTTATCCTTCCATATAGACTATCAGTGTGTCCCACATTTCTTTTGATGTTTTACAATGAATTAGATTCTGAAATGTGGCATCATCAATTGCACTTACAATAATATTCTGGGCCCTCTTGTCCATAGTATCCAGAATTATTTCATCCTTGGTCATTTCTAAATAGTCTTTGGGTGTTCTCTGATTGGCATCTAGAACGGATACTTTCATTAGCACATATGCCCCTTCTTTAACAGTAATATATATTCTTGGGTCTGAGGCTTCCATAAAAAGTCTAACCCTTTCTTTCCAAATGCCAAATATCTCCTTTCTGCAGATTGGCAACTTCATGGATCCTAGCTCTTTGTGATTCTCAGTTGAACCCATTTTCTTGATTCTTGATTATACTGATTCTGCCTACGGGATCTTTACTCAGACTGTTATGTCCTTTTTGAGCAACCTCGGTTTGATACCACTTGAAAGAACTAGTGCCTAAACACCTATAGGGGGGGGCGTGAATAGGTGCACTTAATCTTTTTAAACTTTTATGGCAGAAACACAGAATTATATGCAATTCTTCATAGCAATTCAGCACAGAATTAATCACACAAGCATACAATCACAGAGAGCACACAAGATTTATAGTGGTTCCCCAAGGTCTGGGTATATCCACTTTACCCCTTCGCCTATCTAGTAGTGTACTAGATTCAGCCTAACTTCTCCACTACTCCTCAGATCCTCAGATCTTACAACTCAGAACCCCAAATAGGTTCCTACAACTCAAAGTGATCCCACTCCTACAACTCAGGCACAAAGCCCTACCACTCAGTCTTCACCAAGACCTACACTCAGCCTTCAACAAGGCCTACACTCAGAGAAATGTATCTCCTACACTCAGGCACACAAGCCCTACCACTCAGCCTTTATAAATATAGGCTTACAACTCAGATCCCTTAGGATCCTACAGAAAATAAAAAGTACAAGGATTAATAACCACAACTCCGATTGAGAAAGTTGAGTTGACTGGCTTCTTGATGAGTTCTTGAAAGAACTTTGCAGAGATCAACCTCCCTTGGCTTTCTTCAAAGCTTCTTGAATTAGAATATAGTAGGGTTGTATCTCTAGGCAGATGATCTTCAATCAACTACTGACTTGTGATTCTGATATCAATCTGAATATTCTTTATCAGCCTGGTTCAACAGCTGTCTTCTTAGAAGGAGCTTTCTCTCTCCAACTTCTTAGATCTTCACTTGAAGGTCTTCTTCTGGTTGTGTTGTATTTCACTTCAATGATTGCTTCCTCGATCTCCTTCTGTTGAAGGAATAAGCCTTTATATAGGCTTTCTTCATGGTGACCGGCTGATCCGGTTTCTAACAACTTCTGACAGCTCTGACATTAGTAGTTGACCGGTTGAAATGGCAGCTGTCAAGTCATCCAGTCACTTCTTGAAACCTCTGTCACTGTCTGAAAGTGTCGAGATAGATAGTCTTTAAGTCTCGACACAAATAGACCAAGTGTCGACACAAGTAGACTAAGTGTCGACACTAGCCTTCATACTGTCGACACAACTCCTTGTGTTGTAGAAACTGCTTCTCGACACTGCTTCTTCAGAATGTGTCGACACTGATCCTGTGTGTCGACACAAGACCTTCTTCTTCAATACTTAGTTGATTTCTGCTAAGTGTCGAAACTTGTTAAGTGTCGACACATCTACTTTGTGTCGACACATGCCTTCTGTGTTGAGACTTTGCTGAGTGTCGACACATCTCCTTTGTGTCGACACATTCTTCATGTGTTGAGACTTTTGCTGAGTGTCGACACATCTCATTTGTGTCGACACTTGTACTTAAACTCTGTTGAAGTTTGCTGAGTGTCGACACAGCCTCCTAGTGTCGACACATGTACTTGAACTTTGTTGAAGTTTGCTGAGTGTCGACACAGCCTCCTAGTGTCGACACTTTTGATGTCGACAAAGTTCCTCTGGGTGTCGACACTGCTTCTAAGTGTCGAAACTGATTCTTTAGACATTTCTTCATTGTGTGTCGACACTGCCTGTATGTGTCGACACTTTCCTTCTGGTGTCGACTCTGCCTTCCTGGTGTCGACACAATTACTCCAAGTGTCGAGACAGCTTCTCTGGGTGTCGACACAAGTCTTCTTAAGTGTCAACACTTTTCTTCTAGGTTTCGACAGATGAACTTAGAAACTTTTTGCTTTCCTTGCAATTACTTAACCTGCACAAATAAACTCAAAGCACATCAAATACACCTTGATGTATATCATTGAGTAGGGTGAGGCTTCTTCAAATCAGGTACATATATTCCAATGTACCCAACAGATCCCTCAACTTCAGATCTATCTTCCTCACTGTGCTGTAATGGAGCCTGGATGCCGCCCTATAGTAAAGGCCTATCAACGATCCGGTCGTGCTTCAGCAACCCCTGCTCAAATCTTGGGAAGAATGGGAACCTTTGCTAAGGCAGAGCATACTCAACGCTATAACTCCTTGAAGGACAAGCCATTCCTCTCTCAGCACCTTATTGACTGGAACAAGCTGCGTTCTATTGGGGATGACGGTGCTTTAGCAGAGGCCGTGCTCATTCTCTACTCTTTCAATTTTTGGAGCAAGTTGTTCGAGTGCGACGAGCTTGGCTTCCGGGAATTGACATTGGAATTCCTTTCCACATTCACTTGGGAGACAACGGCGGACAACCGCTATCTCCCCACTTGTTCCTTTCGGATAATGGGAAATGTCTTTACTGTCACACTGCCGGAGCTTGCCATTCATGCAGGCGTCTATTCTGAGGTAGAGGTATCCCAGATTAATTTCCCCGAATTGTGCATTGATTTTCCAGAGGGTGTGACTCCGCGGTCCGCTTGGTATTCTCTGACCGGAGGGAACGAGGAGTACGTAGCCCGCCGTGCCAAGTCAACGAAGATTGTCTCCCCCGCTCTCAGGTTTATGCAGCATTTGCTTAGTCACTCACTCACCGCTAGGGCCCTGAGCAAGAATGTGGTGGGGTGGCAGGATTTGATCTCCTTATGTAGCATGCAGCAGCAGTACCCCCTCCATTTGGGGTATATGTTGGCCTATTTCTTCCACCACGAGGCCACTTATGGTCTCGCGGGCACGATCGGGGGTACTTACTACATTACCCGCATCGCCAAAAGTTTGGGAGTTTGGAGCCAGCTACCTCCGATGGTGCAGGTCACTGCCCCATCCAAGATCTCCAGGGCCAACCTGGTGAGTTGCCATTTGCTACGTGTGGTTGGGAGAAAAGGTGGCCGGAAGTTTATTGTCCGCATACCTGGTGATGAGCCCGCGGGTAGAGATGAAGGGGAAGATGAAGGAGAGCCGGGTGAATCTTCCGCTATGGGTAGGAGGAGTGCAGGAGTGCCACCGCAGCAGAGTCAACAACAACTGAGGCCTCACATAAAGCACGAGGGGCAATCTAGCCGCCAGTTCAGCTCAGCTCAAGGGCGGGGCGTCCCATATTTGTCCGAGCGCCTTGCTGATCTGGAAGCTTCCCAGTTTTGGATGCAGGATTTTATTTATCAGCAAGCAGTGCGAGGCGGGCTGAACATTCAACCACCGCCCACTCGTGTCGCCCCATCAGCACCTGGTACACGTCCGTCGCCCATCGAGATTCACGACAGTGATAGTGAGGGGGAGTGAGTGGAGCTCACCACTGACCTAGTCTACCACGCCTTCTGTTTCTTTTCTTTTGTTAGTATTTTCTAAGAAAGACAACTATTAAATTTTTGTGAGCGCCCATCTGGGAGCTGAATGTTTTTTTATATACTATTTGAACTGCTAATACAGGTATTTGGTCCACCTTAAGGACGGTAAACAAAAGGGCTTTCGGGAGATAACCCAAGTTGGACCGTTTGGTCCTATGCTGTGTTTTGAGTTCTATTTATTTCTTCATCTTTATACTATAAGGAAACCTCTAAACCCTCATGGTGTAACATTCGGTGGACCAAAATACCCTCATAAAAACGGTTTTGATGGATAAACTAAGGGTATTTTTGTATTTAGGCCGGATTAGGGTTTAATTAAAAGAGACCTGCACTATTCGTGGAACTCAAAATCCCGATAGTCTTCTTCTTCTGCGCACGGAGAGGGCTGCGCTGCTCCTCGCGATGCCTGGTGCTGCTCCTCGCCTTTTTCTTGGCCGGCGACAACGGCGACAACGACGCGCCTTTCTCTTGGCCGGCAACAACGGCGACAACGACGCCGACGACGACGCCGAAGGCGATGACGACGCTGACAACGATGCCATCATCGATGCTGGCCTTCACTTCTGCTCACTGCGGGAGCTTTCCCGACCGCCGCCGCTCATCGCGTCGCACGCGCCGCTCTTCGCACCGGTATCCAGTAAGTTTGATTTTGCTTTTGATTTCGGTTTTCATTTAGGTTTAGGGTTTCGAATTTGATTTCGGTTTGATTTCGCTTAGATTTCAGTATACAACAACAATTGGGGCAGATTTTTTGACGAAGGAGATTCAGTTTGAGGACAGGCTCTTCACATTACAAGTGGGTGATTTGATTTTCTATATTGTCATCAGTTTCTTTGGGAACTTGATTGATGTTTGAAGCTGTGTTAGGTTTTAAATGATTAGATGCCATTGGAATTAATTAAACATTTCTCTTGCTTTTTTGTTTTTGTGGCATAATTAATTGAGGTGCTTTCTGTTAATTCATCATATTTCGCTTGCACACACTTCTCCTCATCTCCAGATCAGGCTTCATCCTCGATGACCAGCTCCGCCTTCTCCAAATCGAGCTTCCAGATCTTCCGTCAGCGGCATATTTTGCATTCCCTCCGCAAGGTACGCCCCTAATTTTTTCCTCACTGCTGGGAATGTCTGCTCCCGTTTCTTCTCTCTCATATATGAATCTTTAACATCTCTGCGGTCCATTGTCTACTCCCCCGAAAAACTACCTGTTGGAATGCCTACTCCCATCCCGAATGTCTACTGCTAAGAAACTTACCCCCGAAAGTCTACTGCATTTGTTGCCCATTGTCGAAAAACATACCTCTCATATATGAATCTTTAACATCTTTGCTATCCATTGTCTTCTCTCTCAAAACAGACATTGAATTTGTACTCAAACCACTTATATATGTGACTGGCCTGCTATTTAATGCATATAGAGTTTTCCATTTTTGAATTTATAGAAATTGATTCATTGGAGTGGAGTAAGATTTATTGTGAATGGGAGAAGCTGGGAGAGATGATATGAACCAATGGGTCTTCCGTCACATATGCAGGTATTACTAATTCCCCCCTTGAGTTCATTGCATTATTTCTACTCATTGTTCAGCAGAGTCATGTTGGTCTTCTACTGTATTTTTTCAACTATCATTTTCTTACACAAAATCTGCATTCTACATGTTCGTCAAAATGACTAAATGAGTTTCTTCAATAAAAAATATTTTTCTGTTCATTTAAATATTACTGATATGAAGGTTATTAGGAATAGACTCAAGCTTCCCAATTTTACATTTTCTCTTCAATTCAAAGCAAGGTTGATGGGCAGAAGTTGGGAGAGATTTTTTTCTAAAATTTTCAAACGAGGTTTTTCTTCTAAAAGAGTTCTATTTCATGTTTTTTTGTATAATCTTTATTATCCCTTTACTGCACTTCATTTTTTTTCTTTCTCTGGATAAGGTGCATTCTTCTGTTTTGCTCTTTCCTCACGTAGAGCAATCAGATGATCGATTTCCATTTGATTAGTATAGGGGAGGAACAACAATTGTACTCACACCAGTAATTGGTTGATTTTGTCTATTTTTACTGGTGTTTAAATTATCTTACAACTCACACCAGTAATTAGTTCAGTTCGGAGAAGCAACTAAAGCACTAAATGTGCAATTCCTGAGTTGTAATAAACATCATTTATTGCAATCTATTACACTCAATAGAATGCTGGTGTACGATTTTGCACAGGAATGAATCTGGATCGTGTGAGAACTAAAGTCGATTACTAATGTACTAAATGATGTCTTGGTCCTAAAATAGTTTCATCAAAACAATCATTCTAATTGTTTCCTCTTTTGGATAGACATTGCAATTTTGATGTTGATTCTTCTACATTATTTTGACCTTCATCTGATTAGGTGAATGAACTACAAGGGCTACATTAGGTCTATCCTCCCCGAGACTGTCTGTTCCTCCCCTATGCAATCAGCATAAATGTGCACATAATCACTAAATGAACTAAAGCCTCACGTTTAATTGCTTGATGTTGCTTGATGGTGGAGAAGGAGAACAACATAATTACTGATGAACAACAGTATTACCATAAGTACTCACACCAGTAATTAGTAATTAGTTCACTGTGCACTCAAATATCTAGGCTCCATCTTTGCCAACTTCCACTATTTATATTGTGACTGCTCTTTATTCATTGATTTAACTTGATTTTGCGATTTGCTATCCCTTCTTCTCTTCCCAAATCAGATCTATGGCAACAACACAAACTATTTGCGGAGTTTCCTTTATCATATAGAAATGATTGAGTCCTATTTTATTATTTTTGGCTAATTTTAAATTCTATTTTGGATTTGAATATGTTTCTTCCTAAATTTTGCATGACACTTTTAATTAGTAGATTATACGTTTTGCTTCTTCTTTGCCTACAAATGTCCTCTTGATTGAATTCAAAGTTGATGCAAGACCAGGATGCCCTTCACTTGGAGCAGGAGCTATGCAGGAAATGGGTCCATTAGGAGTTAAGCTGTGAAATCGCAATTTCTTAAAAATTGATTTCTCCGTAAGTCACAAATATATATAAATTGTATTGCTCTTGAATATATTCCTTTATATTTCTTAAAGAAGCCAATATCAAGATATTTCATGCTTATGGTTGTGAGGATTAAAATAGATTTTACGACTTTTAAATTGCACACACACGCACCCTCATGTGACCAATTTATCCGCCCCGATGAATGACATGGCCGTTGACGAATGGCGCCGCCCCCGACGAATGACGCCTCCTCCGGCGAATGACGCCGCCCCTGACTAATGTTGCCCCCCCTCGACGAATGTCGTCCCACAACAAGTGACGCCCCCACAACAAATGTCGCCCCCACGACAAATGTCGCCCCGTCGACGAATGTTGCACCCACGACGAATGTTGCCCACACGGGGTATTTTTGGGTTGGGATTTAGCTTTTCAGACGAATATCGTCTCCACGACGAATGTATCCCCCACGCCAAATGTCGCCCTCAGGACGAATGTCGCCCTCACGACGAATGTCGCTCACGACCAGAAGTTCGTAACCACCGCATTCACCGCCGCCGCCACCGTGCCAAATGGACCCCAAGTTTCTTCAATACTATCAGATTTAAAAAGCTCTGGGTTTTGTTTTTCTGCTATTATCTATGTTGTGATTTCATTTCACATGCTTTCTTTTGCTGTTTGCACTTGAATTTATTTATTATTACAAAAAATGCTTGAATAGAACGTCGTCTTCTGGGAGCATTTCTTATTGTGATATGAAATCGGTTGAGCATTTCATTTACTATCATGCACCATTATACTTTGATTTGTTCTTCAATTATTTGTTTGGCTTAAGTTTAAGTCGTATCATCATAATTTACATGTTCATATCACATCGTTTATACTTTGTTCATATCAAATCGCTCATACTTTGTTCATATTATATCGCTCATACTTTGTTCATAAACACAATGTCGTCCACGATCGATGTCGCCACCCGCGACTGATGATGTCGCCCTCGACCGATGTTGCCTCCCCCAATCAATGTCGCAGCCCACAACCAATGTCGCCGTCCACGACCAATGTCGCCCCCCCAGACCAATGTCGTCGTCCATGATCAATGTGGCCCCCCACGACCAATGTTGCCTCCCACGACTAATGTCGCCGCCCTCAACCAATGTCGCCCCCACGACCAATGTCGCCGCCCCCGACCAATGTTGTTGCCCCCGACCAATGTCGCCGCCCCCAACCAATGTCACCTCCATTGACCAATATCACCCACCACGACAAATGTCGCCCTCATGACATATGTCGCCTCCCACAGCCAATGTCTCCCCCCACGATCAATGTCACCCCCCATGACAAATGACGCCCCCATAATAATTATCACCCCCACGACAAATGTTGCCCCGCACGGGGACCCCCGTGCACGACTCAGCCAATGTCGCCGCCCCCAACCAATGTCGCTATCCAGGACCAAAGTCGCTTCCCAAGACCAATGTCGCCGTCCACGATCAATGTGGCCCCCTAAGGCCAATGTTGCCCTCACGACAAATGTCGTCGTCCCCGACCAATATCGCTGCCCCCGACGAATGTCGTGCCCCTGACCAATGTCGCCACCCTCGACAAATGTCGCCGCCATGATAAATGACTCCCTTCACGACCAATGTCGCCCCCATAACAAATGTCCACCATCACGTCAAATGATGCCTCATGACAAATGTCGTTCCCATAGCAAATGTCGCTCCCTCGACAAATGTCGCTCCCTCGACAAATGTCGCTCCCACGACAAATGTTGCCCGCACGGGGTCCCCCGTACACGACTGCTTGTATATATATATATGTGTCCATATTTTGTTTTGCTTGCATACTTCAATCACATGTGCAGTAATTTTTGAGGCACGACAACTTGGCCGCACTTGGACATCTCATTGCACGACTGGTATGCTCAATTTTGAGCATAGGTACTTCCTACCCTAGCTATTTATCCTATTTGGAATGCTTATTTTTACTAGTTGTCGACTTTAAGTCTGGGGGGGGGGGGGAAGAGCATGCCTGTGGTCACTGCACCACACTTTCTGTTGCATACCAGTTTCTTGTTTAATTATTTCTTGATATCTTTTGCACACAGTAAATCACCCACACGAGTGCGCTCTTATCCACGCGCACAGCCCGAGTGAAATGTAATGTTTCTGTGTACACTTTAAAATAGTGGTGCTGGCTTAGGATTTCAGAATTGAGTAGTTCGAAACTCATGCAGTGCTCCTAATCGAATACTCATGGTTTGTGTAGATTTAGGATAGAATTAATTTTTCTTTATACTCGTAGATTTATCTTTTTCTGCAACCGTAACTGATGAACTGTAAATATGCGTATTTTTATGCACATTAATTTAGTCATTTTCATTTATTTTCGTCGTTTTTACTTATTTTTGTTCAATAAAATGTTCCTATTCTTGTAAATTTTCTCCTAACTTGTTTTATTTTGATTTTCAGAAAAATTCCAAAATCTGCCAAAATTTGGGAAGTACACGCCCGTGACACATGAGTCACGCCCGTGACCGAGCCATGACTGTGCATTTCCCGTGAAATCGGAAAATTTCTGAAGAAGTGGCTTGACACGCCTGGCGACACGCCCGTGTCACCCGACACGGGGCGTGACCCAAGCCCGTGTCATCTCCTCTCGACGAATTCCGCTCGACGATCGTCGAGTGTCGACACCAACTGTCACGCCCAGTGTCATGCCCGTGACCTGGGGCGTGACCCAATTTCAGCTCAACGATTTCGACTCGACACTTTCCGCTCGACATTGGTCGAGTGTCGACCCAACTGTCACGCCCATAGTCACGCCCGTGAAATGGGGCGTGACCTTTCCAGCTGGCCCGACAAGATGCTGCCGAGGACATTTGACGCAACCCGCGCCCGGTTCTACCTCCCCGACACGCCCATAGTCACGCCCGTGACCTAGGGCGTGACTGCTGCGAACTCAGCCCGAAGTCAACTTTGCTGTCCAATCGCCAGCCGCCTTCATGAATAGTACTGTCACGCCCCCATGTCACGCCCGTGACCGAGGGCGTGTACTTCGAAATTTTTTCCTATAAATAGCCCAGTTCTGTAAGGTCCAAGGGTTCAGATTTTTGGGCCAATTTAGTGTATTTTTGTGGGCTGCATCCGTGATTTTCAAGGCTATGTAAGGAGATTTCTCCCTTTTTATTTTATTTCTTGTTTTGTCTTAGCTTAATCCCTTGTAATAGCTTGTAATAGTTCCTGGGCCCTTAAGGGTGAGTTTAGGGTTTAGGATTCTTTAGGCATGGAGGAATCCTCACCCAAAGGGGTTGGGGCTCTGTCCAGAGTCCCAAGGTCAGTAGGGTCACCCTCTCTTAGAGTTCGGGGTGGATTAGGGTAGTTGATCCCTAGTTCCCTAGTTCAAGCCTTGAATTGAGATTTTTAGGGTTTGTGAAGGACTTAGGGTGTTTAGTTCTTGTTTGGACTTGGGGTTTACCCCATGGGTTTCTAGGGTGGATTAATGCCCTAGGGTTGTTGTAGGTGGTAGTTGGACTCTTGCACCCCACTTAAATTACTTTATGCCTAATTAGGCCCCTGCACCTTAAAGAATATTTTAGGGTCGGGCCATAACGCGAGGTGCCTGATAGTTTAGCTAACTCCAAAATGGGGAAACTAAAGGTCCGTGTGCATAGAGTCATGTGTGTTAGTTGCACTTGTGTGAACATATCATTTCATCAGCATAACATTTCACGACACTCATACTTGCATAAAACCTGACACCCCATCGTATAACCTAGTATGAGATAGCTTATACGATGAGAGCCTTGCAAAAGACCCCTTGACTTATAAGTTTGCATGAGAATTCATATAAGTTAAGGTTATTCTTCAATATAGTTTGCTCTCTTACTCTACTTACTTTACAGCCTTGCTTTAGTATTATCATATTACTGTTGTCCACCTTTATAGCTCTGTGATGTCACTGCTAGTTTAGGTCCGCCGCCATCTGCTTTGACACTTCTCCACCTCAATATCTTCCCTATCCCCCTTCCCGCATGGTGACTAGGAGTCGCGGGGGGAGGCGGGGATGATAGTTGGCTTAGTCTTATGACTGGCGGTCGGTGGACCATATTTTTTTCAGGGGCTCCAGATGGGAGACAGGCAGCAGCCGAAGAGGCAACAACAGTAGGGCACGGTGCACATGGAGGTGGGCCAGTCTAGCACGGGAGCACCCGCTTCTGGCTCCGTGAGGGTTTAGTTTTATTAGCTTCTGCGAGTTATCTTGTAGTGAGGATTATGATGTACCAGCATAAGCCCGTTTACCTTTCTGCTCGTCTTTTTCGATACACTTTTTATTCTGGGACATGATGTTATTCATGCTATATATTTATATGTGATATGTTTTGTGGACTTGTCATTTTCTGTCTTCTTTTATAAGCTTTCGCATCTTTGGGATTCTGTTGTGCCAACATTGTTGACGTTTCGTAGTGTCGAGCTTCCCGAGCGAAGGTAATTCAATAAAATGTTAGATTTTCTCTTCTTACTTAGCTTTGGAATGAAACTTGTGCCCACTTTCTTCCCCCTTTTTATCCTTGGTTTTATCTTTCTTCTTCACTTGTTCTTCACTTGTTCTTCATTTATGAAAAGTGTGTGTGTGTGTATGAGTGTAACATGCATACTTTACTTTTTTTTACTTGTTTTCATGCTTAGGTTAGGATTTCCTCTTTACATGTCTTTGATTTTTCAAGTTAGGTTTTGTTTGAAAATGATGAAATGATGAATTAGGTTTTTCTTTTTTTCTTATCTTCTTCAACATCTTCACTCTTATGAGTGTGTAAAAGAGCTATAGTTTCCTTTGTTTTTTTTACTTAGCTTCATTTTGGAATGAAAACTTTTTTCTTCTTTCACTTTTATTTCAACTTTTTTAGCTCTTTTATGAAATCCTAGGAATGAAAATGTTGAAATTTTTATTTTCCAAAAACTTTGGTTTTTAATTTGTTTTGAAAAACTTTTGTCTTCTAAAATTTTAATTTCTTCTTTTTATTTGTTTTTGGCAAAACCTATGCTTGAAATAGTTAAAATTTTAATTTTTAGGTAACTTTGATTTTTCATGAAGTGTGTGTGAGTGTAGGTGTACAATTTTTATGCTTTGATTTAAATTGCGTAGAGTGTGTGAGTGTAGGTGTATAATTTTCATGCTTTGTTTTAATGCTTTCTTTTAATGCTTTGTTCAATTATGTAGAGTGTGTGAGTGTAGGTGTATACTTTTATTGCTTTCTTAAATTTCATATGGAGTGTGTGTGTTCATGCGCATTTATTTCCGCCTACTCGTTAAGAGTTAAATGGCGCATCGTTTTCATTTTCAGCCCTACTCGTTCGAGTAGGACTTGTAATTTTTCTTTCTTTATTTTTCCGCCTACTCACTTGAGTTTAAATGGCCGGACTTTATTTCAGTCCTACTCGTTTGAGTAGGACTTGCAATTTTACTTTCTATATTTTTTTCCGCCTACTCACTTGAGTTAAATGGCCGGACTTTTTAGCCCTGTAACAACAAAATTTATTTTCTCCTACTCATTTGAGTAGGACTCGCTTTCATTTCAGTCCTACTCGTTTGAGTAGGACTTGCAATTTTCAGCCTTTATTTACCGCCCCCACTCGTTTGAGTGGGACTCGCAAATTTGAATATGCAATTTTCTTTTATGTGTAACTTAGCTTTTGTTTAATTTATAATTTGGAGTGTGCGTAAGTTCTCGTTTAGTTAACTTTTTAGCTCTCTAAATATTGTTATTTTTCTTTTGTCTCTTTCTTATAATCGTTTAGCATTTAATTTCGAACTCGCGCCTCACTAAATTATAAGCCGTCCCCATACCGATGTGTGGCTAATCGCTATTAGCCTCGGCATCGAAGAGCATTGGGACATTTAAAATGATTTATAATAATTAAAGATCTTTATTTTCATTTTAATTTAAGCACTTAGGGTTTACCCCGGGTTTACGACGCGTAGGACCACATAATCGATGTGTGGGCCCTATTTCCGTAGTCCATATGCTAGCTAGCCGAGAGGCCGTGCATATGGACCGATCACCCCTGGGTAAATAGAGTTGCGTGCATACCCTCGAGAGAGGACTAGCGTAATTCTACCGGATTGGGTCCCCCACCCAATAGCGGGGTTCTTAGCGTAAAGCGGGCGTTAAGAGGAATCCTTCGTCGGACTAACGTTCGGTCGAATAGTCTTAACGTTTAGGTGAGCGATATCCCTATAGCTAGGTGAGCTCACATTTGTGGAACCTCCACGGCCAAGTTGCCTTATTATTAATTTGAAAACTAAGTCTTTTTATTATTAAAAATTGTTTTAGTCTTAATCCGATTCGATGCCGAGCGTTAACCCTTCATCGAATATTTTATAAATCGTTTTCTCGCTCCTTTGCTTTTCCGTTTTTAGTTAAGTAAAAAAAAAATCCACCTTATTTTCAGTAAAATAATAGTCCTCCCGGAGGAGTAAGAATAGTCAACGCGACCCCGAGAACAATACGACCTCGGTATTCCCCCGAATATCGAGTACTACTTGCGATAGGTGCACTTGCCTACCCGAGCAAGCCCGCGGCGATCGACTCATCGAACCAACCACAGTAAGAGTCTGTTCGCGGGCCCATCAAGTTTTTGGCGCCGTTGCCGGGGACTCTCTTTTCGAGTTGCTATTTCGAATTCCGGAGTCTATTAATTTTACTTATTTTCTAAAAAAAAAAAAAAAAAAAAACTAAACTAAAAACTTTATTTTAAAAGCAAAAGAAAAAAAGTTTATTTTTGTTTTATTTTTGTTTGGGTGTATGACCCGAGGACAACCCTCAGAGTCTGAAGATTTAGACTTCGACCCTGAGATCGAACGCTCTCTTGCGCGTATCCGATCTCATCGCCGAAATCCTTCTTTAGATCCCGAGGAATCTATCGGAGAACCCACTGTTGTAGTTATGGCCGCCCCTAACCTTCCCCCGGCGGCCGAGCGTACTATGTCTTATTACGCCCGGCCTAACCTGGATGATTCAGGGTCGAGTATTGTTCGCCCTGCGGTGGCCAATAATAATTTTGAAATAAAGTCAAGTGTCATTCAAATGGTCCAAAACGCCGTGCAGTTCGATGGACTGCCGGATGAGGACCCGAATGTCCACTTGTCCAATTTCTTGGAGATATGCGACACCTTCAAGATCAATGGCGTCACTGATGACGCCATTCGTTTGCGCTTATTTCCTTTTTCCCTTAAGTCCAAAGCCAAGGCGTGGTTGAATGCCCTCCCGCGAGGATGTATCACCACGTGGGCTGAGTTGACGGAAAGGTTCCTAACGAAGTACTTTCCGCCCGCCAAAACTGCAAAGTTGCGGGCGGACATTTCTTCGTTTGTGCAGAACGATCCCGAGTCTCTATACGAGACTTGGGAACGATTTAAGGAATTCCTCCGCCGTTGCCCGCACCACGCGCTGCCAACGTGGTTGCAAGTTCAAATTTTTTATAATGGGCTGAATTTTCAGACGCGTCAAATGATTGACGCGGCTGCCGGGGGAACGCTTAACAACAAAACCCCCGAGGCCGCCCAGGCTTTATTCGAAGAGATGGCTATGAACGCCTATCAATGGAACGTCCCGCGGGGACGGCCAAAGCCGGCGGCTGGTCTTTTTGAAGTGGATGCCACTGCTCTCTTGACCCTTCAAGTTGAAAGGTTAACAAAGCAGGTGGCGGAGATGTCTGCTGCCTCCTCCACTCCGCCTTGTTTTATTCCCCCCAACGTCTGCGTAGCTGAAGAGTTCGTGGACTTCATGGGAAATTCGGGTCGTCCTCCCTTCAACCCCAACAACAACCCTTATAGTAATAACTATAATCCGGGTTGGAGGAATCACCCCAACTTCTCGTGGAGCAACCCGAATAATGCTCAGCGTCCCCCTATTTCTTATGCGCCCGGATTTCTTCCTCCCCCTCCTCTTCCGAAACCCTCCCCGATGGAGGAAAATTTTTCGAAGTATATTGCGTCCAACGAGTCAAATATCCGGAACATCACCGGATCGCTAAAAACACTCGAACAACAGGTTGGACAGCTAGCGAGGATGATGTCCGAGCGCGCGCTCGGGGCACTGCCGGGAAACACGGAGCCCAATCCGCGGGAAAACGCCAACGCTATAACCCTCCGTAGCGGAAAGGAGGTGGTCGATCCAAAACGGACCGACCCTCAGGTACATATTTCACCTCCGACCCCTCTTCCCCTTTCTTCGCTCACGCCACCTTTACCTATTATAAAAGAAAAAATTATTTTAAACAAGGCTCTCCCGTATCCGCATAAGTTAGAAAACGAGCGTAAGGACGCGCAATATGAAAAATTTATTTTATTATTAAAACAAATTCACATTAATGTTCCTTTTTGCGAGGCTATCTCGCAAATGCCCAAATATGCGAAATTTTTAAAAGAACTACTTTCTAATAAACGCAAATTAGAGGATATTTCGCATGTATCTCTCAACGCTGTCTGCTCGGCGGCCCTTACTAATAAATTGCCCGCAAAACAAAACGACCCGGGACGGTTTTCCATCCCGTGCCTTTTTGGCGATATATTAGTAAAGTACGCCTTAGCTGATTTAGGGGCTAGCATTAATCTGATGCCGTTCTCGCTCTTTTCACGTTTAGGTTTGGGTACTCCTAGTCCTACGAATATGCGCATCCAATTAGCGGATCGCTCGGTTAAGTTCCCTATCGGGGTAGTGGAGGACGTCCTTGTCCGAGTCGACAAGTTTACCTTCCCGGTAGACTTCGTCATCTTAGATATCGAGGAGGACGCCGAGGTACCAATAATACTCGGTCGCCCTTTTCTCGCCACCTCCCGCGCACTAATAGATGTTAGTAATGGTAGCCTTCTCCTCCGAGTAGGCGATGACCAAGTTACTTTCTCTATTAATCCCTCGATGGACAATTTGTCATCGAGCGACGATTTCTGCTATTCTTTAAATACCTTTTTCGGAGATCGTTCTTCTCCCATTTTCGAGTCCGTATTTTTAAATGACGATATTTATGCGCTCGAAAATTTTAACTGCGATGAGGATACGTCTATAGACTTGCCTTTCGAACCAATTGGTAAGAAAGACATAGGAATTAAAACCTCCCTAGAAGAACCGCCCATCCTAGACCTCAAACCCTTACCCGCCTCGCTCAAGTACGCTTTTTTGGGAAAAGGTGATACGCTCCCCGTTATCATTTCTTCGGACTTGAGTGATTCAGAGACTTCCGATTTATTGGAAGTTTTATTTAAACATCGCCACGCAATTGCGTGGCAAATCTCTGACCTAAAGGGGATTAGCCCCTCCTTTTGCACCCATAAGATTTTCCTTAACGATAATTGCCGCAAAACGATACAGCCGCAACGTCGTCTTAACCCAAACATGAAAGACGTCGTTAAAGCCGAAATCATTAAGTTATTAGATGCGGGGATTATCTACCCTATTTCGGACAGTGCATGGGTTAGTCCCGTGCATGTCGTGCCCAAGAACGGCGGTCTTACCGTAGTGGCGAATGAGCATAACGAGCTTGTCCCAACTCGTACTGTTACGGGTTGGCGAGTGTGCATCGACTATAGGAAACTTAACGACGCCACCCGCAAGGACCATTTCCCTCTGCCATTTCTAGACCAGATTTTAGAGCGTTTATCCGGTCATCCGTATTATTGTTTTCTTGATGGTTTATCGGGGTTTTTCCAAATCCCCATTTCCCCCGATGATCAAGAGAAAACAACTTTTACTTGCCCGTTCGGCACCTTCGCCTATCGAAGAATGCCATTTGGACTCTGCAACGCGCCAGCTACATTCCAAAGATGTATGCTAGCGATCTTTGGCGAGCTAGTAGAAGACATTATGGAAGTCTTTATGGATGACTTTTCTGTTTTCGGACGCTCTTTTCCCGATTGCCTTAACAATTTAGATCGTGTCCTTCAACGGTGCGAGGACACAAGCCTTGTTCTAAATTGGGAAAAATGCAACTTTATGGTTCGAGGAGGTTTGGTCCTCAGCCATATGATTTCGTCTAAGGGGATAGAGGTGGATAAGGCCAAGATAGAAATCATAGAAAAACTTCCGCATCCAACAAACGTCAAATCTATTAGGAGTTTCTTAGGCCATGCGGGCTTTTATCGACGCTTTATTCAAGATTTTTCAAAATAACAAAGCCGCTAACTCACCTCTTGGAAAAGGAATCACGCTTCATCTTTAGTAGCGAATGCGAGTCCGCCTTTAATTTGATAAAACAAAAACTTATCTCTTCACCAATATTAGTGGCCCCTAATTGGTCCCTTCCGTTCGAAATAATGTGCGACGCTAGTGATATTGCCTTAGGTGCCGTTCTTGGCCAACGCGTAGAAAAACATTTTCATCCTATTTATTACGCTAGCAAGACGCTCACTTCCGCACAAGTAAATTACACGACAACGGAAAAGGAACTCTTAGCCGTCGTTTTCGCTTTCGATAAGTTTCGCTCGTATATAACGCTATCTAAAGTTATCGTTTTTACCGATCACTCTGCGCTTAAGTATTTATTAGCTAAAAATGATGCGAAGCCCCGCCTTCTTCGATGGATTCTCCTCCTACAAGAGTTTGATTTGGAGATCCGAGATAAGCGGGGAGCGGAAAATCTAGCGGCAGACCACCTCTCCCGTTTAGAAAATCCGGGGGCGGAAGCGCTCGTCGAATCTGAAATAAATGACAGATTCCCCGAGGAACGCCTTCTTGCAATTAATAAATCTTCGTCATCTTCGCCTTGGTTCGCAGATTTTGCAAATTTTTTAGTAGCGCGGGTCCTTCCAAAAGAATTTTCCAGTCATCAAAAGAAGAAATTCTTTTCTGACTTGAAAAATTTCTTTGGGAGGACCCATTTCTTTTTCGTATCTGCGCGGACCAAGCGGTCCGAAGATGCGTTGCGGGTGTGGAGTGCTTGCAAATTCTTAAGCACTGCCACGAGGGTCCAGCCGGTGGGCATTATCAAGCCAACCGGACCGCTCGGAAGGCGCTAGAGGCGGGCTACTTTTGGCCCACTCTCTTCAAAGACGCGCATAATTTTGTGCGCGCATGCGATAGCTGTCAGCGGTCGGGTAACATCTCTCGTCGTGACGAGATGCCCCAAAATATGTTTTTAGAGTGCGAAGTCTTCGATTTGTGGGGCATAGATTTTGTTGGCCCCCTACCTCCGTCTTTCAAAAATATGTATATTTTAGTGGCGGTCGACTACGTATCGAGGTGGGCGGAAGCGCAAGCTCTCCCCACCAACGATGCGCGAGTCGTCGTTACATTTCTTAAAAAATTATTTTCTCGCTTCGGCACGCCTCGCGCAATTGTTAGTGATAGGGGAACGCATTTCTGTAACGCTCTTATGGCTAAGACGTTAGCTAAATATGGAGTCACGCACAAGCTTGCCACCCCCTACCACCCGCAAACAAGTGGCCAAGTCGAGGTAGTAAATCGAGAGATTAAGCGAATTTTAGAAAAAACCGTTTCGCTAAATAGGAAAGATTGGTCCGTTAAACTCGACGATGCGTTGTGGGCGTATCGGACGGCATACAAAACCGCTATCGGATGTACGCCGTTCTGGTTAGTCTACGGCAAAGCGTGCCATTTACCCGTAGAATTAGAACATCGCGCACTTTGGGCTTTAAAACTCTTAAACCTCGACTCCAACTTAGCCGCTCAGAATAGAAAACTGCAACTAAACGAGCTCGATGAATGGCGTGCAAACGCTTACGAGAGCAATAAATTCTATAAGGAGCGCTCTAAGTTATATCACGATCGAAAAATCAAGTCCCAAAAATTATTTTCTCCGGGCGATCTTGTCCTTCTTTACAATTCACGCCTTAGGCTTTTTCCAGGTAAATTAAAATCTAGATGGTCCGGTCCCTTCTTAGTTGAAGAAGTTTTTCCTTATGGAACCGTACTCGTCTCCCACCCGGACAAAGGCTCTTTTAAAGTAAACGGTCATCGGTTAAAGTCTTACATCGCAGGCGACCCAGTGATCGGTTTTAGCGAAACCATAACTTTCCTCCACCTAATAAACCCGCCAAAATAGTCAAGCTACACGACTATAAACAAAGCGCTCCTGGGAGGCACCCCTCGCTTATCTTTTTTGCCCTTTCCTTATTATCTTTGCTGCTTTTTCTAATAAACGCAGGGTTTCTGATCGGCCTTCCCCTCCGCGTTTCAGGGAAGCTTCTACCCCCTTCCCTTTCTTTTATTTGTACAAATTGTCTTTCCTTTCTGTTCCGCATACTTACGATACAACATTGGGGACAATGTTGGACTTAAGTATGGGGGTGTTTTCGTACTTTACTTTCTGCACTTCAATTTTGTCTGCATTTAAAAAAAAAATATACAAAAAATACATATAACAACAAAATTTCCAAAAAAATTAAAAAAACATCTTAAAATGAAAAAAAAAAATTTTAATGAAAAAAAATTCCAAAAAAATTTTTGTTTTCTTCTCTTTCATTTTTCCAAAAAACTCAAAAACAACAAATTTTTTTTTTATTTTCACTTTGTACATATTTTCGTACATACTCTTTTCTCTCTCCTTCTTGTACAAACTTTTTTTTTCTCTCCCATATTTTTGTACATAAATGCAATTCTCTTAAAAAAAAAAAAATACAAAAAAAATAATAATAGTTCAAAAAAGTTTCAAAAAAACAATTGAGAAAAAACAAAAATACAAAAAAAGATAATAAATGAAAAACAAACAAAAAAATGATAACAAAAACTATAAAAATCAAAAAAAAATGTTTTGAAATAAATTAAATATTCCATACTTAACTTTTCTGCTATCCAAAAATTCTGTTTTGAGTTTATTTATATGTGAATACTATTAATTCTTTGTTTGCTACCCGTTTGTTAATTATTGATTGAAACATTTAAATAGCCGGGGTTAAGTTTTAAAGAATTCTCTATGCTTTGTTAAAACTAGCGGACTCGTTTTAGGCACTACTTCTAATTTTTCATTAATAGGAGCACGTATATTATGTTAGGAAATAACGACTATAGAATTCAATTATACTTACTTTTAGCTTTCTGAAAAATTGGAACGTACAAATTATTAAGGTTGCTCTCAAACATTTTTAGGATTACAGTCTAGTTTTCCTTTCTCCCCTCACTTTTCATGACCTACTTGGCATGAAAAATTTTTATCCTTAAAAGATCTTATGTCAATGGGAACAAGATTTCGTTCCGTAAACATAGGCACCCAATAATTTTAAAAGATTATATAAGGAGTAAGAGGATAAAATTCATTACTCCTACAAATATACATTGGGTTAATTTTTCTTATGAAGTTGAAAAACAAAAATCATATTAGGAAAATAAGATTTCGTTTTCCTAATAATCCAAAAGAAAAAAAAAATGGAGGTTCGAGAAAAAATTACCTCACCTCAAATATCAAAACCCTCTTCATAAACCACACTACCCCCTTAGCCAATTACACGATTCTAGAATTAATTCAAAAATCTTTTTGAGAGCATAATTAGTAAATTGTATTATTTCCGGTAGCACTCGTATAAGCTAGAATTCTTATAATTCCAAACTATTTTCGTTAATCTAACCATTACAAATGTTGCCTTCTATTTGATTACATCAAGAAGTCTTTTGGCCAAAACTTTTGCGCTATTTAAATCATCTACATAATTTTAGGACTTAACTCTTACACCCCGTATATTTATTTCGATCTCTCTTATAATTGATTAAGCGATAGCCAAAACTTAGAGTTTTTTTTATTCCTTATAGATTCACCTCAAACTTTTGCTCTGGAATAGCAAAAGCCTAAGTATGGGGGTATTTGATGAACTGTAAATATGCGTATTTTTATGCACATTAATTTAGTCATTTTCATTTATTTTCGTCGTTTTTACTTATTTTTGTTCAATAAAATGTTCCTATTCTTGTAAATTTTCTCCTAACTTGTTTTATTTTGATTTTCAGAAAAATTCCAAAATCTGCCAAAATTTGGGAAGTACACGCCCGTGACACATGAGTCACGCCCGTGACCGAGCCATGACTGTGCATTTCCCGTGAAATCGGAAAATTTCTGAAGAAGTGGCTTGACACGCCTGGCGACACGCCCGTGTCACCCGACACGGGGCGTGACCCAAGCCCGTGTCCTCTCCTCTCGACGAATTCCGCTCGACGATCGTCGAGTGTCGACACCAACTGTCACGCCCAGTGTCACGCCCGTGACCTGGGGCGTGACCCAATTTCAGCTCAACGATTTCGACTCGACACTTTCCGCTCGACATTGGTCGAGTGTCGACCCAACTGTCACGCCCATAGTCACGCCCGTGACATGGGGCGTGACCTTTCCAGCTGGCCCGACAAGATGCTGCCGAGGACATTTGACGCAACCCGCGCCCGGTTCTACCTCCCCGACACGCCCATAGTCACGCCCGTGACCTAGGGCGTGACTGCTGCGAACTCAGCCCGAAGTCAACTTTGCTGTCCAATCGCCAGCCGCCTTCATGAATAGTACTGTCACGCCCCCATGTCACGCCCGTGACCGAGGGCGTGTACTTCGAAATTTTTTCCTATAAATAGCCCAGTTCTGTAAGGTCCAAGGGTTCAGATTTTTGGGCCAATTTAGTGTATTTTTGTGGGCTGCATCCGTGATTTTCAAGGCTATGTAAGGAGATTTCTCCCTTTTTATTTTATTTCTTGTTTTGTCTTAGCTTAATCCATTGTAATAGCTTGTAATAGTTCCTAAAATTCAATAAAATGTTAGATTTTCTCTTCTTACTTAGCTTTGGAATGAAACTTGTGCCCACTTTCTTCCCCCTTTTTATCCTTGGTTTTATCTTTCTTCTTCACTTGTTCTTCACTTGTTCTTCATTTATGAAAAGTGTGTGTGTGTGTATGAGTGTAACATGCTTACTTTACTTTTTTTTTTACTTGTTTTCATGCTTAGGTTAGGATTTCCTCTTTACATGTCTTTGATTTTTCAAGTTAGGTTTTGTTTGAAAATGATGAAATGATGAATTAGGTTTTTCTTTTTTTCTTATCTTCTTCAACATCTTCACTCTTATGAGTGTGTAAAAGAGCTATAGTTTCCTTTGTTTTTTTTTACTTAGCTTCATTTTGGAATGAAAACTTTTTTCTTCTTTCACTTTTATTTCAACTTTTTTAGCTCTTTTATGAAATCCTAGGAATGAAAATGTTGAAATTTTTATTTTCCAAAAACTTTGGTTTTTAATTTGTTTTGAAAAACTTTTGTCTTCTAAAATTTTAATTTCTTCTTTTTATTTGTTTTTGGCAAAACCTATGCTTGAAATAGTTAAAATTTTAATTTTTAGGTAACTTTGATTTTTCATGAAGTGTGTGTGAGTGTAGGTGTATAATTTTTATGCTTTGATTTAAATTGCGTAGAGTGTGTGAGTGTAGGTGTATAATTTTCATGCTTTGTTTTAATGCTTTCTTTTAATGCTTTGTTCAATTATGTAGAGTGTGTGAGTGTAGGTGTATACTTTTATTGCTTTCTTAAATTTCATATGGAGTGTGTGTGTTCGTGCGCATTTATTTCCGCCTACTCGTTAAGAGTTAAATGGCGCATCGTTTTCATTTTCAGCCCTACTCGTTCGAGTAGGACTTGTAATTTTTCTTTCTTTATTTTTCCGCCTACTCACTTGAGTTTAAATGGCCGGACTTTATTTCAGTCCTACTCGTTTGAGTAGGACTTGCAATTTTACTTTCTTTATTTTTTTCCGCCTACTCACTTGAGTTAAATGGCCGGACTTTTTAGCCCTGTAACAACAAAATTTATTTTCTCCTACTCATTTGAGTAGGACTCGCTTTCATTTCAGTCCTACTCGTTTGAGTAGGACTTGCAATTTTCAGCCTTTATTTACCGCCCCCACTCGTTTGAGTGGGACTCGCAAATTTGAATATGCAATTTTCTTTTATGTGTAACTTAGCTTTTGTTTAATTTATAATTTGGAGTGTGCGTGAGTTCTCGTTTAGTTAACTTTTTAGCTCTCTAAATATTGTTATTTTTCTTTTGTCTCTTTCTTATAATCGTTTAGCATTTAATTTCGAACTCGCGCCTCACTAAATTATAAGCCGTCCCCATACCGATGTGTGGCTAATCGCTATTAGCCTCGGCATCGAAGAGCATTGGGACATTTAAAATGATTTATAATAATTAAAGATCTTTATTTTCATTTTAATTTAAGCACTTAGGGTTTACCCCGGGTTTACGACGCGTAGGACCACATAATCGATGTGTGGGCCCTATTTCCGTAGTCCATATGCTAGCTAGCCGAGAGGCCGTGCATATGGACCGATCACCCCTGGGTAAATAGAGTTGCGTGCATACCCTCGAGAGAGGACTAGCGTAATTCTACCGGATTGGGTCCCCCACCCAATAGCGGGGTTCTTAGCGTAAAGCGGGCGTTAAGAGGAATCCTTCGTCGGACTAACGTTCGGTCGAATAGTCTTAACGTTTAGGTGAGCGATATCCCTATAGCTAGGTGAGCTCACATTTGTGGAACCTCCACGGCCAAGTTGCCTTATTATTAATTTGAAAACTAAGTCTTTTTATTATTAAAAATTGTTTTAGTCTTAATCCGATTCGATGCCGAGCGTTAACCCTTCATCGAATATTTTATAAATCGTTTTCTCGCTCCTTTGCTTTTCCGTTTTTAGTTAAGTAAAAAAAAATCCACCTTATTTTCAGTAAAATAATAGTCCTCCCGGAGGAGTAAGAATAGTCAACGCGACCCCGAGAACAATACGACCTCGGTATTCCCCCGAATATCGAGTACTACTTGCGATAGGTGCACTTGCCTACCCGAGCAAGCCCGCGGCGATCGACTCATCGAACCAACCACAGTAAGAGTCTGTTCGCGGGCCCATCAGTAACTATTGTTTGTACTGCTCAAAATCTGAATATGGGGTAATCGAACGATAATGTAGGAATGTGTGTAGCCGCCACTAGACTCGTATTGCTCGAGTCGGGAGGAAGGATCATCTTTCTCAGTGGCTAATAACTTGCCCTAAGCCACTCTCGAAGCATTGGTGCACGGTTCGTCAAGCGTGAGCATGACGTAGGCCTTCATTTTGGCTAGTTTGAGCCTTGTTTAGCCTTTCCTACCTGTTAACCGTTGCATGCCAAATTTGTGCCTACCCTTCCTTTGATCCAGCTCCACTCACATTCACCAAGGCCTGAAGCTAAACCCACCATCGCAATCAAATGCTTGAGCTTGTTTGTATTTACTATTTTGCCACGGTTGTGATTTGTGGACATCGTTTAAGGTGGTGTTGAATTCATTCACATTTTGATTGCTACGTTTGGGGATTGCAAGGGCAGAAAAGAAAAAAATAAAATAAAAAAATAAAGCAGATAAGCGCAAAAGAGAGAAAAATCTGAATGAATTGCTTTGAGAATTCTTTCCCCATCCTCTTTATTGATTGTGGTCGGGTTCGGCCGTGTTCACGCCCGGTTTTCAACCTAAGTCTGGGGGTGTGTTCCCCATTCATTTCTACGTGGCTGTATTGGTTTAGGTTTTTATTAGCACGCTTTGGTTGTGTGTAGCCTTCATGTTTATCATTGACTACCAAGCCATCGCCTAAGCCCCATTTTCTCCTACAAGTCCTACTGATTCACGCTTGAATCTAACCCACGCCGTGGAGAGAGTGTGAACGTGCAAGCGTATGGTCCCCGACATTGGTGGATTCCTTTGGAGGTGATCCTGAGTCCCGAACTTTGGCAATGCTCACCTTAGTGGCCTGCCTACTTTCTTCCTACACATGATCGCAAGATCCTCCAGAATTCTAATTTTGAGCAATTACAATATTTATTTACGTCTGTCGAATAGTTTAAACTACGTTGTATAATTAAAAAGTTTTTCTATTATATCTTCTATACCCATGATGTATTTGATTTCTCGTCGTACTTTTTTTTTGAAATTTCTGAGCCAGTTAGCTATTTTCTAGTCCACGGAGTGATGATTTGCTCGGGACGTGCAAATGGTTAAGTCTGGGGGTGTGATGTGTCCACATTTTTATACTAATTTTTGGACTAATCTAGGCTAGTTTTATCGTCTTAGCACTACACTTGAGAGACTTTATTGCTTATATGTGCTTATGTACCTATTTCACGATTAAAGAGCACTGTAGGACCGTTTCTGTGTGCTTTTTGTGTTTCTATATTTTTGTTATTCTTTAGCCCTATCTCGGGGATGTGGTGTGCACGTTTTGGTGGCCTATCTGCCTCAGAATGCTGGTGCAGGGGTCGTGTGCGTGCTCCGGAACCGCTCGGGAGACTCCGACGATACAGGAATACTGCGCACGACCACTGGACTTATTACACACGACCACTGGTCGTGCGCCACTGATCGTGCACATTACACTCCCTTTTTCATAATCCTGTCTAGGTAATCGCACGAGCACTGGCCGTAGTGCGCACGACCACTGGTCGTGCGCCACTGCTCGTGCGCATATATGCTGATGCTTCTTGTCCAGGTTGCAGGTCTATTTGGAAAAGTCACACGATCATCGATCGACAGTGCGCACGACCACTGGTCGTGCGCCACTGATCGTGTGCACTGCTTCTGCTGCCTCCGTATTTAAAGCCCTGCTCCGCGATTTAGGTCAACGCCTGTCATTTGTTGCGATCAGAGAGTGCGCGGGAATCACCATTTCACTTCTCCAGCTGCTCCATCACCTCCACCTTCGTCGGGAGTCCATTGCCAACTACTCCGAAGCTTTTCAACTCTCCGGCGAAGCCCTCGGCCATTGATGACTTCAACTCCAAGCTTTCCTCCGGAGTTGGTGAAGTAGACAACCTAGTGGACTTAAAGGCCTTCAAGGTGACAGCTCGTTGGTACCGGAAGCCTCCTTGGACTGAGCCCGGAAGCGGTTTGACAACTCGCTACTCCGGCCACGACCCGTGGTGGATCTTCACTCTCTTTTAGTTTACTCCTCTTCCCCTTCCTCTGTGGTCTGAATGTTTTGAGCAGTGTAATGAACACTTCCATCCATGAACACCAAGTTTATTTTATAGCTAATGGAATGTTAGTATTTTCTTATCCTTGTGAGTATTGTCTGTGAATGTGCCTCGCTCACCCCACATCCACGCCATTCCTGTGTCTTATCCGATTGCACTCCACACAAGAACACTTCAATCCATTAGCTTCCCTTCCACTCGCCCAACTGAAGTTCAGCATCGCGGCCGACAAACACACTTCACCTTGCGAAGCGGTGCCTTCGACCCGCATAGCTTTTACTAGTTCAGTAGATCAAACATCCACAATCTCCCAAGTCCTCTATTTCTTTTCTTGTTCTATTTATAACTCTCATAACGATATTCTCTGTTCTGTTGCCGTTCTACACTAATTGCATTCCTCAAGAGACCGACACTCGGGGATTTATTCCCAAAACATTATTACTTGTGCGACCGGTGCGCTTACCGATTTACACGCATCAGCACTCCAACTCGTCAAGGCTGTTCGGAAGGGCGTGGAGGTATACTTCACGTTGATTCAGGATGTTGAGCCAAAGGCCAGTGTGAGCGATGTTCCGGTGGTATCGGAATTTGTAGATGTGTTTCCCAAGGATCACCCTGGGCTACCACCCCAGCGAGAGATTGACTTCACGATTGAGTTAGTGCCAGGTGCGAAACCTGTGGCCCGCCTGCCATATCGCGTCGCGCCAAAGGAAATGGTGGAGTTGAAAGTCCAACTGCAAGAGTTACTGGAGCAGGGTTATATATGCCTAAGCATGTCACCTTGGAGCGCGCCTGTTTTGTTTGTGAAAAAGAAAGACGGTGGTTTGCGGTTATATATTACCAGTTGAGGATTCAGGAAGGTGACATTCTCAAGACCGCATTTGGAACACGTTACAGGCATTATGATTTCACGGTAATACCGTTTGGGCTGTGCAATGCGCCATCGGTGTTTATGGACCTGATGCACTGAATGTTCTGAGAGTATCTGGACTTATTCGTGATTGTGTTCATTGACGATATCCTGGTGTACTCGAAGTCTAAAGCCGATCACGAAAACCACTTGTGGTTGGTGTTGCATACTTTGCGGAAGAATAAGCTCTATGCCAAGTTCTCGAAGTGCGAGTTTTGGCTATCGTCGGTGGCTTTTCTAGGCCATGTGGTAAGCAGAGAGGGCATTTCAGTGGATCGGGCAAGGATAAGGGCCATACAGGAGTGGCCAGTGTTATCTTCGGTGGCCGAAGTCATGAGCTTCCTTGGACTGGCGGACTACTATAGACGATTTGTTGCAAACTTCTCGCGGATCACTTTGCCTCTAACCACACTGACAAGAAAGGATCAGAAGTTCGTTTGGAAGCCGGAGTGCGTGCTAGCTTTTGAAGAGCTGAAGTGTCGGTTGACCACGACGCCTGTGTTGACATCGCCATGTGGTACTGATGGATTTGAAATCTACAGTGATTCTTCAGGAAGAGGCTTAGGATGCGTTCTTCTACAAAATGGGAAGGTGATTTCTTATGGCTCTCGCCAGTTGAAGGTGCATGAGCGAAATTAACCTGTCCATGACCTAGAGTTGGTGGCAGTGATCTTTGCACTGAAGTTATGGCGGCATTATCTGTATAGCGTGAAAGTGCAAATCTATACAGACCACAAGAGCCTAAAATACTTACTGGAGCAGAAGGACCTGAATATGCGACAATAAAGGTGGTTGGAGTTCCTTGGGGACTACACCTTTGTGATTCATTATACTCCCGGGAAGGGAAATGTGGTCGCGGATGCCTTGAGTCGGAGAGCTCCGGCAAGGGCAAATTGGTTGCAGAGGCACGATGAACGTCTAATCCAGGAGTTGGAAGCGTTAGAGATTTCTTGTGTTGACAAGAATTCTACAGACGACGCATGTTTGAACTGGACGGAGGTGCAGTGTGACCTTGCGGACATGCTTCGACGAGCAATAGAGCTGGATGCAAGTCTCCAATGCTATGCCAAGGATGGGCCAGAGGGCAAATTCTCCTGGGATGACGGCCTTTTGAGGAAAGAGGGCCGTTTGTGCGTCCCGAGTGTGGGTAAACTACGAGAAGAGTTGATGTACGAAGCTCACTATACGAAGTACTCAATTCATCCTGGGAGCACAAAGATGTTCAGAGACATGAAGAAGCTGTTCTGGTGGCCAGGAATGAAGAAAGATGTCGCTCATTATGTGGCCAAATGCCAAACTTGTGCTTTGGTAAATGTTGAAACCGAAAATCGGTCTCTGTGGAGTTCGCCCTTGGGGAAGGGGTGGTCGCGCACCTACTTCGCTCCTGCAAGCAAAACAACAGAAGAAACAAGAGGAACCGACCCAAGGGCTCAGCGGGGAGGACCCACCACACACCCGGAAGATCTGAGAGCGCTTCGCCTCCTTAGCCAGAGGCCGAGCTAGGGTACCCTCAGAAAGCACTTGAAAACTGGAGTAGGAGAGCACAGGAAACCTGCTTTCTGCAGTACCCCTTGGGTCCTATTTATAGTTTTTAGAATCTGAACTGCCAATAACCAAATTGAAGTGACCTGAAATTACCAAAAAACCCTTGGTCGGTTCTGCCAACAGCCAAACTCCGCTGTTTTGAAGGGCTATGGGAAGACCAACGAGGGCAAAAGAGTAAAAGGTACCTCGTATATCTGGGCGAGCTAGGGAGCCTGGCCACCTCGGCAGATCTTGCTCGCCTGCAATTGCTGAGCTCCTCTGCAAGGGCGCGAGCTGGACGGCGAGCTCGCCCATCCATTGGTCGCCATCAGTTGACCTGAGATTGACGATTCTGGTCTAGCTCGGCGAATACCGAGCTCGCGGTCGACGAATGCCGAGCTCGGGTTCGGCATCTCCTTACCGAGCTTGCCCACAATCTTCATTCCTTTGATGGGCTTGCCTGTTGCTTGGACGACCTGAACCGCCCGGTATGATCCTTGGCGACCTCACTCGGCAGACACGGGGTTGTACATAATCACCGCTCTTTTTGAACTTGGCAAAGCTCGGAAAGAAACATTCAACCCCAAGTGTTTGGCAAGTGCGCGGTGGGCTGGAGGGAATCTTCGGGTGGGGCCCACCTGCAGCTATATATATGTACCTGCATACCTGCCTGACTCTTGCGATTCCCCTTACTCTAACCCTGCCAAGATGCCGCTCCCCAAGGAGATTCAAGAGCATTTAGACCTTGCTCGCTAGGCTTCTGTAGCTCGAGTAGCCGCCCTGATGGCGGTCCCTATCGCTGTGCCGCAGGGTGGCTCTGCCGAGCCCAGCTCTAAGAAGATGAAACTGTTCCCCCACGCGGCCGAGCCCATCTACAACGACCTGAGGGCCACCCTGGAGCACGAGACCGGCTCCTCCACTCTTCCTGCCTCTGAAAGGGTGAGGAATGTCGTCGAGGTCTGTGACGGCCCAGACCGCCGCCCTGATGGTGCAGAAGACACTGCACCGCGAGACGCCACCCCGCGAGCCAAGACCACTCTTGGGGACTCGCGGTTCATGACTCCGGAAAATCGCCACCGGGAGCCGTCCCCTCCCTTTGGGACCTTGGAGTTGAGCTCGCAGAGGCCAAGCTCGCTGGTGCACGCCCCCTCTCCTCAGCAAACTAACGTGGTCGCGGGGGCGGGTCTGGGGACCATCCCCACCCCAGGATTCGAGCTTCTCTCACCGGGGACTCACAACCCAGGTCGCTGGAAGGAACTGAGGTTCAACCCTCCCCGCATCTCCTTCGAGTTGACTAGCTCGTCAGGTCAATTTTGCTTGGATTCTTGCCCCACGAGCTTTTCCTGCATTCCTCTTTTTGTTGACGTTTGACTCCACAGTTCCACCCAGCTAATCCACTGCCGAGGAGTCTTCGCGGGCAGCCCACTACTCTCCACCCCCCTCTCTGAGCGCGCTGGACTCTTACCTGGGCCCCGAACTGGATCAAGGCGAGCTGACGAGGAGGGAGGTTAAGCTTCTCAAGAAGCTGGTGTGTGTTCTGCGCGAGGTGCAGGGGGTCAACGAGATGTTACAACGCGACTACGCGCGTCTTGCCGACGAGGTACAAAGAGGCCAGGATGGCGAGCTGATGTCTCGTTCCCGGCTTCTGGACGATATAGACAATGGACTCTCAGTGGCGCAGAGGAATTCGGGGAGGATCCACGAGCTGCTCCGCGCATGGCAGTCCGGGAGGCAGGAGCCGTGAGACCGGGGTAGATAAGAGGGCGGCTCCCTTGCCGAGCCGACCGGTACTCGCATCCTGATGCTCCCCCTGCTCGCGCGCCCCGCCTTTTTATTCCTGAACTTAGTCTCTGTAATAAGTAGTTTTTAGAATATTCTTGGACATGCGTTATTCAAATAATATATTGCAATGTTTGACCTAGACTTGGTTGGGAAGCGCCGGAAGTCGGCGAGCTGGGGTGGCCAGTAGGGATGGCAAGTTGGGTCGGCAAGCTGAGCCGATTGGATGGCCTGACCCCATATTTCTTTTTCTATAAATAGCCCCCCACCCACCAACCCCTGTATTGTGCTTTTATTGCTTTCTCTCTCTCTGCGCTTCTTTCTTCTTCTTACTCGCGCCTCGTCTTCTTTCGCGAGCATGGGCAAGACCAACCCTGACGCTGATGGCCGCAGTAAGTGCGCCCAGCACTTCACAGACTACTGCTTCTTCGAGGGGCATACCAGCGAGGAGGAGTTCGCGGAGTTCGAGACGGAGTACGTGCCGCCGGACTTCAAGGCGCGCCGGCCGAGGCAGGGGGAGGCCATCAACACCTTCTACGACGACGAGCTCGCCGTCCCCATTTCTCATTTCGAGGTGGGGTTTTGCCTCCCCCTGTGGCCGGAGGTCCGACAAATTCTGAAGTACTACGGCGCGGTACCCGCGTAGCTGAACTCCAACGCCATCGCCATGATGGTGGCGTTCGCGAGCTACCTCCGGCGAGAGAGGATAGAGTTCAACCTGGCAGTGTTCATGAAGCTCTTCTCTTATAAGGCAACGCCGGATGAGGTCGCTTACTTCGGCGGCTCGCTGATCAAAGTTCGCGAGATCGCGAACAAGCACAACAACTAGATGACCAGGATCGCCTTTATCAAGGGCGATCTCGGCAACATCCCGTACTCGCCGCAGCAAAAAGGCGAGGAGGTCTACCGCCCGCCGGCCGTATCCGGCAATGATGCCGAGCTCCACAAATACTTCCTCCACAAGGATTTCGAGGTCGCCTTCCTGCAAAGGGGCCTCGACGCGCTCCTCCCCGTTCTACCCAGTGAAGGTATTGTTCTCTCCAAATTGCCGAACTTGCCAGACTGCCGAGCTCGCCGTATTGCTCGTTGAAAATCTTCTAACTTTTTTCCAAGTTTTTCCTTGCAGGGGAGCGGTTGATTCCCGCGAACCCGCCGTTTGCGGACCCGGGGTCGCACCCGGACCCCCTTGGTCATGAAAAGGCGGCGGCGGCGGCCTGCCGAGATGAGACGGCCCCAACCCTCTTCCAGCAAGAGGCGGCCTGAGGATGCGGGGTCGAACCCGCCACACTGCCAACCATTAGCAAAAAAGATGAAGAAGGTCGTGCTCGCTTCGCGGGGAAAACAACATAAACGACATCAATCCAGCCCCAAATACATAAGCTCAACTGAGACCCCCCCCCCCCCCCCCCCCCGACGCGTCACCCGAGAGCCCGCTGAAGGAGACTACCAGCAATGGCTGAAAGGGCGGCGAGGCTCCTTCTTCTGCGGCGGTGATCTCCCCACCTCCTTCGGCGAAGAGGGTGGCTCGCGAGAGCGGGGCACCGAAACAACATCCCCTCTTCAACTTCGGGGGGCGGTGGATGGACTCGGCGGGGGAGCCCATGGTGCAGTGGGATGAGCTGGCTCATCGGGACTCCATCTCCACTCTGCATCCGTCCTGGCATGACCGCGACCACTCCACTGGCCATGCTTATGCCCTCGGTTTCAGCCTCTATGGCCGCGAGGATGCCGAGGCTTACAAGAACATGACCCTACGACAGCTCGGCCATGAGGGTCGGCAGGCCCACCTGCGGACCATGGAGCTCCACCACATGCTGACTCGCCGCAGCTTTGCCCTCAGCAATAAACTCCTAAAATCCGAGCAGGCTCGCGATGTTGCCCAGGACAAGGTCTCCGACCAGGCGAGGCAGCTCGGCATCGCCGAGGGTCTCCTCTCCCAGGCTGCCGGCGGGTTGGTGAGTATCAGTCTCCTTCCTTCTTTTTACTTGAAATATTTTGCACTGTTAATGAATTTCTCTTGCATCAGGACACCAAGGCTGTCGGGGAGCTGCGGGATCGCAATGCCGAGCAGGAGGAGGAGATCGGCCAGCTGCGCGCTCAGCTTGCCGAGCTGGAGGGGGCGAATGTGAGGCTGAAGGAGGAGAATCAGAACCTCAGTTGCGAGGCCCGCCGCCAGGCGGAGATCTTCTTCCTGGCCAGCGACGTCGACCCTACCCTCCCCTATAAGAGGCCACAGGTCTTTTGCGAGGCCGACGTCGCCGAGAAGCTGCGGATCAACTCCATCCAAGCGGCCGAGGGCACCCTCCAAATGATGAAGGACACGGGGGTGCTGGTGCAGGGGTGCGAGGAGATCTCCGCCAAGGACCTGATGCTGAGCCTGTTCCCGGCGACGCCGCCCAGCGAGAAGGATGATAGCCTGGACGCGATGTTCGGGAAGGGCTTCCAGGATCAATCGGGCGAGGAGGAGGATTGGTCCTGCGGGGGGGGGGGGGGGGTGGCGTGGCCTGAATTTGTATATTCGTCTTTCTTCTTATTTTTTGTTTACTCGCTGAGGCGAGCCCTTGTAAACACCTTTATCTAATGAAAAAAGATTTTTGATCATACCCGTGCCATTTTCCTTTTTTTCTTTTTGTTGTGTTCTGCATGTCCGCGAGTACTTCCCCAGGAGACCTCGCATAGACAGGTACCGAGTAGGATAGTCATTAGTACGTGCCCGCGGGAGAGTACCTTGAGTACTTGGCAATTCCCAGGGCCTCGTTGTAGCTCGCTCGCGAGCTGTCCTCGGCCTTCTTAATCAAAAAACCAAACTTTCTGAATTTTTCCAAGTAAAATAAAGCGGGGGGCGGGGCCTCTCGACGGGATCCGCCTCTCCTCGGCGAGGTCCCAGGGCCTGGCTCGCCAACTCTCAGGATTTCCCCTAGCTTGCTCGCGAGTTGTCCTCCATCTCATCGATGCGAGAACAACCTTTCTAAACCTTCCCAAGTAAAACATAACGGGGGGACGAGGCGGCCCGGCGGGACCCGCGTCCTCTTGGCGAGGCCCAGGGATCTAGCTTGCCGAACTTCTGCCGAGCCCGAGCTGGCACAGCGAGCCCGAACTCGCCCCTGCCGAGCTCTCCTCTCTTGTAAAGGCCAGGTTTGTCAGGCACTACCTGGGGGGGGGGGGGAGGGGAAGACTTTTTTTATTTTTTTTGGGTGACCTCCAGCCCGTCATCTTGGTGAGATCTTGACTGCGGTATCTGCTCATGGCCCAAGGATGACTCCGAGTGACTTCCAGCCCTGTCAGCTAGGTGAGAGCCTGACAACGGGATCTACTCGTGGTTCAATACTAATACCATCGAGTGACTTCCAGCCCTGCCAACTAGGTGAGAGCCTGACAGCTGGATCTGCTCGAGGCCCAAGGATGACACCGACTGACTTCTAGCCCTGCCAGCTAGGTGAGAGCCTGACAGCGGGATCTGCTTGGGGTCCACTACTAATACCATCGAGTGACTTCAAGCCCTTCCAGCTAGGTGAGAGCCTGACAGTGGGATCTGCTCGAGGCCCAAGGATGACACCGAGTGACTTCCAGCCCTGTCAGCTAGGTGAGAGCCTGACAACGGGATCTGCTCGGGGTCCACTACTAATACCATCGAGTGACTTCCAGCCCTTCCAGCTAGGTGAGATCCTGACAGTGGGATCTGCTCGAGGCCCAAGGATGACACCGAGTGACTTCCAGCCCTGCTAGCTAGGTGAGAGCGTGATAGCGGGAGCTGCTCGGGGTCCACTACTAATACCATCGAGTGACTTCCAGCCCTGCCAGCTAGGTGAGAGCCTGACAGCGGTATCTGCTCGAGGCCCAAGGATGACACCGAGTGACTTCCAGCCCTGCCAGCTAGGTGAGAGCCTGACAGCGGGATCTGCTCGGGGTCCACTACTAATACCATCGAGTGACTTCCAGCCCTGCTAGCTAGGTGAGAGCCTGACAGCGGGATCTGCTCGAGGCCCAAGGATGACACCGAGTGACTTCCAGCCTTGCCAGCTAGGTGAGAGCCTAACATCGGGATCTGCTCGGGGTCCACTATTAATACCATCGAGTAACTTCCAGCCCTGCCAGCTAGGTGAAAGCCTGACAGCGGGTTCTGTTTGTGGCTCGAGGATGACACCGAGTGACTTCCAGCCCTGCCAGCTAGGTGAGAGCCTGATAGCAGGATCTGCTCGGGGTCCACTACTAATACCATCGAGTGACTTCCAGCCCTGCCAGCTAGGTGAGAGCCTGACAGCAGGATCTTCTCGAGTCCCAAGGATGACACCGAGTGACTCCCAGCCCTGCCAGCTAGGTGAGAGACTGACAGCGGGATCTGCTTGGGGTCCACTACTAATACCATCGAGTGACTTCCAGCCCTGCCAGCTAGGTGAGAACCTGACAACGGGATCTGCTCGAGGCCCAAGGATGACATTGAGTGACTTCCAGCCCTGCCAGCTAGGTGAGAGCCTGACAGCGGGGTCTGCTCGGGGTCCAAATTCACTTCACTTCTTCATGCAAACTCATAGCGACAATATTGGCATATTAAAGAATTTTTATTAAAAATCAAGGCACAACTTACAAACTTCAAGGGAAAAAGCGTTTTAAGTCATCACCACTCCAGGTGAGACTTGGGGTCTCGCCCTCCACATTTTGGAGCCGATACCCCCCTGATCTCAACGCCTCTTTTACAATAAACGGGCCTTCCCAACTGGGGTTGAGCTTCCCCACAGTTGCCGATCTCCCTGCTGCATCCACCTTCCTCAGCACCAAGTCCCCCTCCACAAATTGTTTGACTCTGACATACCTGTCGAAGTAATTGGCCATCCATATCTTCACCTCTTCCTGTCGGAGGGCAGAAGGATCCCGCAGTTCATCCACCATGTCAAGGGAGAGCCGCAGCTCCTCCTCCTTCTCAGCCTTCCATTCTTCCCTGCCTTCCTTGGACGCAACAACTCGAGGTGTCTGAACTTCAAATTCCACGGGGAGCACTGCCTCACACCCATGAGAGAGTTTGAAGGGGGTCTCTCCGGTAGCTGTGTTGGGGGTGGTCCTCAGGGCCCAGAGAACCACGGGGAGCTGCTCCACCCAGCTTCCCTTCAGATTTTCCACTTTATTTTTCAGGAGGTTGATGATGATCTTGTTCGCGGCCTCCACCTGCCCGTTACTCCTGTGGTGATGGACCGAGGCAAACCTGAGGTCGATTCCAAGCTGCTCGCAAAAACTAGTGAACTTAGCGCTGGCGAACTGGTTCCCGTTGTCCGTGACAATGGCCTGGGACAGCCCAAGGTGGCAGATGATCTCCCCCCAAACAAAGTTTCTGATAACCTGGGAGGTCACCTTGGCCAGCACATTCACTTCCAACCACTTGGAAAAGTAATCGATCATTACTAGGAGGAACCTCCTCGGCCCACTGGCCTGGGGGAACGGCCCAACCAAATCCATTCCCCAAATGGCGAAGGGCCAGGGGGCCGTGATGCTTTTGAGTCGCTGGGCCGGCTGCTGCTGGAGGGGGGAAAACAGCTAACATTTATGGCACATTCTTGCGAATTCTGCTGCATCATGGCCCAGGGTGGGCCAGAAGTACCCTTGCCTGACAATCCTCCCTTCCAGGGTCTGACTCCCGGAGTGACTCCCACACTCTCCGGAGTGGACTTCCTCCAAGATTCTTTGTACCTCCTCCTCGGCCACGCAACGAGCCAACATCCCTGAGAGTGTCTTCTTGTACAGCTGCTCGTCCTGGAGGAGGTAGTACGCTGACTTATGCCTTAGCTTCTTCTTATCTGCCCCCTCCGGATACTCTCCCGTGGAAAAAAAAGCTATAACTGGGTCCATCCATGAAGTCCATTGATCTATCTCCATGAGCTCCCCATCTTCGATGGAGAGGCGGAAGAGGTCGGTGATGGTACCTCCCACCCGAGGACCGTGCTTTGCGAGCTGATCGACCTGCTCATTTTCCTCCCGGGGCACGTGCTGCATGGAAAAAGTTTGGAACGTGCAAATGACCCCCTTTACCTTGGCTAAGTATAACCGCAGGGTAGGCTATCTTGCCTCAAACTCCCCATTGATCTGGGAAGCTACCAACATGGAGTCGGTAAGGACCTCCACGTCCAACACCCATAGCTCTCTGGCCAGGCGCAGCCCTTCTATCACGGCCTCATACTCGACTCGATTGTTGGCGATGGGAAAGTGAACCACCACCGTCTGCACAATCCTAGCCCCTTGTGGGCTCTCCAAGATCACCCCCACTCCTAGGGAATGCCTCCCCAAGGCGCCATCCACCTTCACCTTCCAAGAAGTCGGACGAGTGAGCTCTTCCTCCGCCATCTCAATCACATAATCAGCCAAGAAGTCGGCCATTGCTTGAGCTTTGATTGAGTGGCGCGACACGAAAGAAACGTCAAACTAACTCAACTCCACCGACCACTTGGCCAGCCTGCCAGAATGTTCCACCCCCTCAAAGATGTTGTGGAGGGGATGATCAGTCACCACTCGGATTGAGTGTGCCTGGAAATAAGGTCGCAGCCTTTGGGCTGAGATGATCAGGGCGAAAGCCAGCTTCTCCAAAATTGGATACCGGAGCTCGGCCTTCCTTAGGACCCGACTCACATAATAAATTGGGAGCTGCTTCTTACCCTCCTCCTGAACTAGGACAAAGCTCAAGGCCTCTGCCCCGACCCCGAGATACAAAAACAGGTCTTCCCCCTCCTTGGGCCCTTGGAGCAGTGGAGCCTGAGTCAACTGCATCTTGAGGGCTTGGAATGCCTCCTCGCACTCCTTGGTCCATTCGAACCTTTGACCGCCCCTTAGCATTTTGAAGAAGGTGGAGCACTTTTACCCAGCCCTAGAGAGGAACCTACTCAGCCCTGCCAGTTTCCATGTCAGGTGCTGTACTTCCTTGGTGTTCTGTGGCGACCCTAGATCCATGATGGCCCTGACCTTGTCAGGATTTGTCTCGACCCCCACGGGGGTGAGGAGATGACCCAAGAACTTCCCCCGGCTAGCCCCGAAAACACACTTCAGAGGGTTCAACCGCATCTTTTACTTGCGTAGGGTAGCAAAGGTCTCCTCTAGGTCCTGGAGGTGGGAGTCCACTTCCTGACTCTTGATCATGAGGTCATCCACGTACACCTCCAGGTTCCTTCCCTTTTGCTTTTTGAAGACCCTATCCATCATCTTCTGGTAGGTTGCCCTTACATTCTTTAGCCCGAAGGGCATCATCTTGTAACAGTAGTATCCATCTCCCGTGATGAACGAGACATCCTTGATGTCCGGGGGTGCATCCTGATTTGATGATAACCTGAAAAAGCATCTAGAAAACTCATTACAGAAAAACCAACGGCTGAGTCAACCAGCGCGTCGATCCGAGGCAAAGGATAACAGTCCTTAGGACAAGCTTTATTAAGTAAAGAGAAATCGATACACATTCGCCACCGGCCATCTCCATTTTTGACCATGGCCACATTGGAGACCCAGCCGGGGTATTGGATCTCGGACACGAAGCCGGCCTTGAGGAGCTTTGCCACCTCCTCTCTGATGGGCTCTGCCAGCTTGTCCGCAGTGGACCTCTTCTTTTGTTGGACGGGGCGTGTTCCCGGGTCCAGGTTGAGGCGGTGGCAGGCCACATCCGCGTCAACCCCCGGCATCTCCGCGGCGTTCCATGCGAAGATGTCCACATTCTTCTGGATGCACTCCAGCATCCTGCCTTGGTCCTCCGGGGTCAGCCCTCCGCTGACGCGGACCTTCTCCACCCTGCCTCCACGGGTGAGGACCTCCAACTCCACCACTTCCTCTGCAGCCTCCAACCTGGACTGCTCCCCCCATCCTTCAGCATCCCTTTCCTCCGGAACGGGGACCTCCACCTCCACCTCTTCTTCCATGTCCATCACTTCAGCCGTCTCCTCCTGATCTCTTCCTGCCGCCTCCTCCATTCTTCGCCCCATCTCCTCGTCTCCCTCCTGCCAAGAGATGGAGTTCACAGCGGTGACATAGCATTCCCGTGCCACCTTGGGGTCCCCCCTGACCCTGACCTGAATCCCCTCAGCGTTGAACTTCAAGCACTAATGGAAGGATGAGTGGACGCAGCGGAAGGCGCTGATAAGGAGACTCCCGAAGATGATGCTGTAGCTGCTGGGGGCATCCACGATGACGAACCTACTGTTCCTGGACTGCCCCCCCAGGGTGACATGGAGACTGACTTGTAATACCCCATCCGTCACATGACATATAACAGAAGGTCCGGCTGGAACCCGACGCCATATACCACAGACAGTCGGAAGGGTTACAAAAGAATATTCAAACTATCCAATTAAGACTACTCGTCCTACACAGAGCATTCTAGTGGAAGCTTTTAAACTTCAAAGAACCCAAAACTTAAATCTATTAAACATGAATGTCCACAACCACACTACTAGAATGAAAACCAAATACACATAAATGTTACATGGCCTTATGACCTTATAATAGTTCACTTAATAAATAGTGTTTTCCATACATTGGCACGCAGGCCGGCCACACATGACAAAAGTAAAGTACAACTATTCGCTTTGGCCTTCAAGGGCCAGCACAGCAACTTGGGATCCAGCCCGCTATTTTGCACTCGGCTCCGCAGCACCTGCAAGCACAATTCCACCGCACGGTGGCAAACAAAGCAACGGTCAGCCCAAAAGCCGACCAAATTATAACGACCCCGCCCATTACTTGGGACGGTGGTGCTCTTCCCCTGCATAACATTAGTCCAGTAAAACAATAAAGCGCAATTATACTACGCCACAGGTGTAGGCTCGCACGGCCAAACACCCCGTGCACTCAGGGCACATTAACGGTGAATCCTGACACTTCAGCGTCTTCACCACCATCCCACAGATGGCAACCACGTGAGCATTTAGCCTGTAACACCCCCTATCCGTCACATAGCATATAGCAGTAGGTCCGGCCGGGGCCCGACGCCGTATGCCACAGACAGACCAGGTGGTTACTTATGGAAACCATCCAACCAATCTCAACGTCCTACACAGAGCATTCTAGCGGAAGCAGTTTATAAAAGTTGCAATAAAGAACCCAGCATTAGAGCCTGAATGTCCACTAGTACAAAATAGGAATGTTATACAAAATACCCAAAATAAGCCTTAAGGCCTTACAAAATGTTTCACTTGATATTACATGTTTTACAAACCACGGCACGCAGGCCGGTCATACATGAATAAAACAGTAAACACTTCCATTTGGGCCTTCGAGGGCCGGCTTCGCAAAAAGGGCTTTAGCCCGCTTGGTCCAGCTGCACCTGCAAGCAACAAACCACTACACGGTGGCAAAACAAGGCAACGGTCAGCAATGCTGACCAAATTATAACGATCCCGCCCCCAACTCGGGGCGGCGATGCTCCTTCCCTGGATTTCATTAGCATAAGCGAGCAATGTATATATTTAGCCATTTCATCACAGACGTTGGCTCGCACGGCCACACGCCCCGTGCTCTCAGGGCACATTCTTGGTGAACCTGTCGATGTCACGTCAATTAAAGCCATAGACATTCCGGACTCCCCACCGTCACTTAGACGGCCAAACCTATGAGCAATTTGTCTTCCCGGCATGGGTCACGTCAATTTAAGCCATTGACCGCCGAAGACCCTAATCTATGCTAACGGTAAGTGCCACGTGCCTTAGGTCTCTTTAACCGAACGACATAGAACGGGTACGGTTCCATCTAACCCGTGCTCACATCGCAACGACAATTTAAGCCATTTGCGCGGGTCAAACTTCCACCGAGTCCCATTTCCATCACAAGTCACATAACCCGGTTATGTTCAAGTTGGCTCTCAGGCCACCAAGTTGGCAAGATCTCGTATCAGCCAAGTTTTCCGGGTGCACCTTTGGGTTAGTCCCCAAGGCTCCCTGCTGCAATCTACCGCGTAGAAAACCCGAAAAACAAGCAATAGCACGGAGTCTTCTCCGGCATTTATGCAATGCAACATCACCGATCCAGACCAACATGTTCGGGTAGGCTTCACACATCATGCCTATGTCCGTTCTCGCATACGGACTCTAAACAACGGGGACTTCACATATCTACCCGAAGGAACGCCTCCAACTCTCCGCAAACTCGCGAGAGCGGGCTTCCTATGCAAAGAATGAGAGCTACTCATGCTCAAGATGAGGATCGTTACCCTTGCGTTCCTCTTTGGCGCCATTGAAAAGTAATCGGATGAAAAGCACCGCACTAGCTTTGCCTCCGTGGATCCGGATTCGGCTCGCGATTCGGAGCTCCGAAGCTCCTCCAATGGCGGGATCTAGCTCCTTCTTCCTCCCTTGGCTCTCCTCTCTCTCTAAGCTTTTAGAAAGAGAACACTTAAGAAAAGTGAGGGTTTTGGAAGCCCAAACCCGGGTATATCCCTTCAGGAACAACCCCCAGCCGTTGGATCTTCAATTAAAGAAATGAACGGCTTCGATTCGGGACTGAAATGCCCAATCTGGACCGAACACGGCCTGGCACACGCCCGTGTCCAGGGCCGTGTGCCTCATTTGCCATCAAATCGAATCACCTGGAACCTCACACGGGTATCGAACACGCCCGTGTTCGAGCTGACACGCCCGTGTTTCACCTGACACGGCCGTGTGGCCGGCCGTGTACCCCAACATTTTTCCCCGAAATCAACCCGAGCACTGCACGAGTTCTAGGACACGCCCGTGTCCTTGCCCGTGTCACCTTGACACGCCTGGGCCCAGGGCCGTGTATACGGTCTTCACACTCGACACGGCCTCGGACACGCCCGTGTCCTAGGCCGTGTGCCTTGTCTCGACGATCGTCGAGCAAAATTCGTCGACTTCCGGGACAAGTGTCGACACGGGTCGACACGCCCTGTGACACGCCCGTGTCGCAGGCCGTGTGCCATGTCTCTACGAATCGTCGAGCGAATCTCGTAGACTCCCCAGGACGATCGTCGACACGGGTTCGACACGCCCTGTGACACGCCCGTGTCGCAGGCCGTGTGCCCAGTCTCGACACAATGTCGAGACCAAAGTGTCGACTTCCCGTCTTAGTGTCGACACAGGCTTGACATGCCCTGGGACACGCCCGTGTCCCTAGCCGTGTGCCTGCAGCCAGAACTCAAACTGGCCCAAAACGTCCCCCTTTGCTCCTTTGAGTTTCGGAGCGTTACAACTCTCCCCCTCTTAAAAGAATTTCGTCCACGAAATTATATAAAGGAAAGACAGGTACAAAACCAAAATTTGTACCTGAGCGGAACAACTCCGGATACTCGTCAAGCATAGTCTGCTCTCGCTCCCAAGAGAGCTCCTCATGACCGCAATTGTCCCACCGGACCTTGACCATCCTGATCTCTTTATTGCGTAGCCGCTTGACCTCCGAGTCCTCAATCCGCACGGGCTTGACCTTTGTCGTTAGCCCACTATCCACCGGCACTTGATCAACCGCGATCACTTGCGAAGGCTCTTGTACCGCCTTCCGAAGTACCGAGATATGGAATACATCATGTAATCCACTAAGCTCCACTGAAAGCTTCAACCTATAGGCCGCTTCACCAACTCTCTCCAGAACATCAAACGGTCCAAGGTATCTTGGGCATAGCTTTTTCAATCGCCGCACCCGCGAGACACCCTTGAACGACTTGATCTTTAAGTATACATAATCGCCCACAGCGAACTCCACGTTCCCGTGCTTGGCATTATAGTACTTTGCTTGCCGGTCCTGAGCGATAAGCAACCTCTCCCGAATGGTTCTCACCAAAGAAGTAGCATCCTCCACTTCCGATCGCTTATACAACTTTGACTCACCCGTTTCTAACCAAGACAACGGCGTGCGAAATTTCCTACCATATAGGGCCTCGAAAGGCGCCATCTGAATACTCGCTTGGTAGCTGTTGTTGTATGCGAACTCCACCAAATAAAGGTGGTCTTCACATTGCTTTCCAAAATCCAAGACACACATGCGAAGCATGTCTTCCATGGTTCTATTGACCCTCTCGGTCTGCCCATCCGTTTGTGGATGGAAGGCTGTGCTAAATTTCAGCTTTGTTCCCAACATTTGCTGCACCAGCCTCCAATCATTGGACGTGAACCGCCCATCTCGGTCACTCACGATGCTGCGGGGCACACCATGAAGCCGTACTATGTTATCCACATAACGCTTTGCCAGCTTCTCCACCGGATCATCCTTCCTATGCGGAATAAAATGCGACACCTTCGTTAATCGATCAAAAACCACCCAAATGGCGTCATTCCCCTTTTACGACCTTGGCAAACCGTGCACAAAGTCCATATAGATGTCGTCGAATTTCCACTCCGGAATAGGTAAGGACTTAAGAAATCCTCCCGGCTTTTGGCACTCCGCCTTTACCAAGGCGCAGGTTTGGCACTTCGCTACGTATAGCGCCACATCCTTCTTTAAACCCGGCCACCAAAACAGTTTCTTCACATCACGGTACATCTTCGTGCTCCCCGGGTGAATCAAGTACTTGGTATGGTGTGCCTCGTACAACAACTCCACCCGTAAATTGCCCACACTTGGGACGCACAGACGACCGTCATTCCAAAGTAATCCGTCCTCCATGACGAATTTGGAATTTGACCCATCCAGAGCCTCTACCATGAACTGCTTCATATGAGCATCCATATCTAAAGCCTGCCGAATACGATCAGCAAGGTCATATTGGACTTCAGTCCAATTCAGAACTGCTTCAGCACTTGATTGTCTATCAACGCAAACAATCTTCAACGCCTCCAACTCTCGCACCAACCGCTCATCATGCACCGATAGCCAATTGGCTTGAGCTGGGGCTCGGCGACTCAATGCGTCCGCAACCGCATTCCCTTTGCCAGACACGTAGTGGATCTTGAATGTATAGTCCCCCAGGAACTCCATCCATCTACGCTGTCGCATATTCAGATCCTTCTGATCAATAAGATACTTCAGGCTCTTGTGATCGGTGTAGATATCAATCTTCACACCATACAAATAGTGCCTCCACAGCTTCAAAGCAAAAATCACGGCCGCTAACTCCAAGTCATGGACCGGATAATTCCTCTCATGCACTTTTAGCTGTCTCTAGCCATAAGCTATCACGCTTCCGTGCTGCAGTAGCACGCAACCCAAACCGCTGCCCGAAGCATCGCTATATATCTCATAGCCTTCGGTTCCACATGGCGAACTCAGCACAGGCACCGTGGTCAACCGACACTTCAATTCCTCAAAAGCTCGCGCGCACTCCAGCGTCCAAACGAACTTATGCTCCTTCCTCGTCAAAGTAGTGAGAGGTAACGCTATCCGCGAGAAGTTCTCTACGAAGCGCCTATAATAGCCGGCAAGCCCCAGAAAACTCCGGGCTTCCGCTACAGTAGCAAGCTCAGGCCACTCCCATGTCACAACAATCTTCGCCGGATCCACAGCAATACACTCTCCACTCACTATATGCCCGAGGAACGCCACTGAGGATAGCCAAAACTCGCACTTCGAGTACTTGGCATACAACTGATTTCTCCTTAGCGTTTCCAACACCAAATGAAGATGCTTGAAGTGATCTTCCTAACTTTGCGAGTACACCAAAATATCGTCGATGAAGACGATCACGAAATGGTCCAAGTACTCCCTGAACATCATGTTCATCAAATCCATGAACACTGACAGTGCATTAGTCAGCCCAAACGGCATGACCGTAAACTCATAATGCCCGTATCTCGTACTAAATGCTGTCTTCGGGATATCACTCTCCCTTATTCGCAGCTGATAGTACCCAGCCTTGAGATCCAACTTCGAGTACATCGTCGACCCGACTAACTGATCAAAGAGATCATCAATCCGGGGGATCAGGTACTTGTTCTTCTCCGTCAGCTTGTTTAACTCTCGATAATCAATACATAGCCTCAAGCTTCCGTCCTTCTTCTTAACAAAGAGGACTGGTGCGCTCCAAGGCGAAGAACTCGGGCGCACATACCCTTGCTCCAACAACTCTTGCAGTTGAACTTTCAGCTCCGCCATTTCCTTAGGCGCTAGCCGATACGGAGATCGTGACACAGGCTTTGCATCTGTCACTAGCTCGATCGTAAAATCTATCTCCCGCTGAGGCGGGGCTCTAGGAAGATCCGCGGGGAACACATCAGGGTATTCCGATACCAGTGAAATACAATCCAACGCGGGCTTCGGCTTTGCAACCTCCACTAGTGTAAAGAACAGTTCTGCACCAGCACGAACCGCCTTCACCACCTGAAGATCAGACATCAATGTCTTGCTCGACCCCTTTAAGCCCGTAAAAGTCGTTTCATGACTTGCTCCCAGCTTGACTTCCTTGCTACCGCAATCTATATGGGCCTGCTGCTCCGAGAGCCAGTCCATGCCAAATATGACGTCGAACTCCACTAACGGAAGTAAAGACGCCCGCAGGTCGAACTCCTGCTCCCCAATACGAATTTTAACAACGCAGATCCTATCCGCTCGCATCGAACACCCATTGAGCAACAACACATCCAACTTATCCTTCGCCATCGAAGAAGGGACTCCGATGCGTGATATAAATCCTTCGGACAAGGAGTGTGAGGCTCCCGTATGGAAGAGTGCTCGTGCCGGATTTTCACAAATCAATACAAATCCTAAACAAGTAGTGGTAAGGTAACATGTGCATAACAAGTATTTAAAGAAATTGACTTGCTATAAATTAAACCGTACCTGTCACCACATCAGCTTGTTTAATGGCGCCTCCTGTTGGCCAAGATTGTAGACCCTTGGTTGGGCCGGAGCATAATGGGATGCGGTCGACTCCACCGCCTTTCCCTTCTCTTCATAAGTAGCTCCCGGCCTTCTCTCGGACTTAGGACATCCGCTCCAACAATCACGGGCGAAATGCCCCGTCTTTCCACATGTAAAACACGCGCCCGGGGTCCGACTCGTAGTCGCCCCAGAAGCACCAGAAGGAGCTGGACCCGAAGTCCTATGCTTCTTGAAAGACCTCTGATAGCCGGACTTTGAAGTAGTCGACACTTTGAATTCAGATTTCTTCTCACCCAAGCTTTTCTTTGCTTGTACATTTTTCATGTACTTCTCCAAGGACCGGGCAGTATTGACCAAGGTTAAGAAACCCTGCGTCATCGGCCCCGAAAGTAGTAGTCTCAACTCATCCCTCAAGCCTTCATAAAAGCGATTAGTCTTGCGCTCCTCATCCACGATGGTGGAGCTAGCATATCGACTCAAACGAGTGAACTCATGGAGATATTCATCCACGCTCTTCTCACCCTGAACCAACTTCAGAAATTCATTCTCCATCGAAATCCTCTGAGTAGAAGGGAGGTATCTTGCTAAGAACAATCCCGAGAACTCTTCCATCGGAACGTCTATCAGTTGTCTACCTCTCAAATGATGCAGCTCCAATCCTTCCCACCACATCCTCGGTTCACCGTCCAAAAGGAACGTAGCGATGGTGGTCATTTGCCACTCCTCCGTCTCCGTTGCTGTCATGACTCTCTTCACCCTAGAGAGCCAGTCTTCAGCCTGAGATGGGGTTCCCAACCCCGAGAATAACGGAGGGTTAAAGCTGATTACATGCTTAAGCTGCCTCTCAGTTGCCCTCCTTGGCACTACCGGTTCCACAACCACTTGCTCCACTCTCCTCTGCTCAGCCTCTTGAAGAGGTTCTTGCTCCATCGCAGGAGCGGGATGCTGCGTTTGCCTTGCAGGCTGCGCATTTATCACGGCCAACACCGCTTCAGCCACCAATCGTATGTTCTCAGCCGATAGAGGTGTTGCAGGAGCAACATCCAGTGCACTACTAGCCTCAGAAACTCGGCGTTCTGACGGCCCAACACCACTTCTGGTCACCTATAGTGGTACAAAACACCGTTAAGCGACTAAATAAATTACAAACAACAATTATAGGAACACGCAGGTTCCTCAAACACGAGTATTTTCATTCCTAAGTGGACATTCATGGGTTCTTTTACCATTATAACGATGACGCACACAATGTGCTCACCACCCCTTAAAAAGAATTCGCCCACGAATTCAGTTTAAGCCCAACCAAAACCAGTAGTCTGATACCAAATTGTAACACCCCCTATCCGTCACATAGCATATAGCAGTAGGTCCGGCCGGGGCCCGACGCTGTATGCCACAGACAGACCGGGTGGTTACTTATGGAAACCATCTAACCAATCTCAACGTCCTACACAGAGCATTCTAGCGGAAGCAGTTTATAAAAGTTGCAATAAAGAACCCAGCATTAGAGCCTGTATGCCCACTAGTACAAAATAGGAATGTTATACAAAATACCCAAAATAAGCCTTAAGGACTTACAAAATGTTTCACTTGATATTACATGTTTTACAAACCACGGCACGCAGGCCGGTCATACATAAATAAAACAGTAAACACTTCCATTTGGGCCTTCGAGGGCCGGCTTCGCAAAAAGGGCTTTAGCCCGCTATTGACCGTTTGGTCCAGCTACACCTGCAAGCAACAAACCACCGCACGGTGGCAAAACAAGACAACGGTCAGCAATGCTGACCAAATTATAACGATCCTGCCCCCAACTCGGGGCGGCGATGCTCCTTCCCTGCATTTCATTAGCATAAGCGAGCAATGTATATATATAGCCAATTCATCACAGACGTTGGCTCGCACGGCCACACGCCCCGTGCTCTCAGGGCACATTCTTGGTGAACCGGTCGATTTCACGTCAATTAAAGCCATAGACATTCCGGACTCCCCACCGTCACTTAGACGGCCAAACCTATGAGCAATTTGTCTTCCCGGCATGGGTCACGTCAATTTAAGCCATTGACCGCCGAAGACCCTAATCTATGCCAACGGTAAGTGCCACGTGCCTTAGGTCTCTTTAACCGAACGACATAGAACAGGTACGGTTCCATCTAACCCGTGCTCACATCGCAACGACAATTTAAGCCATTTGCGCGGGTCAAACTTCCACCGAGTCCCATTTCCATCAAAAGTCACATAACCCGGTTATGTTCAAGTTGGCTCTCAGGCCACCAAGTTGGCAAGATCTCGTATCCGCCCAGTTTTCCGGGTGCACCTTTGGGTTAGTCACCAAGGCTCCCTGCTGCAATCTACCGCGTAGAAAACCCGAAAAACAAGCAATAGCACGGAGTCTTCTCCGGCATTTATGCAATGCAACATCACTGATCCAGACCAACATGTCCGGGTAGGCTTCACACATCATGCCTATGTCCGTTCTCGCATACGGACTCTAAACAACGGGGTCTTCACATATCTACCTGAAGGAACGCCTCCAACTCTCCGCAAACTCGCGAGAGCGGGCTTCCTATGCAAAGAAAGATAGCTACTCATGCTCAAGATGAGGATCATTACCCTTGCGTTCCTCTTTGGCGCCATTGAAAAGTAATCGGATGAAAAGCACCGCACTAGCTTTGCCTCCGTGGATCCGGAGTTGGCTCGCGATTCGGAGCTCCGAAGCTCCTCCAATGGCGGGATCTAGCTCCTTCTTCCTCCCTTGGCTCTCCTCTCTCTCTAAGCTTTTAGAAAGAGAACACTTAAGAAAAGTGAGGGTTTTGGAAGCCCAAACCCGGGTATATCCCTTCAGGAACAACCCCCAGCCGTTGGATCTTCAGTTAAAGAAATGAACGGCTTCGATTCGGGACTGAAATGCCCAATCTGGACCGAACACGGCCTGGCACACGCCCGTGTCCAGGGCCATATGCCTCATTCGCCGTCAAAATCGAATCACCTGGAACCTCACACGGGTAAAGAACACGCCCGTGTTCGAGCTGACACGCCCGTGTTTCACCTGACACGGCCGTGTGGCCTGCCGTGTACCCCAACATTTTTCCCCGAAATCAACCCGAGCACTGCACGGGTTCTAGGACACGCCCGTGTCCTTGCCCGTGTCACCTTGACACGCCTGGGCTCCAGGGCCGTGTACACGGTCTCCACACTCGACACGGCCTCGGACACGCCCGTGTCCTAGGCCCTGTGCCTTGTCTCGACGATCGTCGAGCAAAATTCGTCGACTTCCGGGACGAGTGTCGACACGGGTCGACACGCCCTGCGACACGCCCGTGTCGCAGGCCGTGTGCCATGTCTCAACGAATCGTCGAGCGAATCTCGTCGACTCCCCGGGACGATCGTCGACACGGGTCGACATGCCATGCGACACGCCCGTGTCGCAGGCCGTGTGCCCAGTATTGACACAATGTCGTGAATAAAGTGTCGACTTCCCGTCTTAGTGTCGACACATGCTTGACACGCCCTGGGACACGCCCGTGTCCCTGGCCGTGTGCCTGCAGCCAGAACTCAAACTGGCCCAAAATGTCCCCCTTTGCTCCTTTGAGTTTCGGGGAGTTACATAGCCTTTCTGACCACCGTCTAAGGCTCCCAACTATGCCAATGGCCAGTCCCCTTTTCGGGTCTCTCGCATCGAACCACATAGCCTAGGTCCAATTCCACTTGCCCGTTGCTCACACCACGTAGTCCCCTTAAGACGTACGCACAAGCCAAGCTTCTCTCGGATCCCAAAAGTTTCCAAACAATCACATAACCCAGTTATGTTCAAGGCCGGTTCCCTGACCGCCAAGTTAGCAGAACAACAATTTCGCTCAGTTTTCCGGGTGCGCCTTGGAGCTAACCTCCAAGGATCCCTGCTGCAATCTACCACATAGAAACCCGAAAAACCAAAACACAGAGTCTTCTCCGGCAAAATATATCAACTACAACATCACCGATCCAGACAATACATGTCCGGGTAGGCTTCACACACAATGCCTATGCTCGTACTTCGATTCCGGACTCTATATGCAACACAAGGGGGACTATACACATCAACCCCAAGGAACACCACGCACTCACCTCACACTCGCGGGAGCGGGATTCCCTATGCAGAAAGGAAGATCTTCACATGCTCAAGTAGAGAATCGTTACCCTTGTAGTCCGCTTTGGCGCCATGGAAAAACTACATGGATGGAAGTCTTCGCAACGACCTTTCCTCCACGGATCCACTCTCAGATCACAAAACGGTGCTCCGATGCTCCGCCGACGGCCAGAATCCCTTCCTTCTTCCTCCTCTTTCCAACTCCTTGAGAGAGAGAATGGTTGGAGAGAAATGAAGGATTAACTCCCCTATTCCCGGCCTTAACAGAGCAAGAAACCATCTGGGCCGTTGGATCTTATTTAAAGAAAATGAACGGCTCAGATCTGCACAAAATTCCCCAGACCTGTGCCGAACACGGCTTGGCATACGGCTGTGTGCCTCGATCCAGGCACGATCGTCGAACGACGAAAAGACACACGGGCAAAGACACGCCCATGTCTCACCTGACACTCCCGTGTCGGGTTCCTCGCCATGCCCGTGTCCGGGGGCGTGTTACCCATAACCGCCACGCCAACAGACACGACCCAACTGAACACGGGTACTGACACGGGTAGGCACAAGCTTGTGTCAAATGACACGCCCGTGTCATTTAGCCGTGTTCCTGGCCGTGTCCTTCTCGGGATGAAAACGGCCAAAAAATCACCAGCCAGACACGGCCTTGGACACACCCGTGTCCTAGGCCATGTACCCCTATACAGGCACCAAAAATCCCTTTTTACACGACAGACTTAAATACAATTTTCGGGGCGTTACAAATCTCCCCCACTTAAGGAATTTCGTCCCGAAATTAAGTAAAGGTACACAAATCTAAAGGTTACCTGAGTGGAATAACTCGGGATATTCCTCCAACACAGCTTGCTCTCGCTCGCATGAAAGCTCCTCACATCCGCAATTATCCCAACGGACTTTAACCATTTGGACTTCCTTATTGCGGAGTCGCTTGACTGCAACATCTTCAATACGTACTGGCTTGACCCTTGTTGTCAACTCATAATCAACCGGTACTTGATTGTCCGCAATGATCTGCGAAGGCTCTTGCACTGCCTTACGCAACACCGACACGTGGAACACATCATGTAGCCCACTCAACTCCACCGACATCTTCAATCTATACGCTGCCTCGCCAACACGCTCCAGGATTTCAAATGGTCCAAGGTCTATCGGACTCAACTTCTTCAAGCGTCGAACCCGCGAGACACCCTTGAACGACTTAATTTTTAAGTACACCCAGTCGCCAACATTGAACTCCACATTCCTATGTTTGGCGTTATAGTACTTTGAATGCCTGTCCTGAGAAACCTAAAACCTTTCCTGAATTGTCCATATCACTGAGGTGGCATCTTCCACTGCTTGACGTTTGAAAAGCTTCGACTCGCCCGTCTCCAACCAGGACAACGGCGTGCGACACTTTATCCCATACAAGGCCTCGAAAGGCGCCATTCCAATACTCGCCTGAAAGCTGTTGTTGTACGCAAGCTCCACCATATACAGGTGATCCTCCCAATGCTTTCCGAAATCTAGGATGCATATACGAAGCATGTCCTCCACAGTCCTGTTGACCCTCTCGGTCTGACCATCCGTCTGCGGGTGAAAGGCTGTGCTGAACTTTAGATTAGTACCCAATAGACTATGCACTAACCTCCAGTCATTCGACGCGAAGCGTCCATCTCGATCACTAACAATATTGCGGGGCACACCGTGCAATCGTACAATATTCTCCACATATAGTTTGGCTAACCTTTCCACCGGATCTTCCTTCCTGGCCAGAATAAAGTGCGACACCTTTGACAACCTATCTACGACCCCCCAAATGGCGTTGTTTCCCTTCTGCGATTTTGACAAACCATGCACAAAATCCATAGATATGTCGTCGAATTTCCATTCTGGGATAGGTAGGGACTTCAAGAAACCTCCGGGTTTCTGGCATTCCGCCTTCAACAATGCACATGTACGACACTTGACCACATAAAGTGCTACGTCCTTCTTCAACCCTGGCCACCAGAACAATTTGTTCAAGTCTCTGTACATCTTCGTGATCCCCGGGTGGATTGAGTACTTGGTATGATGAGCCTCATACATCAATTCCTCCCGAAGATTATCCACCCTAGGAATGCATAGACGACCTTACTTCCTTCGCAATCCATGTATAACAACAAACTGGGAATTTGACCCATCCAAGCATTCATCTATGATCCGCTTCATGCTGCTATCCTGAACCAAAGCCCGCCGAACTCTATCAACTAAGTCTGCACCTCTGTCCAAAACAGTTTTGCCTCAGCACTGAACTATTTGTCGACGCAAGATATCTCCAAAGCCTCCAACTCATGGACCAATCTCTCATCATGCACCGATAACCAGTTGGCCTGCGCCGGAGTCCTGCGACTCAACGCATCTGCCACTGCATTTCCCTTCCTAGGCACATAATGTATCTTGAAGGTGTAGTCCCCTAAGAACTCCATCGACCTCGGCTGCCTCATGTTCAGATCCTTTTGATCTAACAGGTACCTAAAGGTCTTATGATCGGTGTAAATATCGACCTTCACACCGTACAGGTAGTGCCTTCACAGCTTTAGAGCAAATATCACGGCCGCTAATTCTAAATCGTGAACCGGATAATTCCTCTCATGAACCTTCAGTTGTCGTGAACCATAGGCTATCACTCTCCCATGCTGTAGCAGGACACAGCCCAAACCACTACCTGAAGCATCACTATAGATCTCGAACCCTTCAGTTCCACTTGGCGAACATAAAATAGGCGTCGTGGTTAACCACCTCTTCAATTCTTCAAAAGCCTGTTCGCACTCCTGCGACCACACAAACTTTTGATCCTTCCTTGTCAACATCGTGAGTGGAAGTGCTATCCGTGAAAAGTTCTCTACAAAGCGCCTATAGTAGTCGGCAAGCCCCAGAAAGCTCCGGACTTCCGCCACTGTAGTCAAAGTAGGCCACTCCCGTATTGCCACTATCTTCGCCGGATCCACAGCTATCCCTTCTCCAATGACAACATGACCAAGGAACGCTAGCGAGGATAACCAGAATTCACACTTGGAGAACTTAGCATACAACTGATTCCTCCTCAACGTCTCCAACACCATGTGCAGATGTTTGTAGAGATCCTACTCACACTGCGAGTACACCAGGATATCATCGATAAATACTATCACGAAATGATCCAGGTACTCTCTGAACGTCCTGTTCATCAGATCCATAAACACGGATGGCGCATTAGTCAAACCAAATGGCATGATCGTGAACTCGTAATGCCCAAACCGCGTACTAAATGCTGTATTTGGGATGTCGCTCTCCCTTATCCTCAACTGGTAGTAACTGGATTTTAGATCTAACTTCGAATATACCGTTGACCCAACCAACTGATCAAATAGATCGTCAATCCTGGGGATCAGATATTTGTTCTTCTCCATAAGCTTGTTCAATTCCCGATAGTCAATGCAGAGTCGCATGCTCCCATCCTTCTTCTTAATGAAAAGAACTGGTGCGCTCCAAGGCGACGAACTTGGACGCACATAACCTTGCTCCAACAACTCCTGCAGTTGCATTTTCAATTCCGCCATCTCTCTTGGCGTTATCCGATACGTAGAGCGTGACACCGGTTTGGCACCCGGTACCAGCTCAATTGTAAAATCAATCTCCCGCTGAGGAGGGGCTCTAGGGAGATCATCTGGGAACACATCAGGATATTCGTACACGACTGGAATACTGCCAAGACCTGGTTTAGGCGTCAAAGTCTGCACTAATGCGACAAACAGCTCTGCCCCAGACCGAACTGCCTTAATCACCTGAATGGCCGACATCAAAATCTTACCCGACCCCTTCATGCCCGCAAAAGTAGTCTCCCGATTAGTGTTCAGACCAAACTTAACTTCCTTACGGTTACAATCAATGCATGCACCCTGCTCCGAGAGCCAATCCATACAGAAGATTACGTCATACTCTGCCAACGGCAAAAGCGATGCTCGCAAATCAAACTCCTGGTCTCCAATTCGAATCTTCACTACACAGATCCTATCCGCGCGCATTGAGCACCCATTGGGCAACAACACATCCAATTTATCTTTTGCCATCGAGGACGGAAGCCCGATGCTCGATATGAATTTTTCGGACAAGAAGGAATGCGATGCTCCCGTATCAAACAGGGCTCTTGCCGGAAACTCAAAGATCAACACAAAGCCTAGCACCAACAAAAGTAAGCTAACAAATACGAAGGTAACAACTATAAAAGTTAGACCACTGTAATTTAACTCATACCTGTCACCACGTCCGCTTGCTTTATGGCCTCTTGCAGACCAAGGTTGTAGACTCTAGGCTGGGCTGGAGCATGGTGGGACGTGGTTGACTCCACCGCCTTCCCTTTCTCCTCATAAGTTGCTCCAGGCTTCCTCTCGGACTTTACACATCCGCTCCAACACTCACGAGCAAAATGCCTCATCTTCCCATAGTTGTAGCAACCTCCTGGGACTCGACTTGTAGTTGCCCCCGACGCACCAGACTGAGGGGCTGAGTTCGAAGTCCTCTGTTTCTTGTTCCACCTGCGGAAACTTGACTTGGCATTTGGCACCTTGAACTCAGACTTCTTTTCTCCTGGGTCCTTCTTCTCTTGAACTTTCTTAACGACCTTCTCCAACGAACGGGCCGAATTGACCAAGGCTAGGAAGCGTTGCGCCTTAGTCCCAGCAAGTAGTAACTGTAGGTCTCCACGTAGACCCTCATAGAATCGGTTGGTCTTCCTCTCTTCTTCCATAGACGTAGCACCAGCATAACGACCCAACCGTGTGAACTCATGGAGATACTCGTCCATGCTTCTGGCTCCCTGAGTCAACCCAAGAAATTGGTTCTCCATCTCAAGCTTCTGAGTAGAGGGTACAAATCTGGCAAGGAACAATTTTGAAAATTCCTCCATAGGCACATCAGCAAACTGCCTACCCACTAAGAGATGAAACTCCAATTCACCCACCAAAAGAAAAGTTGCTGTGGTGGTCTTCTGCAACTCCTCAATTAACGTGGCTGTCAACACCCTCTTTATCGAAGAGAGCTAGTCTTTAGCTTGAGCTGGCGTTCCAACCCCATCGAACCTCGAAGGATTAAAGCACATTACGTGCTTTAGCTGCTTCTCCGTAGCTCTCCTCGGCTCTACCAGATTGACTGCTGCGCGCTCCACCACTCTCGGCTCTGCCGCCCTAACCGGTTCTTGCTCATTCGCAGGAGGTGCGTGATGCATTTGCCCTGCAGGTTGGGCATTTATCATCGCAAATACGGCTTCAGCCACCATCCTGATGGTTTCCGCTGAAGGAGGGGTAGTTGGCATGTCTCTCGGTGCACTACTCTCCGCCGATTGCGGACGCTCTGATTGACCAGCACCGCTCCTAGCTGCCTATAGAATCAAAGACACACGATTAGACGAAAACCAAATTGCTAAAAGCAATCATTGGAACACTCAGATTCCACAAAACAAGTGTATTTTTTCATTCCTAAGTGGACATTCATGGGTTCTTTTTGATGTTATAACGATGACGCACACATGTGCTCACCACCCCTTAAAAGAATTAGCCCATGAATTCATTTAAGCCTGACCGTAACCATAAGTCTGATACCAAATTGTAACACCCCCATCCGTCACATGACATATAACAGAAGGTCCAGCTGGAACCCGATGCCATATTCCACAGACAGTTGGAAGGGTTACATAAGAATATTCAAACTATCCAATTAAGACTACTCGTCCTACACAGAGCATTCTAGCGGAAGCTTTTAAAGTTGAAAGAACCCAAAACTTAAATCCATTAAACATGAATGTCCACAACGACACTACTAGAATGAAAACCAAATACACTGAAAGGGTACATGGCCTTACAATAGTTCACTTAATAAATAGTGTTTTCCATACATCGGCACGCAGGCCGGCCACACATGACAAAAGTAAAGTACAACTATTCGCTTTGGCCTTCAAGGGCCAACACAACAACATGGGCTCCAACCCGCTATTTTGCACTCGGCTCCACAGCACCTGCAAGCACAATTCCACCGCACGGTGACAAACAAAGCAACAGTCAGCCCAAAAGCCGACCAAATTATAACGACCCCGCCCCTTACTCGGGACAACAGTGCTCTTTCCCTGCATAACATTAGTCCAGTAAAACAATAAAGTACAATTATACTATGCCACAGGTGTAGGCTAGCACGGCCAAACACCCCGTGCACTTAGGGCACATTAACGGTGAATCCTGACACTTCAGCGTCTTCACCACCATCCCACAGATGGCAACCACATGAGCATTTAGCCTTTCTGACCACCGTCTAAGGCTCCCAACTATGACAACGGCCAGTCCCCTTTTCGGGTCTCTCGTACCGAACCACATAGCCTAGGTCCAATTCCACTTGCCCGTTGCTCACACCACGTAGTCACCTTAAGAAGTACGCACGAGCCAAGCTTCTCTCGGATCCCAAAATTTTCCAAACAATCACATAACCCAGTTATGTTCAAGGCCGGTTCCTTGACCGCCAAGTTAGTAGAACAACGATTCCGCTCAGTTTTCCGGTGCGCCTTGGAGCTAACCTCCAAGGATCCCTGCTGTAATCTACAGCGTAGAAACCCGAAAACCCAAAGAACGGAGTCTTCTCCGGCAAAACATATCAAATGCAACATCACCAATCTAGACAATACACGTCCGGGTAGGCTTCACACACAATGCCTATGCCCGTACTTCGATTCTGGACTCTATATGCAACACAAGGGGGACTATACACATCAACCCCAAGGAACACCACGCACTCACCGCACACTCACAGGAGCGGGATTCCCTATGCAGAAAGGAAGAGCTGCACATGCTCAAGTGGAGAATCGTTACCCTTATAGTCCGCTTTGGCGCCATGGAAAAACTACACGGATTGAAGTCTTCACAACGACCTTTCCTCTACGGATCCGCTCTCAGATCTCAAAACGGTGCTCCGATGCTCCACCGGTGGCCGGAATCCCTTCCTTCTTCCTCCTCTTTCCAACTCCTTGAGAGAGAGAATGGTTGGAGAGAAATGAAGGATTAACTCCCCCATTCCCGGCCTTAACAGAGCAGGAAAACATCTGGGCCGTTGGATCTTATTTAAAGAAAACGAACGGCTCAGATCTGCACAAAAATCCCCAGACCTGGGCCGAACACGGCTTGGCACACGATCGTGTCCCCGACCGTCTGCCTCGATCCAGACACGATCGTCAAACAACGAAAAGACACACGGGCAAAGACACACCCGTGTCTCACCTGACACTCCCGTGTTGGGTTCCTCGACACGCCCGTGTCCGGGGGCGTGTTACCCATAACCGTCACGCCAATAAACACGACCCAACTGAACACGGGTACTGACACGGGTAGGCACACGCCCGTGTCAAATGACACGCCCGTGTCATTTAGCCGTGTTCCTGGCCGTGTCCTTCTCGGGCTGAAAACGGCCAAAAAATCACCAGCCAGACACGGCCTTGGACACGCCCGTGTCCTAGGCCGTGTACCCCTATACAGGCAACAAAAATCCCTTTTTACGCGACAGACTCTGTTGGAACACCCTATTACTAATTTGGGTCAGGATCACTATGTCTCTAGGAACCTTTGTTTGACCTTCTGTATAGCTTAATAGGTCAATTAGAATTGAGTCTAAGGGTTAGAAGTCTAGGATTGAAAGCTGCCCTGAAGACCAAGTTTTTCTGTCTGGAGACTAAGTCTGATCGTCGAGCTCAGCACGACGATTCGTCGAACTCAGATCGACGATCGTCGAGCTCAACTTCGGCAGATCGTTGAGCTCCACTCGACGATCGCTGAGCTCAACTTCATAATATCGTCGAACTCCATTCGACGATCGGTGAGCTCAGTTCGACGATTTTGACTCTGCATTGGATCTTTATCTCTGAGCTCAGTTCGACGATCTTTGAGCTCAGATCGACGATTATTTTGCTGCTTGAGTTTTCCAGTTCGCTGAGCTCAGCTCGACGATAGCAGAGCTCAGTTCGACGATTTCAGTTAACTTCCAGATCTCAAATTCAAATAAGACAGGAGTTATTCTGCAATTAATTCAGAGATTTGCTAGCCGTTTTCATTTATTTCTGGACCAAGTTTCAAGGGATCTTCCAAGGAATAATTCTGTGGACTTTCCTCTAGAAGAGTTTTTGCAATTAAGGATGCAATCAATGCAGACCAACAGCTATCTTTGACAGAGAATGATATTCTATTCTGAAACAGAGAATAAAATATAGAATGTTTTTGAATCAAGATAGATGATATACAGAGATTAACAAGGAGAGAATACACAATACAGAGTACAGAGACTCTTTCAAAATCTTCTGTCAAAAAGAATTCTGAAGAACACTCATCAAGAGATCAAGCTTTCAAAAATCTTCAGATCTCTTCATCTTTCAAAGTGTTCAAGGCCAACATCATTTCAAGACTCCATACACTCAACATTTCAGCCATTGCTGAAATCATCTATTGCTGGAGTTCTACCTTTGAAGGCCTATCACCCTCAAGCAAAGCTTTTCTTCCTGAAGATTTCAAGGATTCAGGGGGAGCTTTGACATCAATCCACATAGTCTTCTCAGTTGTTTGAGAAAGAGAAGACTGCCATCACTCTCTCACCCCCAGTTTGTAAAGGGTTTCTCAAACTCCCTTCAAAAGTTTGAATCTGGTTTTTGAGCACCTTGTCAAAAGCTCATTGGTGGCAAGACACCTGATCAAAAAATCTGCTTTGGTTTTTGAGCACCTTATCAAAAGCTCATTGGTGCCCAGGACACCTGATCAACTCATCCTGCAGTAGATTCCTACCTAGGGTGGTAGAAGAGTGGATGTACCCAAGTTTGGGGAACCACTATAGTTCCTTGTGTCCTCTGGTTCTGCTTGTTTACTTTTTGTTTCTGGCCTTGATTTGTCTGTGCTTAGTTTTTGCATAGTTTAGTTCTGTGATTAGATTTATATTTGCTTCCCTGTTCACACTTATTACAATAATTTAGATTTATATTTGCTTCCCTGTTCACACTTATTACACTTATTAGATTTATATTTGCTTCCCTGTTCACACTTAGGACACGCCCGTGTCCTAGGCCGTGTACCCCTATACAGGCAACAAAAATCCCTTTTTACGCGACAGACTCAAATACAATTTTCGGGGCATTACACGACTCCTCTCTCCACTTCCTTCCTCTCCCCCTAAAACCCGAACAAGGGTCCGTCCGAGTCCAGCACTCTCTTCTCCTCCACCTTCATCGCATCAAACACCTTCTTGAAGACGACGTTGACGGAGCTTCTGTTGTCAACGTGGATCCGAGAGACGGTAAAATTTTCGATGGCTGCCGTGATGACCAGCACATCACAGAATGGATCCTCGTGATCCGGCATGTCGCTTTTGGAGAAGGTGATCCTCTCTTCTAGGGGTGGGGTTTGGGATGTGGAGGCAACGCTCCGACGATACATGGTGTGGAGGCTCGCCTTTCGGGAAGCCTCGACCCCCACCCCCCGTGGATCACTCCGATCCCTCCTCGGGTACCAATGTCCACCCGGTCTTCGCAACAGTCCTCCTCTGCCCGAGGCAGGACCTCCTCGATCCTCACTTCCTTGCGCCCCTGCTGCTGCTGCTGTTGTTGTTCCCTGTTCCCTCTTATTTCAAGGAACTCCGGGCACGTGGCCGTGGCGTGCCCCTCCTCCTGATGGAAGTCACAATAGGGCAACTCCACCCTAACTTCTCTCCTCCTTCGCCTTGCTACTCTCCTCCTCTCCCCCAAGGCTATGGCCATAGCATCTTCTTGATCGGGGAGTCGGGGCCTCTGTGATTGCCTCCAGCCCGGGGGGTGGAATTGATCTTGCCCCCCTTGATGGCGATCCCGTCCTGGGTATCCTCTTCGTGGCCCCTGCCCTTGCCACTCAGGCCTCCAGCCCAGCCAAGGATCGGGCTCCTTACGCCCCCACCTAGGCTGCTGCGGCACCTGGAGCTGCCTCTACTCCCTCTGCTGGGGCTTTCCTCTCCTCTCTTCCTGTCCCCTTCCTCCTCTCGATTCCTTCTCCTCCTCCGTGGCCCACCTGGCCATTTTCCGCGCAAACTTCGGGTTTGATGCCTCCCCGTCAACTTCTCTCGCCGCCCTCTCCATCAACTCCTCATAGGAGAGGGGGGAACTCTCTTCAGCTCCATCCTGAAGAATCCCTGCTGCAGGCCCAGGGTAAAGGCCATCATCAAACTATGGCCCGACATCTCCTGGACCTAGGTAACCTCCTCCTAGAACCGATCCACATAGCTTCCCAGCGTCTCATTCACCCCCTGCTTGATGTGGAACAGGGATTCTGACTTCTTCTTCCTCCTCTTCGAGGTAGTGAACGTCAGCATGAACCCCCAGCGCAGGTCCTCGAAGCAGTAGATGGAGCTGGCCGGTAGCTGATGGAACCACTCCATTGCCTTCTCCTCGAGAGTTATAGCAAAGAGTCGGCACTTGAACCCGTCCGACATCTGCCGGATGGAAATTACATCCTCGAACCATTGAACATGCTTGACCAGGTCTCCCTTCCCGGTGTAGTAGGACATCTCGGGTTCCCTGAACCCATCTGGAACTGGAGCTGAAGAGACCAACTCGCTGAAGGGGCTGCCTCCCACTGCTGGGCGAGCTGGCGAATCTCGCGAGCCTAGCTCGCCGAACCGGCCTCGACCTGCCGAGCCAAGGAAGAGCTCGGGCCTGGGGAGCTCGCACCCCCGACCTTCCTCGGCCACTTCATTCCCAGCTCACCTGCCGGGGGCGTCCTCGCCCAAAGAGTGGGCGGCCGTGATCTGGACTGCTGGAGTCAAGCACTCGGCCCGCGTGCCGAGTGCGAACTTGACGAGGTTCAACACCTCATTCCTGAAATCCTCGAACATCCCCACCGTGGCGAGAGGCGGAGGGGGGGGGGGGGGGGGGCGAGTCCGGCCTGCCAGATCCCTGTCCTCCTGTCATCGGGCTCGCTGAAGCTTTTCTGCATTGACCACGCTCCACGCTCACCGCACCAAAATGTTGAAACCGAAAATTAGTATCTGTGGAGTTCGCCCTTAGGGAAGGGGTGGTCGCGCACCTACATCGCTCCTGCAAGCAAAACAACAGAAGAAACAAGAAGAACCAACCCAAGGGATCGGCGGGGAGGACCCACCACACACCCGGAAGATCTGAGAGCGCTTCCCCTCCTTAGCTAGAGGCCGAGCTAGGGTATCCTCAGAAAACACTTGAAAACTGGAGCAGGAGAGCACAGGAAGCCTGCTTTCTGGGGTACCCCTTGGGTCCTATTTATAGTTTTTAGAATCGGAACTGCCAATAACCAAACTGAACTGACCTGAAATTACCAAAAAACCCTCGGTTGGATCTGCCAACAGCCAAACTCTGCTGTTTTGAAGGGCTATGGGCAGACCAACGGGGGCAAAATAGTAAAAAGTACCTCGTATATCTGGGCGAGCTGGGGAGCCTGGCCACCTCGACAGATCCTGCTCGCCTGCTGTTGCCGAGCTCCTCTGCGAGGGCGCGAGCTGGGACGGTGAGCTCGCCCATCCATTAGTCGTCATCAGTTGACCTGAGCTTGATGATTCTGGTCTAGCTCGGCGAATACCGAGCTCGCGGTCGACGAATGCCGAGCTCGGGTTCGGCATCTCCTTGCCGAGCTCGCCCATAATCTTCAGTCCTTGCTGGGCTTGCCTATTGCTTGGATTACCTGAACCGCCCAGTATGATCCTTGGCGACCTCACTCGCCAGACACGGGGTTGTACAGTAAAGGAGGAATGCAAGTAGCCTGGCGGTTTCTTGAAGTCATTGCCGATTCCGGAATGGAAGGTCGATGATATTTCTATGGATTTCGTGCACGAGTTGCCGAGATCTCAGCGCGGGAATGATTCAATCTGAGTGATTGTAGACCGTTTGATAAAAGTGGCACACTTCCTTCCGAATAGACGGGACGATTCCGTGGAAAGTTTGGCAAGAGATGGGAAGATCATCTCTACTTGGTGGAGTTTGCCTACAATAATAGCTATCAGATGTTGAACAGATTGTACGGCTACATGGTGTTCCTCGTAGCATCGTGAGCGATCGGGATGGGCGATTCACATCGAATGACTGGAGGCTTGTCCATCAGCTGTTGGGCACAAAGTTGTTGTTCAGTACACCCTTTCATCCCCAGACGGATGGCCAGACTGAGAGAACCAACAGAACAATGGACGATATGCTCCGAATGTGCGCCCTGGACTTTGGCAAGAGATGGGAAGATCATCTCTACTTGGTGGAGTTTGCCTACAATAATAGCTACCAAGCAAGCATCGGTATGACACCATTTGAAGCTTTGTATGGTCGGAAGTGTCGTACACCGTTGGCTTGGGCATACGCAGACAAATCCAAAGTGTATAGGCGTAATGAAGTCGATGAAGCGAACTTGACGATACACACTATTCGAGAGAGGCTACTGATAGCCCAGGATCGTCAAGCGAAATACTACAACGCCAAGCACCGTAATGTGGAGTTCGCGATGGGCGATTGGGTATACTTGAAGATCAAACCCTTCGAAGGCGTATCCAGGATTCATCGACTGAAAAAGTTGAGTCCGAGATATCTTGGTCCGTTCGAAGTGGTAGAGCGAGTTGGGGAAGCTGCATATCGGCTAGCTCTTTCGGCAGACTTGGGTGGATTACATGATGTGTTTCACATCTCGGTGCTTCGAAAAGCCGTCAAAGATCCCGCTCAAGTGATCGAGACTGATCGTGTGCCAGTGGAGTATGGGCTAACGATAAAGGTTAAGCCCATTCGGATCGAGGATCGTGCCGATAAATAGTTGCGGAATAAGATGATCGGGATGGTCAAAGTTCGGTGGGACAATTGCGGCCGTGAGGAGCTAAAATGGGAGCGAGAGCAGACCATGCGAGCTGAAAATCCCGAGCTCTCTGTGTAACTGTTATGCAGTGTGCGTCGAGTCGTATGGAGCGTTTATGGAATAAAACAACTTGTGTTTGACTTCCTTCCTGTGTGCAAATTTCGGGGACGATTATTGTAAGGTGGGGAGGGTTGTAACTCCCAAAATCCCAGGTTTGGGAAAAAGTTGGGTGACACGGCCTAGGACATTGGCGTATCCCAGGGCGTGTCCTGCTCGGGTGAGCAGCCGGCGAGAGGTCGACGAAAATTCGTTCGACGAAAAAAATGAGGGAACACGCCATCTGACACGGGCGTGTCAGAGGCCGTGTCCTCCTCTGGTTGACGAAGTCTGTTTGATGAAGTTGAGCTGGGGCATGTCTAGTTCTGTGTATGGGCACAAGGCCTGTGACACAGGCGTGTCATAGGCCATGTACTTTTCTGGACGTGCCCAAGGCATTGAGGCCCGGTGAACACGAGCATGACACAGCTGTGTCTTAGGGTACACGACCTGTGACACAGGCGTGTCACTGGCCGTGTCCCGATCGAATTAAGATTGATTTTGTGTAGCCTGATGTACAAGGCCACAGACACGGGCATGTCTGAAGCCATGTCCCGTGACACAGCCCATGACACGGGCGTGTCCTATGGGCGTGTACTGGTCTGGATAAGTCTGTTTTGTACCACTTAAGGTACACGGCCTGTGACACGGGCGTGTCATAGGCTGTGTCAGGCAAAAAATAGCCTTTTGTAGCAAAATTGTGGCCGTCAATTTCCTCAGCTGGGATCCAATGGCTGAGATTCCTCCCTGCTTCCTTATGGCCGAGACTTGAGAAGGAAATCTTCATTTGTTTTGGCCTTTATCTTTCTAGAAACTTAGAGAGAGAAAGAGAGGAAGAAGGAGGAGGAGGAAGAGGAGTTGGCCATCGGTGGAGCTGCGAAGTTCCTGTTCACAATCCGAGGCTAGCGTTGGGAAGGCAAAGCCGCTGCGGTGCTTTCCAGCCGACTAGGAATTCATGACTCCAAAGCGTTCTTCAAGGGTAACGACCTTTCTTCCTAGTCATGTGAAGGCTTCCTTTTTGGCATGTGCATATGATTCCCCCACCAGAGGGTGGCTTATTGTCGGAGTCTTTTGGGTTGATTCATGGAATCCCCACTTCTTGGGCATATAGATCCGGAAAAGGAGTACAGAATAGGCATGCTGTGTGAAGCCCATCTGGACAGGTTGGTCTGGATTGGTGATGTTTCATATACGCACCGGAGAAGACTCCATGATAAACGTGTAGTTTAAGGAGTCGACGGGTTAGACCTACGAAGGGCAGTAGCAGGAAGTACTGGAGTGGTAGTCCAGGAAGATACCCGTATAATGCTTGTGCTGTTGGGTTGTACCTGTGAAGGACAGTAGCAGTAAATACTGGCGTGATAAGCCAGGAAAATACCCTTGATGCTTGGAATGCTTGGTAGGTTGTGCCTGTGAAGGGGAGTAGCAGGATGTACTGGCTTGGCAGTCCAGGAAAATACCCTCAAGTGAATGCTATGATGTACGGTTAAATCTAGGGATGGAAATTGAGTTTTGTCGCTAACGCGAGGCGTGGCTCCTAGGTAACCGATGAATGTGAAGCCAGTTCCGTGAGAATGGGCTGGTTATGTGTGAACTGATGAGTTCAACTAAAGGAAACAAGTAAGGTGAAAGTGACCCGAGCCTTTTATATAACTGCGAGTACGTCGTACTCCGTGATGGCAAGGCGATTTGAGCAATGGGGGGTGGATGATCCGACCTGCGCTATGTCCATCTGATGTGAGACCTGAAGGTGCGGTCTGTTAGGGCACATAGAAGAGTCTTAGGACTGTGCGCCATGACACAATGGGGGGGCTACGGGCCAATCCCGTGTCAGTAAGACTAAAGTCTCCGGCTGCCCTCCATGGAGTAAATGCTCAATGTTTTACCGTTGGGTTACGACCCTGATACGGTGGTGGGCAACTGGTTCGCCCGTACACCAAGAATGTGCCCTGATTGCACGGATCGTCGGGCAGCATGGCTGACGGTTATGATGGAATGTATGTGCGTGAGAGCACAATGTATATATCTGCCTGTGAAATGCTATGCCTGCAGGGAAGGAATACCACTGCCCCGGGAAAGGGGTAGGGTCGTTATAAAATTGGTCAGCCGAATGCTGACTGTTGCCTTGTTTGTCACCGTTGGGTGGAATGTCCTTATACAGGTGCTGGAGAACCAAGCAGGACACATAAAGGCTTAGTCCCTGCTACTGTTGCTGCTGCTGCTGCCGTTAGCCCTTGAAGGATAAGCTTAAAATGCTGTGTTTTGATATATGTGGCTGGCCTGCGCGCCAATGTTTATGGACATTGTTGTGAAAAGCCTTGTAAGGCCATAAGGCCAACTGATTTGTACTTGGTGAACATTCCTGTTATATATAAATGTGGATCATTATATGGTGGACATTCAGGTTTGGAGTTCAGTGTCGTGTTATAAGCTTCCACTAGAATAATTATGTTAGGATGCGCAACTCTGGTATCACTCTGTGACTTCGCCGCCAGGTTTATGGTATATGATGTGGGGCCCTGGCCGGACCTTCTAGTATATACTATATGAACGGATGGAGTTGTTACACCTAGACCTTAGCGGAGTTCAATGGGTCACCAAGGACCCATTGATGGCAACTCAAAAGGTCAAATTGACATAGGCCAACCTAAATTATCAAATAAATTAGGAAAATTATAAACTTCTGGATTTAGGCTAATCATGCCATGATAGACCTCCAATAAATATTATAGTGATTTTGGATGATAAATTGGAGTACCTCCCATTGTATACATCATATAGCTTAGGATGGTCTGCGTTTAGTAAAAACTGTAGAAATCATAATATGGTGCAAAATGAACCTAGGAAGTTGGAATATTTGTGTATTGAGCTGGAAGTGAAATGAGATTATCATCGGGATTCGTGATGAGAAGTGGGAGGTTTGACAAGTGTTAAGAGGTGATCGAGGTCGAAAAAACATTGTCTTCCCCGTGGAGAGAGAAAGAGTCAAAATATAGAAGGGTTAGATCCAGTACAACATTAAAGTGATTGGGAGTTGGGTAACAACCATTAATAATAAGTGCCTTGTGAAATAGAGCTTTGGGCTTCAGCCTATCGTAGTTCCTAGTGCCCTCGAGAGCCCTTCACGGGGAATACCTTGGGCAGTCTTAGGCTAACCTAAACCGTAGGAATAATAAACTACAAGAGCAACTAGTATAACTAGGGTTTCACGTTCACACATCCCGGTATCTCGGGAGGTGGGTAAGGTTAGTTTGATTAGCCATCTGAATGGTAGGTTTGTAAGGTAGGTGTAACGGACGAGATAGTTCGGGGAGCCGGTGTCTCAGAATGATTTGGATATAAATAAGGTGGCGGGTCTTCGGTATTGGACACTCATTCACACCGACATCGATACGCTGACTCGGCAGGTGTGGGACACTTAGCCAAAGAAAGTCTGGTGGATATGGCCAGCATTAGTACGTGGACACTCTAGGTTGTGTTCTTCTAGATGCGTACTTAAGGGCTAGGCCTGGTAGTGTGGATACCCGCTTAGGAGTGCGGGACCCGACCCACTATCTTAGTTTGTCACTACAGAGGTTCCTGGAAGTGAAGCTAGCTGCCCAAATAGGGGGAACTAAAGGTCTGTGCACATAGAGTCGTGTGCGTGAGTTGCATTTGCATGAATCATGGCATAGCATATCACTACACTCATACTTGCATACAACCGACACCCCAACGTATAAATTGGTATGAGACTTTTTATACAATGGGAGCCTTGCAGAAGACCCCTTAACTTATAAGTTTGTATGAGCATTCATATAAGTTAAGGTTACTTCTTACCTCGCCTTCCTTACATATGCTGCTTATTCTACTTGCTTACTTTCCTGCTTACTATATGAATAACTGCTAGACTAGTTCCACTGTCACCTGTTTTGCTTACTGTCCACCATTGTAGCTTCCCTTTCCTCCTCCCCGCTCGGTGCCTAGGAGCCATGGGGGGTGGGGTAGGGGATGATAGGACTTAGTCTTTATGACTAATGGTTTTCAGACCACAACATTACAGGGGCTCCGGATGGGAGACAAGGACCAGCAGCTCAGGCACCAGCACTAGTGGAGTGTGGTGCGCATAGAGGTGGGCCAGTCTAGTACCGGAGCACCGGTGAATAGCTCCGTGAGTGATTTGTCCTTCTTATAGCTTCCGCGAGAGATTGTAGTGAGGATTTGATGTACCTGGCTTAAGACCGTTTATATTACTTTTGTACTGTTCTGTCAGTACTCTTTCTCTTTTCTATTTATGGACTTGTTGTGGTTTCTCGTTATATGTGATGTTTGTGGACTCAATTTTATTTCATTTTTGAGTACTGCTCTCTCATTGTTGATCAAAAAGGCCGGCATAATCGGCGTTTTGTAGTGGCAACCCTCCCGAGTGTAGGGGCAACCTCAAAACGGTGGTTCTGGGTATAAGACCCCGGGTTTGAAAAGAAAAAAAATGGGGTCTTACAGTAGAGCTAACGCACCGCAGTAGTGGACAAACTATCTTTTCTTCCCCTGAATGAATGTTTTCCTGGAGACTTACTCCAATACTCTCACTGCAGCCATCTGCGCACTCCGTGATTCCAAAATTTATACACTACCATAGAGACTTCTCCGATAAACATACAATCATCACCAATAGAGACCAACCCGTCCAGATGGGCTTCACACACCATGCCTATTTTATACTTCGTTTCTGTATTCTAAATGCAAAGCTAACAAGGATACATGGATCAACCCGTCGGGAGAAACGCTTCCACGAGTTTATGGAGTGTCTACCCTCACATGCCAAAACAAAGGACTTCACATGTCCAAGGAAGAGGATCGTTACCCTTGAAGTTTGTTTCTGTGTCATGGGAGAGAATCTAGCTGGATGGAAATGATCGCAACGGGCTTGCCTCCGTAGATTCGAACTCATCTTGAGAATCGGAGCTTTGAAGCTCCAACAATGGCGAGATCTCCTTGCTCTTCCTTCACTATCCCTTCTCTCTAACCCTAAGAAAGAGAAAACCTTGGGATCAAATGAAGAAGAAACTCCCTAATCGGTCTGATACAACCTAGGATGACACCATACCCTCATATTTCTATTAAAACTGACAAACAACCACAATTTACTCCAGATTTTATTTTACGAGACTTACTGTCGCGCGGTAGCTCAAACGTTAGCTTGTCCAGCAAGCCACCGTTCAAAACCTCCAATCACACATTAACACGTGTCCACATCATAACAACACTGCTACCGCTCCGTGATATGTCACTATCACTAGACAATAGCTGGTTCATCTCATAACCGGCATAGAAATGACATAAGCACAGCTACTGCCAGCGCTATCCCTACCGCTGGGCGGTAGCTCACCGAGAGCTTTGCCAAATAAATCTGCCCTGTTACCGCCGCGCGTTAAGTGCCTACCGCCGTGTGGTAGATGATGCCTCGCATTTGTAACGCCCCTAACCGATACAACGTGATAGTGTCACGGCTCCGCTCTTGGCAACGCTACCGGGCTGCATCCCAAACACCCCAACCCCTCTCCCTTCACAGGCAGGTTGTTGGTGGCCACAACCTCCCTTTGATGAGCGAACTCGATAGTTAAGTTGGGCCGTGCGGGGACTTCACAGGAGGTCACCCATCCCAGTACTAGTCTCGCCCAAGCATGCTTAACTATGGAGTTCCTTCACTCCTCATCACCAGTTGAGCTATTGTAACGCCCCGAAACTCAAAAGAGGGACAAACAGCATTTAGAGCCAAGTTTGGGGCTTGGTAAGGGTTACATGGCCTGGGACACAAGTTTGTCCAGGTCCGTGTCATGGTCGGGTTCGACGAACTTCCCGATTGGTTGACGAAATGCATGTAACACCTCCCCTGTAATGACCGTATAATATGGGTCCGGCCGGGGCCCCACAACATACAGACGCCACAGCTTTAGTATTATAAGTTGATATAGCTAGCCACACTCAAAACACCTGGCACAACACAGTGGAAACATAAGCAAGACTAGAAGTTATCCACTACTACAAGAGTAAACAAATGGCCTTATGGCCTTACAACAAGTTTCCAAACTCAAATAAGAACAACAGTCATGAATGTGCATAGCACTCCTAGTCTACCTCGGCGTGCAAGCCGGACAACATGAATCTCAAACATACAACATCATATAAGTAGAACTACAAAAGAGAGAAGCACTTCATGAAGCTTAGGCCTTTCTGGCCGGCGAGCTAGCTCCTGCATGTGATCCTTGCCCTGTAAAATTTATTAGTAACGTGGGTCAGCAAAGGCTGACCTCAAACTGTATAACAACACATCTCCTCCCGGCCGCCCCTAACGGACACCGGGGTACCCCTCCAACCTGCAAGTTAGCACTTCGTATGCAATAATCATAAGCAAGAAAAGCAGCTACAGAAACAGGCTTGGATGTCACACACATCATACATGTTCTCTACTGGTTGAGCATATAATGAAAAGGGCCTACTTATGCAATCATGTATGCAACAACCCGGGTTTCACCCAAAGCACCCTATCGCGTATGCATGTAGCACATCATCACATCATATGGGTACTCAAAGATTCCCCATTGGCATAAAGCCGCAAACATAGGGGGTAAAACCATTCCCCCCATCAGCACACAGGCCGCCACATGGAACTCTTGCAAAGGCCCCAGCCGCTCAAGGTCTTAGCCCCGGGCTTGCCTACAAGCTCTGACGTCTCATGTCAGGATTCCAACAAACACAAAACTGACCGATTCTAAGAAGCCTTGCCGGACCCCACCCGCTCATGGCCTCATTGCCCGGGCTTGTCCCCATACTTGGCATTCTCGTCAGTATCACAGAAGGGGACTAGTCTCGCCGAGACACTCTCCACACATGACGTGAACGTTACGGGATAGCCAGCCGACCACGGAGACATATCCACGCCTTGGCATATCACAAACTAAGACAATTCCACCCTAGTTCCTCATTTGTACTGCAGCGTTCCCGCGCACCAAGGAAACATCTACAACTCATGCAGAGCTAACCTTGTCCACCAAGGAAACCATCTACCACCACGAGGAGCTAACCTTGTCCGGTTCCGACTACACATACTCACTTGAGAAAAAGGGGAAACTCACCACATCACAAACGACATTTTGCCGCAACGGAATCTCTACGAATCCTTAACATTCGTATGCAACATCACCGAGTCGGACTAACGGTCGCGACTACGGCTTCACCCACCATGCCTAATCCACTAACGGAGCGGATCTCTAATGCAAAATATGCCGGGGACAGACTCAATCAACCCGGAGGTTCCTCTTGAACCTTGGCAACCCAAAACCCCTCTCATTTGAGAGTTTGGTGCCCAAAAACTAGAAAGAAAAATAAATGATGCTAAAGACATGCATCCTAAGACCGAGAGGAGAAGTGTCATTACCTTCCGACTCCTCTTCCTCGCCATGGCAAAAATAGCCGGATGAAAACCTTCGCAAAGATCTAGCATCCACGGATCTGGACTCGGCTCGCGATTTGGAGCACCGAAACCTCTACTATGGCCCAAACCCTCCTTCTCCTTCTTCCTTGCTCTCCCTTCTCTCTATAAATTAGTAAGAGGAAAGCTTGAAGAAGAATAAGGGTTTTCAACCCTATTCTCGTACTTATCTCCCAAAGAACAATTCTGAACTGTCAGATCCTAAAATCAGGGGAAGAATGGCCACGATCCGCCTGAAAAAGAAAATACCTGGGCCGAACACGGCCTGGCACACGCCCGTGTCCAGGGCCGTGTCCCCCATTCGCCGTCTCAAATCGATGCGCCTGGAACAGCACACGGGCATCTGACACGCCCGTGTTCGACCCGACATGCCCGTGTACCAACTGACACGGCCGTGTGGCCGGCCGTGTGCCTCCAACGACACGACCCCAAAAACATCCTGAGAAGGGACACGGCCTGGGACACGCCCGTGTCCCAAGCCGTGTGCCAAGTCTCGACACTCGTCGACAGCCTTTGTGTCGACACCGCGGAAAAACATCGAGCGAAGATCGTCGAGCAAGCGTGACATGCCCTGTGACACGCCCGTGTCACAGGCCGTGTGCCCCAGTCTCGACACTCGACACTCGACACTCATCGAGTGAACATCGTCGACTAAAGCTCGTCGACAGACCCACATGGCCTTGGACACGCCCGTGTCCTAGGCCATGTGCCTTGTCTCGACACATGGTCGAGCGAAACGTCGAAACCCCGGGCCGAGTGTCGACACGGGCTCGACACACCCTGCGATACGCCCGTATTGCAGGCCGTGTGCCCAGTCTCGACACTTCGTCAAGCGCAAAGTGTCGACCACACGGCCAAGTCGTCGACATGGCCTAATACGGCCTGGGACACGCCCGTGTCTCACTCCCAAGAGAACTCCTCTCGGCCGCAGTTGTCCCATCGGACTTTCACGAGTTTAACCTCTTTGTTCCGCAGCTGCCGAGTCTCTGAATCCTCTATAGCAATCGGACGGACTCGCGTCCTCAAGTCTTCCTCTATCGGCACCGATGCCGGCTCGATCACCACAGTAGCCTCCACCAAGGCTTTCCTCAAGACGGAGACATGGAAGACGTCATGCAATCCACTCAGCTCCGCGGACAACGCCAACCAATAGGCTGCTTCTCCCACCCGTTCAACAACTTCAAAAGGCCCCAAAAACCTTGTACTCAACTTCTTGAGTCGGCGAATCCGTGAGATGCCTTTGAACGGTTTGATCTTCAAATAGACCCAATCACCTACCGCAAACTCCAACTTCCGGGGTCGAGAATTAAAGTATTTTGCTTGCCGGTCTTGCGCCACCTTCATACGCTCTTGAATAGTCCGTACCAACTCACAAGCGTCGACTACCACCTCCTTTCCCAAACTTTTGGTGTCCCCCGCCTCTGCCCAAGACATTGGTGTTCGACACCGCCTCCCATACAAAGCTTCGTATGACGCCATTTTTATACTTGCTTGAAAACTATTGTTGTACGCGAATTCCACCATGAAGAGGTGATCCTCCCACTTTTTGCCGAATTCAAGAACGCATATTCTCAACACATCCTCCATAGTACGGTTCGTTATTTCAGTTTTCCCATCAGTTTGAGGATGGAATGCCGTACTGAACTTTAGCTTCGTGCCCAAACTCTTTTGAACCAGTCTCCAGTCCTTGGACGTAAACCGTCCATCTCGATCGCTGACTATACTCTTTTTAATCCCATGCAGTCGCACAATGTTGCGAACATACAACTCCACCAGCTTCTCCACGCTGTCCTCTTTCCGATTTGGGATGAAGTGGGCCACCTTGGTTAAGCTGTCCACGATCACCCAAATAGCATCATTACCCTGCTACGAGCTAGGCAAACCATGCACAAAGTCCATGGAGATGTCATCAAATTTCCATTCAGGGATTGGAAGGGGCTTTAGGAACCCGCCCGGCTTCTGACACTCGGCCTTCACCAAGGCGCAAGTCTGGCAACGATTCACATACAAAGCTACGTCCCGCTTCAGCCCCGGCCACCAAAAGGATTTCTTCATATCCAAGTACATCTTTGTACTGCCCGGGTGAATGGAGTACTTTGTGAAGTAAGCCTCAAACATCAACTCCTCACGAAGTTTGCTGAACTGCGGTATACAAACCCTTCTGTCCTTCCTCAGAATCCCATCAATCATCTCCCAGGCGCTGCTCTCGCCCGTTTGAGCCTCCAACACAAAGGTTGAAACTCCACATCCAACCGAGTCGCTTCCCGAATGCGATCGAACAAGTCCTTCTGTACTTCAATCCAGTTCAACTGAGCCACGCCGGACTCGCCTCTCACAACACATTCCAAACCAAGGGACTCCCATTCCCGTACCAACCGCTCATTATGAGCTTCGATCCAATTCCCTTGCCCCGAGTACTTCCTACTCAAGGCATCCGCCACCACATTGGCTTTACCTGGCGTATACTGAATCTCCACCTCGTAGTCTCCAAGAAACTCAACCCACCTACGTTGCCGCATGTTCAAGTCTTTTTGATCCAATAAATACTTCAGGCTTTTATGATCCGTGAAGATCTCCACCTTTGCACCATAAACATAATGCCGCCATATTTTCAACGCAAAAATTACCACCGCCAACTCCAAGTCATGGACGGGGTAATTCCTCTCACGAGGCTTCAGCTGTCTAGACCCAAAAGCTATCACCTTGTCATGTTTCACCAAAACGCAACCCAAACCGCATCCCGATGCGTCACTGAAGATCTGAAATCCCTCGGTCCCTTGAGGTAGACTTAGGATTGGAGCCATCATTAGTCTCTCCTTCAGTGCCTCAAATGCTTGGCTGCACTCTTGAGTCCACACAAACTTATGATCTTTACGAGTGAGTGAGGTGAGGGGTAGAGCTATCCGCAAAAAATTCTCCACGAACCTCCTGTAATACACGGCTAGTCCAAGAAAACTTCGGACCTCCGCCACGGTCCTCAAAACTGGCCAATCTCTGATGGCATCCACTTTTGTTGGATCCACTGCCACCCCATCCCCACTAATCATGTGGCCCAAAAATGCCACATTCTCTAACCAGAAATCGCACTTGGAGAACTTTGCATACAACTGATTCTCCCTCAATACTTGCAAGACCACTATCAAGTGGGTCTCATGCTCCACTTCCGATTTGGAATACACTAAGATGTCATCAATGAAAACAACCACAAAAGAATCCAAGTATTCCCGAAATACTCGATTCATAAGATCCATGAACACAGATGGTGCGTTCGTCAGCCCGAATGGCATCACCGTAAACTCAAAGTGTCCATACCTTGTACCAAAGGCAGTCTTGGGTATGTCCTCACCCCGAATTCGCAGCTGATAATAGCTGACTTCAAGTCCAATTTTGAATACACCACTGACCCTACCAATTGGTCGAACAAGTCATCTATCCAAGGAATCATATACTTATTCTTGACGGTCAATTTATTCAGCTCTCGGTAGTCTATGCATAGCCGCATGCTACCGTCTTTCTTCTTTACAAACAACACCGGCGCACTCCACGGTGAAGAACTGGGTCTGATATACCCTTGCTCCAACAATTCCTGTAACTGTACCTTAAGTTTGGCCAACTCCTTTGGTGCCATCCTAAACGGAGGACGTGACACCGGCCTAGCCTCCGGCAGTAACTCGATTGAGAAATCGATCTCCCTCCGAGGAGACGCTCCAAGAAGTTCATCAGGAAACACATCCTTGAACTCTGCCACTACGGGCACTTCCTCAATAGACAGCTGGGAGAGACGAACCTCCAATAATGCTACAAGCGCTACACCACCCTGGTTAACCGCACGCATCAACTGCAAGGCTGAAATCAGGGAACATGCCACTCCACAAAGGCCCTCAAATTTGACCTCCGCCTGCCCTTTGCTCCTTAGGGTCACTACCTTAGATAGGCATTCAATACTAGCACACTGCTCTGCAAGCCAGTCCATGCCCAAAATGACATCGAACTAAACCAATGGTAAAATTGCTGCTACCAAAACGAAGTCAACTCCGTCCAACTCCCAATAGATGCGCCCTTTGGCCCCGGTGGTCATAGATGACCCATTGGGCATACGCACTTTCAACTCTGCGTCTGCCGAGAAAGACACAACTCCTATTCTCCGGATGAAGCTCTCCGCAAGAAAGGAGTGCGATGCTCCCGTATCAAACAATACCCTAACGGGGTATCCGGAAACTAAAACGAAGCCTACAACAAAGACATCACACAAAAAGTGTCTAAAAGTATGAATCACAAAATTTCAACTTAAATTTTCTTCATACCTGTCACCACATCGGTTTGGCGGATCGCTTCTTGCTGTCCAAGGTTGTAAGCCCTTTGTTGCACCGGTTGGAACCGAGAAGTGCTCAACTCCGCCATCTTCCCTTTCTCCGCAACACTGGGGCCGAAGCGCACAGTCTGCTCCTGCCTTGCCTCTTGCCCCGCTCCTCCTTGGGGACAAACACGAGCTATGTGCCCCACCTTACCGCAGTTGTAACACGTCGGCGGTCCCCTAGAGTGAGAACCTCCAGGAGTCCAATTGCTCTTCTCACCGGATCTGGAAGTGTGAGGCTTCTTCCTCCACCTACTCCCTTCAGACTTTCCATGGGATTGGGAAGGCTTCCCTTCCCCTTGCTTGAGAGTGAAACCCTTACGACGTTGGGTTCGCTCCAGATCACTTTCCAAAATCCTGGCAGCCTCAACTAGTTCATTGAATCCGGCTCTCTTCATAGAGATGAGGGGTTGTCTCAGGTTCTCCCTCAGCCCCTGGTAGAAGAGGTTATCCCTCTCTATATCATCTGTCATTGTCGTTCCCGCGTAACGACCCAAACGGGTGAACTCCTGCACGTACTCGTCCACCATCTTGTCTCGCTGCATCATGTGCAGAAACTGCCTTTGAAGGGCAAACTGTGTAGAAATTGGAATGTACCTCTTAAGAAAAGCATCCCCAAACTCCTCCACTAACGGAATACGTCCCGGGAACTGGCGGCCGCTATGGCTCACCCACCACAACTTGGCGTCTCCCTCCAACATGAAAGCCGCATACTCATCTTTCTTTTCTTATGGCGTCTCTGCCGCCCTCAAAAGCTCTTGAATACGAACCCACCAATCCTCCGCATCCGTTGGCGTACCAACTCCCTTGAATGACGGGGGATGGAAGCTCAGGAAATACTTCATGTGTCGGTCTCCATGTCCGACAACCACCCTTTCCGCCAAAGGCTCCACTCGCCTGGCTTCTCCTCCTGGCACGGTCATCGCCGTATCCGGTATAGCAGGGGTTGCTACCTGAGCTGCTGCTGCAGCTTGGGCTGCCACCATCGCTTCTGCAAGCATGCGGTAGAAGTTGGCCGGGTTTATACCCATGCCCAAAAGACCTGGAGCAGTGGCACTGCTCACCGAGAGTTCCTCTCTTGCTCTCGACGTACCCGCCTTGTTGCTTGCACTCTTCAAGAAAACAAGAAACAAGGAATCAGTCTCTAAACTCAAGACTTAAACATAAGTACACTCATGGTCCCGCATTACTCTTATGTGGATAACTTCTCTACGCATTGACCTTGAATCAAACCTGGCTCTGATACCAAATTGTAACACCTCCCCTGTAATGACCGTATAATATGGGTCCGGTCGGGGCCCCACAACATACAGACGCCACAACTTTAGTATTATTTGTTGATATAGCTACCCACACTCAAAAAACTTTGCACAACACAGCAGAAACATAAGCAAGACTAGAAGTTATCCACTAAACAAGAGTAAACAAATGGCCTTATGGCCTTACAACAAGTGTCCAAACTCAAATAAGAACAACAGTCATGAATGTGCATAGCACTCCTAGTTTACCTCGACGTGCAAGCCGGACAACATGAATCTCAAACATACAACATCATATAAGTAAAACTACAAAAGAGAGAATCACTTCATGAAGCTTAGGCCTTTCTGGCCTGCGAGCTAGCTCCTGCATGCGATCCTTGCCCTGTAAAATTTATTAGTAACGTGGGTCAGCAAAGGCTGACCTCAAACTGTGTAACAACACATCTCCTCCCGGCCGCCCCTAACGGACCCCGCGGTACCCCTCCAACCTGCAAGTTAGCACTTCGTATGCAATAATCATAAGCAAGAAAAGCATCTACAGAAACAAGCTTGGATGTCACACACATCATACATGTTCTCTACTGGTTGAGCATATAATGAAAAGGGCCTACTTATGCAATCATGTATGCAACAACCCGGGTTTCACGCAAGGCACCCTATCGCGTATGCATCTAGCACATCAGCACATCATATGGGTACTCATCGATTCCCCATTGGCATAAAGCCGCAAACATAGGGGGGTAAAACCATTCCCCCCATCGGCACACAGGCCGCCACATGGAACTCTTGTAAAGGCCCCACCCGCTCAAGGTCTTAGCCCCGGGCTTACCTACAAGCTCTGATGTCTCATGTCAGGATTCCAACAAACACAAAACTGACCGATTCTAAGAAGCCTTGCCGGACCCCACCCGCTCATGGCATCATTGCCCGGGCTTGTCCCCATGCTTGGCATTCTCGTCAGTCTCATAGAAGGGGACTAGTCTCGCCGGGACACTCTCCACATATGACGTGAACGTCACGGGATAGCCAGCCGATCACGGAGACATAGCCATGCCTTGGCACATCACAAACCAAGACAATTCCACCCTAGTCCCTCATTTGTACTGCAACATTCCCGCGCACCAAGGAAACATCTACAACTCATGTAGAGCTAACCTTGTCCACCAAGGAAACCATCTACCACTACGAGGAGCTAACCTTGTCCGGTTCCGACTACACGTACTCACTTGAGAAAAAGGGGAAACTTCACCACATCACAAACGACATTTTGCCGCGACGGAATCTCTTTGAATCCTTAACGTTTGTATGAAACATCACCGAGTCGGACTAATGGTCGCGACTACAGCTTCACCCACCATGCCTAATCCACTAACGGAGCGGATCTCTAATGCAAAATATGCCGGGGACGGACTCAATAAACCCGGAGGTTCCTCTTGAACCTTGGGAACCCAAAACCCTCTCATTTGAGAGTTTGGTGCCCTAAAACTAGAAAGAAAAATAAATGATGCTAAAGACATTCATCCTAAGACCGAGAGGAGAAGTGTTGTTACCTTCCGACTCCTCTTCCTCGCCATGGCAAAAATAGCCGGATGAAAACCTTCGCAAAGATCTAGCCTCTACGGATCTGGACTCGGCTCGTGATTTGGAGCACCGAAACCTCTCCTACAGCCCAAACCCTCCTTCTCCTTCTTCCTTGCTCTCCCTTCTCTCTAGAAATTAGTAAGAGGAAAGCTTGAAGAAGAATAAGGGTTTTCAACCCTATTCTCGGATTTATCTCCCAAAGAACAGTTCTGAACCGTCAGATCCTAAAATCAGGGGAAGAATGGCTACGATCCGCCTGAAAAAGAAAATACCTGGGCCAAACACGTCCTGGCACACGCCCGTGTCCAGGGCCGTGTCCCCCATTCTCCATCTCAAATCGACACGCCTGGAAGAGCACACGGGCATCCGACACACCCGTGTTTGACCCGACACGCCCGTGTCCCAACTGACACGGCCGTGTGGCCGGCCGTGTGATGCGTGTAATTCGGCAAGCGCACCGATCGCACAAGTAATAAAGTTTTGGGAATAAATCCCCAAGTGTCGGTCTCTTGAGGAATGCAATTAGCGTAGAACGACAACAGTACCAAAAATATCGTTATGAGAGTTAAAAATAGAACAAAAAGGAAATAGCGGAAAAGGGAGATTGTGGATGTTTGATCTACTGAACTAGTAAAAGCTATGCGGGTCGACGGCACCGCTTCGCAAGGTGAAGTGGGTTTGTCGGCCGCTATGCCGAACTTCAGTTGGGCGAGTGGAAGGGAAGCTAATGGATTGCAGCGTTCTTGTGTGGATTGCAATCGGACAAGGCACGGGAATGAAGTGGATGTGGGGTGAGCGAGGCGCATTCACAGACAGAACTCACAAGCATAAGAAGAGACTAACATTCCATTATCTATAAAGTAAACATGATGTTCAGGGACGGAAATGTTCATTACACTGCTCAAGACATTCATAACACAGAGGAAGGGGAAGAGGAGTAAACTAAAAGAGAATGAAGATCCACCGCGGGTCGTGGCCGGAGTAGCGAGTTGTCAATCCGCTTCTGGGCTCAGTCCAAGGAGGCTTCCGGTACCAACGATCTGTCACCTCGAAGGCCTTTAAGTCCGTTCTCTAGGTTATCTACTTCACCAACTCTACAGGAAAGCTTGGAGTTGAAGTCATCAATGGCCGAGGGCTTCGTCGGAGTGTTGAAAAGTTTCGGAGTAGTTGGAAATGGCTTCCCGACGAAGGTGGAAGTGATGGAGCAGCTGGAGAGGTGAAAAGGCGATTCTCGCGCACTCTCCGATCGTAGCAAATGACAGGCGTTGACCTAAAACGCGGAGCAGGGCCTTATATACGGAGGCAGCATAAGCAGTGCGCACGATCAGTGGCGCACGACCAGTGGTCGTGTGCACTGTAGGTCGATGATCGTGCGACTTTTCCAAATAAACATGCAACCTGGACGAGAAGCATCAGCATATAAGCGCACGAGCAGTGGCACACGACCAGTGGTCGTGCGCACTATGGCCAGTGCTTGTGCGATTACTGAGACAGGGTTATGAAAACGGGGGTGTAATGCGCACGAACAGTGGCGCACGACCAGTGGTCGTGCGCAGTAAGTCCAGTGGTCGTGCGCAGTATTCCTGCATCGTCAGAGTCTCCCGAGCAGTTCCGGAGCACGCACACGACCACTGTACCAGCAGAAGGGGCAGAAAGGCCACCAGAACGTGCACACCACATCCCCGAGATAGAGCTAAAGAATAACAACAAAATGGAAACACAGAAAGCACACAGAAGCGGGCCTACAGTGCACTTAAGCGTGAAATAGGTACATAAACACAAATAAGCAATAAAGGCTCTCAAGTGTAGTACTAAGGCGCTAAAACTAGCCTAGATGAGTCCAAAAATCAGTGTAAAATGTGGACTCATCACACCCCAGACTTAACCATTTGCACGTCCCGAGCAAATCATCACTCCATGGACTCGAAGATAGCTAACTGGCTCAGAAATTTCAAAAAGAAGTAAGACGAGAAATCAAATATATCATGAGTATAGAAGATATAATAGAAAAACTTTTTAATTATACAACGTAGTTTGAACTATTCGACAGACGTAAATAAATATTGTAATTGCTCAAAATTAGAATTCTGGAGAATCGTGCGATCATGTGCAGGAAGAAAGTAGGCAGGCCACTAAGGTGAGCATTGTCAAAGTTCGGGACTCAGGATCACCTCCAAAGGAATCCACCAATGTCGGGGACCATACGCTTGCACATTCACACTCTCTCCACGTCGCGGGTTAGACTCAAGCGTGAATCAGTAGGACTTGTAGGAGGAAATGGGGCTTAGGCAACGGCTTGGTGGTCAAAGATAAACATGAAGGCTCTATGCAACCAAAGCGAGCAAAAACAATCAAAACCAAAACAGTCACTTAGAAAAGAATGGGGCACACGCCCCCAGACTTAGCTTGAAATCCGGGTGTGAACACGGCTGAACCCGACCAAATTCAATAAAGAGGATGAGGATCGAAATCTCAAAGCAATTCTTTCATATATATATTTGTTTTTATATTGCGCGAATCAGCTTTTTATTTTCGTAAACTGTTGTTTTCTTTTCTGCGCTAGCAATCCCCAAACGAAGCAATCCAAACAGGAATAAAATTAGCACCCCCAAAAACAATGTCCGCTAAACACAAGCTCGGCAAAACATTAAATACAAAGCAGCTCAAGCATTTGATTGCGAAGGTGGGTTTAGCTTCAGGCCTTGGTGAAAGTGAGTGGAGCTGGATCAAAGGAAGGGTAGGCACAAATTTGGCATGCAATGGTTAACAGGTAGGAATGGCTAAACAAGGCTCAAACTAGCCAAAAAGAAGGCCTACGTCATGCTCACGCTTAACTAACCGTGCACCAATGCTTCGAGAGTAGCTTAGGGCAAGTTCTTAGCCACCGAGAAAGATGATCCTTCCCCCCGACTCGAGCAATACGAGTCTAGTGGCGGCTACACACATTCCTACACTATCGTTTGATTATCCCAGATTCAGATTTTGAGCAGTACAAACAATATTTACGTGTGCAGAAAAGAATAAATCTACGAGCATAAAGAAAAATTAGTTCTATCCTAACTCTACACAAACCATGAGTATTCGATTAGGAGCACTGCATGAGTTTCGAATGACTCAATCCTGAAATCCTAAGCCAGTACCACTATTTTAAAGTTTACACAAAAGCAATAAATTTAACACTGGTTGTGCGTGTGGGTAAGAGCGCACTCGTGTGGGTGAGTCAGTGTGTGCAACAAAAAAACAAGAAATAACTAAATAAGAAACTGGAATGCAACAGAAAGTGCGGTGTAGTGACCACAGGCATACTTCCCCCCAGACTTAAAGTTGACAACGAGTAAAAATAAGCATTCCAAATAGGAAAAATAGCTAGGGCAGGAAGTACCTATGCTCAAAATTGAGCAAACCAGTCAGGGAACGAGATGTCCAAGTGCGGCCAAGTTGCTGCGCCTCAAATATTCCTGCACCTGCGATTAAAGGATGCAAGCCAAACAAAATCTGGACACATATATATATATATATGAAGAAATAAACCAAACTCAAAATACAGCATAGGACCGAACGGTCCAACTTGGGTTGTCTCCTGAAAGACCTTTTGTTTACCGTCCTTAAGGTGGACCAAATACCTGTATTAGCAGTTCAAATAGAGAGTTTGATACATAAAAAAAAAAGAAAAGACAACAGTCGGATCCCATATGGGCGCTCACAAAAATATAGTAGCTGTCTTGCTCAGAAAATATAAACAATAGAAAAGAAACAGAAGGCGTGGTAGACTAGCTCTGTGGTGAGTTCCACTCACTCCCCCTCACTATCACTGTCGTGAATCTCGATGGGCGACGGACGTGGACCAGGTGCTGATGGGGCGACGCGAGTGGGCGGTGGTTGAATGTTCATCCCGCCTCGCACTGCTTGCTGATAAATAAAATCCTGCATCCAAAACTGGGAAGCTTCCAGATCAGCAAGGCGCTCGGATAAATATGGGACACCCCTCTATTGAACGGAGCTGGACTGGCGGCTAGATTGCCCCTCATGCTTTATGGGCGGCCTCAATTGTTGTTGTCTCTGCTGCGGTGGCACTCCTACACTCCGCCTACCCATAGCGGAAGATTCACCCAGCTCTCCTTCATCTTCCCCTTCATCTCTACCCGCAGGCGCATCACCAGGCATGCGGACAATAAACTGCCGGCCACCTTTTCTCCCTACCACACGTAGCAAATGGCAACTCACCAGGTTGGCCCTGGAGATCATGGATGGGGCAGTGACCTGCACCATCGGAGGTAGCTGGCTCCAAACTCCCAAACTTTTGGCAATGCGGGTAATGTAGTAAGCACCCCGATCGCGCCCGCGAGACCATAAGTGGCCTCGTGGTGGAAGAAATAGGCCAACATATACCCCAAATGGAGGGGGTACTGCTGCTACATGCTAGATAAGGAGATCAAATCCTGCCACCCCACCACATTCTTGCTCAGGGCCCTAGCGGTGAGTGAATGACTAAGCAAATGCTGCATAAACCTGAGAGAGGGGGAGACAATTTTTGTTAACTTGGCACGGCGGGCTACATACTCCTCGTGCCCTCCGGTCAGAGAATGCCAAGCAGACCGCGGAGTCACACCCTTTGGAAAATCAATGCACAATGCGGGGAAATTAATCTTGGATGCCTCTGCCTCAGAATAGACACCTGCATGGATGGCAAGCTCGGGCAGTGTGACCGTGAAGACATTTCCCATCATCCGAAGGAACAAGTGGGGAGAAACTGGTTGTCCGCCGTTGTCTCCCAAGTGAATGTGGAAAGGAATTAAAATGTCAATTCCCGGAAGCCAAGCTCGTCGCATTCGAATAACTTGCTCCAACAATCGAAAGAGTAGAGAATGAGCACGGCCTCTGCTAATGCACCGTCATCCCCAATGGAATGCAGCTCGTTCCAGTCAACAAGCCGCTGAGAGAGGAATGGCTTGTCCTTCAGGGAATTATAGCGTTGAGTATGCTCTGCCTTAGCAAAAGTTCCCATTCTTCCCAAAATCTGCGCAGGGCTTGCTGAAGCACGACCAGATCGTTGATAGGCCTTGACTATAGGGTGGCGTCTAGGTTCCATTACAGCAAAGGAAGGGAGATATGAAGTTGAGGGATCCTACCGGAGGAGAGAGAGACAAACCACCGGAGAGGAATCGGAAGAAGATGAGTACCGACAACGCACGCGCAGCGGACCAAGCGGGAGATTAGGGCGCACGCACAGTGGATAGCGGCTGGAAAATAAAAAGAAACCGGGCATGCGCACGACCAGTGGTCGTGCGATTATAAGTAGTGCGCACGACCAGTGGTCGTGCGCAGTGAAATTTTTCACATGCCTGAGTTTCCAGTCTATTTCACGCTGCTGACCACGTGGTGCACAGAGAGCTCAACACACACTGGGCTACCACACCCACATAATGAAATACAAACAAAAAATGTAACAAAAGAAAGACTATCCTAAATAACTGTTGGGTTTATTGTCTCCCAACAGGAGTTATTCAAAATCTGAGCATCTCCTAACTGATGGGCGAATGAAACTGGAAATGCTCAGGCAGAGGTTCATGGTCACACTGCGGTAGCGGGTACCGGAACAGAGATAGAACAGAAGCCCCAATACCTGTATACGTATACCTATCGGAAGTTTCAGGCATGGGCAGAAAGTCACTTAGGAAGCTCATCGGCTCCAACTCCATCTGCATCTGGTTACAATAAGTCCGAGGCCGCATTACAGTCCCTTGTACTGATTGGACCAATTCCACATTGTGGTCCTGCATGGGAGTAGACACGAGAGCAGGGTCAAGAAATAAACTAGAAGAGTAACATAAACGGACCTCGATCTTGGGGATGATCCCGGAGTCATCCCCCATCGGCGGAATTGTGGATGCTTCCAAACAGCTGTCTAAGCTAGTGCAGGAATGTTCTGAAGCTGCATCTGCATCGTCCATGCCTCGGGCATCCTCACATGGGATGGAGGTCAAAACCTCTGCCACGGAGTTGTCCTCCTCGACTGGATCTAACAGAACGCGGGAAATGCTAATTTCCACCTGCGATTCAATCTCAACAGCACTATCAGAAGAAGAAAGAATGCTATGCAAAGAGGAAGGTGAAGAGACGAAGCTTGGTAGGACGTTGAGCGCTGGCTCTTCACAACTAAAAGATTCTATGCTAGTTGAAGTATGCACTTCAGGAGTATAAATAGCAGTGTCGGAATGGGGATAAGCACATGTATTGGTGCACATACCTAGGATGTCTTCTCCATAATATAGAGATGGCAATGGCACATACCCCGATACAGAAGGGATGTTGCCCAAGGTTGAAGTGGAGACAATCCGAAAATCCGGCTATCATCCACTGCTAGCTCAGCTAGGTACGCAGCACAATCCTTCAATGCATGATCCCAACTTCGACAAAAAAGGCACTTCTTAGCCGGCTTTGACGGTGCAACAGGTGCTGAAGCTGAATAAAAGTAGTGCGGCAATGGCTCCGCAGGTCGGTAGCTAACCGTCTTATGTCGATGATATGTCGATTCATAAATTTCCTGGCTACTATACTTCTGAGGGCATCTGTCACTAGCATGAGAGATGTCTCCACAATGACGACAATTGATATTGAAATTGGCCCACATTGTAGCGATTTCAAATATAAGGGATACAACTACTTGGCATAGATTCTGCGAATAAAACTAACAATTCCATCTGACGGAATAACAACACAAGAGAAAAGGGATCAAAAACAACAAAACAACTCGTATAACGAAATTCTCAGTCATCTGGAGTCGCTCTACAGTTGCATTCCCTGGCAACGGCGCCACAAACTTGATACGTGTAATTCGGCAAGCGCACCGGTCGCACAAGTAATAAAGTTTTGGGAATAAATCCCCAAGTGTCGGTCTCTTGAGAAATGCAATTAGCATAGAACGACAACAGTACCGAAAATATCGTTATGAGAGTTAAAAATAGAACAAAAAGGAAATAGCGGAAAAGGGAGATTGTGGATGTTTGATCTACTGAACCAGTAAAAGCTATGCGGGTCGATAGCACTGCTTCGCAAGGTGAAGTGGGTTTGTCGGCCGCTATGCCGAACTTCAGTTGGGCGAGTGGAAGGGAAGCTAATGGATTGCAGTGTTCTTGTGTGGATTGCAATCGGACAAGGCACGTGAATGAAGTGGATGTGGGGTGAGCGAGGCGCATTCACACACAGAACTCACAAGCATAAGAAGAGACTAACATTCCATTATCTATAAAGTAAACTTGATGTTCAGGGATGGAAATGTTCATTACACTGCTCAAAACATTCATAACACAGAGGAAGGGGAAGAGGAGTAAACCAAAAGAGAATGAAGATCCACCGCGGGTCGTGGCCGGAGTAGCGAGTTGTCAATCCGCTTCTGGGCTCAGTCCAAGGAGGCTTCCGGTACCAACGATCTGTCACCTCGAAGGCCTTTAAGTCCGTTCTCTAGGTTATCTACTTCACCAACTCTGCAGGAAAGCTTGGAGTTGAAGTCATCAATGGCCGAGTGCTTCGCCGGAGTGTTGAAAAGCTTCGGAGTAGTAGGAAATGGCTTCCCGACGAAGGTGGAAGTGATCGAGCAGCTGGAGAGGTGAAAAGGCGATTCCCGCGCACTCTCCGATCGCAGCAAATGACAGGAGTTGACCTAAAATGCGGAGCAGGGCCTTATATATGAAGGCAGCAGAAGCAGTGCGCACGATCAGTGGCACACGACCAGTGGTCGTTCGCACTGTAGGTCGATGATCGTGCGGCTTTTCCAAATAAACCTGCAACCTGGACAAGAAGCATCAACATATAAGCGCACAAGCAGTGGCGCACGACCAGTGGTCGTGCGCACTATGGCCAGTGCTCGTGCGATTACTGAGACAGGGTTATGAAAGCGGGGGTGTAATGCGCACGAACAGTGGCGCACGACCAGTGGTAGTGCGCAGTAAGTCCAGTGGTCGTGCGCAGTATTCCTGCATCGTCAGAGTCTCCCGAGCAGTTCCGGAGCACGCACACGACCACTGTACCAGCAGAAGGGGCAGAAAGGCCACCAGAACGTGCACACCACATCCCCGAGATAGAGCTAAAGAATAACAACAAAATGGAAACACAGAAAGCACACAGAAGCGGGCCTATAGTGCACTTAAGCGTGAAATAGGTACATAAACACAAATAAGCAATAAAGGCTCTCAAGTGTAGTACTAAGGGGCTAAAACTAGCCCAGATGAGTCCAAAAAGCAGTGTAAAATGTGGACTCATCACCGTGTGCCTCCAACGACATGGCCCCGAAAACATCCCGAGAAGGGACACGGCCTGGGACACGCCCGTGTCCCAAGCTGTGTGCCAAGTCTCGACACTTGTCGACAACCTTTGTGTCGACACCGAGGAAAAATGTCGAGCGAAGATCGTCGAGCAAGCGGGACACGCCCTGTGACACGCCCGTGTCACAGGCCGTGTGCCCCAGTCTCGACACTCGACACTAGACAATCGACACTCGTCGAGTGTACATCGTCGACTGAAGCTCGTCGACAGACTCACATGGCCTTGGACATGCCCGTGTCCTAGGCCGTGTGCCTTGTCTCGACACATGGTCGAGCGAAAACGTCAACACCCCGGGCCGAGTGTCGACACGGGCTCGACACGCCCTGCGACACGCCCGTGTCGCATACCGTGTGCCCAGTCTCGACACTTCGTCGAGCGCAAAGTGTCGACCACGCGGCCAAGTCGTCGACACAGCCTGACACGGCCCGGGACACGCCCGTGACCCGGGCCGTGGGCCCCCTGCCAGAAACCAAAATTTTCCAGAACCGCAAATCAACCCTTTCTCGAAAACTGGGGTGTTACAATGCAGTCGACGAAGCGTCGAGAGAGTGAACATGGCCTGAGAAACGGGCGTGTTCAGGGCCGTGTCCTGCTCGGGCTACGTCGGGTGAGGAACACGGTCTGGGTCAAGGCATATTCTAGTTTACACGGGTGTGTCAAATTTGAAACGGGCGTGTCAAGAACCTGTGTCCTTTGTGTTTAGTCGGCTGTGTTGAGCACGACCTGGAACACGACCGTGTGCATGGCTTTGTCTGGCATACGGCATATGACACGGGTGTGTCCAGTGGCCATGTCCTATTCAGGATACGACAGTTTCGACGTCGATTGAGGAACACGGCCTTGGACACGGGCGTGTCACAAGCTGTGTTCGGCCCAGGAATTTGGTTTTAAGTGCGAATCGTGACTGTTCGTTTCCTTTTAATGGGATCTGATGGTCCATTGTGGTCCTGGCTGAGATAAGTCTGAGAATAGGGTTTAAAACCCTCATTCCTCGTCAAGCTTTCTCTTTCTAAAGCTTTAGAAAGAGGGGAGAGCAAGGAAGAAGGAGAAGGAGAGATCCGGCCACCGGAGGAGCTTCGGAGCCCCAAATCGTGAGCCGAGTCCAGATCTGCGGAGGAAAGTCTGTTGCGGTGGTCTTCATCCTGCTAAGTTTTCCATGGCTAGGAAGAGGGGCTGTAAGGTAATGACACTTCTCCTCTTGGTTTCTAGGATGTGTGCATAACATCTTTTTTTCTTTCAAGCTTCTGGGCATCAAATCTCTCAAGTGAGAGGGGTTTGGGTCGCCATGGTTCAATAGGAACCTCCGGGTCGATTGAGTCTGTCCCCGACATGATTTTGCATTAGAGATCCGCTCTATTAGTGGATTAGGCATTATGGGTGAAGCCGTAATCGCGTACGTTAGTCCGACTCAGTGATGTTGCATAACGAGCCTTAAGGATTTTGTAAAAATTCGTTGCGGTAAGATGTCGTTTGTTATGTGATGTAAGTGTTTTCTAACTTTTCTCGAGTGAGTATGTATAGCCGGAACCGGACAAGGTTAGCTCCGCGTTGGCGGTAGATGGTTTCCTTTGTGCGCGGGAATGTTGCAGTAAAAATTATGGATTAGGGTGGGAACGATTATGGATTGTAATATGTTAAGGCGCGACTTTGTCTCTGTGGTCGGCTGGCTATCCCGTGACGTGCAAGTCATGTGGGGAGAGTGTCCCGACGAGACTAGTCCCCTTATGTGAGACTGACGAGAATGCCAAGCATAGGACAAGCCCGGGCAATGAAGTCACGAGCGGGTGGGGTCCAGCGAGGGTTCTTAGAATCAGTTTGTGTGTGAGACGGAATCCTGACCCGAGAAGTCAGAGTTTGCAGGCAAGCCCGGGTCTAAGACCCACGAGTGGGTGGGGCCTTGGCAAGATTTCCGTGTAGCGGCTTTTATGTCGTTAGGGGAATTGCAGTACCCTTTTGTTTTATTCTTAACATCAATGGGGAAATTGAGAGTACCCATATGTTATGATGATGTGATAGTTGCATACGTGATAGGGTGCATTGGGTGAAGCCCAGGTTTGCATACATGCTGCATAGTAGGCCCCTTTTTATTATATGCTCAACATAGAAAATGTGTTTGTTGTTTGAGACATCCAAACCTTTTTTTAGAGCTCTACATGTTTATGTATATGGTATACGAAGTGCTGACTTGCAAGTTGGAGGGGTACCCCGGGGTCCGTTAGGGGCGGCCAGGAGGAGATGTGTTGGTTATACAGTTGATGTCAGCCTTTGCTGACCCACGTTATCACCCAATTTTTACAGGGCAAGGATCGCAAGCAGGATCTAGCTAGCCGGACAAAAGGCCTAAGGCTCATGAAGTGTTCCAAGTTTTGTACTAGCTCTATTTTGTGGCATTGTATGTTTGATGCTCTAGGTTTCCGGCTTGCATGCTGAGGTAGTCTAGGAGTACTTATGCACATTGGTGTTTGATGTATCATTTGAGTTTTGGACTCTCTATCGTTGTAAGTCCTTAAGGCCATTTTGATACTCTTATGTATGTGGATAAGTTCTGCTCTTGTTTTCGGTTTTCGCTGTTGTTTTATTCTGAGTTTTGTGTTGGGTAGTTAATATCATCTTTTAACGCTAAAGCTGTGGCATTTGTATGTTGTGGGGCCCCAGCCGGACCAATATTATACAGTCATTACAGGGGAGGTGTTACAATTTGGTATTAGAGGAAGGTTGCATCCAAGGTCAAGTTTAGTAGTCGATTTAAGGTAATTGGATTGTGTATAGTAGTTATCCACATAGGAGTATTGCAGGACCATGAATGTCCTTATGTTTGAGTCTTGTGATTAGAGACTGACTCCTTGTTATCTTGCTTTTGTTAAGAGTGCAAGCAACGAGGCGGGTACGTCGAGACCAAGAGATGACCTTTCGGCGAGCAGTGCTACTGCTCTGGGTCCTTTGGGCATGGGTGTAAACTCGGCCGATTTTTGTGGCATGCTTGTAGAAGCAATGGTGGCACCCCAAGCTGCAGTGGCAACACAAGTAACAACCCCTGTTCTCAGGTAACAACTCCTGCTACCCCGGATACGGCGACGGCTGTGCCGGGCGGAGAAGGCAGGAGAGCAGAGTTGTTGGCCGAAAGGGTGGTTGTCGAGCATGGGGACCGGCAGATGAAATATTTTCTGAGCTTCCATCCTCCAACGTTTAATGGAGTCGGTACGCCGACTGATGCGGAGGATTGGTGTGCACGGATGCAAGAACTTCTGAGGGCGGCAAAGATGCCAGAGGAGAAGAAATCTGAGTTTGCGGCCTTCATATTGGAAGGAGACGCGAAGTTGTGGTGGGTGAGCCATATCGGCCGCCAGTTTCCCGGACGCACCCCGTCCATGGAAGAGTTTGGGAATGCTTTCCTAAAGAAGTACATTCCTGCTTCGATGAGGTTGGCCCTCCAAAGGCAGTTTCTGCACTTGGTGTAGCGGGATAAGACGGTGGACGAGTATGTACATGAGTTCACTTGGTTGGGTCGTTATGCGGGGACAACAATGGCAGACGATGAGGAGAGGGATAACCTCTTTTACAAGGGGCTGAGGGAGAATCTAAGACAACCACTCATTGCCATGAAGTGAGCTGGTTTCAATGAGTTGGTTGAGGCTGCCAGAACATTGGAGAGTGATCTGGAGCGAACCCAACGTCGTAATGGTTTCACACCCAAGCAAGGGGAAGGGAAGCCTTCTCTATCCCAAGGGAAGTCTGAAGGGAATAGATGGAAGAAAAAGCCTCACCCTTTCAAGTCCGGTGAGAAAAGCAGCTGGACGTCCGAAGGGTCTCGCTCTAAGGGACCACCAATGTGCTTTGATTATGGCCAGGTGGGGCACATAGCTCATTTTTGTACTCAAGGAGGTGCTGAGCAGGAGCCAAGGCAGGAGCAGACTGTGCGCTCCGGCCCCAGTGCCGCGGAGAAAGGGAAGATGGCAGAGTCTAGCGCTTCTCGGTTCCAACTGGTGCAACCAGGGGCTTACAACCTTGGGCAGCAGGAAGCGATCCGACAACCTGATGTGGTGACAGGCATGCAAAAGTTTAAATTTAACCTTATACTTCATACTTTCATATCGTTTATGTTTGATGCCTATGTTTTAGGCTTTGTGTTATTTTTCGGATACCCCGCTAGGGTATTGTTTGATACGATAACATCACACTGTTTTCTTGCAGAAAGCTTTATTCGGAGAATTTGAGTTGAGTCATTCTCAGCGGACGCAGAGCTGAAGGTGTGCATGCCCAATGGGTCATCCATAACCACCGGGGCAAAAGGGCTCATTTGTTAGAAGCTAGATGGAGTTGACTTCATGTTGATAGCAGCGGTCCTACCGTTGGTTGAGTTTGATGTGATATTGGGAATGGACTGGCTAACAGAGCAGCGTGCCAGTGTTGACTGCCTATCCAAGGTGGTGAACCTTAGAAGCGAAGGGCAGGCATAAGTTAAGTTTGAGGGCCTTAATGGAATGGTATCTTCCTTGATTTCGGCCATGCAGTGGGTGCGGACAGTTAACTAGCGGGGAGTTACTCTTGTAGCATTATTGGAGGTTCACCTTTCCAAGTTATCACTTGGGGAAGTGCCTGTAGTGGCAGAGTTCGAGGATGTGTTTCCTGATGAACTTCCTGGAGCACCTCCTCGACGGGAGATTGATTTCTCGATTGAGTTAGTGCCAGAGGCTAGGCCGGTGTCACGTCCTCCGTTTAGGATGACACCAAAAGAGTTGGCCGAACTCAAGGTACAGTTGCAGGAACTGTTGGAGCAGGGGTATATCAGACCCAATTCTTCACTGTGTAGCGCGCCTGTGTTGTTCGTGAAGAGGAAAGAGGGTAGTATGCGGTTGTGCACAGACTACCGAGAGTTGAATAAATTGACTGTCAAGAATAAGTATCTGATTCCTCGGATAGACGACCTGTTCGACCAGTTGGTTGGGGTCTGTGGTGTATTACATGTTGGACTTGAAGTCAGGATACTATCAGTTGCGAATTCGATATGAGTACATACCCAAGACAGCGTTTGGTACGAGGTATGGTCACTTTAAGTTCTCGGTGATGTCGTTCGGGCTGACGAACACACCATCCGTATTCATTGATTTGATGAATCGAGTATTTTAGGAATACTTGGACTCTTTTGTAGTTGTATTTATTGACGACATTCTGGTTTACTCCAAATCAGAGGTGGAGCATGAGACTCACTTGAGAGTAGTCTTGCACGTATTGAGAGAGAACCAGCTTTATGCAAAGTTCTCGAAGTGCGAGTTCTGGCTAGAGAAGGTGGCATTTTTGGGCCAAGAGATTAGTAGGTATGGGGTGGCGATAGATCCAACAAAAGTGGAAGCGATCAGAGATTGGCAAATTTTGAGAATTGTGGTGGAAGTCCGAAGCTTTCTTGGACTAGCCGGGTACTATAGAAGGTTCGTAGAAAACTTTTCGCTGATAGATCTACCCCTCACTTCACTAACCCGTAAGGACCAGAAGTTTGTGTGGACTCAGGAGTGCAATGAAAACTCCAATCCTAAGTATACTGAAAGGGACTGAAGGATTTCAAATTTTCGGTAACGCATCAGGATGCGTTTTGGGTTGCGTATTAGTGCAACATGGCAGTGTGATAGCCTTTGGGTCTAGGCAGCTAAAGCCTCATGAGAGGAATTACCCCGTCCATTACTTGAAATTGGCGGCAGTAATTTTTGCGTTGATATTGTGGCGGCACTATGTTTATGGTGCGAAGGTGGAAATCTTCATGGATCACAAAAGCCTGAAGTATCTCCTACATCAGAAGGACTTGAATATGCGACAGCACAGATGGGTCGAATTCCTTGGAGAGTACGAGGTGGTGATTTAGTATACTCCAGGCAAAGCCAATGTGGTGGCAGATGCCTTGAGTAGAAAATACTCTGGCATGGGAATTGGATACAAGCTCATGATGAGCGGTTGGTGCTGGATTGGGAGTCCCTCGGCATGAAGTGCGTAGCAAGAGGTGAGTCTAGCAGGGCTCGGTTTAATTGGATTGAAATGCAAAACGATTTGTCCGATCATATTCGGGAAGCGACCAATTTCGATGTGGAGTTCTAGCCATACGTGGTGGAAGCTCAAAAGGGCGTGAGTAGCGCCTGAGAGTTAATTGATGGGATTGTGAGGAAAGACGAAAGGATTTGTGTACCGCAGTTTGGCAAGCTCCGTGAGGAGTTGATGTTTGAGGCTCACTTCACAAAATACTCCTTTCACCCAGGCAGTACAAAGATGTACTTAGATATGAAGAAATCCTTTTGGTGGCCTGGACTGAAGCGCGACGTAGCTTTGTACGTGAATCAGTGCCAAACTTGTGTCTTGATGAAGGCAGAGTGTCAGAAGCCAGGCGGGTTCCTGAACCCTCTTCCTATTCTCGAGTGGAAATTTGATGACAACTCCATGGACTTTGTACATGGGTTACCTAGATCGCAGTACGGTAACAACGTGATTTGGGTGATTGTGGATCTCTTAACCAAAGTAGCTCACTTCATCCCAAATCGGAAGGAGGACAGTGTGGAGAAGCTGGTAGAGTTGTATGTTCTCAACATTGTGCGACTACATGAGATTCCTAAGAGTATAGTTAGTGATCCCGATGGACATTTTACGTCCAAGGTCTGGAGGGTTGTTCAGAAGAGTCTGGACACGAAGCTCAAGTTTAATACGACGTTCCATCCTCAAACTGACATGCAAACCGAAAGAACGAACCGTACTATGGAGGATATGCTGAGGATGTGTACTCTTGACTTCAACAAGAAGTGGGAAGATCACCTCTTCATGGTAGAGTTCGCTTATAACAACATTTACCAAGCAAGCATAAAGATGGAGCCATACGAAGCTTTGTATGGGAGGCGGTGTCGAACACTGATGTATTGGACAGAGGCGGGATACACCAAACTTTTGGGAAAATAAGTGGTAGATGATGCATGCAAGTTGGTGCGAACCATTCAAGAGTGCATGAAGGTAGCTCAAGATCGGCAAGCAAAATATTTTAATGCTCGCAACAGGAAGCTGGAGTTCGCGGTAGGAGACTGGGTCTATCTAAAGATCAAGCCATTCAAAGGCGTTTCGTGGATTTGCTGACTCAAGAAGTTGAGTCTGAGGGTTTTGGGACCTTTCGAGGTTATAGAACGGGTGGGAGAAACAGCATACTGGTTAACGTTGTCCACAGAGCTGAGTGGATTACACGATGTCTTCCATGTCCTTGTCTTGAGGAAAGCCTTAGTAGAGGCTAGTGTGGTGATCGAATCGGCATCAGTGACGATAGAAGTGGACTTGAGGATGCGAGTTCATCCTGTAAGTATAGAGGATTCAGAAATTCGGCAGTTGCGGAACAAAGAGGTCAAACTCGTAAAAGTCCGATGGAACAACTGCGGCCGTGAGGAGCTCTCGTGGGAGCGAGAGCAGACCATGCTGGAGGAGTACCCAGAGTTATTCCACTCAGGTATCGTTTAAGTTTTGTGTATCTTTTCCTTTCTGTAATTTCGGGACGAAATTCTTTTAAGAGCGAGAGAGTTGTAACGCCCCAAAACACAAAAGAGGGACGGACATCATTTAGAGCCAAGTTTGGGGCTTGGTAAGGGCTACACGGCCTGAGACACGGGCGTGTCTAGGGCCGTGTCGTGCTAGGGTTCGACAAACTTCCCGAGTGGTCGACGAAATGCATTCGACTAAGCGTCGAGACAGTGAACACGTCCTGAGACACGAGCGTGTTCAGGGCCGTGTCCTACTCGGGCTGCATCAGGTGAGGAACACGGTCTGGGTCAAGGCGTGTTCTGGTTGACACGGGTGTGTCAAGTGTAACGCCCCGAAAATCGTTATCGAGGTGGTCGCGCCATAAGAAATCTTTAGTGTCTGTATAGGGGTACAGGGCCTGGGACACGGACGTGTCCAAGGCCGTGGGGTTCTCTATGTTGGACAGCTGTGTCCAGAGAAGGACACGACAGGAAACACGACAGAGTGTCACAGGCGTGTCAACTGACACGGGCGTGTTCCTACCCGTGCCACCACCCAGGTTCCCATGAGTCGTGTCGGTAAGCGTGGCGGTTACTAGTAACACGCCCCAGGGACACGGGCGTTCAGAAACCTACACGGGCGTGTCATTTGGAGACACGGGCGTGTCTCGACCCTTGTCCTTTTCTGTGTTCGACAATCGTGTCGGGATTGAGGCACACGGCCTGGGACACGACCGTGTGCGAGGCCGTGTTTGGCCCAGGTTTGAGGATTTTTGGGCGGATCTAAGCCGTTCATTTTCTTTAATTAAGATCTGACGGCCCAGATGTGTTCCTGCTCTGTTAAGGTCGGGAATGGAGGTTGTATTCCTCATTTGCTCTTTAACTTTCTCTTTCTAAGAAGTTTGAGAGAGGAGAGAGCAAGGAGGAAGAAAGGGGAGGTTTTCGGCCGCCGGCGGAGCATCGGAGCACCGAATCGAGAACCGAGAGCGGTTTCGCGGAGGAAATTCCATTGTGAAGCCTTCTATCCGTATAGTTTTTCCATGGCGCAAAAGCGTACTACAAGGGTAACGATTCTCTACTTGAGCATGTGAAGCTCTCCTTCTTTTGCATAAGGAAACCCTCTCCCGCGAGTGTGTGGTGAGTTTGTAGTGTTCCTTGGGGTTGATGGGAATAGTCCCCCTTGTGTTGCATATAGAGTCCGGGATCAAAGTACGGACATAGACATTGTGTGTGAAGCCTTCCCGAACGTGTTGGTCTGGATCGATGATGTTGCATTTTGTATGGTTTGCCGGAGAAGACTCCGTCCTTTGTGTTTTCGGGTTTCTATGCGGTAGATTGCAGCAGGGATCCTTGGGGATTAATGTAAGACCCCTCCCCTTACCAAGGAGGCTCCCGGTCTTATGCCCAGAACTACCATCTTATGGTGGCACTAACGCACGGGTTAGTCGACACCGCAACACGCCGATTCTGCCGGCTAATACGATCATATAACCTGTAGGCCAATATGAGAAATAGAATTAATACATATCAGAGTACAATATAGCTAGTCCACAGTCATAGTACAAATCATATATATATGAATGAAAGAGTACACAGTCCAAAATGAGAATAATAAAGAAAGAGTAATAAGGGCTTATGCCCAGTACATCATATGAATAACTCTCCTCATAAAACATCAAAACAGTGGAAGCTAATCAACTAATTTCGTCCCACTTGAGGTAGTGTTGTAGTAGTAGTAGGTGGTATCAACTCCTCACACACTGTCACCTCGTCCTGCCGGTCGTGCTGGCGATCCATCTCCTCGAGCTCCTAAAAATAGTTTGGTCACCGACCATTAATCAAAAAGACTAAGTCGTTTCCTCCGCACCTCGCCCCGCAACTCCTAGGTACCGTGCGGGAGGACGAAGTGGAGGACTATCAAGGGGTAACAAAAGGAAGCAGGTAACAAGGAATCTATCTATCAAGTATAAGAGCAACATAGTTCTACTCTAGCAGTTCTAAGTATATGGTATAAGTGAAGTAAAGGTATAGTACAAGTAAGTAAAGAACAGAAAGTAAGAGCAGGAAAGTAAAGCCATGCTACCACTACACTACCATCACAAAACGTACCTTAACTTATAAAAATGCCCATACAAATTTATAAGTTAAGGTTTCTAGAAAATTTAACATATCATATAAAAGAGTCCATACTAATTTATATGATAAGGATCTATGAAGCGTATGACCTAATATGAATGAATGTTTATGATGCAATTTATGCAACAGGCAAGTATAACTTACACACAACGACTCTGAGATCACAGACATTGAGTTCCCACTTTTTGAGAGCTAGCTTCACTCTCGGGTACCACCATTGTGGCTAACGGCAACATCGGAGCGGGCATCTCCACTTCTAGGCAGGTATGCACACTACCAAACCTAGACCACCTCTCATACGCCTCTGTACACATCCTAGGTGCACTCTAGAGTCTGCGTACGTATTTTGCTGATTACCGGTCAGACTTGTTGGGTTGTGTGTGCGTTATTGCGTATCGTCCTCCAGACCGCAGTGTAAAACAACCCACTGGCCCCTCAAACCCTGTTGGGTACATTGGTTTAAATGTACCTGATTTGAAGAAGCCTCACCCTACTCAATGATATACATCAAAATGTATTTGATGTATTTTGAGTTGCCTTGTGCAGGTTAAGTATTTGTAGGGAAAGCTGAAAGTTTTCTAAGTCCATGTGTCGACACCCAGAAGGAAGTGTCGACACTTAAGAAGACTTGTTTCGACACCCAGGCAAGCAGTGTCGACACTTCGAGTAATTGTGTCGACACCAGGGATGCAGAGTCGACACCAGACAGAAAGTGTCGACACATAAAGGCTGTGTCGACACTCAATGAAGAAATGTCCAGTGAAGAAGTGTCGACACTTAGAAGCAGTGTCGACACCCAGAAGAACTGTGTCTAGATCAGAAAGTGTCGACACTTGGAGGCTGTGTCGACACTCAGCAAAAGTCAGCAGAGTCTAAGTATAAGTGTCGACATAATAAAGAATGTGTCGACACTCAGCAGAAGACTCAACACTTGAAGAAAGTGTCGACACAAGAAAGAATGTGTCGACACTCAGCAGAAGACTCAATACATGAAGAAAGTGTCGACACTAGGAGACAGCGTCGACACTCAGCAAAGTTCAACGAAAATTCTAAGTACAAGTGTCGACACAAAGGAGATGTGTCGACACTCAGCCAAAGTCTCAACAGAAGAAGAATGTGTCGACACAAGGAGCTGTGTCGACACTCAGCAAGTATCAACACAGAAGGCATGTGTCGACACCAAGAAGATGTGTCGACACTGAACAAGTTCAACACATGAAGATGTGTCGACACAAAGGTGTTGTGTCGACACTTACAAGAATACAACTAAGTACTGAAGTACAAGGAGTTGTGTCGACACTCAATATCAGTGTCGACACATGATGAAGAAGCTGTGTCGAGAAGTGAATTCTACAACACAAGGAGTTGTGTCGACACCTTGAAGGCTAGTGTCGACACTTAGTCAACTTGTGTCGACACTTAGTCTATAAGTGTCGACACTTAAAGACAGATTGTCTCGACACTTTCAGACAGTTACAGTTATTCCAAGAACTGACTGGATGACTTGAAAGCTGCCATTCCAGCCGGTCTACTACACCTATCAGAGTTGTCAGAAAGCTGTTAGGAACCGGATCAGCCAGTCACCATGAAGAAGGCCTATAAATAGGCTTATACTGTCAACAGAAAGAGATCAACATATCAAGTGATACACACAAGATCTAGCTATTCATTGAATAATCAAGTGAAGATCTAAGAAGTTGGAGAGAGAGCTCCATCCAAGAAGACAGCCGTTGGAACCAGGTTATGAAGAAGGGTTCAGACCTAGTTCTGAATCTTAAGTTGCAGTGATTGAAGATCAGTTGCAGAGAATAAATCCTATTGTGTTCTACATTCAAGAAGCTTTGAAGAAAAGCCAAGTGTGATTGTTCTCGGCAGAGTTCTTCCAAGAACTCATCAAGAACCTATCAAATCATCTCTCTATGCTGAGTTGTAGGTATATACACTTTGTATTTTATATTTTCTTGTAGGATCCTTACGGATCTAAGTTGTAAGCCTGCAATTATAAAGGCTGAGTGGTAGGGCCTGTGTGCCTGAGTGTAGGAGATCTGTATCTCTGAGTGTAGGCCTGTTGTGGCTGAGTGTAGGCCTTATGGCTGAGTGTAGGCTTTGTGAAGAAGCTGAGTGTAGGTCTTTGGAGAAGACTGAGTTGTAGGGCCTTGGGCCTGAGCTGTAGGAACCTGTTTTGGGGTTTTGAGTGTAAGATCTGAGGATCTGAGATAGTGGAGGAGTTTGACCGAATCTAGTACAGTACTAGATAGGCGAAGGGGGAAAGTGGATGTACCCAAACCTTGGGGAACCACTATAAATCTGTGTGTCCACTGTGTGCATGTGTTATTCTGTGATTGCTGATTGATTGCTGTGAAAAAGTAGATATAACTATGTGAAAATAATCTGCAATCTGCCTCAAAAGTTTAAAAAGCTTAAGTCACCTATTCACCCCCCCTCTAGGTGATTAGGTACAATTTCTTTCAAGTGGTATCAGAGGGAGGTTACTCAAAAAAGGACTTAACTGTCTGAGTAGATCCTGTTGGCAGATTCAGTCTAAGTAAATTGCAGAATCAAGAAAATCAAGAAACATGGGTTCAACTAAGAATCATAAGGAACTTGGATCCATGAAGTTGCCCATTTGCAGAAAAGAAATTTTTGGCATCTGCAAAGAAAGGGTGAGACTATTTATGGAAGCCTCAGACCCTAGAATTTACATCACAGTTAAAGAAGGGCCATATGTGCCTATGAAGGTTTCAGTCCTGGATGCAAATCAGAGAACACCTAAGGACTTCTCTGAAATGACAAAAGATGAGATAATTCTGGCCACCATGGACAAGAGGGCTCAAAATATCATTGTGAGTGCCATAGATGATGCTACCTTTCAGAACCTGATACACTGTAAGACATCTAAGGAGATGTGGGATACTCTTATAGTGTACATGGAGGGTTTAGAAGAAGTGAGACAGGATAGAAAGTCTTTGTTAAACCAGGAATATGAAAGTTTCAGGCAAGGTAGGTATGATAGCATCACATAATGCCATAAGAAGTTTTATAGGATTGTGAATGAGCTAATGTCCTATGGCAGAGAATTCAGTAATTATGAGTTAAATGATAAGTTCTTGAGGTCCCTAACAAAGGACTGGGACACCAAGATCTGTGCCATAAGGGAGATGACCAAGTTAGCAGAAATTTCTCCTCCAACTATGTTTGGAAAACTGCTATCCTATGAAATGCAGTTGATGGTGAGGAAAGAAGAGGAGAAGACTACCAGAATTGAGAATAAAGAAAGAACAGTGGCATTTAAGACAGAAGCCACCAGAAAATACAGAAGTAAGTCTCCATCTCCGCCTCCAAAGGTTGCTGAGACTGAGTTAGATGATTCAAAAAGCAGAAAGTCTGAAAGCAATGAAAGTGATGAGGACTTTGCAGCCTTCACAAGACACTTTCAGAAGTTCCTAAAGAAGAAACAGTGGAGGACTAAGCCATCCACAGCACAGAGGTCATCAAAGAATGACAGAAGAAAGCCCAAGTCAAATAGAACTTCATCTTCCAAGATAGTTTGTTATTGTTGTAATAAACAAGGACATGTTGTTGCTGACTGTCCTGAGAAGAGAAAAGAATCTACTGATAAGAAAAAGACACAATTCAAGGGCAAGAAGGAAAGGTCTTTTGTTTCCAAGAAGGACAAAGGCTTGTCAGACATGTCTTCTTCAGAAACTGAGTCAGAAGCTGAAGCATATATAGGACTATTTGCTGAAGAAGAGGAAGAGGAGTTCATCCAGATAATGAACTCCATATATGAGCAAGAGGACATCCAGTGCAAAGGACTGATGGCCTTAATAGAATGTGATAAAATCCAGGAGCAGCCTGGACCTAGTAAGGTACAAAATTGTTCTTTAAGTTCAATTTCTAGTGCTAGTTCAGATTCAATTACATCTGCATCAAATGATGCCAGTGGATCTGAATCAGAAGGGGATATTCATCAATTGATTGATGAATATAGAGTTCTGTTGCAAGCATTTAAGAAAAGCAAATCCTTGGCCAAGAGTCAGGCAAAGGAAATTGCTAGTCTCAAAGTGGCTGCAACTGATTCTGAGAAGATGATTGATTAAAAACTAAATGAAATAGCCAGACTGAAGAACATAACTGTGATTCAGATGGGGACTATAACATTTAAGAATGATCAAATCAGAAGTCTGGAGATTAGTCTTCAGAAGGAGAGAGACATTGTTGCAAGGTTTTCTAAACCTAAGTCTGTTCTACCTTTGATTGATGAGTTTATACCTCACAAGGGTAAAACTGGATTATGGTTTACTAACCCTGCTAGGACTGTCAAGTCCAAGTCTAAGGGCAAAGCCCCAGCTCTCAACAAGCCAGCTGTAGATAAAACAGCTAGGGATGTACCTAAGCAAAGGTACAATAGATTTGAGTGATGGTGCTGTGGCAAGGTAGGCCACTTTGCCATGGACTGTTGGCACAATGCAAGTGCCAAAGTGAGTAGCAAACTACCTGTTGGAAAATCTGCAGGTAGCTTTGTTAGGAGGCAAACTAACTAGTACCAAAGACCCAAGAATTCTTTGGGTTCTAAGGTCAACTAATCTGTTTTGCAGGTAAGTCCAAGTGGCCATGCCCCAATATGGTACTTGGACAGTGGGTGTTCCAGACACATGACTGTACCTAGGGGATTGCTAAAGGACTACACACCTATCAAGGATGGTGCAAAAGTCACCTTTGGTGGTTCTGAAAAAGGAATCATCAAGGGTTTTGGTAACATTTCTAGCTCCCATATAACAATTACTCAAGTGGCTTATGTTAAAGGTTTGAAACATAACTTATTAGTATAAGTCAACTGAGTGATTTAGGATATGACATCTCATTTGTTAAAGATAGTTGTCATATCAGGAGGTCAAATGATCAAGAGATCATTTTGATAGGTTATAGAAAAAGAAATGTCTATTGTCTAGACATTATGAGTGAGAACAATGCTTCTCCAGTGTATCTTATAGCTGATGAGAAAGTCTCTCATTATGTCAAATGGCACAAGAGGCTAGCCCATCTTAACTACAAGACAATTGACCAACTCTATAGCAAAGAGTTAGTGAGGAATGGTCCTCAAGTTAAGTGTATTAAAGATGGAATATGCTCAGCTTGTCAAAAGGGCAAGCAGACTAGATCCACCTTTAGTAGCATTGAAAACAAAGATGCTGCGAGGTGTTTATACCTCTTACATATAGATCTCTTTGGTCCTATGCCAGTTCACAGCCTAGGTAGGAAGGTCTATACCTTTGTGGTTGTAGATGACTACTCAAGGTTTTCCTGAGTGTTCTTCCTTAGATAGAAATCTGAAACACCTAGTATCTTCTATAGCTTTGTCAAACAAATTCAGAATGAACTAGACAGTACAGTGGTCAAGATAAGAAGTGACCATGGTACTGAATTCCAGTCTAATAGTATGACAAAACTATGTGAAGAATTTGGGATATTTCAGGAATTTTCTTCACCAAGAACACCTTAGCAAAATGGCATTGCTGAGAGGAAAAATAGAACCTTGATTGAGGCTGGTAGAACCCTTTTAAGTGACACATCTCTCCCAGAATATTTCTAGGCTGAGGCAGTTAATACTGCATGCCATGTAATTAATAGGGCTACCATTACTAAAAGCCACAATAAGACCCCCTATGAGATTGTGAAAGGCAGAAAACCAAACCTATCCTATTTCAGGATCTTTGGTTGTAAGTGCTTTATACTTAACAATGGAAAGTCTTACTTGACCAAGTTTGCTGCCAAGTCCCAAGAGGGGATCTTTGTTGGGTATAACAACAATAGTAAGGCTTATAGAGTCGACAACTTGTCTACTCAAGTTGTAGAAGAGTCTGTACATGTAGTATTTGATGAAACTAGACTTATTAACAATGAGTTGTCTAGTAGTATTTGTAGCTCCACAGGTGTGACTGAGAAGATGGACAAGCTCACTATAGAAGAAGGACCTACTGCAAGATAACAAGTAGAAGATAGTGGCTGTTGTCCAGGGGGAGTACTACATGTACCTAATGCAGAAGAAGACAAAGGAGTGCAGGAAGATGAAGAAGCTGAAGGAGTTCAACCTGAAGCTAGGATGCCTCCAGCTAATAGGCATCTAAGAGATCATCCAGCAGATCAAATCATTGGTGATCTAAGACAAGGGGTACAAACAAGGAGCAAAAATCAGAGTGCAGCACTCTACTCCAGTTTTCTATCCCAAGTAGAGCCAAAGAAGTTTGAAGAAGCCATCCTAGACTCTCATTGGATTGAGGCAATACAAGAAGAGCTGAATCAGTTCAAGAGGTGCAAAGTCTGGGAGCTTGTTCCTAAACCAAAAGACCATAACATAATTGGAACCAAGTGGATCTTTAGGAATAAGATGGATGAACATGGAGTAATTATCAAGAACAAAGCAAGATTGGTTTCTAAAGGATATAGGCAGGAAGAAGGTATTGACTTTGATCAAACCTTTGCTCTAGTAGCCAGACTGGAAGCCATAAGAATGTTCCTGGCCTATGCAACCTATCAAAGATTTAAAGTATACCAAATGGATGTAAAGTCAGTCTTTCTTAATGATAATCTAAAGGAAGAGGTCTATGTGGAACAGTCATCAGGTTTTGTTGATTCAACTCAACCTAATTATGTCTATAGACTTAGGAAAGCTTTGTATGGGTTAAAACAAGCCCCTAGGGCTTGATATGAAATCCTGTCTAGTTTCCTCATTAAGAATAAATTCACAAGGGGGAAAATAGACAAGACTCTATTCCTTAGGGAATCCAGAGGCAAGATCATACTAGTCCAAATATATGTAGATGACATAATATTTGGGTCTACTGAAATTAGTCTTTGCAAAAAGTTTGCAAAACTAATGCAAAGACAATTTGAGATGAGAAGTATGGGGGAACTTAAGTTCTTCTTGGGTCTCCAAGTTAGACCGACTGAGAATGGTTTATCCATATGCCAGTATAAGTTCATCCTAGAACTGATAAGGAAGTATGGTATGGATTCATCCAGTACCATGAAGACTCCTATGGGATCAAGTATGTCTCTTAGCAAAGATGATGCAGGGAAACCTGTAGATGAGACTTTGTATAGAGGGATAGTTGGCTCCCTACTCTATTTGACTGCAAGTAGACCAGATATCATGTATGCTACATGTGTCTGTGCTAGGTACCAAGCATGCCCTAAAGAGTCTCATTTGACAACAGTCAAAAGGATACTGAGATATCTAAAGGGCACTCCTTATCTAGGCCTTTGGTACCCTAGGAATGGAGACTTTGAACTGACAGGTTATTCAGATGCAAATTTTGCAGGCTGCAGATAAGACAGAAAAAGTACAACTGGAACCTGTCAATTCCTAGGTGGAAGACTGATTTCATGGAGTAGCAAAAAGCAAACAAGTGTGGCTATCTCCACTGCAGAATCAGAGTATGTGGCTGCAGGAAGTTGCTGTGCTCAACTTCTTTGGATACAACATCAGCTAGTAGACTATGAAATTCAGGTAAGTAGAACACCACTATTTTGTGATTCTACTAGTGCTATATCTATTGCAAACAATCTTGTTTCACATAGTAGAACTAAACATATTGAAATAAAATATCATTTTCTTAGGGAACATGTAGAAAAAGAAGATATTTCTCTAGAATATGTAAATACAGATAATCAACTAGCTGACATGTATACTAAGCTTTTAGAAGAAACCAAGTTCAATAGGTTTAAAATTGAACTAGGTATGATAAACTTAGAATAAGTTTACAGAAATGACTAAGTAAAATAGTGTCGACACACAGAGTTGTCTGTGTCGAGACAAAAAATTGGTGTCGACACTTCAGAGAAAATGTGTCGACACATCTAGGAAGTTGGTGTCGACACTTCAGAAAATTAGTGTCGACACATGATAAGTAGGTGTCGACACATCCAAGGTGATGTCGACACTTAGACTTTATGCAGAATTAGTGAAATAATATCTCGACTAAGTGTCGAGCTAAGCGGTGTCGACACATAAACAAGTGTCGACACATATATTCTGTCAACTATATTTGTGTCGACACATTGGTGTCGAGACATTATAAGTCTGTGTCGACACTTTTCAACAGTGTCGACACAATTTGAGTTTGCTGACGCGCCCTTTCATCTTCAATCCTAGAAAGGTATAAATAGGATTTCGCCATTGACTGTCGACACGCTCACCAAAGTTTCGAGACCAAACTTGTGTGTCGACACCTCTCTTCTCTCAATTCAAATTCTTCAAACCCTAATGGCGCCAAAGCTCGAAGAGAACGTAAATGAAGGCTATGAACTAGTGCGGCATGCGTTTGACGATGCAGAACAAGAGATCAAGGATGTGGTAACCCTAGTTGCAAACTCAGGGTTAGATTTTCTTGTTTCAGAGCCAACCAAAATATGGAAGAAAGAAGTATTGGAATTTCTGAATGGAGCAACCCTAGACGAATCTGGATTCAAGATAAAGTTAAAGGTACATGGAGAAAAGGTGAAGGTCTCACCAAAGAGTTTAAGAAAGGTTCTAAACCTACCAAGGACAAAGGAAGAAGATGAAGTTACTGCTTCTAAGACCAGGGAAGCCTTAACATGGTGTGGTCTGGATGCCAATATGAAAATTTGAACAGTATTCAATAGAAAGGGAATGAACAACCAAGGAAAATTTCTCTCTGAAATTGTTGGAAAGGTGATCCTGTGTAAGTCTGGAGGACATGACAGGATTTCTGCATATATGTTCAATCTCATGACAAGATTAATCTTCCAACTAAACACTGACTGGTCTGGAGTAGTGTTTGAAAAGATCAAAGAGAGCCTGAAGAAACCCAATTTGGGTAGGATACTAAGTCTTTACTTGGCTGGTAGTATACCAGAAGTAATGAGTCAAGCTGCTGGATCTAAAATCAATCATATGAGGAATATGGACATGAGACTCTTCTCAAGATGGGATAGGGTTTTGACCAAGGAATTGCCTACTCCTGAGAAAATAACTCCACAAAAGAAGAAGAAGAAGAAGATAGCCCCTATGGTTCAAGATTCATCTAGCAGCTCTGAGGAGCAAGTTGTCTTTACACCAGATGATGAACAAGAACCTAGAGAAGCTGGGAAGTATCCGGCTCAACAAGAGGTTGCAGAGAGGCAAGGGGAGTTACCTCAAGCTAGCCCCATACACCAGGATTCTATCCAGGGGGAGCCTCTAGTAGTGGAAGAGCCAACTCCACTAGAAAGTGAGCAAGCTACAAACACCATACTTGAGGTACTCACTGAAATCAATAACTTAGTTTTCCCTTTTGAGGATACTGTTTTGTCTGATTCATTAAATAATGTTAATCAACAACCTCAGATTGATAGTCAACTCCTAGATGTTATCATGGAGGACACATCTGTTGCAGCTCAAGTTGTTTCTGATCAAGTTGTTGATGAGACAAGGGATTCTCCATCACAACCTCAACAAGAATTTACAATGGAAGATCTCTTCCTTAATCTGGACCAAACAGACTTTGAGAAGGAAAGTGCTGTTGCTGAGGGGGAGAATACTCATGTTGAGGGGGAGCAAGTAGTAATTGTTGAAGAACCTGCAAGGAAAGAGCCTGAGAAACCAAAGGAAGTTGAGGAACTACCTAAGGAGAGGGTAGAAATAGCAAGCACCTCAGCTTCTGAAGATGAGGAGGCTACAAGAGCAAAGAAAAGGAAATTTGAAGTCTTCAAGAGGAGGAGCCACTTATAAGAAAGCTCTACTAACTATAGCACCACAGCCTGCACTACAGCCAGCACCAACTTTAGATTACAGTGCTCTGATGGTTGCTATGCAAATAAAGCTTGATGAGCACAGGAAAGCCATAGAAACATATATGGATGAGGGGCATAAGTCTTTACAGTTTGATCTGGCCCAAGACATTAAGTCTATAAGATTTGAAATGAATCTCAATAAGAAGGAGATGATTGATTACTTCCACAAGGGAGGGAATGCAGTAGTCTACTTAGCTACTCATCAAGAGAAAATTAAAGCTCAAGTGGATGAACTTGAAGTAAAGCAAGGATATGTACTGGAGAATCAAATCAGAATGAATGATAACTTGACAGCTTCTCACAATGCTATTATCACTGAACTTAAGAATATAGCAACTGCCCAGAATGTAGCCCTGACTACTGCCAAAGAGGAATTTGATAAAGAATTGCAAGAGAGCCTCACTGCTGTAACTTCTGCCATTCAAGATTCCCAGAAGCTCCTCACTGAAAAACTCCAAAGGTTAAAACCTTTCTACAAGGATGGAGTCAATTATCTAAATGCCCAAATAAGATTCCAAAAAGATGATCTAAGAGATCACATTGAAAGAGAAGTCATAAAGGGGGAGAGGGTGTTAGTCAAAGCAGGCTCTGATCATGCTAAATGGATTTCCAATTCCATCAGAGCCACTCTTGGTTATCCTCCTTTATGTGATGATGATAATGTTGCTGAGTCTGGGATTAATCCTGCCCATCTTGGAGGTGAGCAAGCTGAAGTAGCTCAGGTGATCTATCCTCCACCAGACTTTGATATGGTACAAGCTGATATACAGTCCATGTATAGCCCACCTGAGGGACAGTAAAATGTTATCATAGAGAAGGTGGTTCAGCCAGTATCTAAGGCTTTACAGGAAGCTATACTGAAAGAACAAGCTGAACAAGAAGCTAGATTGTCTAAGAAGAGGTTCAGAGAGCAAGCTGAACAAAGGCCTGATTTTGAACAGTGGAGCCCCACTTCAAGAAATATTATTTTGACTGCTTGGAAGGCTGCCAAAGATAATATTCAAGACAGAAACAAGTGGTATTCTGAACTAGAACGAAGAAAGCATGAAAACAGGCAAGAAGCCATTATGCAATACAGGAGAAAGGCAAACATGGGAAAGCTACCTCCTACTGCCCAGGAGCCTAGCAAGTACTTTCCCAAGCCTTATCATTACTTTAAGAGGCAGAAGATTAAAGCTGAAGAGCTAAAGAAGAAGGATCTGAAAGGAAAGAAGCCTGCTGATACTGAAGATGCCGAAGCCCCTGTGCAAGCAAAGATACAGTCTGGGAAGGGCATAGTGATCAAGGAGGCTGAGCAAAAATAGAATAACATTATCTTAAGTTTGCTATGTAATCACTTGTATTAAAACATTCTGTAAACTTTTGTATAATGAATATGACATAGTTGTTAGAACAATGTGATGTGTTATTAATCTATTTCATAATTGTTCTGAGATGATATCTATGTATACATGTTTTGTTTGATACATGTTTATGTTTTCCCTGATTGCATAATCTTGTTTTACATCATACTGTAATTTTGTTATGTATGGTGTATATCATTGACTAAGGGTTATGACTTCTCCAAATAGGGGGAGATTGTTGGGTACATTGGTTTAAATGTACCTGATTTGAAGAAGCCTCACCCTACTCAATGATATATATCAAAATGTATTTGATGTATTTTGAGTTGCCTTGTGCAGGTTAAGTATTTGCAGGGAAAGCTAAAAGTTTTCTAAGTCCATGTGTCGACACCCAGAAGGAAAGTGTCGACACTTAAGAAGACTTGTGTCGACACCCAGGCAAGAAGTGTCGACACTTGGAGTAATTGTGTCGACATCAGGGATGTAGAGTCGACACCAGACAGAAAGTGTCGACACATGAAGGCTGTGTCGACACTCAATGAAGAAATGTCCAGTGAAGAAGTGTAGACACTTAGAAGCAGTGTCGACACCCAGAAGAACTGTGTCTACATCAGAAAGTGTCGACACTTGGAGGCTGTGTCGACACTCAGCAAAAGTCAGCAGAGTCTAAGTATAAGTGTCGACATAATAAAGAATGTGTCGACACTCAGCAGAGGACTCAACACTTGAAGAAAGTGTCGACACAAGAAAGAATGTGTCGACACTCAGCAGAAGACTCAATACATGAAGAAAGTGTCGACACTAGGAGGCAGTGTCGACACTCAGCAAAGTTCAACAAAAATTCTAAGTACAAGTGTCGCCACAAAGGAGATGTGTCGACACTCAGCCAAAGTCTCAACAGAAGAAGAATGTGTCGACACAAGGAGCTGTGTCGACACTCAGCAAGTATCAACACAGAAGGCATGTGTCGACACTGAATAAGTTCAACACATGAAGATGTATCGACAAAAAGGTGTTGTGTCGACACTTATAAGAATACAACTAAGTACTGAAGTACAAGGAGTTGTGTCGACACTCAATATCAGTGTCGACATATGATGAAGAAGCTGTGTCGAGAAGTGAATTCTACAACACAAGGAGTTGTGTCGACACCTTGAAGGCTAGTGTCGACACTTAGTCAACTTGTGTCGACACTTAGTCTATAAGTGTCGACACTTAAAGACAGATTGTCTCGACACTTTCAGACAGTTACAGTTATTTCAAGAACTGACTGGATGACTTAACAGCTGCCATTCCAGCCGGTCTACTGCACCTGTCAGAGTTGTCAGAAAGCTGTTAGGAACCGGATCAGCCGGTCACCATGAAGAAGGCCTATAAATAGGCTTATACTGTCAACAGAAAGAGATCAACATATCAAGTGATAAACACAAGATCTAGCTATTCATTGAAGAATCAAGTGAAGATCTAAGAAGTTGGAGAGAGAGAGCTCCATCCAAGAAGACAACCATTCGAACCAGGCTGTGAAGAAGGGTTCAGACCTAGTTCTGAATCTTAAGTTGCAGTGATTGAAGATCAGCTGCAGAGAATAAATCCTATTGTGTTCTACATTCAAGAAGCTTTGAAGAAAAGCCAAGTGTGATTGTTCTCAGCAGAGTTCTTCCAAGAACTCATCAAAAACCTATCAACTCATCTCTCTATTCTGAGTTGTAGGTATATACACTTTGTATTTTATATTTTCTTGTAGGATCCTTAGGGATCTGAGTTGTAAGCTTGCAATTATAAAGGCTGAGTGGTAGGGCCTGTGTGCCTGAGTGTAGGAGATCTGTATCTCTGAGTGTAGGCCTGTTATGGCTGAGTGTAGGCCTTGTGGCTGAGTGTAGGCTTTGTAAAGAAGCTGAGTGTAGGTCTTTGGAGAAGACTGAGTTGTAGGGCCTTGGGCCTGAGCTGTAGGAACCTGTTTTGGGGTTCTGAGTGTAAGATCTGAGGATCTGAGATAGTGGAGGAGTTTGGCCGAATCTAGTACACTACTAGATAGGCGAAGTGGGAAAGTGGATGTACCCAAACCTTGGGGAACCACTATAAATCTGTGTGTCCACTATGTGCATGTGTTATTCTGTGATTGCTGATTGATTGCTGTGAAAAAGTAGATATAACTCTGTGAAAATAATCTGCAATCTGCCTCAAAAGTTTAAAAAGCTTAAGTCACCTATTCACCCCCCCTCTAGGTGATTAGGTACAATTTCTTTCAAACCCTCACACCCACTTGAGTCACTGTACTGTCATCAGTGTGACGATCGGCCCAGTACCGCATGACCCGCCACTAAATTTATGCACATGCAAGTATTTCATCTCGAGCCTTCAGCTCGCAGGACCAACCTGTCCTGATTCCCTCAAACCCTTCGCGGGTGAGATTGCACATAGTGCTTTTAATCAAAATCCCTCAAACCCATCACGGGTGAGAACGCACAATAGTGCCTTTATTCACAATCCTTCAAACCCGTCACGGGCGAGAATGAACCACAATGTCTTAACCTATTAGACTACTCTTGTCTACGGATTATTATACTTAGTGATTTAAGGTTAATCCTAGGACTGCCCAGGGTATACCCGGTGAAGGGCTCTCGGGGGCAATAGGAACTACGATGGGATTATGCCCAAAGTTATCTTTTGCAAGGATATTTACTTTTATTGATGTCTACCCTTTATCCGTACTTTGCTCTCATTATTACTCTTGAGTGATCCTAATGACTTAAGATGTTCTCAGAAGGGCGACGGTCTTCCGCCGGCCTCCATTCCAGTTGTTATCCAAGGGCTTGGACTTTTACTCTCATCACTTAAGACAACACTACCCACCAAGGTTATTCTCCAATTGTAATCTCTAGCTCATCCATCGATCTATCCCCCCGGTGGTCCTTATAGTATGACCTACTTACACTATGCGCAACCCATGACCTAATACCACCCCAAAGAGAACTTCCAATTCCTTGGGCCACCTACCCATAACTATTTATACTAGGATGGTATGGACTAATGAAGTGAGCATATTGGTTTGCATAATTTTCTTAAGTCATTAAAACCTCTAATTAATCATTTAATTAATCCCCTAGGTCATTTAATACATGAAGTATTACAAATTATAATCCACTGACCTAAGGAATTTTTCTTGAGTTGCATCTTGGTAAAATATTGCTGTCTACCAAAATTCATAATTTTCCTTTAAATATTTCTATATTTATTCCTTAATTAATATAAAATTCACATAATTGTCATTTTTCAAATGAAGTATAAGGAATACATTACTCATAATTCTAGGAAACTTACAGAGCATATATATCATTTATTTAAGGATAATCGCAGAGTTTCATCAACCTATATAATGTAATGGCCTACCAATTTCAATTCCTAATAATTTACCAAAATGCCATTATGCTAATTTAAATATTATTAAGACATCCAAAAATTTTGAGATAATTATACAAGGCTAACCATACAATTATACAACACTAGAAAGTTTTCCAAAATTCACTGATATATATTTCCATCAATTCATAAATAAATGCAATAAGGGTAAAATGGTAATTTAAATGTATTTTGCTCCAAAATTCTCAAACAGTAGGATAAAAATTTTCATGAGTCAAATATGACCTTCCTTTTGTTTTGACAGATTTTGGGGGTTTTTTGTTTGATCAAAAGCCTATTTTCCAATTTATTTATCAAAAGGCCTAAATTTTTAAAAATTCAAATAATTGGATTTTTGCTCCCAAAAATCCCATTATTACTATGAGGAGTGAACTTTACTCTAATGAGGCTCTGACATCAATTTCATGATTTTTGAATGTATCAAATAAGCTGAATATGCAATATTTCAAAAATTACTATTTGCACCCCAAAGCTACATATAGCCAACACATGCAAGTGGGTTAACCCAACATGCTCTGATCCAAATGTGCTGAAAATTTTACCATGCACATATAATGTCCCCAAGGATCTGCCACCAAAATTTGGGGGAATTTGAAGTCATATTACTTCAATTATTTCATTTATTTAATTATGTGTATTATGACAAATACTATAGAAAACTTGCTCCCAAAAATTCCCATTTTTGGGCAGGGTCTAGATATGACCTAATTGAGCACATGCCCAAAATTGTGGGTCATTTGGATATCTGGTTTGACTTGGACAATTATTTTGGTTTCTGTCATAGCCTAGGACCAGTCCTAGTAGAACAGCCCTACATGCAAACTACTGCACCAAATCTGATGTTTAGGGTGGCAAATGAAAGATAAGACCTAAGCCTACATTTGTCATGTTGATGTATGGTCCTGAAGTTGCCCTTAGGAGGCCTAATATTTGCATGAAAAGTTCTGTATAAAGTGTGACAGAAATCAAATGAAATAAATGTAATACTATAGTTTGATTTGAATGAAATGTACGACATCCTATCATCATCCCCAATCAGCAATGGTTGAGATTGAGACTGGCTGGGTCACTTTGTCTGGCCATTTCCGGCCACCTGGGTCGGCGCCAATACCGGCGATTATTGCCACCACCTTCGTTGAGGTGGTGGCTGGCGTTTCCCGGCGGTGAGGCTGCCGGAGGCGGCTCCTCCGGCGATCCCGAGCAAGAAGAAAAACTCAGATTTTTAGCTCTTTTCTCACATGACATCGGGCTCAATTGAGCCCGATATCTCCCCTAATTGATCTAGGAGGATAGTACGGGTATAAGTGAAGTGAAATGAACTTGATTCAGTCCTTGGCGGCGAGTGCGGCGGCGGTTGGACATGGCCGAGCTGCTCCGGCGATCTCCTACTCAAAACCTCGTTTCTCCACCATTTGATTCGATCCAGTAGTCAATTTCCACTCCTCTCCTCTCTCTGAAGCTAATGGTGGGGGTGATTTGGGCTGAGGTGGGCTGTATATGGAGATACAATCAAGGTGAGCTCGGGCTCAACCTTGGATGCTTCACCCATGGTGCCAAGTGGCCAATATGCAACCAAATTCTCCTGGAATTCCCTTGGGTGGCTGGGCAGCAAGCTTGGGCAGAAGGAATGAGGCCATGTGGCTACCATTCCCTCTTTATTCCACTTCTCTCTCCTCATTTTGGGTGAATTCTCCAAAATGCCCCCATGCATGCACTCTCTCTCCAAATCCAGAGGGGTAGGGCTGGTCTTTGACACCTTGTGCTGATAATGGGCCATGTTTGGTAGGCGTGGCCCAAGGGGAAGTGGCTTGGGCTCATTTTCACTCTTTAGGACAATTTGTTGACTAAGTCGACTTTTGAGTTGACATGGTCAAGCATGATGAGTGAGCGGACCCCACTTGAAGGTAATGACCCCAATGGCACTACCCAATTGGGTTGGGTCAAGGTGATGATCTACTTGGGCTAAGTGGCCTATAGGTATAGGTTTGACCAACTTAGGGCTAAGGTTGACTTTCGTCAACTAGGATCAAAGGGTTGACCTAGTGACATGCCCTAGGGTCCACTTAGATTATTTTAGGGTTAAGGGCAATGTGGTGGGGTTATGGTGTGGCTAGGGTTCCTATTTAGGTTAGTTTGACCTAGTTTGACGTGGGCCCTATAGTGCGCCCCACATGGCTACAACCCACTACCTAGGGTCAAACCTAGCTAATTTCCTTAACACCCACCACATGCCTAACCCAATCTAAGTTAAGGGGTCTAGAAGTAACATGGGATGTTACAATTAACTCCAAGGCGCACCTAGAAAACTGAGCGGAAACGTAATTCTGCTAACTTGGCGGCCTGGGAGCCGGCCTTGAACATAACTGGGTATCACAACCCGCATTTTCTCAACGATAAAATCGTATCAGAGCTAGAGAAAACGCGTGCCGTGATGCCACATCGTGCAGGGGATAACTGCACACGCTCAGGCAAAATTCCACACCTTAAATTTTAAGGAAAAACGTTGATTAATTATGAAAGGAAATCAGTTATGTTGATTGGCCGTATCCCTCGGCACGGTGGATCAGCTAGTCCACAATTAAAAGTATAAGTATACGCAGCAGAAAATAGTTTGGTTCAATTAAGTTGACACCCTAGCATAAGTGTCCCCGAGGGACAACTCATGGTAAGCACGACTCTAAAGTGAATATAATAGATATAAAAAGGTAGTCTTTTTACGCTAAGGAAATATAGTGACTTTGTTTTATATTTATGCTATGCATGATATACATATAATAATGCTTTTAGGGTTTAAAATATCTAACATGCAACCTAGCAAAAATCCTTCCCAGAAGCAAGTAAACAACCACTAATAGGCAAAAACAGCAGTTTAAGTTCATACCCAGCATCGCAAGAAGCCACCAGTGGGCGCCAACAACCTGACACGAACCCACTGGTGAGTATGTATGTCTATACAGAAAAGTAAAGAACTACCTCACAGAATCGGGATCAGCTGTCTCAGCTACCCAAGAGGCCGCAAACCAGCCCCTCCAAAAGAACTAGCCGCTGAACCGGCTACAACCTGGACCTGAGGCATTCAAGAAAATAACACCTCAGCAAGGAAATAATCAAAAGTGTAAATAAAGCATTAGAGTTAAGAGCAAAAAGAAGGGTTTACCAACCCGACAACAAGCTGCTATAAGCAAAAGAAAGAGCATGACAGTAAGAAAAGAGCACTGTCTAAAGCACAGCAAAGCACACCAAGTGCGAGCAATAAAAAAAAAACAAGCTCAACAAAAGAGTCTAACATTCCTAATACGTGGGTAAGTGGCAGTGGTCAAAAACATGGATCTGAATACATAACCAAAATCAGATCCAACAAAAAGGGCTAAGGGGTCGCCAGTGGCAGCTTTAGGGTCCCACACACCAACCCAAACCCGGGCAAACAGGCGGTGGCCACAGCTCTCCACGTCAAAATCCACCCCTCGAGAGGCCACTAAAACTCCACCACCTGCCACAACCCAAGAGTCGGCAAGCAAAAATTTACCGAACACCCAATACCACCCCCTAAAGGAAGGGAAAAGTCACACTAACAATCCTAAGGTACACATGAACTCAGGACAGAACTGTCGAGCCCACTCGACGCAGCGTGGAGTAAACTCCACTCACCTGACGCCTAAAAATACTTAGCCGCAAGTCCTACGCTGTCAGCGCTTTCCACTTAGGGTAAACGTAAGTCTTGCTAAAAATCGCAGCTTAAGCCATCTCATGCGCGAAAAACAGAGAGTTGGAGATTTAATCCCAACCCACCGTTCCGTCCTAACTACACGGAGCTACCGCAACTAACCCTAAACTGTAACTAACAACCACCTCACCCTAACTCTAGCTACCCACTGGACACTAAACCTCCGACAAAAGAGAACATTGATTAAAATTCCAGAAAAAGAAATGAAGAATCAGCACTTGATTAAAAGCTTGATGTAATAACTTAACATGCTGCCCTAGGGAGGAAAAAGGGCAAAGAGAACAGAGCTTTGTAGAAGAAATAAAAAAAGATCATGGGTTAGAAAATAAATTTGGCAAGGGCAAGGGGCCACTTGCCTCTACCTCTTCGGAAAAACAAACAACAGCCGCACCACGGCTTGGCTCCGGCGGCAAGATCGGCCACCTAGAAGACTAAAGCTGAAACTTGAGGGAAGAAAGAAATCAGATATTTAGAAATTCCTGGAATCGAACCCTAAATCAAGAAAAACTTACATGGAAGGGAAGATCTAGCCGAGAGCAAACCGAATCCGCTATCATACGAGAAAAACGGGCTCTAACCTTCCCGAAATCGCCGGCCAAAACAACCACCGCCTCCCCTCAAAACCCTTCCGCTGGAAGCTCTCCAGACTCGGGAACGATGAAAAATGAGGAGGAAAAACAGTTCACGGCAACAAAAGACGATTTCAGGAAAAAAGTACGGAACACGCCCAAGACACGCCCGTGACACGGCCCGACACGCCCGTGTCACGGGGCGTGTACTCACACACTCGACGAACGTCGATCTCTACTCGACGAAAACACGGGACACGCCCCCTATACACGCCCGTGACACGGCCCGACACGCCCGTGTCACGGGGCGTGTACTCACGCACCTACCCACTCGACGAAAGTCGATCTCCGCTCGACGAAGCAAGGGACACGCCCTGTGACACGCCCGTGTCACAGGCCGTGTACCAACTCGAACACCGCCCGACGATCGTGGAGCGCCGATCGTCGAACAGAGAGACACGCCCCAATGTCACGCCCGTGTTCGACACGACACGCCCGTGACAGGGCCGTGTTCTCACTAAACACCGCCTGACGACCATCGAGCGCAGCTCGACGAACCGACGGGGGACACGCCCGTGACACGCCCGTGTCACGGCCGTGTTCCTACAAAAACCCCGTCGACCAAAAATTCGTCGACCGGAGGAACGGGAGCTCTGCCCGAGCACGACACGCCCTAGGTCACGGGCGTGACCCACGCCGTGTCACCCAAACTTACTCAGAAAAGAAACCTGCTAACACCTAGCAAACAAGAGACAAAGCACCAGCCTACAAGCTCAGCCATAACAGACCACGCACAGCACAGCAAACATTACAAACATGCAGTTAACAAAACAACGCCGAAACGATGCGAAGGCAAACGATCTCGGATTTCGACCAAAACTCGCACCGTAGCTAAACAACCAAGCCACGAAAACAACGGCGAGGTCGAAAACAACATCCGACGATCGAACACTCGGGCTAACACCTCCCGAAGCCAAAACGCAAGCATTTCCCTAAGAGGCCCAACCGAGTCACCAAAACAGACTCCGGCTAGCTGGGGAAACTTGCCAACTGGCTACAACCAGGCTATACAAGGAACCTACAGAGCTAGGACCGCGCTCTACAACGGCGAAGGGCCGGAAATGCGTCATCGTAACGCCAATCCAAAATCAAACAAAACACAGAAAAACCGGGGGCGTTACACTGGGTTATGTGGTTTGGAATGATTTGGGATCCGAGAGAAGCTTGGACCGCGCATACGTCTAAAAGTTACTAGGCGGAGTGAGCAACGGGCAAGTGGAATCGGACCTGGGCTATGTAGTTCGGTGCGAGAGACCCAAAAGAGGGACTGGCCGTTAGCATAGTCGGGAGCCTTAGACGGTGGTCAGAAAGGCTAAAAGGCTCACTTTGTGGCCATCCCGGGGATGGTGGTGAAGCCACTGAATTGACAGGATTCACCGATAATGTGCCCTAAGTGCACGTGGTGTTTGGTCGTGCAAACCTACACTTGTGGCGAAGAATGGTTGTACTTTATTATTTAGCTGGGCTAATAAACTGCAGGGATTGAGCACCACCGTCCCGAGTAATGGGCGGGGTCGTTATAATTTGGTCACTTTGGCTGACCGTTACTTTGTTTGCTACTGTGCGGTGGAATGTTGCTTGCAGGTGCTGCGGAGCCGAGTACCAAATAGTGGGCTGAAGCCCATGTTGCTGAGCTGGTCCTCGAAGGCCAAAGCGAATAGTTGTATTTTATTTTGTCATGTGTGGCTGGCTGCGAGCCGATGTATGTAAGACACTATTTTATTAAGGGAACTCTTGTAAGGCCATAAGTCCAAATACTTTCAGTGTATTTGTTATTTCATTCCTGTGGTAGTTGTGGACATTCATGTTAGTTGATCATTCAATTACGGGTTCTTTATAACCGTTTAAAAGCTTCTGCTAGAATGCTTTGTGTTAGGGCGAGTAGTCGTAGTTGGAATGTTTTGATAATCTTAAGTAACCCTTCCGACTGTCCGTGGTATATGGTGTCGGGTTCCACCTGGACCTTCTGTTATATGCCATATGACGGATGGGGGTGTTACAATTTGGTATCAGAGCTCTTGTTTCGGTCAACTTAAATGAATTCGTGGATGAATTCTTTTTAAGGGGTGGTGAGCACATGTTTGCGTCATCATTATAACATCAAAAAGAACCCATGAATGTCCACTTAGGAATGAAAAATACACTTGTTTTGAGGAATCTGAGTGTTCTAATGATTGCTTTTAGCAATCTGTTTGTCGTCTAATTGATGAGTCCATTTTATATACCTATTTTCGGACTCATCTGGGCTTGTTTTCTCGTTGATGCACATCATATTAGAGCTTTATTTATTCATATTTGTTATTATGTCCTTTTTATGAGTAAGTGCACATTTATGCCCGTGGTTGTGTATTTGGTTACTTTTATTGTTTGTACTCCTTTTTGTGATTGCCTGGAATGTCTGCATAGATTAGTGATTTAATTTTCCTATCGTTACAGGGGTCGTGTGCGTGTTCCGGGATGGTTGTGAAACAGGAATACTGCGCACGATCATGGGATCTAATGCGCACGACCACTAGTCGTGCGCCCCTGATCATGCGCACTACTCTTCGTTTTCCAGAATCAGCCTGGGGTAATCGCACGACCACTGGACACAGTGCGCACGACCACCGGTCGTGCGCCACTGATCGTGTGCATTGATTCCTCTTTTCCTGGAGTCCTGTCTGGGTAATCGCACGACAATTGAACTTAGTACGCACGACCACTGGTTGTGCGCCACTACTCGTGCGTGTTATCCCAGTTCTTCTTCCTAATCTGCCATGCCAGTGCGCACAATCACTGGACATAGTGCGCACGACCACTGGTCGTGTGCCCGTGATCGTGCACATTGTTCATTTCTGCTTTGTATAAATATCGCAGGTCTCGCCCTAATTCAGATAGCTGAGATCGCACGACATTTTATCCTCCGTTTTCCGCCTTCTCCATCGTTTTCATCATCTTCCACCCTAGGGAGGTGCTCCGGGCAAGCTTTCACCGCCAAATCCAAGCCGGAGCTTCCTCTCGACCTCCTCCATCATCTCTTGGGTTTATTTCAAGCTTCAACGCCATAGCCATCAAGCAAAGGGAAGCATGCAACTTTCGTCCGCTATCGTGACACGAAGAAGACGAGCTATTGGAAGGTGGTGACAGCCCTTCTCTACCCCGGACGCAGTTGAGGACCGAGCTTGGACGCGGATTGAAAACCCGACGATTTCAACCGTGAATCCTCAGCAAGACTTCGGATTCGGTCGATCTCTTGACTTGTTCTTCCTTTATTGTTGTATATGTGTGTTAAAACTTCATTTATATTGATGTTGGTGCACTTTAGATGTAAACTTTATTAGATTCATGTCTATGTGATTCTGTATTGTTTTACACTTTAGTTGCTTGAGGTGCGCCATATTTCATCCACCATCCATCCGCCCTTGCAGCACTAGCAATTGCTAATGGCGTGCGTAGCGAAGAGGTGCTCATGACCATCATTCTGCCATTCTCATCACCTCATCCGCAAGCCTACTCGCCCATCCGCCTAGTGATTCGGTGCATAGCGGCCCCACTAGTCTTCCATCCCGCCTGGCGAAGCATCGCATAGTGGCGTTGCATAGGAGTAGTTGTTAGATTTTTACTTTCTTTTTCCGCAAATATCAAAACCCCCCTTATTTAGCTCCGACCTAAGGACTTCAATCTCACGTGCTCCTCGAAATTAACTCCACCTTACTGTGTTCCTTGAGAGATCGATACTTGGGAAAACTCGCACATTTTATATTACTTGTGCGACTGGTTCACTGCCGTGATCTTTACCATCAAGTTTTTGGCGCCGTTGACGGGGAACACAGTCGTGTGAGTTTCTGGAGAGGGAGATGTGAGATTGCTTTCCTTTTCCTTTGTCAATCGCTTTTGTTTTATTTTATTTCTGTTTTGCCTGCCTTTTTTTGTTTGTTTAGGCAATTATAGTAAGATATTGTTGGATTTAGTAATTTGCACAACTTATTTTGAATCTGCTATTTCAATACCATGTGGGGATATTCGTATGCCCAATGTCGTTGGTATGGAAAGCCTTCCCACGCTAATCATGAGTGCCCTATGACAGATATTGAGCATAAGCCTCAGCGCACAATGCATGAGATGCTGTATTCGTACAGCCCTTCAAACACTGTGCCCCGAGCTTATGGTCAATTGTCCTCGCCACATACACCATTCTCTTATTCCTCTCTGGCCCCTCAAGGACCGCAGAGTAATGGGAGAAAGTGTTTGTATTGTCGTAGAACAGATCATGTACTGAAGGATTGTGCCGAGTACCGTCGTGTTATGGAAGAGGATGATGAGCCGGACATCCGGATCATCCCGACTCCTACCCTTGGTGACACACCTTCATCATCTGGTTATGTATCCATGTCACCTTCATTTGTTGAAGGGAATGATATGGACACAACTGCCAGATGTGTGGCTGATCTAGGCTTCGACGTGGCTGAGCCCATCTCACCTGTGCATACATCTACAAGCGTGGAGCTGATTCTTTGTGATTAACTTGCGCTTGACTTTTGTCCAAGCAAAGTTCTTCCGCCTTTTGTGCATTCTACTTCTGTCATCTCTGACAACATTTTCGACGATGCAACACAAGTTGAGGCTTGTGATACATGGGTTGTTTTCACTCCCAAGGAGGAGGACAACCTTCCTGGTGTCGAGGATTCTCCCTCAATACCAAAGGAGGAAGTCCAAGTCTTTGTGGAGGCCTCTATGGATCCGACCGAGCCTTGTAGCATTGTCGACATTGCTGACGATATTTTTCTACCTCAGCCTTTGGGGAGTGAAACCGGGATCACTCCCCCGATTATTTCTTTATGTCCTTCATCTCTTTTATTTCTTGACCCCCTTACTTATCTGAGCCTATGCAGGTTGAATCTCCACGGGTAAGTTGGGTTGACGTTGAGCCTTGCACTCAGGTTGTCGACGGGTGCATCCTCTTGTATGAGGAGGTTCCTACCTCCTTCACAGTGGAAGCCCCTGCCATCACCTTCTCCCCCAGCGAACTTGTGGTGGCCGAAACCTTGCTAGGCAAGTATTTGTTTTGTGGTGAGAAGAGTGAGGACCAATGCTCCTTCTCTTCTTACTTCCTATTTCCTCTACCTGTGTTGGGCCGGTATTACTATTTAGGTAGAGGGGTAACTGTTCTATCGCCGTATCGGTACCCGTTACCGAAACAGATATTGGGACAGTTACCTGTGTATTTTTCTTTTCATAGGCCCATTAGCTAGAACCTTTTCGTAGCCGAATAAGTCATGCTGGGATGACAATAACCCCAGTACTTATCTTTTATTTCCTGCATTTTTTTATTTTTCATGTCTATTTTAGTTTTAGCATTTTTTTGTATATTTTCTTTTTTTTTGCGGAGCTCACCCCTGCAGGTATTCATGACAAATCGCATTGGCGGGGTTGTGATTCTTCGTATGGCGGGCCTGCTTCGGTTTCTCATGTGTCTTCTGGTATGCTCACTGGCTGAGCATTGGGTAACCTCTTCCCTTAGCTCTTTATGATTTTAATTTCTCTATCATATGCTGTGTTGCTTAGTTTAAGTCTGGGGGATGCCTAGTTTTGTTACCTTTTGCACGTGCACATCTCATGTGCATTCTAGAAGCTTTTATTGTTATATTTTGATTAGTTCATTGTATCACACACCACTGCACCCACATGAGCGCGTGCTTAGCTTTTTGCGTGCTGCGAGTTAAACTCGTTTCTTTTGTATGATTTGGGAAAATTATGGTGCTGACATAGGATTGTGAGACGGAGTAAAATGTTGACCTGCTGTGCTCCTAGTCAAGTGCTCTCGTCTCGTGTAGAAATTAGAGTAGATTTAATTTTTCTGTATGCTTTTAGTTTTATATTTTTCTAATTGCGTAAATACTTTTTATTCTACTCAAAAATTGGTGAATTCGGTGTGAATCAGACGGTAGCTTAGGGATGTGTGTGGACGGCCGTTAGGTTCATATTGCTCGAGTCGAGAGGATGGATAGTCTTTCTCGTTGGCTAAGAACTTGCCCCAATCTATTCTTGAAGCATGGGTATAGGTTAGTCATGCATGAGCGTGATGTAGGCCATCATTTTGGCCCGGTTGAGCATTGTACCATTCCCAACGTCTTATCCTCGCTAGCCCCGTTGTGCCTACCCCTCCTTTTGATTTAGCTCCACTATGATTTCACCAAAAGACTCATAGTCAATCCTAGTTGCACACCCAAGTTGAGCTTTAGTGTTTACATTTTAATGTTGGGGTGTGATGTGGTGATTTTACTTGTGATTATGTGGATGTGCTCCAATGTTATATTTGCTGAAATTGAAAAAAAATAAAAAGATGATTTGAATAAAAAAAAGAACAGTAAGAGTGAAAAGAAAAAGTATAATTGAAAATCCTATTTGAGTTGGGATTATTTTTGGAGTAGGTGGTGCACACACCCATATGTTAAAAGTTAAGTTTGGGGGTGTGGTGTACCCTCATGTATTTTGGTTAGCTGATGGATTCATTTTATACTAGCTCATTTGGGTTTAGTGCATAGACATTCTTATTTATCATTGTTTACCTCACCGAAACCCAAGCCCCATCTCTTCACCTAAAGTCCTATCGATTCGTGTGTGAACCAAATCAGTGCCATGGAGAGAATGCGAAAGGGCAAGCATATGGTCACCGACATTGGTGGATTCCTTTGGAGGTTATCCCGAGCCCTGATCTTTGGCAATGCTCGCCTCGCAATTAGTATACTTTCTACCTATGCGTGACCGGATGATTCACCGTGATTCCATTTTTGAGTAATAATAAAATATTGATACGCATTGTGAAAAATATAAACTATTCTGCATACTTAGAAATTTCTTCTATTATATTTTTACGCGTGCGAGCATGCGACTTCGCATGGTACACCGTATCGCAATTTCTTTGTTAGCTAGTAATTTTCTCTATCTGCTTAGATTTTGTTTGCTCGGGACGCGCAAATAGTTAAGTCTGGGGGTATGATGAGTCCATTTTATATACCTATTTTCGGACTCATCTGGGCTTGTTTTCTCGTTGATGCACTTCACTTTAGAGATTTATTTATTCATATTTGTTATTATGTCCTTCTTATGAGTAAGTGCACATTTATGCCCGTGGTTGTGTATTTTGTTACTTTATTGTTTGTACTCCTTTTTGTGATTGCCTGGATTGTCTGCACAGATTAGTGATTTGTTTTGCCTATTGGTACAGGGGTCGTGTGCGTGTTCCGGGATGGTTGTGAAGCAGGAATACTGCGCACGATCATGGGATCTAATGCGCACGACCACTAGTCGTGTGCCCCTGATCGTGAGCACTACTCTTCATTTTCCAGAATCAACCTGGGGTAATCGCACGACAACTGGACACAGTGCGCACGACCACCGGTCGTGCGCCACTGATCGTGTGAATTGATTCCTCTTTTCCTAGAGTCCTGTCTGGGGTAATCGCACGACCATTGAACTTAGTGCGCACGACCACTGTTCGTGCGCCACTGCTCGTGCGCATTATCCCAGTTCTTCTTCCTAATCTGCCATGCCAGTGCGCACGATCACTGGACATAGTGTGCACAACCACTGGTCGTGCGCCCGTGATCGTGCACATTGTTCATTTCTGCTTTGTATAAATATAGCAGGTCTCGCCCTAATTCAGATAGCTGAGATCGCTCGACATTTTCTCCGCCGTTTTCTGCCTTCTCTGTCATTTTCCATCATCTTCCACCCTAGGGAGGTGCTCCGGGCAAGCTTTCACCGCCAAATCCAAGCCGGAGCTTCCTCTCGGCCTCCCCCATCATCTCTTGGGTTCATTTCAAGCTTCAACACCATATCCATCAAGCAAAGGGAAGCTTGCAACTTTCGTCCGCTATCGTGACATGAAGAAGACGGACCATTGGAAGGTGGTGACAACCCTTCTCTACCCCGGACGCAGCTGAGGACCGATCTTGGACGCGGATTGACAACTCGACGATTCCAACCTTGAATCCTCAGCAAGACTTCAGATTCGGTCGATCTCTTGACTTGTTCATCTTTTATTGTTGTATATGTGTGTTAAAACTTCATTTATATTGATGTTGTTGCACTTTAGATGTAAACTTTATTAGATTCATGTCTATGTGATTCTGTATTGTTTTACGCTTTAGTTGCTTGAGGTGCGCCATATTTCATCCACCATCCATCCGCCCATGAAGCACTAGCAATTGCTAGTGGCGTGCGTAGCGAAGAGGTGCTCACGACCCTCATTCCGCCATTCTGATCACCTCATCCGCAAGCCTACTCGCCCATCCTCCTAGTGATTCGGTGCATAACGGCCCAACTTGTCTTCCATCCCGCCTGGCGAAGCATCTCATAGCGGCGTTGCATAGGAGTAGTTGTTAGATTTTTACTTTCTTTTTCCGCAAATATCAAAACCCCCCTTAGTTAGCTCCGACCTAAGGACTTCAATCTCAAGTCCTCCTTGAAATTAACTCCACCTTACTGTGTTCCTTGAGAGATCGATACTTGGGAAAACTCGCTCATTTTATATTACTTATGCGACCGATCGGTTCACTGCCGTGATCTTTAGCATCGCTAATCAAGGGTCTTTGCTATTATAGGCCGCTAGGAGCGGTGCTGGGCAATCGGAACGCCCGCAATCGGCAGAAAGTAGTGCACCGAGGGATGTGCCTACAACACCCCCTTCAACAAAACCATCAGATTGGTGGCTGAAGCAGTCTTTGCTATGATAAATGCCTAACCTGCAGGGCAAATGCACCATGTACCACGTGTTAATGAGCAAGAACCGATTAGGGAGGCAGAGCCGGGAGTGGTAGAGCGCGCGACAGTTGATCAGGTAGCACCAAGGAGAGCTACGGAGAGGCAGCTCAAGCATGTAATGGGCTTTAATCCTCTGGTGTTCGACGGGGTTGGAATGCCAACTCAAGCTATGGATTGGCTCTCTACGATTAAAAGAGTCTTGACGGCCACAGAAACTATTGAGTGGCAGAAGACCACCATAACGACCTTCCTTTTGGCTGGTGAGGCGAGGCAGTGGTGGGACAAGTTAGAGGTTCATCTCTTATTGGGAAGACAACTAGCGAATGTGCCTATGGAGGAATTCTCAAGGTTCTTCTTGGACAGATATCTACCCTCTGCTCAGAAGCTTGAGATGGAGAATCAGTACCTTGGTTTGACTCAAGGAGGCAGAATCGTGGATGAGTATCTCCACGAGTTTACGCGGTTGGGTCGTTATGCTGGTGCTATGTTTACTTAAGAGGAGAGGAAGACCAACCGATTTTATGAGGGTCTACGTGGCGACCTACAACCACTCCTTGCTGGGCCCAAGGCGCAGGGCTTCCTAGCCTTGGTCATTTCGGCCCGGTCATTGGAAAAGGTCACGAAGAAAGTGCAAGAGAAGAAGGACCCAGGGGAAAAGAAGTCTGAGTTCAAAGTGCCAAACTCAAAGTCGGGTTTTCGCAGATGGAATAAGAAGCTAAAGACTTGGAACTCAGCCCCTTCTTCTGGTACGACGGGGGTAACCACAAGTCAAGTCCCAGGAGCGTGCTATAACTGCAAAAAGATGGGGAATTTTGCTCGTGAGTGTTGGAGCGGACGTGCAAAGTCCGATAAAAAGCCAGGAGCAACTTATGAAGAGAAAGGGAAGGCAGTGGAGTCAACTGCGTCCCATCATGCTCCAGCCTAGCCTAGAGTTTACAACCTTGGTCTACAAGAGGCCATAAAACAAGTTGACGTAGTGACATGTATGAGTTAAATCATAGCAGTTTAACTTTATGTAGTTATTACCTTTTTATATGTTAGCTTATATTTGTTGGTGCTAGACTTCATGTTGATTTTTGATTGTCTGGCTAAAGCCCTGTTTGATATGGGAGCTTCGCATTCCTTCTTGTCCAAAAGATTCGTATCACACATCAGAGTCCCTTACTCGATGACTAAAGACAAGTTGGATGTGTTGTTACCCAATGGGTGCTCAATGCGCGCGGATAGAGTCTGTGTGGTTAAGATTCGGATTGGGGATCAGGAGTTTGACTTGCAAGCGTCGGTACTGCCGTTAGCGGAGTACGATGTAATCTTTGGTATGGACTAGCTCTCGGAGCAGCGAGCATGTATTGATTGCAACTGAAAGGAGGTTAAGTTGGGACTGAACACTGATCGGGAGAGTACATTTGCTGGCATGAAAGGGTGGGTAAAATTTTGATGTCGACCCTTCAGGTGATTAAGGCAGTTCGGTCTGGGGCAGAGCTGTTTGTCACATCAGTGCAGACTTCAATGCCTAAGCTGAGTCCGGGCAATATTCCAGTTGTGTCCGAGTATCCTGATGTGTTCCCAGATGATCTCCCAGGGGCCCCTCCTCAGCGGGAGATTGATTTTACTATTGAGCTGGTGTCGGGTGCCAAACCATTGTCACGCTCTCCATATCGGGTAGCGCCAAGAGAGATGGCAGAGCTGAAGGTGCAACCGCAAGAGTTGTTGGAGCAAGGGTATGTGCGTCCAAGTTCGTCGCTTTAGAGCACACTGGTCCTTTTCATTAAGAAGAAGGATGGGAGCTTGCGACTCTATATCGACTATCGGGAGTTGAATAAGCTTACAGAAAAGAATAAGTATCCGATCCCAAGGATTGACGATCTATTTGATCAGTTGGTTGGGTCTACAATATATTAAAAGTTAGATCTGAAATCTGATTACTACCAATTGTGAATAAGGGAAAGCGACATCCCGAAGATAGCGTTCAACACGCAGTTTGGGCATTACGAGTTCACGGTCATGCCGTTTGGGTTGACCAATGCGCCATCTGTGTTTATGGATCTGATGAACAGGACGTTCAGAGAGTACCTGGATCGTTTCGTGATAGTATTTATCGATGATATCGTAGTGTACTTGCAGTGTGAGGAGGATCACTACAAGCATCTGCATATGGTGTTGGAGATGTTGAGAAGGAATCAGTTGTATGCTAAGTTCTCCAAGTGTGAGTTCTGGTTATCCTCGTAGCGTTCCTTGGTCATGTTGTTAGTGGAGAAGGGATAGCGGTGGATCCGACGAAGATAGTGGCGATATGGGAGTGGCCTGTATTGTCTACAGTGGCAGAAGTCCGGAGCTTTCTGGGGCTTGTCGGCTACTACAGGCGCTTCGTAGAGAACTTCTCGCAGATAGCGCTACCACTCATGACTTTAACAAGGAAGGATCAAAAGTTTGTGTGGTCGCCGGGGTGCGAGCAGGCTTTTGAAGAGTTGAAGAGGCGGTTGACCACGACGCCTATTTTATGTTCGCCAAGTGTGACTGAATGGTTTGAAATCTATATTGATGCTTCGGGCAGTGGTTTGGGCTGTGTTCTGCAACAACATGGGAGTGTGATAGCCTATGGTTCAAGACAATTGAAGGTTCACGAGAGGAATTATCCGGTCCATGACTTAGAGTTAGCGGCTATGATATTTGCTCTAAAGCTGTGGAGGCACTATCTGTACGGTGTGAAGGTCGATATCTACACCGATCTTAAGAGCCTGAAGTACCTGTTAGATCAGAAGGACCTGAACATGAGGCAGCGGAGGTGGATGGAGTTCCTGGGGGACTACACCTTAGAGATACATTATGTGTCTGGGAAAGGAAATGCAGTGGCGGATGTATTGAGTTGTAGGGTTCCTGCGCGAGCCAGCTGGTTGTTTTTACATGATGAGAGTTTGGTCCGTGAATTGGAGGCATCAGAGATAACTTGCGTCGACAAGTTGTCTAGTGCCGAGGCAAAACTGTATTGGACAGAGGTGCAGTATGACCTAGCTGATAGAGTTCGGCGGGCTTTGGTTCAGGACAGCAGCATGAAGCATATCTTAGATGAATCTTTGGATGGGTTAAACTCCCAATTTTCTGTTGAGGATGGACTACTAAGGAGGGACGGTCGCCTATGCGTCCCTAGTGCAGATACTCTTCGGGAGGAGTTGATGTACGAGGCTCATCATACCAAGTACTCAATCCACCGGGGAGCATGAAGATGTATAAAGACATGAAGAAGTTGTTCTTGTGGCCAGGACTAAAGAAGGTGTATCACTTTATATGGCTAAGTGCCAGACATGTGCCTTGGTGAAGGCGGAGTGCCAGAAGCCCGGAGATTTCTTGAAGTACCTACCTATCCCGGAGTGGAAAGTCGACGAGATTTCAATGGATTTTGTGCATGGTTTGCCAAAGTCGCAGAGGGGAAACGATGCCATCTGGGTGGTCATGGATTGATTGACAAAGGTGTCGCATTTCATCCCGAACAGGAAGGAAGATCCGGTGGAAAAGTTAGCCAAACTCTATGTGAATAATATTGTGCGATTGCATGGTGTGCCCCGCAGTATTGTTAGTGACCGAGATGGACGCTTCACGTCGAAAGACTAGAGGCTGGTGTATAGTTTGTTGGGAACTAAGTTGAGTTTCAGCACAACATTTCATCCGCAGACGAATGGTCAGACCGAGAGGGTCAACCGGACGATGGAGGACATGCTTCGTATGTGCGTCTTGGATTTCAGAAAGCCGTGGAAAGATCACCTGTACATGGTGGAGTTTGCATATAACAACAGTTATCAGGCGAGTATTGGAATTGCGCCTTTCGAAGCCTTGTATGGGAGAAGGTGTCGCACATCGTTGTCTTGGTTAGAGACAGACGAGACGAAGTTATACAAATGTCAAGCGGTGGAAGACGCCACTTCAATGATACGTATAGTTCAGGAAAGGTTGAAGATCGCTCAGGACAGGCAAGCAAAATACTATAACGCCAACCATAAGAAAGTGGAGTTCGGTGTCGGCGACTGGGTGTATTTGAAAATCAAGCCGTTCAAGGGTGTCTCGCGGGTTCGACGCTTGAAGAAGCTAAGTCCGAGACACCTTGGACCATTTGAAATCCTGGAGCGTGTTGGCGAAGCAGCATATCAATTGAGGCTGTCAGTGGAGTTGAGTGGGCTACATGATGTGTTCCACGTATCGGTGTTGCAGAAGGCGGTGCAAGAGCCTTTGCAGGTCGTTGCATTCGATCAAGTGCCGGTTGAATACGGGTTGACGACAAAGGTCAAGCCAGTGCGCAATGAATACTTTGAGGTGAAACGACTCCGCAACAAGGAGATCTGAATGGTTAAAGTCTATTGGGATAACTGCGGACGTGAGGAGCTTTCTTGGGAGCGAGAGCAGACTATGATGGAAGAATACCCCGAGTTATTCCTCCCAGGTAACATTGAAATTTTTGTGTACCTTTACATAATTTCAGGACGAAATTCTTTAAGTGGGGGGAGATTTGTAATGCCCCAAAAACGTTATCGAGTTGTTCGCGTCCTAAGAAATCTTTGGTGTCTGTATAGGGGTACACGGCCTGGGACACGGGCGTGTCCAATGCCGTGTGGTTATCTGCGTTGGCTGGTTGTGTCAAGAGAAGACCACTGCATGAAACACGACAGAGTGACACGGGCATGTCAACTGACATGGGCGTGTTCCTACAAGTGTCACCACCCGTGTTCCCATGAGTCGTGTCGATTGGCGTGGCGGTTACTAGTAACACGCCCTAGGGACACGGGCGTGTCGGAAACTGACACGGGCGTGTCAGGTTGAAACACGGGCGTGTCTCGACCCGTGTCCTTTTCTGTGTTCGACAATCATGTCTGGATCGAGGCACACGGCCTGGGACACGACCGTGTGCGAGGCCGTGTTCGGCCCAGGTTTGAGGAATTTTGGCGGATATGAGCCGTTCGTTCTCTATAATTAAGATCTGAGGGCCCAGATGTGTTCCTGCTCTGTTAAGGTCGGGAATGGAGGTTGTATTCCTCATTTGCTCTTTAACTTTCTCTTTCTAAGAAGTTTGAGAGAGGAGAGGGCAAGGAGGAAGATAGGGGAGGTTTCCTGCCGCCGGCGGAGCATCGGAGAACCGAATCGAGAACCGAGAGCGGATCCTCGGAGGAAATTCCATTGTGAAGCCTTCTATACGTATAGTTTTTCCATGGAGCAAAAGCGTACTACAAGGGTAACGATTCTCTACTAAAGCATGTGAAACTCTCCTTCTATTTCATAAGGAAACCCTCTCCAGCGAGTGTGCGGTGAGTGTGCATTGTTCCTTGGGGTTGACGGGAATAGTCCCCCTTGTGTTGCATATAGAGTCTGGAATCGAAGTACGGACATCAGCATTGTGTGTGAAGCCTACCCAGATATGTTGGTCTGGATCGGTGATGTTGCATTTTGTATGGTTTGCCGGAGAAGACTCAGTGCTTTGTGTTTTTGGGTTTCTACGTGGTAGATTGCAGCAGGGATCCATGGGGATTAACTTCAAGGCGCACCCAAAAAACTGAGCGGAAATGTAATTATGCTAACTTGGCGGCCTCGGAGCTGGCCTTTAACATAACTGGGTTATGTGGTTTGGAATGATTTGGGATCCGAGAGATGCTTGGCCCGCGCGTACGTCTTAAAGTGACTAGGCGGAGTGAGCAAAATACAAATGGAATTGGAACCGGGCTATGTGGTTCGGTGCGAGAGACCCAAAAGAGGGAATGGCCGTTGGCATAGTCGGGAGCCTTAGACGGTGGTCAAAAAGGATAAAATGCTCACGTTGTTGCCATCCCGGGGATGGTGGTGAAGCCACTGAATTGACAGGATTCACCGATAATGTGCCCTGAGTGCACCGGGTGTTTGGCCGTGCGATCCTACACCTGTGGCAAAGAATGGTTGTACTTTATTGTTTAGCTGGGCTAATAAACTACAGGGAAGGAGCACCGCAGTCCCGATTAAGGGGCAGGGTCGTTATAATTTGGTCGGCTTTGGCTGACCGTTACTTAGTTTGCCACCGTACGGTGGAATGTTGCTTGCAGGTGCTGCGGAGCCATGTACCAAATAGCGGGCTGAAGCCCATGTTGCTGAGCTGGCCCTCGAAGGCCAAAGCGAATAGTTGCATTTTATTTTGTCATGTGTGGCCGGCCTGCGAGCCGATGTATGTAAGACACTATTTTATTAAGCGAACTCTTGTAAGGCCATAAGGTCAAATACTTTCAGTGTATTTGTTATTTCATTCCTGTGGTAGTTGTGGACATTCATGTTAGTTGATCATTCAATTATGGGTTCTTTATAACTGTTTAAAAGCTTCCGCTATAATGCTCTGTGTTAGGGTGAATAGTCATATTTGGAATGTTTTGATATTCTTAAGTAACCCTTCCAACTGTCCGTGGTATATGGCGTCGGGTTCCAGCTGGACCTTCTGTTATATGCCATACGACGGATGGGGGTGTTACATCAAGTTTGACTCGGGCGTGTCAAGAACCCGTGTCCTTCTCTGTGTTGAGTCGGCTGTGTTGTGCATGGCCTGGAACACGGTTGTGTGCATGGATGTATCTGACACACGGTATGTGACACAGACGTGTCCAGTGGCCGTGTCTTGTTCGGGATGCAACGGTTTCGACGTCGATTGAGGAACACGGCCGTGGACACGGGTGTGTCACAAGCCGTGTTCGGCCCAGGAATTTGGTTTTAAGTGCGAATCGTGACCGTTCGTTTCCTTCTAATGGGATCTAATGGTCCAGAGCGGTCCTTGTTGAGATAAGTCCGGGAATAGGGTTTGAAACCCTCATTCCTTATTATGCATTCTCTTTCTAAAGCTTTAGAGAGAGGGGAGAGAAAGGAAGAAGGAGAAGTAGAGATCCGGCCACCGGAGGAGCTTCGGAACCCCAAATCACGAGCCGAGTCTAGATCCGCGGAGGCAAGCCCGTTGCGGTGGTATTCATCCGGCTAATTTTTCCATGGCTAGGAAGAGGGGCTGTAAGGTAACGATACTTCTCCTCTCGGTTTTTAGGATGCGTGCGTAACATCTTTTTTTCTTTCAAGCTTTTGGGCACAAAATCTCTCAAGTGAGAGGTGTTTGGGTCACCATGGTTCAAGAGGAACCTACGGGTCGATTGAGTCCATCCCTGGCAAGATTTTGCACAAGAGATCCTCTCCGTTAGTGGATTAGGCATTGTGGGTGAAGCCGTAGTCGCGACCGTTAGTCCGACTCGGTGATGTTGCATAGCGAGCCTTAATGATTTTGTAGAAATCCGTTGCGGCAAGATGCCGTTTGTGATGAAATGTAAGTATTTTCCCACTTTTCTCGAGTGAGTACGTGTAGCCGGAACCAGACAAGGTTAGCTTTGCGTTGGTGGTAGATGGTTTCCTTGGTGCGCGGGAACGTTGCAGTAACAATGATGGATTATGGTGGGAAAGATTATGGATTGTAATGTCCTAAGGCGCGGCTTTGTCTCTGTGGTCGGCTGGCTATCCCGTGACGTGCAAGTCATATGGGGAGAGTTTCCCGGTAAGACTAGTCCCCTTCTGTGAGACTAACGAGAGCACCAAGCATAGGACAAGCCCGGGCAACGAAGCCACGAGTGGGTGGGGTCCAGCAAGGGTTCTTAGAATCGGTTTGTGTGTGAGACATAATCCTGATGCAAGAAGTCAGAGTTTGCAGGAAAGCCTGGGTCTAAGACCCACGAGCGGGTGTGACCTTGGCAAGATTTCTGTGTAGGGGCTTTTATGCCGTTAGGAGAATTGCAGTACCCTTTTGTTTGCGGTTTAACGCCAATGGGGAAATTGGGAGTACCCATATGTTATGATGATATGCTAGATGCATACACGATAGGGTGTCTTGGGTGAAGCCTGCGTTTGTATACATGCTGCATAGTAGTCCCCTTTTTATTATATGCTCAACATAGAAAATATGTTTTTTGTTTGAGACATCCAAACCTATTTTAAGATCTTTACATGTTTATGTATATGGTATACGAAGTGCTGACTTATAGGTTGGAGGGGTACCCCGGGGTCCGTTAGGGGCAGCCGGGAGGAGATGTGTTGGTTACACAGTTGAGGTCAGCCATTGCTGACCCACGTTACCACCCAATTTTTACAGGGCAAGGATCGCAAGCAGGAGCTAGCTCGCCGACCAAAAAGGCCTAAGCCTCAAGAAGTGTTCCAAGTTTTATACTAGCTCTATTTTGTGGCATTGTATGTTTGAAGCTCTAGGTTTCCGGCTTGCATGCCGAGGTAGTCTAGGAGTGCTTATGCACATTGGTGTTTGATGTAGCATTTGAGTTTTGGACTTTCTATCGTGGTAAGGCCTTAAGGCCGTTTTGATACTCTTATGTATGTGGATAACTTCTGGTCTTGTTTTCGGTTTCCGCTGTTGTTTTATTCTGAGTTTTGAGTTGGGTAGTTAATATCATCTTTTAATGCTAATGCTGTGGCGTCTGTATATTGTGGGGCCCCAACTGGACCCATATTATATGGTCATTATAGGGGAGGTGTTACAACACTAACATGAATCTCTCAACGCATTGACGTTATCGCTGCACGGTATCTTTACCGCAAAGCGGTGCCTTGGGGAGAGGTACTTCCGATAAAATCGCTTCACTACCGCCGACGTTAACCCTACCGCCGGGCGGTACCTCACAGAAGCCGTTTCCCGCCTCAGTAAACTTGGGGCATTACAAATCTCCCCCACTGAAAGAATTTTGCCCTGAAAATACATATAGCAGGAAACACAGGGGTGTCAATACCACAGAAGTATACCTCATAGAAATAGTTGGGGAAAGTCGTCACTCAAGGTTTGCTCGTGCTCCCAGGATTGTTCCAGACGGCCACAGACCAATGGACCTTGACCATCCTGATAGACTTATTCCGAAATTGCTTGACTTCCGTGTTTTCGAAACGAATGTGCTTGACCTTTGTTGTCAACCCTCCATCAACTGGCACATAATCCACAACAAGGACCTGCATAGGCTCCTACACTACATTTCACATTACCGTTATGTGGAATACGTCGTGCAGAAAACTAAGTTATATTGAATGTTTCAATAGATAGGCGGCTTCACCAATGCTCTCCAGTATCTCAAACGGCCCAAGGTATCTTAGACTTACATTTTTCAAGCATTGAATCCTTGATACGCCCTTGAACGGTTTGATATTCAAATACACCCGATCGACCACGGCGAACTCGAAATTTTTGTGCTTGATATTATAATACTTAACATGCCTATCCTGAGCGATCAACAACCGCTCCCGGATTGTACGAATAATCAAAGTCGCATCTTCGACTTCCTTCCGCTTAAATAGCTTTGATTCGCCCGTCTCCAACCACGACACGGGAGTACGACACTTCCTACCATAAAGTGCCACAAAGGGCGCCATTTGGATACATGCCAATTTTTCTAAATAATCGTCTTTCCTATTCAGAATGAAGTGTGATACCTTTGTTAATCGGTCGACGATCACCCAGATAGTGTCATTCCCCTTCTGCGATCTCAGCAAACCATGGATGAAATCCATAGATATGTTGTCGAATTTCCATTCTGGTATAGGAAAAGACTTCAAAAATCCACCGAGCTTCTGACATTCAGCCTTCACTAAGGCACATGTCTCACACTTCGCCACATATAAAGCTACGTCCTTCTTTAACTCTGGCCACTAGAATAGCTTTTTCATGTCTTTAAACATTTTCTTTCTCCCCGGGTAAATCGAGTACTTGGTATGTGTCTCGTGCATCAAATCTTCCCGTAATTTGCTGACCTTGGGATGCACAAACTGTTCCACCATTATAGGTGTAATGCCCCTAGCCGATCCAACGTGACAGCGTCACGGCTCCGCTCTAGGCGACGCTACCGGGCTGCAGCCCAAGCACCCCAACCCCTCTCCCTCCACGGGCGGGTTGTTGGTGGCCACAGCCTCTTTGATGAGGTAAACTCGATAGTCAGGCCCGCACTACGGGGACTTCCCAGGAGGTCACCCATCCCAGTACTACTCCAGCCCGAGCACGCTTAACTATGGAGTTCTTTAAACTCTCATAAGCTGCAGCTCGAACTCCATAGTTACTTCGGGCTGGAGTAACTGGGATGGGTGACCTCCTGGGAAGTCGTAGTGCGGGCCTGACTATCGAACTCTGTGGCCACCAACAACCCGCCCGTGGAGGGAGAGGGGTTGGGGTGCTTGGGCTGCAGCCCGGTATTTGAGCCGTGACAATGTCACGTTGGATCGGCTACCAATAAAAGTGCACTTTTATTGTAACATCCCCGCGCCCCAGCGTGTACTCTAATTTCCACCTGGTCCGGTTCCGGTTACCGGGCAAGCCCGCACCCCAACCCCTCTCCCTCCACACTGCTTCCACCTTTGATGAGGTAAACTTAGTCAAGGCACCATCAGGAGGTCACCCATCCCTGTAAACCGAGCATAACTTGGAGACTCTCATCCAAAGTCTCTGCCATGTAGAATTTCATACTGTCATCTAGCTCTATCGCATGCCGAATCCGGTCAGCGAGGTCACACTACACTTCTGTCATATTCAAACGTGCTTTAGCATGAGACCTCCCCTCAACACAAGAGATCTCCAAGGCCTCCAAATATTGAATAAGATGTTCGTCGTGCATCTGTATCCAATTGTCATGTGCGGGAACCCTGCGACTTAACGCATCCACAACATCATTACCCGTGCAAGGAACGTAATGAATCTTGAACGTGTAGGAACAAGGAACTCCATTCACCGCCGCTGGTCCATATTCAAATACTTTTGATCTAACAGATACTTCAGGCTCTTATGGTCTATATAAATATTGACCTTCACGCCATACAAGTAGTGTCTCCATAGCTTCAGAGTGAATATCACGGCTGCCAACTCCAAATTGTGGATTGGAAAGTTCCACTCGTGTACTTTCAACTAGCACGAGCTATATGCTATCACCTTACCATGTTGTAGCAAAATGCAACCGAAGCTGATCCCTAAGGTGTCGTTGTAGATCTCATAGCCTTCTGAACCACATGGTGAGCACATAATGGGCGTCGTGGTCAGACAACTTTTCAACACTTCAAAACCTTGCGCGTACTCTGGCGACCAAATAAACTTCTGATCTTTGCTCGTCAATGTCATGAGGGGTAATGCTATCCTCAAGAAGTTCTGTACGAAGCGCCAGTAGTAGCCGACAAGCCCCAAAAAATTCCGGACATCCACCATAGAAGACAACACAGGCCACTCCCATATTGAAGCAATCTTTGTCAGATCTACAGTGATTCCCTCTCCACTAACAATATTGAAATTCTTTATTTCAAGGATAGCTAAATCACCTAGAGGTGGGGGGGGGGGGGCTGAATAGGTTTTTTAGTCCTTATTGACTATCTTTTATTTTCTTTTAATTTATTGCTTTAGTGATTGGTTAATTTTTGTTTTCAAGATCAGCTACCTGCACAAAGAAAACCAACACCACAGAGTAAACAAAGATTTATAGTGGTTTCCCAATTTTTGGGAACATCCACTCTGCTCCCACCTTGCCAACTTCCTATTGGTCAAGGCACTTCTCCAAACAAATGCTCTAAGTGTTAATCGAGAAATTAGAGATCACTCCCGAGATATGCAGCTTGCTAGTGACGGCCTGCTCCAGATTCCCCCTGGGAGGTCGCGCCCGGTCTAAGGATGAGCGAACAGACTTCTCTGTCCGCTCAGGTCATGCGGCTAGGGCGGTCTCCCCCGATCTGACCGCCCAGGTCACACAGCAGCCGCTTGTTCTGTAGGGGCCGCGGACTGCTTCCTCAGTCTGCCCCTGCAGGCCACACGGTTTGATCAGCCAACTGCATAGTGGTTCTCTCCATTCCTACAGGTGCACCACACAACCAAGTCACGGACTCCCATTCCCATCCACACAGACCGCCACATCACCAGGCGACCTGCCTCCAGGTCGCCCGATAATAGGCGACAACTTTCTAGGTTTCCCACCAGCAGGTACGACCTACTCCATCTCAGTCTGCCCTAGCAGTCGGTGTCCTGCCTTCAGGTCGCCCTGTTGGATCTTACGACGCCCTTAGAGGGGGTGGGGGTGTGAATAAGGGTAATTATTTTTTTAAGCTAAACAAAGTTTACTTAGTGAATAAAACAATGCTAGTAGAAATTATGAAATGGTGACTAATTTTTCCATAAGCAAATTTAAACACCTTAAAATATAAAAAAGCTAAAATGTGACAATTTATGTGAAAAGTACTAAAGAGAATACAAGGTGTCTCTATAGAGCTATAGACCAAGGCTTATGAAAATAAAAACAATCTTCTTTTATTTTTGCCGGTCATTCTACCTAGAAATGGCAGGCTAAAGCGTTTATCTTCCTAGATCTTGCTATTAGCCTCCCCTAGAACTACATCGACCTAGATGCTGCACACAAGACAATGCTTTCTCCCTAAGCCACACAAGGACTTGGACGCCACTCACAAGACGGCGATTTTCCCTAAGCCACACAAGGACTTAGACACCACGCACAAGGCGGCGATTTCCCCTAAGCCACGCAAGGACTTAGACGCCACACACAAGACGACAATTTCCCCTCTCGATTAAAATTGGAATAAAAACAGGGAAAATTCAAAACTTATGAATAAAAACTCCCTTCAAACAAAGTGTTGATGATGGCGACAAATCCTAACCAGGATTGTAACATCCCTCAAATAACTAGACCCCGAGGAGTGGTTTTGTCATGACTAGGTCATGACAAAACCATAGGGAGCCCAAGAAGACCAAGTGGACTTGGGAATAAAGGTGATTGGGTTGAATGATCTGCAAATAGTAGATTCCTATACCCTAGTTTAGGATGATCATGGGGCTTCACCAAGACTCTAAGATCCCACCATGATCTCACCAATCTATTGGAAGGTCCATTAGAGCCCTAAGTGTCCATTGGAGTCGACCCAGGGTGGCCAAGTTGACCTAGAACCACCCTAGGCCTAAATTGGGCAATGTGCCCTAACTAAGGACAGTGTGCCCCTAGTAATCCCAACCAACCCTACCAGGGTCTTCCTAGACATAAAGTGGGGTAAGTGGGTCACTAAGGACTCATGGAGAGCAGTCAAAGTGGTTAGGTTGACCTAAGTCAACTCTAACCCTAAAAGGGTCAAACTGACCTACATAGGGTCAACTGACCTTTCCTTAGCTATGTGGATCCCACTCATGTCCTACTAACCCTAGCGTGAGGTCAATGAGTCACCTAGGACCCATTGGAGTCAACCAAAGAGACTAAGTTGACCCAAGTCAACCTTAGCCCTAAAAAGGTCAAAGTGCCCTAACTAAGGGTCAAGTGACCCCCAAGATGCCCTACCAACCCTACCCAAGTACTTCTAGACTTTAGGGGAGGCCAATGGGTCACAAAGGACCCATTGGGGTCAACCCTAGTGGCTAATTTGACCAAAGTCAACTCATTGGTCAAAGTGGTCAAACTAGCCTAAGTTTTTAACTCAAGCCCAATCCAAGTGGTCTAGGCCCAAGCAAGTGTGGCCCATTGGTCTAGCAGGTGGAGAGACATATTTTGGGCCCAACAAATTCAGAGTTTGTTGACTAGGAGAGAGAGAGAGGAAGTTACCCAAATTAGGAGGAGAGAGAAAGTAAGAGCTTAATGACCATCGTGGCCATGGAGGCTCCATAACCCCTCCTTTTGATGGGGCTTTAACTCCTTAGAGGCAGGGGAGGAGTTTTTAGGAGGTGGCCAGCCAGTGGGGTGGCTCAGCCCATCAATTTGGGTGAAACCGAAAACTCACACTTGTGGCAATTAATGGTGCCTTGATGAATTGGGGAGTTACAAGACACCTCTCCCCAATTCCTACATTAGAAACCTTCACCAGGGCAAGGGCAAGATTTTCCCCCGATTACATTTCAGTTTCAGTGGAGTTGGTGTGGAGGTTGCATAGAAGACCAAACCGGCGGTCGGAAATGATAAAGAGGCACAACACCTGCTCTGAGGCCGCAATTAAGGTCCTCCCCTTCTCCTTCATACATGGGTAGATCTTAGGACTCATTAGGAATAAGAATCGGGATCAATTGAGCCCGATCGGGAGAAGTTTTCTCCAGGTTTTTCCGCAAAAATTAACTTCTCGGGTTCGCCGGAATAGGCCCCTCCGGCGGCGGTGCCGCCGCCAGTCGATAGACACCACCTCGACGGAGGTGGTGGTGGTGGCCAGCCAGGGAGGTGACCGGATGGCCGATGACAGCACGTGGAAGTTGCTCCAGGAAGAAGCAATCGAAGCCATTGGCTGGAGGTTGAAGATGACCGGCAGTCGCCCGATCTACGCCAAGATTCGTGCTGGCGATGATTTAAACTATAGGTTATATATATTCTTATTATATCATTTTTGTGACACAATTTGTATTTAATATTTTTAATCATTAAAAATACCTATAGGCTAAGTCAGAGAAAATGGTCAACATATAATTTGTAGTCCTATGATCCACTTTAATTTAAAATTGGTTTGAACCAATTTGGGTGCCTGGTTTGACCAGGGCACTCATTTTGGTGGGGGTCTATACCAAGGGTTACATAAAGATTAAAATGAGTGCCCGCACTTCATTTCTAGTCCAAATGACTTGAAATTTGGAGATGGAGTCTCCCTTGTCTGTACCTAGGTCCTGCCCAAAAAGGAGAATTTTTGGGGATAATTTTCTATAGTTTTTGAAATTATTTAATTACTCCAGGGTAAATTAATTAAGGGACCAAATGACCTCCAAACTCTCTCAAATTTTGGTGAGTGGTCCTTGGGATCATCATAAGACTCTGGATAATACTTCATCTCATTTGGAGATGATTTGGATAGAATTCTTACAAACCCTTGCCTTGCTATAATAAGGGTATTTAGGTCAAAAGTGCACTTGTGGGTTTAGGTGGACAAACCACCTCAACAGAGCTTGAAATTTGGGCCACTGACTTGGCATGACTTTTAACACCATCCCATGGAAAATGGGGTGGATTGGGCTAGATTTGCCATAGGATCCAAGACCAAACCCTAAGGATGGTCTTTGGTGTCTTGTGAAGGGCATGTGGTCAAAAGACCTTGAAATGATTTGAAATTTGGTGGAGAGGACTCTAGGGTAGATAGTGTCCTCTGGTAGAAACCTTATTGGATTTAGAAGTTGTTAGACCCCTTAAAACCCTAACCCTAGTTTAGGGCACAAACTTTGTATTGATAGACTAGGGTATTAAATCTCATTGAACAATGATGAAACTTGGGTAGTGTAGTCATAAGGTTAGTATGAACCTCCGAAAATTTAATTGGGAATTTTGGAGCATTAATCTTAAAACTTCCTTTGTAATGCATGAGTTAGCCCTACTAAATTATTTGGATATTATGAACTCACTGTCCATTGGAAAGTCATGAAAATTGGGTAGAGAGAGTTTTAGGCTCCTTTGGGAGGACTTATTTTCACCGGTCAAGCGGTTACGACCGCATGAACCGGACCATAATTAAGATCCGGTTCATGCGGTCGTAACTACTTGACCGGTAAAAATAAGCCCTCCCAAACAGAACCTTAGACCATTTTGCTCATGTATGAATTTTATTAAAATTTTTAAATACATAATTACAGTACCACTTCATAAGCTCATAAATTAGGGAACTTGTTAAATAATTATTTCAGAGCTCATTTTTTATTGAAAAATTATGAAACTTGATCAGTAGTGATTCTAGGTCAACATGCTTTGGTGGAGATTTTGTTACAATTTTTAAATGAATAATTTCTGTGCTTAGTGCATAAAATTACCATTTTGGATTGTTGTTCAAAATTATGTTTAGAGTTCTTTGTTCACTGGAAAAGAATGAAACTTGGCCTAGAGTGTTTATTGATCATTATGTACATGTTTGCATTTTCTCAAAAGTTTTGGAAGTATTTTTGCTGTACTTGTCTCTTAAAAATGATTAATGTAGGTTATATTTAAAATTAGGGTTAGAGGCCTAAACTTTGTTGAAAAATTGGGAGACTTTGGATTCTATGTTAAATAGTTATCTTGTATTTATCATAAATTTTGTGGAGCATTTGCATGTCTTAAATTGGCACTTCATGTTCAAACTTGGGTTTTTAGATTACTAAAATAATTAAATAAATTATCAGATAAATTAAGGAAATTATGAATTTCTGGATTTATGCTAAACATGTCATGATAGACCCCCAATAATTATTATAGGGATATTGGATGACTATTTTGAGTACCTCCCATTGTATACATCATATAGCTTAGGATGGTCAACGTTTAGTAAAACTACAGAAATCACGATATGGTTCGAAATGCACCCAGAGAGTTGGGATGTTGGTGTGATGGTCTGGTAAGTAAAATGAGATTATCATCGGGAGTCATGATAAGGAGTGGGTGGTTGACTAGTGTTAAGAGGTTCTCGGGGTCGACGAAACATCGTCTTCCCCATGGGGAGAGAGAAAGAGTCAAAACACATTTAAGGGATTGGGAGTTGGTTATTAACCAATAATAATAAGTGCCTTGCGAAAGGGAGCTTTGGGCTTCAGCCCATCATAGTTCCTAGTGCCGTTTGAGAGCCCTTCACGGGGTATGCCGGGGGCAGTCCTGGGCTAACCTAAACTGTATGCAAAATAAACTGCAAGAGTAACTAGTATAACTAGAGATTCACTTTCACTCACCTCGATGTCTCGGGATGTTACGTTGGGTCACTCGGGCTGTGTGCTCAGTGGATTTGGTGATGGCAGGTTGGCCTAACGAGCTTTGGCTCGGTTGTTGTTTGTGATGGGCAGGTTGGCCCGTAGAGCTTTGGCTTGGTTGTTGTTTATGACGGACGGGATGGTCCGGGGAGCTTTGGCTCGGTAGCTGATTCATAATTTGCATGTGCATAAAGTATAAGGTGGTGGGTCTTCGGTATTGGAAGGTTGATGTATTGACGCCAATATGTTGACTCGACAAGTGTGGTTTAACACTTGGCCAAATAAAGTCCGGTGCGCCAGCTGGCAAGAGTACGCAGGAGCTCCGCTTAGTGCACTAGCGTTGAAGCGTACGATAGGTATGATTGGTAGTGCAATTACCGGTTTAGAGGTGGGCAAGGCCCAACCCACCGCTTTCGTTTGCCACTACGGAGGTATCTTGGGAGGTTTGGCTCCAGAAAGGGGGAACTAAAGATCTTTGTACACAGAGTCAAGTGGGTGAGATGCATTTGCATGTTCACATCATGGCATAATTGTGTTTCATAGCGTAACCATTGCATATAACCCTGACACATATTGTATAAGTGGTATGTGATACTTTATATAATAGGCCCTACAAAATGACTCCTTGGTTTATAAGTTCGTGTGAGCGTGCTTATAAGTTAAGGTTTTTGTTCAGCAAATATATATGTATGCTTGCTAGGAAACCGACACCCTATCGTATAAATTGGTATGAGACTTTTTATACGATAGGAGCCTTGCAAAAGATCCCTTGGCTTATGTGTTTTCAAATAAGTTAAGGTTACTTTTTTTGTTCAGTCTTTCTTATCTTCATTCTGTCTTATACACTATAGAAGTGCTAGATAAGTTCTGCCGCCACCTGCTTATATTATTATTCTCCACCTTCATGTCCTCTCCTTTCCTTCTCCCCGCTCGGTACCTAGGAGCCATGGGGGAAGGGGAGGGGATGATAGGACTTATTCTTTTATACTAACGGTTTTTGAACCACATCATTTTAGGGGACCGTGGAGCCCAGCATGGAGGAGCAGCCCCGGAGGTCGGTACGCTTGGAGATGGGACAGTCTAGCACCGGAGTTCAGACAACAGGGACTGTAAATCCTGATCGCTAGTAGTAATTTTAGTTTTGCTTCCACGATGAGAGTTATGTAGTGATGACATTGATGTACTGTGCATGAGCCCAAGTTTTAGAACTTTTATTATATCTATGGACACTCCCTTCGTGGAGATTATTTGTTATATATGTGATGTTTGTGGACTTGCCTTTTATTATTTTGTTATTGTTGTGATCGATTTGGCCGACAGGATCGGCGTTCTGTAGTGATGACCTTCCCGAGCGTGAAGGTGTCACCGCAAACGGTGGTTCTGGGCCTACGACCCCGGTGTTTTAAAAAAAGGGGGGGGGGGTCTTACAAGTGGTGATCTGAAATGTTGGCACTATTGCACGACGAACAAAGCTCAGCTGATGATTAAGGAGACACAAGTGCAAGTGATAGCAGGAATTTCTGAAGATTTTGAGGTGACCTGAAATGTTGCCACTATCGCCCGACGACAGTCACTATCGCCGGCGACAGTTAGGTTATTTAAATTTTCATCTTATTTGTGTAATATTTTCATGTTGTAATATTATGACGTAGTGCAGCTGTAATATTATTATTGACTCTTAACATTTGTGGTTTACTTGAATCTTAATCATCACTTTCATGTTAACTAGAGTTTGTTGTTTACTTATTATGTCAATTCAGTAGCTTGTAATATCCAAGATTCCCAGTTCTAATATTAACAATGAAAAAAGGGAATCTGGAAATTGTTTTGTGAAGATATCGACAAGCTGTGAATCAGTGCCAATAAAACGGACTTTAATTGTATTTAGCTTTATGTGGTCTCTAATGAAGTGATGATGCACATAAATGTGTTTGGACATAGAATGATGAACCAAATTATATGTTAAGTCAATAGCACTTTTATTATCACATTTTAAGTCAATTGTGTTATGTACAATTCCAAAGTCCTCTAAAGTTTGCTTCATCCAAAGAGCCTATGCACAATAACTACCTTGTGCAATGTACTCGGCCTCGGTGGTGGATAAGGCAATAAAATTTTGTTTCTTGCCTGACCGTGAAATTAGCGAAGGTCCAAGAAAGTGACAGGTGCCACTTGTGCTCTTACGGTCTAATGAACAACAAGCATAATCAGAATCAAAAAAGCCATGTAAAATAAAGGCATCATTATGAGGATACCACAAACCTAACTTAAATGTGCCAATAAGATATCTAAAAATACGTTTAACCGCTTTTAAATGAGATTCTCTGGGATTAGCTTGAAATCTAGCACATGAACATACATTAAACATAATATCACGTCTGGATGCAGTCAAATATAATAGTGATCCTATCATTCTTCTATATAATGTTTAATCTATAGAGATACCACTTTCATCCTTTCCTAATATAAAAGAGACACTCATGAGGGTATTTGCTTGTTTTAGATTTTCAAATCCAAACCTTTTTAACATATCATGAATGTATTTAGATTGATAAATAAATATTCCATCATACTTTTGAGTAATTTGAAAACCAAAAAAATAAGTGAGTTCGCCTACCATGCTCATTTCAAATTCATTTTTCATAATTTTTATAACACTATCACACAATTGTTCATTCGTGGATAAAAAAATAATATCATCAACATATATTTGTAAAACTATAAGGTCATCATGAACATGTTTAATAAATAGAGTACAATCAGCACTTCCCATTTTGTAATCGTTCTTTAATAAATAAACATTCAATCTATCATACCATGCTCAGGGTGCTTGTTTCAAACCATAAAGGGCTTTTTCTAATTTAAAAATATGATCAAGAAACTTAACATCAACAAAGCCTGAAGGTTGTTTTACATAAACCTCTCGCTTGATATACCCATTAAGAAAAGCAGTTTTAACATCCACTTGAATAATTTAAATCTTTTAAAACAAGCAAATGCAAGAAATATTCTAACTGCTTCTAATCGTGCTACGGGTGCAAAGGTTTCATCCAAATCTATTCCTTCAACCTTTGAATAAGCTTTTGCTATAAGTCTCGCTTTGTTCCTAGTGACCCTAGATTCACTATCCATTTTATGCTTGAAGATCCACTTAATACCTACAAACAGGATGATTTGGCAGTCTTTCTACTAATTTCCAAACCTTATTACGTTCAAATTGATTAAGCACTTCAGTCATAGCTAAAAATCAAGAATTATCATTCAAAGCGGTTTCAATATTTTTACGTTCTATATCAAAAATAAAGCACATATTTGAAAATAAATCATATAATGATGAACGAGTGCTTACCCCTCTTGATGGTTCTCTAATAACTAAATCCTGTGGATGATCTTTTGAGAATCTTAGCTCGCTTGGAGGCACATTTTTTTGTACTTCTTCTTCTTGTTGTTCATCTTCTCTTTCTCCATCTTTCTATATAAGGATTTCATCATCATCTGACCTCTGTAGGGTGAAGAGCTCTTCATCTTGACCTGTATTATTAGATTCTACACAAGGTAAAATCTCATCAAATTTAACATGAATAGTTTCTTCAACCATTGTAGTCCGTTTGTTGTAAACTCTATAAGCCTTACTAGTTGAAGAATAACCAATAAAAATGCCTTCATCAATCCTTTCATCAAATTTCCTAAATTATCCTTAGTATTCAAAATAAAACATTTACAACCAAAAACATTAAAATAAGATACATTCGGTTTCTTTTGGAAGTATAATTCATAAGGTGTTAATTTCAAGAAAGGTCGAAGCATTATGCGATTTATAACATAACAAGCAGTACTAATGGCTTCTGCCCAAAAAGATTTAGGTAGTTTGTATTCTGATGGCATAATACGAGCTAGTTCTTACAAATTCCTATTTTTCTTCTCTACCACACCATTTTGTTGTGATGTGCGAGTAGCGGAAAATTCATGTTTAATACCTAACTCATTGCAAAAGGATACAAATTTTTCATTATCAAATTCACCTCCATGATCAGAACGAGTGCATTTTATTTTTAAATCTAGTTCATTTTGAACATGAAGACATAATTTGGAAAATTCTAAAAATGCATCAGATTTGGATGATAAGAAAATTGTCCAACATAAATGAGAGTAATTATCAATTAAAACAAAAGTGTATGTTCTACCACCTAGACTTAGTTTATGAACTGGACCAAACAAATCTATATGAACCAACTGTAAAGTCCTAGTAGTGTAAACAACATTTTTGCTCTTAAATGAATATTTTGAAAATTTTCCTTTTTGATATGTTGAACATAAAGAAGGTAGATTTCATTGCAAAATAGGTAAACCATTAACTAGTTCATTTTGAGACAATTTTACAATTAGCTAGGAACTAGAATGTCTAAGACGCCTATGCCACAAATCTAATTCATCATTTTTAGAAGTAAAACATTTTAAAGAAGAATGTGACAAGTCATTAAATCTAATCATGTAAACATTTTGAAATCTAAGAGCATTAAGAACAATATCGTTAGTTTTGGAATCAATAATTTTGCAAAAGTTTGAAGATGAATCAAATAAGACATTTAAGCCAACATCACATAATTGACTTATTGAAATTAAATTATGCTTCAAACCTTTGACAAATAAAACATTTGAGATAGTAAAGGATTTGTTACCCACTACTCCGATGCTGATGATCTTCCCTTTTCCGTTATCACCAAATGTAACTACTCCTCCTTTCTTCATTTCTAATCTAAGGAACTTTGATTTGTTGCCCTCATGTGCTTGGAAAACCCTGAGTCCAAGTACCACATGTCTTCCTTGTCCTTAGCCTTCCAACACACCTAGAAAGAGGATGAGAGTAAAGATTCGGTTACCCAAGTGGTCCCTCCCATAGAATAGGTGGAAACCTTAGGTACCCAGTTTTGTTTAACAGAACAATGTCCCAGCTTCTAACAAGTGTGCGTTGTGTGACCAAACTTATTACAATTGGCACACGTGATGAAAGAAGTCGACGAGCATTTCAAAATAAGATTTGAATTCTTTCTGGGAGTAACAGTGATAGTAGATTTATTATCTTTAATTTTAAAAAAGGATTTTCTGGACTTTTCCTTATCGCTGGCGACAGCGGATATCGCCGGGCGATAGTGTTCTAGAGACTACCCAAGTCCGAATTTTACAGGTACATAGCACTGGCTCCCCAAAATCATATTCAGTGATTTTTGGCCTATCCCAAACTTATTAGTGGCCATTTCTAAATCACGGACTCGTCCTCTCAACGCAGTTTTTTCGGCAACTATGGTGCGGCATCGGTTTGCGAAGGGCTTTTTATTGCCTTCTACTTGAGATTGTGAAAGTTTTAGAGATCTCTATAAGAACTCTTTCTCTCTTGTAAGAGATTCAACCCAAGTCTCAGACTTAGTGAGATCTTTCTCATGTTCTAGTATCATTGTCGAAGAGTGACAATCCTCTTGACAAGTTGCTTTCTCTTTCCCAAGTACTTTTACTTCATTTTTTTTTAATTTTTTTTATTTTCAGATTTAAGCACCTGAATATCATCCAATTTTTTATCTAGATATTTTTAGATTCTTAAAAATTCAGAATATAAATCATTATAAGCTTCAGGAGTTACCTCAGTGTTGCTCTGGACACTGCTCTCTTCATCATACACTGAAGTACTCTTTCCCTTCAGGAACATGTTGGATGCCTTCTTAGTTTCTGAACCTGAACAGCTTGACTTCTCAGAAGTAGTGTCATCCCACGTTTCTGCCTTCAAAACTTTCTACTTGTCTTTCTTCTTATGCCGCTTCTCCTTCTGCTCTTTCAGATATTTTGGGCACTTGCTCTTGATGTGACCAACTCTCTTGTAGTGATACCACTCAGGTGGTGATCTCTCTTCATCATCCTCTCCTTCAGCTTGGGCTTTGCCTTTCCTATATGTAGACGCTTGCTTCTTGAAGAATCTCCTGAACGAATTTCTCCTTTCAGGATTTCTCTTGAACTTCCTGAATTTCTTTACGAACCGTCTGTCTTCATCTATATCATCACTCTCATCGGACCCACTTTCCACTTCCTTCTTAGACTTCAATGCCAAAGCTTTCTTTCTTGGCTCCAGGCTATACTCTTATTGTTGAATCCTCAACTCTACTTATGGGTTTTCAAATTGCCTATCAGATTCTCAATTTGGAGAGACTTTAGATGTGTGACTCCTAGATGGCAGTTACCTTTCGATTGAACTTCGGGGGAAGCGATCTAAGTATCTTTCTCACCAAATCTCCATTTGAGAAACTCTTTCCAAGGACCTTGAGTCATTCACTATCTTACTGAACCTTGTGTACATGGAGTCTACATCCTCATCAACTTCCATCTTGAACTTTTCAAACTCTGACTCTAACTGGAAAAGCTTCGAGTCTTTCACATGCAATGTACCTTCATGAGTAACTTTAAGGAGATTCTATATATCATACGTAGTTTTACATGCACAAACATGACTAAATTCAGTCCTATTTAATGCGCAGAATAAGGAGTTCATTACCTTAGCGTTATTCTTGCAGCGAAGCTTATCAGCTTCATCCCATTTATCCTTGGGTTTTTTTATTAAGACATTTCCTACTACAGTTATAGGATAGGTGTAGCATTTTTGTACCATGCCCAAACGTCGATATCAAGAGCTTTTAGAAAGCATCGCATTCAAGATTTCCAATAGTTGTATTCAGTGCCTATGAATAAGGAAGGTCTACATATACATTGCCCCTCCGAAAATTCATGAGTGTTTTACGCCATTACTCCCGATGGTGAAATCGATTTCGAAGCAACCTTCCCCTGATACTAAGTGTTGGATCTTACGATGCCCTTAGAGGGGGGGGGGGTGAATAAGGGTAAATTATTTTTTTTAAGCTAAACAAAGTTTACTTAATGAATAAAACAATGCTAGTATAAATTATGAAATGGTGACTAATTTTTTCATAAGCAAACTTAAACACCTTGAAATATAGAAAAGCTAAAATGTGGCAATTTATGTCAAAAGTACTAAAGATAATACAAGGTGTCTCTATAGAGATAGAGACCAAGGCTTATGAAAAAAAACAATATTCTTTTGTTTTCGCCGGTCTTTCTACCAAGAATCGACAGGCTAAAGCGTATCTCTTCCTAGATCTTGCTACTAGCCTCCCCTAGATCTACCTCGACCTAGGTGTTGCACATAAGGCAATGCTTTCTCCCTAAGCCAAACAAAAACTTGGACGCCATGCACAAGATGGCGATTTTGCCTAAGCCACACAAGGACTTAGAAGTCATGCGCAAGGGGGAGATTTCCCCTAAGCCACGCAAGGACTTAGACGCCACGCACAAGGAGTCGATTTCCCCTCTCGATTACAATAGGTTTACAATAGGAATAAAAATAGGACAAATTCAAAACTTCTGAATAAAAACACCTTTCAAGCAAAGTGCTGACGATGACGATGAATCCAAGCCATGGTTGCTTTGAATGGTGCGTACGTGTCGTCAATCTTTTGCGCTTCGGCCTTCTTGAGAATGTGGAGTAAATCTAGAATTTGGAGCTCTCAGGTTCGTCTAAACAGGAAGGTGCACTCCAGGTAATTAAAGTTGTAATCTCCTAAGAAAATTGAATGGCTTTTAAACATTGGCGATATCGCCTGGCGACACTGGGTATCACCACCTGATGATATTGGTAACTGCTGCCACATGTCCCACGAACTCCTCATTTTCACATTGCAGATTCATTGATCATCGAACGTGGACTATCGCATGGCGATACTGGGTATCGCCAACTGGGGATAGAGATAATTGCTATCATGTGTCCCACGAAATCCTGATTTTTGCATTGCTGATTCGTCGAACGTCGTTCATCTTTCATCGAGTGCAGATTCGTCGATCGTCACTGTCGTCTGTGGGCGATACCCAATATCTCCTGACAACATATTCTATTCTCCAATGCAGATTCGTCGAACGATGATCGTCGACCGTTGAGCGCATATTCGTCGATTGTCGAGGGCAGAATTCGCTGTCGCCTATGTGAGATACCCAATATCACCCGACGATATCTTCATTGCTCATATGTTCTAACCCGAAACATCACCCAGAAAATATTAGAGCTAGACCTGTGATATCTGCATATCATAAACACCCAAAGATCAAATACAAACGAGATTTGTTATTAACAAACCAAAGAAGCGTGGAACGCAGGCTCCAACACGAGCAATAAAGAGGGATAACCTCTAGGCCTCCAAGCAGGGGCGACAAGACTTTCCATCCAGTAGGAGGCAGACATCAGTAAATGGAGCGACCTGCTTATTTCGTCCGCCAGGTCGTCCAGTGGGCCATCTCTCATCCGCTTACAGTTCATGGACTCGATCTTAGTCCGCCCAAGGAGCATGGACTTGCTCCAGCTCTCTGCATAACCATACAGCATTCAGCGGACACATCCCGTCCGCCGCGGGCTAGGCTGTAACGCCCCCGATTTTTCGATGATTTAATTTGTTTGGGCAACGTCAGATTTATGACGTCGTGGCATTACTTTTAACGTCGAGGGTTGGATTTGAGTAGTTTTGGACGTGCTCGTCCAGTTTCGTCGCAACCCGAGCATTTTTGGAGTCTCAGCGCGCGATCGAAGTTTTGGGTTTTGTTTTTGTTCGCCGCATGTTTTGGCATTTAATATCTCAGGAATGGCTCGTAGGATTTTGGTTTTGACTTCGCTGTTGTGTCTGTAGCAGTAGTTTTTGAGCCCTTGTTTTGATCTCATTATCCTTGTTCAACTATCCGAACACGATAATTGCTATATTAATGCCTTGGGCTTGTGTGATTCTCGGGAAGCCCTCCTTAAGGTGCGGGTTTTCGTCGAACCGAGTTTTTCTTCGGTTTTTCTTGGCGCTGTGTCGGGTTCGACGATCGTCGAGCGGAGCTCGACGATTGTGTTCCTTTTCTTGGCGCTGTGTAGGGTTCGACGATCGTCGAGCAGAGCTCGACGATTGTGTTCCTTTTCTTGGCGCTGTGTCGGGTTCGACGAATGTCGAGCGGATCTCGACGATTGTGTTCCCTTTTACTGAGCGCTGTTTCGAGTTCAACGATCGTCGAGCGACGATTGTCATTTTTTTCCTGGATGCGTATTGAGGTCCACGATCATCGAGCTCGACGAATCTTCGAGCAGAGCTTGTTGTAGGTCTGGCCCTGCATGTTGAGTTCGACGATCTTCGAATTGAGTTCGACGATCAGGCCCTGCTTTCGGCGTTCGATGATTTTCGAACAGAATTCGTGCGTAATACCCTTGATGTACTCGAGTAAGTGCCCTTGTACTCGAGTAGTTTTCCCGTGCTGTACTCGTGTAATTCCCTTGGTGCTCGAGTACTCCTTCTCTGTTACTCGAGTAAATGTAATGAACTACTCGGGTAGGTTTCTGTTACTCGAGTAGTTGTGATGAGCTACACGAGTAGGCCTTCTGTCACTCGAGTAGTTGTATTGAACTACTCGAGTAGGTCTTCGGTACTCGAGTGGTTGTATTGAACTACTCGAGTAGGTTTTTGTCTGGTACTCGAGTAACCCCTTTCCCTCTGCTTCGGGAAAACCGGTTCAGCTGAAACCGATTTATTTTGCTGTTTTTCTTGTTGTCACGTTTGGTATAAAAACCTTCTTCATCTTCTTCATCCTCTCCGATTATTTTCCTCCCGATCCAGAGCGGCGTGAGAGAGAAAGAGGTTGTCCGTCCTTAATCCTTTCGGTGGCCGTTGACGGTGCTCCGGTGTTCGGAATTTCAAACCGATTGTAGATCTGGAAAGCTCTCGTCGAGAGCTGCGCCCTAGTGGCAATTTCTTCCCCGTTTCTTGAGATTTTATCATTAGGGTTTTTCAGACCTAATCCCCTTTTCAACTTTTTTATCTAGATTTCAACTCCTCCCGCAGTCTTTTGCCCCGATCTACGACGTGGAGCGATTCAGAGGACTTTTCCGGTAAAACCAAGGCAAGTGGTGGTTTTCCCCTCGTTTCTCTTTGTCCGATCTGATGGTAACGACTATACTTTCATGTTCTTTAAATTTTCTGCGCTTATTCTTCCAAATCATGGTTATGATTAATTATTTCAGCGATCTTTTGTTGTTGTAAGCGTTTGTTTCGGGAAGCCTGATTTTGTCTGGTTTTGGTTAATTGTTCCTAGTGTGTCTTAGTGATGGCTATGCCTGTTTCAGCTTTCGTTATTTAGCGCGTTAGGATTTATCTATGACTGTAAATTGCTCCTAGAGGTTGATTAACCGCGTCTTGAGTTCGGTAATGTCAAGTAGAATCTGTCGAGCCAAACCTCGAGATATTTGTGTTGTGGTTTCTTTGGGTTTCATGAATGCGAGAGTTAGTGGACGATTCCACCTCCGCAGTGTTTGCTACCTTCATTAGTGCCCTGTGGAAGTCTACCTGGTTTTTGGATATCTGCGGTGTATGGTGGAGAGTATGAGACTCCCTCGCAGTTAGACGGATTGTATATCCATTTTGTTTTTGGGTGGTGTGTCCAAGAGTGACCACTTCGCCAGTATTTTTGGTTGGTTTGTCCAAGAGTGACGACTTCGCCGTGTTTTTGGGTAGAGTCGAGCACAGATGCCTAATAAAGGTTTGTATTCTCTTTCTTGTGAAATATTCATGTAGTCACCTTATAGCCTTGTGCGTCTGGTGTACTCTTATGGAACGTGACAAATCACGTAGGAGTTCTTTTCCTATTGATGCCCTGTTTTCTTTTGTACTTTACTTCAGTGTTTTTGGTCTTGGGTTGGTACCACTGTTAAACTTTGCTTATTTTGGCTTATTACTTCTCCTGCTACTATTTGTACCTTCTTGCTGAGGTGTTCTGTCTTTGGAATGCCACAGGTTCAGAGCAGTAGCAGTTAACAGTGCTGCTTTTGGAGTTTTCTGAGCGGTAGTGTTGGCCGTGGTTGTTGCCTCGTCTTAGCGAGGTAGTTTGTTGTTTATTTAGTTTTACTAGTTCAGACATACTTTTTGTTCGTGGGTTCGTGTCAGTTTGTTGGCGCCCACTGAATTGTTAGTTGTTGATACTTGCTAGCTGCTCATTTCTTTAAATGTGAGTGTGGATTACTTGTTCTCTGGGAGGATTTATGTTAGGAATGCATGTTAGGTATTTTCAACTATAAAATCTACTACTATTACTTCTTGCATTGCATAATTTTGAAACTCTAACATGTTATTTTTAGCGCAGAATAAGACGTTCATTACCTTAGCGTTATTCTTGCAGCGAAGCTTATCAGCTTCATCCCATTTATCCTTGGGTTTTTTTATTAAGACATTTCCTACTACAGTTATAGGAGAGGTGTAGCATGTTTGTTCCATGCCCAAACGTCGATATCAAGAGCTTTTAGAAAGCATCGCATTCAAGATTTCCAATAGTTATAGTCAGTGCCTAAGAATAAGGAAGGTCTACATATACATTGCCCCTCCGAAAATTCATGAGTGTTTTACGCCATTACTCCCGATGGTGAAATCGATTTCGAAGCAACCTTCCCCTGATACTAAGTGTTGGATCTTACGATGCCCTTAGAGGGGGGGGGGGGGTGAATAAGGGTAAATTATTTTTTTAAGCTAAACAAAGTTTACTTAATGAATAAAACAATGCTAGTATAAATTATGAAATGATGACTAATTTTTTCATAAGCAAACTTAAACACCTTGAAATATAGAAAATCTAAAATGTGGCAATTTATGTCAAAAGTACTAAAGATAATACAAGGTGTCTCTATAGAGATAGAGACCAAGGCTTATGAAAAAAAACAATATTCTTTTGTTTTCGCCGGTCCTTCTACCAAGAATCGACAGGCTAAAGCGTATCTCTTCCTAGATCTTGCTACTAGCCTCCCCTAGATCTACCTCGACCTAGGTGTTGCACATAAGGCAATGCTTTCTCCCTAAGCCACACAAAAACTTGGACGCCATGCACAAGATGACGATTTTGCCTAAGCCACACAAGGACTTAGACGTCATGCGCAAGGGGGCGATTTCCCATAAGCCACGCAAGGACTTAGACGCCACGCACAAGGAGTCGATTTCCCCTCTCGATTACAATAGGTTTACAATAGGAATAAAAATAGGACAAATTCATAACTTCTGAATAAAAACACCTTTCAAACAAAGTGCTGATGATGACGATGAATTCAAGCCATGGTTGCTTTGAATGGTGCGTATGTGTCGTCAATCTTTTGCGCTTCGGCCTTCTTGAGAATGTGGAGTAAATCTAGAATTTGGAGCTCTCAGGTTCGTCTAAACAGGAAGGTGCACTCCAGGTAATTAAAGTTGTAATCTCCTAAGAAAATTGAATGGCTTTTAAACATTGGCGATATCGCCTGACGACACTGGGTATCACCACCTGACGATATTGGTAACTGCTGCCACATGTCGCACGAACTCCTCATTTTCACATTGCAGATTCATTGATCATCGAACGTGTACTATCGCCTGGCGATACTGGGTATCGCCAACTGGGGATAGAGATAATTGATATCATGTGTCCCACGAAATCCTGATTTTTGCATTGCTGATTCGTCGAACGTCGTTCATCTTTCATCGAGTGCAGATTCGTCGATCGTCACTGTCGTTTGTGGGCGATACCCAATATCTCCTGACAACATATTCTATACTCCAATGCAGATTCGCCGAACGATGATCGTCGACCGTTGAGCGCAGATTCGTCGATTGTCGAGGGCAGAATTCGCTGTCGCCTGTGTGAGATACCCAATATCACCCGGCGATATCTTTATTGCTCATATGTTCTAACCCGAAACATCACCCAGAAATTATTAGAGCTAGACCTGTGATATCTGCATATCATAAACACCCAAAGATCAAATACAAACGAGATTTGTTATTAGCAAACCAAATAAGCGTGGAACGCAGGCTCCAACATGAGCAATAAAGGGGGATAACCTCTAGGCCGCCAAGCAGGGGCGACAAGACTTTCCATCCAGTAGGAGGCAGACATCAGTAAATGGAGAGACCTGCTTATTTCGTCCGCCAGGTCGCCCAGTGGGCTATCTCTCATCCGCTTGCAGTTCGTGGACTCGATCTCAGTCCGCCCAAGGAGCGTGGACTTGTTACAGCTCTCTGCATAACCATACAGCATTCAGCGGACACATCCCGTCCGCCGCGGGCTATGCTGTAACGCCCCCGATTTTTCGATGATTTTATTTGTTTGGGCAACGTCAGATTTATGACGTCGTGGCATTACTTTTAACGTCGAGGGTTGGATTTGAGTAGTTTTCGACGTGCTCGTCCAGTTTCGTCGCAACCCGAGCATTTTTGGAGTCTCAGCGCGCGATCGAAGTTTTGGGTTTTGTTTTTGTTCGCCGCATGTTTTGGCAGTTAATATCTCGGGAATGGCTCTTAGGATTTTGGTTTTGACTTCACTGTTTTGTCTGTAGCAACAGTTTTCGCCTACGACATGAGTTTCATTTAATTCACCACGTTTGAGCCCTTGTTTTGATCTCATATTCCTTGTTTAACTATCCGAACACGGTAATTGCTATATAAATGCCTTGGGCTTGTGTGATTCTCGGGAAGCCCTCCTTAAAGTGTGGGTTTTCGTCGAACCGAGTTTTTCTTCGGTTTTTCTTTGCGCTGTGTCGGGTTCGACGATCGTCGAGCGGAGCTCGACGATTGTGTTCCTTTTCTTGGCGCTGTGTCGGGTTCGACGATCGTCGAGCAGAGCTCGACGATTGTATTCCTTTTCTTGGTGCTGTGTCGGGTTCGACGAATGTCGAGCGGATCTCGACGATTGTGTTCCCTTTTCCTGAGCGCTGTTTCGAGTTCAATGATCGTCGAGCGACGATTGTAATTTTTTTCATGGATGCGTATTGAGGTCCACGATCATCGAGCTCGACGAATCTTCGAGCAGAGCTTGATGTAGGTCTGGCCCTGCGTGTTGAGTTCGACGATCTTCGAATTGAGTTCGAAGATCAGGCCCTGCTTTCTGTGTTCGACGATTTTCGAACAGAATTCGTGAGTAATCCCTTTGATGTACTCGAGTAAGTGCCCTTGTACTCGAGTAGTTTTCCCGTGCTGTACTCGTGTAATTCCCTTGGTGCTCGAGTACTCCTTCTCTGTTACTCGAGTAAATGTAATGAACTACTCGGGTAGGTTTCTGTTACTCGAGTAGTTGTGATGAGCTACACGAGTAGGCCTTCTGTCACTCGAGTAGTTGTATTGAACTACTCGAGTAGGTCTTCGGTACTCAAGTGGTTGTATTGAACTACTCGAGTAGGTTTTTGTCTGGTACTCGAGTAACCCCTTTCCCTCTGCTTCGGGAAAACCGGTTCAGTTGAACCCGATTTATTTTGCTGTTTTTCTTGTTGTCACCTTTGGTATAAAAACCTTCTTCATCTTCTTCATCCTCTCCGATTATTTTCCTCCCGATCCAGAGCGGCGTGAGCGAGAAAGAGGTTGTCCGTCCTTAATCCTTTCGGTGGCCATTGACGGTGCTCCGGTGTTCGGAATTTCAAACCGATTGTAGATCTGGAAAGCTCTCGTCGAGAGCTGCGCCCTAGTGGCAATTTCTTGCCCGTTTCTTGAGATTTTATCGTTAGGGTTTTTCAGCCCTAATCCCCTTTTCAACTTTTTTATCTAGATTTCAACTCCTCCCGCAGTCTTTTGCCCCGATCTACGACGTGGAGCGATTCAGAGGACTTTTCCGGTAAAACCAAGGCAAGTGGTGGTTTTCCCCTCGTTTCTCTTTGTTCGATCTGATGGTAACGACTATACTTTCATGTTCTTTAAATTTTTTGCGCTTATTCTTCCAAATCATGGTTATGATTAATCGTTTCAGCGATCTTTTGTTGTTGTAAGCTTTTGTTTTGGGAAGCCTAATTTTGTCTGGTTTTGGTTAATTGTTGCTGGTGTGTCTTAGTGATGGCTATGCATGTTTCAGCTTTCGTTATTTAGCGCGTTAGAATTTATCTATGACTGTAAATTGCTCCTAGAGGTTGATCAACCACGTCTTGAGTTCAGTAATGTCAAGTAGAATCTGTCGAGCCAAACCTCGAGATATTTGTGTTGTGGTTTCTTTGGGTTTCTGGAATGCGGGAGTTAGAGGACGATTCCACCTCCGCAGTGTTTGCTACCTTCATTAGTACCCTGTGGAAGTCTACCTGGTTTTTGGATGTCTGCGGTGTATGGTGGAGAGTATGAGACTCCCTCGCAGTTAGACGGATTATATATCCGTTTTGTTTTTGGGTGGTGTGTCCAAGAGTGACCACTTCGCCAGTATTTTTGGTTGGTTTGTCCAAGAGTGACCACTTCGCCGTGTTTTTGGGTAGAGTCGAGCACAGGTTCCTAATAAAGGTTTGTATTCTCTTTCTTGTGAAATATTCATGTAGTCACCTTATAGCCTTGTGCGTCTGGTGTACTCTTATGGAACGTGACAAATCACGTAGGAGTTCTTTTCTTGTTGATGCCCTGTTTTCTTTTGTACTTTACTTCAGTGTTTTTGGTCTTGGGTTGGTACCACTGTTAACCTTTGCTTATTTTGGCTTATTACTTCTCCTGCTACTATTTGTACCTTCTTGCTGAGGTGTTCTGTCTTTGGAATGCCACAGGTTCAGAGCAGTAGCAGTTAGCAGTGCTGGTTTTGGAGTTTTCTGAGTGGCAGTGTTGGCCGTGGTTGTTGCCTCGTCTTAGCGAGGTAGTTTGTTGTTTGTTTAGTTTTACTAGTTCAGACATACTTTTTGTTTGTGTGTTCGTGTCAGTTTGTTGGCACCCACTGAATTGTTAGTTCTTGATACTTGCTAGCTGCTCATTTCTTTAAATGTGAGTGTGGATTACTTGTTCTCTGGGAGGATTTATGTTAGGAATGCATGTTAGGTATTTTCAACTATAAAATCTACTACTATTACTTCTTGCATTGCATAATTTTGAAACTCTAACATGTTATTTTTAGCGACCGTAAAAGCCATCTTTCCTACTATAATAAATTTAGAGTCTTGCATGACATGAGTTGTCCTTTAGGGACGTTTTTACTCATGTAGGATGTTTGAGTTAATCTAATCAAGTATTTTTTCGCAGCGTATAATATATTTTGATTCGTGGACTAGATGAGCCACTAAGCTGAGGGATACGGCTAACTTCTGCACTTAATTGATTTTCCTTAAAATAACTTAAAAAGGAAACTTTCTTCATGATTAGTTTGGTGTCTGCCTGAGCGTCCGCAGTTATCCCCTGCTGACGTGGCATCATGATGCGCATTTTCCCTTACTCTGATAAGCTTTATTTGCGGTGAAAATGCGGGTTGTGACAGTTGGTATCAGAGGGAGGTTGCTTGACTATTTGTCGGGCAACCTTTCCTTGTTGGTATTAGGTGTTTAGCATCATATCATACACACACTGATATGTCATCAGCACGTCTTTGCTGAAGCACGAACACTACACTCATAACATAACATGAAGTATACAGGGCATATTATGTAGTATGAGATGCATAATATGTGTCTGAATATGGATCCACCATATGGGCAACATGTGAGAGTTATGTAGTATGAGATGCATAACCTCACCACATGAATGCGACTAGCACGTTTCTTTTTCGTTGCATGAGAATGTCATGTAGTATGGGATGCATAACATTTTGATGTGTACGCTGCTCATAACATGCATTAGGGCCTTTTTAGAATGCATAGCACAATCATGCATAGCATAACATTGCATAAGCACAATGTGCCAAGCTAAAGATTTGCGGGATGACATATGTACACACATGGTTTCAAATCAGAAAAAGAATAAAGAATACATGCATTCATGTCATAGGCACAAGAGTCAATAGGATGAGAGGATATCATCCTAAGTAGGACATAACATCATTATAAAATCCCAGAGCAAGTTGCAGCATAAGCAAGTGTCTTTTAAGTATGGTCTGAACCAGGTGTGTGGCTTTGTTGTAAGCTAGGATTTTGATGAGTTGTTCGTTTGCCTTTTTAGGAATGCCGCCAAAGCATCCTGCGACGAGGTCGACTCCCCAGTCGGAGTGTGAGTCATCGTGTGCGCATAGTGATGTGATTATCGAGAGTCTGCATCAGAGCAATGAGGCTCTGTCGAGACTAGTGGTAGCGATGCAATCGCAAATTGAGTCTTTGTTGTCTGCCGCTCCCGCACAGCAACCTTTAGCGCAAGAGCCCGCCTCGGGCCAAGCCGTGCCCGATACCCCTGCTCCTCTGGTGCCCCCGATGGCGATACCACAAGAAATGAATTTCATATCGCACTTCCAGCGGTTGGGGCCTCCCACTTTCTACGGGAGTGCTGACTTTGTGATTATAGATGATTGGATCATCTCCATTGAGGAGATGTTTTCGTATTCTGGAATTCTAGAAGCCCAGAAGGTGATGATTGCAGCCTATCAGTTAAAAGGTCTGGCGAAGAGTTGGTGGATTCGGGAAAGAGAGGGTCTGAAGGAAGGCTGTACTTGGGAATCTTTTAAGAAGATGCTGCTGAAGAAATTTCTACCCGCGGTCGAACAAGACCGCCTGATGAATAACTTCCTGCATCTAAAGCAGAGACAACTCACCGTGAGCGAGTATGAGATTGAGTTTAGCAAACTGAGCAGGTTTGCTCCTGATTTGGTAACTTCTGAGGAGGGTAGAGTGAAACGTTTCTTGGGAGGATTAAGAAGCGATGTCCAGCAGTTGGCATGCGCTTACCAAGCTGAAAGTTATGCTGAAGCAGTGGAAGCCGCTTTAAAAGTGGAGGCGATTGAAAATGCCAAGAACCACGGTGTTGCGGCAAGGAAGGAGAAAAGAAAAGGTGTTGAGGATGGTAGCTCCAGGGCATCTGGACCTTCTTCGAAGAAGAAAAGTAAGGAAGTGTGTAGCTTCTGTGGTTGTCCTGGCCACCCCTATGAAAGCTACTTCAAGAGGATTGCCACCCTGAAGCTGCAGCAGGTGCATGCCATCCAAGGTGCACCTAAGGGAGAGATTGTGTGCTCGTTCTGTGCAAGGAAGGGTCATGACGTGACTCGCTGCTAGATGAAAGAAAGGATTTGCTTCTAGTGTGGGCAAAATGGACACCAGAAGTCTGCGTGCCCCCAGGCTCAGTCCCCGCTGGAGCCTGCCCCACTTCGAGCTCTGCCGCCGCCACCAAACCTGGATAAAGGAAAGGGAAAGCTGAACGTGATGACCAGCGAGGAATATCAAACCTCTATGGAAGTGATATCAGGTTAGCCTCAGTTTAATTTATCCTTATTAATTATCACTGTTGCTCTAGCTGTCGTTCGTTTAGTTATGTATGTTACGATTTTAGGGGAGTTTAAGGTGCGGAATAGGTGGGCTCGCATTCTTTTCGATTCAGGTGCCACCCATTCCTTTGTGGCCCGGAGATTTGTTGATAAACATCGCCTGAGTGTGGAACACTTGGGAGTCTCCTTCAATGTCAAGCTCCCTTCCGATGATTTTGTGATATCTAACCAAGGAGTTCTGAGATGCTCTATTTAGCTTGGCAATTTTCTGGCCTTTACGGATCTGATGATTTTGGAACTGTCTGATTTTGATGTGATTCTGGGCATGGACTGGCTGTCCAAGTACGATGCGGTCATCCAGTGCAAGGCTAAGCGATTGGATTTCAGAATGGACCACAGACAACCTATGAGCGTCTATGGATTTCAGGACAGAGTTTCTCCTGTAATTTCTGCGGTACGTGCTTGTCGTCCTATAGAGTCTGGTTGCGAGTCGTTTTTGGTTTTTATTTCTGCTATGGAAACAGCTTTTGTTACACTACATCTTGAGGATGTCTCAGTGGTGCGAGAGTTTCCAGATGTTTTCCTGATAGTCTTCCAGGACTTCCTCCAGAAAGGGAGATAGAGTTTGTGATAGACCTCGAACCAGATACTCGTCCTATTGCTAAAGCACCGTACCGTATGGCTCCGCTTGAGTTGGACGAGTTGCGTACTCAGCTCGATGAGTTGCTGAAATGTGGTTTTATTAGACCAAGTGCTTCTCCATGGGGTGCTCCTGTTTTGTTCATCAAGAATAAAGATGGATCGATGAGACTTTGCATCGATTATAGGGAATTGAACAAGGTAACAATTAAGAATAGATATCCCCGAACCGCTTTTCGTTCTCGGCATGGACATTATGAGTTTTTGGTGATGTCTTTTGGTTTAACCAATGCACCCTCTGCTTTCATGGATTTGATGAATCAGGTGTTTAAGGATTTCTTGGACCGGTTTGTTATTGTATTCATAGATGATGTCTTGGTGTATTCCCACAATATTGAGGAGCATACTCAGCATTTGCGTCTGGTTCTGTCGACCCTGAGGGAGCATAAGTTGTATGCGAAGTTGAGCAAGTGTGAGTTCTGGCTACCTCAGGTGTCCTTTCTGGGTCATGTGGTAAGCAAGGACGGTATTTCTGTAGACCCGACCAATATTTCTGCTGTAATGGAATGGGAGAGACCTTCTACACCTAAGTAGATTAAGAGTTTCTTAGGCCTAGCCGGCTATTATAAAAGATTCGTGGAAGGATTTTCGGTGTTGTCTGCTCGTCTAACTAGACTTACTCAGAAGAATACTGATTTCATTTTGAGTAATAAGTGCGAAGAGGCTTTTCAAGAGCTGAAGAAAAGATTATGTACTGCTCCAATTTTAACCTTACCTACTGAAAGAGTTGAGTATGCTGTGTATGTTGATGCGTCACATGTCGGACTTTGTTGGATCCCTAGTTGATTTGGGCTAGGTTCACTGACTTAAGATGTGACCCAACCTGTATAGCCAGGGTCAAGTTTGTGTCCTAGAGTCTAGGACAAGTCCTTAGGTTCACTTTCAGATGGACCAGCTATCAACAAGACCATCAGAGACTCCAGAATTAAAGGTTTTCAAGACTAAGTAAGATGAGTTCGACATTCGTCAAACTCAGCTCGACGAAAGGTGTTCTGTGCTCGACGATCGTGAGACAATTCTTATTGCTGAGCTCGACGATCCTTTTTCTCTGTTCGACAAATGTTGAGGTTCTACATCAAGCTAAAGTCAGGACAACTTCAAAATTTTTCTAAGTACAGCTTCAAGCTTCGGTCGACGAATTAGATTCAGAGCTCGACGAACTTGGACCTCAAGTTCTCGACTTCTCAGGTCGACGAAGTCAGCTTCTCAGGTCGATGAATTAAGTACTCTACTCGACGATTTCTGAATTCAGAGGATCTGTGTCGACACTTAGGGCATGTGTCGACACCAGACAATTCATGTCGACACCAGAAGATTTGTGTCGACACCAGGATATCAGTCAACACCAATTTATGTCGACACCAGAAGATTTGAGTCGACACCAAGATCAATCAGTCGACACTAACTTATGTCGACACTGAATATCAGTAGATGCAGAATATTTGGCTAAGTCCACAATCTTTCTCAGCTCGACGAATGATGAATCTCTGTTCGATGAATGAAGATTGTCTGGTCGACGAACTCTCTCAAGCTCAGCTCGACGAACTCAAGCTCAGCTCGACGAACTCAAACTCAGCTCAACGAAATGTGTTCTTCGTTCGACGATTCCAGATTAGGTCTTCTTCAGTTTCCCGTCCCGTTTCTTGGCGATGATTCCTGAACAATTAATGTCAGATCTTCTCGGAATGTTACCGTTGGAACGCGCATTAACTATGGACTATTTCATGCCGTTTTTCCATGGGACAGTTGGGGAAATCATTGATTGCCGCTTCCTTTCAAGGCCCACTGCAATTACTACTCAACATTCGAATTTCGAATGTTCTTAGTTAGTCTAAGTCAGAAAAGAAAGGATCAAGTACTATCAGATAGTAATACAGATAAGCGACACAGTCACACACTGCAAGCGATACAGACAATCAGACATACACTTAGATTGCACAGAAGAACAACCATACTCAAATCAAAAGTTCTACTGCAATCAGCCTCAACCAGAGAACATCTTCAAGAAGAAGAAGAAGAAGAAGAACAACCAATTACTATCAAGAGTCTTCTTCTGTCAATTCTCAGGATAACTTCAAAGGACAACAAATTTCAATCTGTCAAAGAAGTTCCTGAAGCATCTCTGGTCCAGGCACTCTAGGTCTTTGAAGACCTATCACCCTGAAGCAGTGCTCTAGTTTTCCTGATCTCAGGGGGAGCAAGCTGCTGACATCAATCCATAGTCTTCTCAGTTGCTTTTGAGAAAGAGAAGACACCATCACCCTTATTTCCAATTCCTGTACAGGGTTTTAATTCCCTTCAAAATTATTCTGGTTGCAAGTCTCCTTCCAAAAGACTTGAGGTTTTGGTTTTTGAGCACCTGAACAAAAGCTCATTGGTGTCAGGCACCTGATCAAAAACCTGAGTGGATTCCTACCACGGTGGTAGAAGAGTGGATGTACCCAGGTTGGGGAACCACTATAAAATTTCTTGTGTTGTCTGGTTGCCCTTTTCTTTTGTTTTGGCTGTGCTCTGTGATTGCTTAGTTTGCTGTACTTATTTATTTTATTTGCTGACTTGTTCAGTTAGGAATACAACAATAGTTGTAAAGATTTTTTTTAAGAGAGCACAATACTCTATTCACCCCCCTCTAGAGTATATCAGATCCTCCTTGCACTTTCAATTGGTATTAGAGCGAGGTTGGTTAAAATACCACACCTTATTGGTTGTACAGGCTAACACCTGAACCACAAAGATCCCTCTGGTGAGATCTGATTGTTTTGTGTTTGCTATTAAATTTTATTTCTTCACAAGACATGGCCCAAAACAAAGATTATGCAAGTATCAGACCTCCAGTGTGCAATCTTAACAAGTTTGCCATCTGGAAGGCAAGAATCAGGTTATACATGAATTCTATTGATGAGGATATTTTTTCTATTATCTTGACAGGTGTACCTCCAGCACCTGCAGCTACAAGTACCTCAACAAACATGACTGCAGTACCTCCTCTAGAGAATAATGAAGCCTACAAGAAAGCCAAAATGGGAGATGCTAAAGCCATGAATATGTTAGCTCAAACCATGTCAGATGACATATTTCAAAAGGTGGCTGAGTGCACCTCAGCCAAAGCCATTTGGGATTCCCTCAACCAAATGGTAGCTGGTTCAGCAGATGAAAGAAAAGATAGGAGATCCAATCTCATCTCCCTGTATGAAAACTTCAAAAAGGATGAGACAGAATCAATGGCTGAGATGTACAACAGGTTGAGTTCAATCATCAATGAGCTCAAAACTTTGGATAAAGACATCACCTTGATAGAGGTGAATGACAAAATACTGATGTGCTTCCCTAGCTCTTGGGACTCCAGAATCTGGCCAATCAAGGAAGCCAGAAGCCTAAATGACATATCAACTGAATATCTACTAGGCAAATTAAAATCCAATGAGCAGCTGATCAAATCAAGAGAAGTAGCAGAATAGAAGGCAAAAACTCCAGTGAGAAAGGAGCACAACATAGCCTTCAAAGCATCTGAGGACAGTGAGACATCAACTTCCAATGAGGAACTCATGAGCCTCTTTGCAAAGAGATTCTATAAGATGGCAAGGAAGGACTTCAGAAGGAAATCATCCAGGCAGGATGATAAGCCCAAGTATGACAAGACACCAACCAAGGAGGTTGTGTGCTTTGGTTACAGAAAGCCTGGACACTACATCTCAGAATGTCCAGAAAACCAGAAGAAGGACACGAGCAGAGAAAAGGACTCCAGGAGAAAACATAGCAGCAAACCCTCCTCCAACAAATATAAAAAGAAAGACAAGGGATTTGTTGCTGAGACTTGGAGTGACACTGAAGAAGAAACATCCCCTTCCAGTTCAAGTGAAGAAGAGGAAGAAGCAAGATCCAAGGAGGTTTGCCTAATGGCAATTGATGCCTCCAGGAGCTATTCTGGATCAGAAGAAGAATCAGAAGAAGAAGCAGCCTCAGACTCAGAGGCAGATCAGGTTATTTCCAGTTTTGATTTTAATTCTGATTCATTTAAGACTGAATTCAAAACTATGTGCTTAGACTTAATCAATTCAGAAAAGGAAATAAAAACTCTTAGAGAAAGATTATGTAATCTTGAATCAGTTAACTCAGAAAACATAAAGCTAACAGACCAATTAACCCTAGCAAATGAACAAATAATTAAATTAAAATCTGAATTATATGAGGCCAAACAACTTGAGCAATCTCTTAATGGGAGAAGTATCAAGCTGATGGACATAACAAGCACAGTGAATGCTAGATTAAATGACAAGCTGGGCTTGGGTGCTTCATCAAGTTTATCCCCCATAATTAAGAAAAATATATTTACAACCCCCATCAAATTTATTTCTGCCAAGGGAAAGGAAAATATAATAGATAAACCAATGTCAGAAAACAACTCAAAACCCCTAGACAAGAGAAACAGAAAACAGAAAATAGTTAATAAAAACAAAGTTCAGCAGCATTCGTCGAACTCAGATCGATGAAATGTGGCCAGTTCGTCGAACCCAGATCGACGAATGCTGAACACAAACTTCAGGTATAACAATTCGTTTAACTGCGATCGACGAACTGTGTATGGTTCATCGAGCAGAGGTCGACAAACTTGGGGCGCAGAAAATGACTATTGTCATTCTCTGAGCAGAGATCAGCGATCTCATCCCTATTCGTCGAACTCTGGTCGACGAACTTACAACAATTCGTCGAACCCAGAAAGACCAAACTTAAACCATTTCTCTTACAGAAACTCTAAGCCAACTAATAAGACATTTAATCCAGTAGCGGATTGGGTAATTACACTTAGGAGATATCACCCCTTAGGTTATAAATCTCAACCTGCTTTATCAGTTATTTCCAGCTTTACTTTTCAACAAAATAAAGGACCCAAGGTAACCTGGGTCAAGAACAATTGAATTTTGTTTTTCTTTGCAGGTACATGTGAAGAGCTATCCAAGGGTTAGTCAAACTTGGTACTTGGACAGTGGTTGCTCCAAGCACATGACAGGCAGCAAGGGCAATCTATCCAATTACAAGCCCAAACTAGGACCAAAGGTGATTTTTGGAGATTCCAACAGTGGTCAATCAGAAGGATATGGGACATTGAAGATTGGATCAGTGACTTTCAAGAAAGTAACTTATGTAAGAGGACTCAAACATAACCTAATATCCATAAGTCAATTATGTGATGAAGGTTATCAGGTACACTTTAACTCTACCTCTTGTTCTATTATTAATAATGAAAACCAAACTGTTTTAATTGGACTTAGACAAGACAACATATATCTAGTAGATTTTATTTCTGTCACAACTGATGTTTGTTTGCTCAATATCACTAGTAACCAAAATGAGTAATAGCATAAAAGATTAGGGCATGTAAACCTTAAGAATATATCTAGGTTATCTAAAGACAACCTTGTTAAAGGTTTACCTTCTGGCCCCTACAAGAAGAAAATCCTATGCAGGGCTTGTCAATTAGGCAAGCAAACTAAAACTAGCTTTAAATCCATTAATAAAAGTGATTCACCTAGGATATTGTATTTGCTTCATGTCGATCTATTTGGACCCATTGCAGTACAAAGCCTAGGAGGGAAGTCTTATACTTTAGTGATTGTTGATGACTTCTCTAGATTCAGTTGGGTAGCCTTTCTGAGAGCTAAGTTAGATACATTCAAGGTTCTTACAGATTTTCTCAGGACCATACAGATTGAGTTCTCTACTCATGTTTCATTGATCAGAAGTGATCATGGCACAGAGTTTGAGTCTGTTCTTATGCATGAGTTCTGTGAGAAGGAAGGTATCAGGCAGTGCTTCTCAGCTCCTAGAACTCCCCAACAAAATGGGGTTGTTGAAAGGAAAAATACGACACTCATTGAATCTGCAGGTACATTATTAGCAGATGCTTACATGCCTCTATCCTTTTGGGCAGAAGCTGTAAATACTGCTAATTATGTCCTGAATAGAAGTCTTATACATAACCTGAAAAATAAGACCCCCTATGAATTGCTTAAAGGGAAGAAACCTAAAATCACATACTTTAAAGTTTTTGGCTGCATTTGTTACATTCACACAAATAACAAGAGATACATTAGAAAGTTTGAGGCTAAGGCTGAAGAAGGGATTTTTCTAAGATACTCCCAAGTAAGCAAGGCCTATAGGGTGTTTAATAAATCATCTCTTAAAATTGAAGAATCTGTTCATGTATCTTTTGATGAAGCTAACATGTCTTACAAGGAGAAAGAGATTTCTACCAATAGCTTTTTGCAGGTTCCACAACTGTGTGAGTCTATGGATGGACTAAACCTTACCCAAGAGGTATCAACTCATCCTACTCCACAGGTTGCAGAAGACAGTGAAGAAGAAATTCAAGTGGAAGTGGCTGAACTTCCCTCAATAACTAGTACCATTCCTCAAGAGGAATAAATTACAGAAGCTGTTGCTCAACAAACTCCACCAACTGATCTTGTCACACTTAGAGATCACCACAGATCTCAAGTGATTGGAGACATTTCAGTAGGTGTACAGACAAGGCATCAACTCAACCAAGACTTGATGCATGCCTGTTTTCTCTCTTAAATTGAACCTCTCACCATTCATGAAGCAGAGCAAGATCCCCACTGGATCATTGCAATGCAAGAGGAACTAAATCAGTTTGAGAGATATAGAGTTTGGGATTTGGTTCTAAGACCCCATAACTACCCAGTTATTGGAACCAAATGGTTCTACAGGAACAAGTTGGATGCTCAAGGCAACATAGTGAGAAACAAGGCTAGGCTTGTTGCTCAAGGCTACAGGCAAGAGGAAGGAATTGATTATGACCAAACCTTTGCCCTTGTTGCAAGGTTAGAGGCCATAAGAATCTTCCTTGCCTATGTAGCTCACATGAGATTCAAAGTCTTCCAAATGGATGTCAAGAGTGCATTCTTGAATGGAGTGCTTCAAGAAGAGGTTTATGTAGAACAACCTCCAAGTTTTATCTCTCTAACTCAACCCTCTTTTGTATTTAAGTTGCATAAAGCTCTCTGTGGTTTAAAGCAAGCTCCAAGATCTTGGTATGAAACCTTAGCAAGCTTTCTTTTAGAGCATAAATTTACAAGAGGAACCATAGATAAAACTCTTTTCACTAGAAGTCATAAGGACCAAATACTGTTAGTACAAATATATGTGGATGACATCATTTTTGGGTCTACTGATCCCAAATTATGCAAGAGGTTTGCTGACCTCATGCATTCTAAATTTGAGATGAGTAGCATGGGTGAGCTTTCCTACTTCCTTGGTCTCCAAGTGAAGCAGCTCCCTGATGGTATCTTCCTCTCCCAAGCTAAGTATGCTAAAGAGCTTATTAAAAAGTTTGGGATGAGTGATGCTTCAGGAATGAAAACCCCTATGACTACTAATGCTATTGTGGATTCTGATGAAGCAGGCAAACCAGTAGATCAGAAGCATTATAGGGCAATTGTTGGATCCCTATTATACCTAACAGCTAGCAGACCTGATATAATGTTTGCCACATGTCTTTGTGCTAGGTTCCAAGTGAACCCTAAAGAATATCACCTTATTTTCCTAAAAAGAATTTTGAGATATATAAAGAGTTATCCTAATCCAGGACTCTGGTATCCTGTAGAGTCAGAGTTTGAGTTAACTGGATACTCAGATGCTGACTATGCTGGATGTAGAGTGGACAGGAAAAGTACCTCTAGAACTTGCCAGTTCCTGGGTATGAGACTTGTCTCCTGGTTTTGTAAAAAGCAGACATCTGTGTCTACATCAACTACAGAAGCAGAATACATGGTTGCTGGCAGCTGCTGTTCACAAATGCTATGGATACAAAACTAACTCCTAAACTATGGTATCAACTTAAATAATTCAACATTATTTTGTGATAATACTAGTGCTATTGCTATAGCACAGAATCCAGTTCACCATTCTAGGACTAAGCATATTGAAATAAGACATCATTTCATTAGAGATAATGTAGACAAAAAAAATATTAACTTTATCCATATTCCTACTGATTTACAGAGAGCAGACATTTTCACCAAGCCATTGGATGAGAAAACTCATCTGTTCTTTATAAATCAATTGGGAATGATTAATGGAGAGGAGTTAACTTAGTTTCTGTCTGCATTCGACGAATTTTCTAGAGTTCGTCGAACGGAGTTCGATGAATTAGGGAAAGTTTGAGAGATTCTCGTCGAACGGAGATCGACAAATTCTCTGTGTGTGGAAACAATTTTCGTCGACCGGAGATTGACGGACTTTGCTTCAGAAGATATTTCGTCGAACGGAGTTCGACGAACTATGTTCGATTCTTCTGGATGAGATCGACGAATTATTTATCCATAATTTATTTCGCCGACCTCAGTTCGAAGAATTGTTTCTTTTTCGTGGAACGGAGTTTGTCGATTCATATTCTGAAAATCTTATATCTAGGTTTTCTTCGATCTCCGTCCCGCGCTTTCAGTTCTTTTGCTCTTGATCGCCGTTTTTCTCTGTGTCTTTCTTGCAGGTCATCAATGGCGATTCCCACAGGAGCTTTGGCGACAATGAAATTTGATACTGGTTTTGATATGGACTTCGATTCTTTCCAACATTCTGACAACATATTTCTTTATATTCTGGAACTGCTGGAAGAACTCCATCTCAAGGATTTCATGACCAGAAGGATTAAACTCCATGGAACGGAAATCAGAGAATGGGTATATACATCTACAGTTTCTGAGGAAAATGTTCTGACCGGATCTATCGGGAGTACTGCTGATCCGCTATCTCCCGCAATTCTTTCTGAAATATTTGGATTAGTAAATGGAGAAGATGACATGGAAATGGATTCTGAAGAATTCGGTGATATGCTGAAGTTAATGGGGTTTTCAGGAAGCAACCCTAACAAGCTGTTGAAGAAGAAACTGTCCGCCGCCTACCAGATCCTGGCGAACATTGTAGGGAAAGTGCTGATGGGCAAGCACTCAGCGCACGACTACATCAGCCGCTACCAATTCCTGGTTATGTGCGCCGTGGTGAACAAGAGACATGTCAATTGGGGTACAATCTTCTTTGAGTTAATCAAGAAAGAGAACAGTAAGAAAGAGGTCTGCTTCGGTAGAATTTTGGGAATTTTTCTTCAAGAGAAGGCTGGTAAATTAATGGTATCCCCGACCATTTTCATCAATGCCAGCAAGCACCTCACCCGCGCCTTGTTTGGTAGATGGGAGAGGACTATCTCCAAGCCCTCCAAGGCTTCCTCCTCTTCCATCCCAGCTTCTGAGAGCACCAGGGCTGTAAAATCCACTCCCTTCCCAGCTAAAGAGGTCATTCCATCTCCACCATCTCTTCCAGCACCCCTTCCACCAAAACAGCCTCCTCATGTGCCTACTCCACCTCCATCTCCACCTCTAGACATCACCAATATCCCAACACCTCCAGCTTCACCTCATGACACCCATATTCCTACACCTCCTCAGTCTCCACTTCCCCCTCATTTGTCAACCATTCCATCTTACAACATACCAACAAACACTATCATGCCAGATGCCCCCATTCCATCTGTTACTCCACCTTCCATTCCATTCTCTTCCCCTTCCCCATTTGATCCATATACCATCATATCCTTGCTCACTCCTCTCATCAAATCTCTCATCCAAGAGGCTATTACACCTTTTGTGACCTCTATCCATTCTTTATCTGCCCAGATTTCTAACCTATCTGCTGCCCCTCTTCATTCAGGGGCCTGGCTCCAGGTCTTCCTGAACCCAGGCAGGGGGAGATGCTCTATGATGAAGCTGCAGCAGATGCAGATACATCAGCAGCAGCAACAACAAATTTCTGATGTACAGAAAGCTGACAGTCCAAAAAGACCCCTCTCTCCTCCAATTCCTTTTGAAGATCCTAAAACTGCTAATACTGCAAAAATGGCCAGATTCCAGGAGTTAATTGGCTTATCTCTGATTAATAAAGCCAAGGATGAAGACAAAGATACATCTGGACTTACAACAATGTCAAAGTACAGAAAAGAAGAGCTGAAAAGGTTTGATAAAGGAAACAAGCTATTCAATGTTGATGACTATATGAAACTCCATCCAGAAGCAGTTGTCCCCAGATCTACATCATTGAATATTATTGGTGCAGCTGATATGACTATAACAAAGGCTCAGGCTTCAGATCCAAAGAGATAAATCATTTTCAAAAAGCCAGGAGAAAAGAAAATTGAAGACAAACCTTTGCAAAAGAAGAAGAAGTAATTCTTTGTTTTGGTTTAATTTCTTTCTGCTTTTTCTTTCAGAACTATGCTTTTTGTTTAAACAAAGCTGTGTATATATATATCTGCTGCATGTATTGGTAATTCTCTGCCAGATATATTTCTTTTCTTGCTTTGTTTTTCTGGTTGTTTCTGTTTTGTCTCTATTAGTGACCTCACCCAAATAGGGGGAGATTGTTGGACCCTAGTTGATTTGGGCTAGGTTCACTGACTTAGGATGTGACCCAACCTGTATAGCCAGGGTCAAGTTTGTGTCCTAGAGTCTATGCCAAGTCCTTAGGTTCACTTTTAGATGGACCAGCTATCAACAAGACCATCAGAGACTCCAGAATTAGAGGTTTTCAAGACTAATTAAGATGAGTTCGACATTCGTCGAACTCAGCTCGATGAAAGGTGTTCTGTGCTCGACGATCGTGAGACAATTCTTAGTGCTGAGCTCGACGATCCTTGTTATCTGCTCGACGAATGTTGAGGTTCTACATCAAGCTAAAGTCAGGACAACTTCAAAATTTTTCTAAGTACAGCTTCGAGCTTCGGTCGACGAATTAGATTCTGAGCTCGACAAACTTGGACCTCAAGTTCTCGACTTCTCAGGTCGACGAAGTCAGCTTCTCAGGTCGATGAATCAAGTACTCTACTCGACGATTTCTCAATTCAGAGGATCTGTGTCAACACTTAGGACATGTGTCGACACCAGACAATTCATGTCGACACTAGAAGATTTGTGTCGACACTAGGATATCAGTCAACACCAATTTATGTCGACACCAGAAGATTTGAGTCGACACCAAGATCAATTAGTCGACACTAACTTATGTCGACACTGAATATCAGCAGATGCAGAATATTTGGCTAAGTCCACATTCTTTCTCAGCTCGACGAATGATGAATCTCTGTTCGACGAATGAAGATTGTCTGGTCGACGAACTCTCTCAAGCTCAGCTTGACGAACTCAAGCTCATCTCGACGAACTCAAACTCAGCTCGACGAATTGTGTTCTTCGTTCGACGATTCCAGATTAGGTCTTCTTCAGTTTCCCGTCCCGTTTCTTCGCGATGATTCCTGAACAATTAATGCCAGATCTTCTCGGAATGTTACCGTTGGAACGCGCATTAACTATGGACTATTTCATGCCGTTTTTCCATGGGATAGTTGGGGAAATCATTGATTGCCGCTTCCTTTTAAGGCCGACTGCAATTACTGCTCAACATTCGAATTTCGAATGTTCTTAGTCAGTCTAAGTCAGAAAAGAAAGGATCAAATACTATCAGATAGTAATACAGAGAAGCGACACAGTCACACACTGCAAGCGATACATACAATTAGACAGATACTTATATTGCACAGAAGAACAACCATACTCAAATCAAAAGTTCTACTGCAATCAGCCTCAACCAGAGAACATCTTCAAGAAGAAGAAGAACAACCAATCACTATCAAGAGTCTTCTTTTGTCAATTCTCAGGACAACTTCAAAGGACAACAAATTTCAATCTGTCAAGGAAGTTCCTGAAGCATCTCTAGTCCAGGCACTCTAGGTATTTGAAGACCTATCACCCTGAAGCAGTGCTCCAGTTTTCCTGATCTCAGGGGGAGCAAGCTGCTGACATCAATCCGCAGTCTTCTCAGTTGCTTTTGAGAATTTGAAGACACCATCACCGTTATTTCCAATTCCTGTACAGGGTTTTAATTCCCTTCAAAATTATTCTGGTTGCAAGTCTCCTTCCAAAAGACTTGAGGTTTTTGTTTTTGAGCACCTGAACAAAAGCTCATTGGTGTCAGACACCTGATCAAAAACCTGAGTGGATTCCTACCAGGGTGGTAGAAGAGTGGATGTAACCAGGTTGGGGAACCGCTATAAAATTTCTTGTGTCGTCGGGTTGCCCTTTTCTTTTGTTTTGGCTGTGCTCTGTGATTGCTTAGTTTGCTGTGCTTATTTATTTTATTTGCTGACTTGTTGACTTAGGAATACAACAATAGTTGTAAAGATTTTTTTTAAGAGAGCACAATACTCTATTCACCCCCCCCCCCCCCTCTAGAGTATATCAGATCCACCTTGCACTTTCAGACTTGGTTGTGTTTTAATGCAAGATGGCAAGGTGATCGTGTATGGATTGAGACAACTAAAGACCCATGAGAGAAACTATCCTACACACGATTTGGAGTTTGCTGCCGTAATTTATGCGCTGAAGCTTTGGAGACACTTATTGTATGGCGTGCTGTGCAAGATCTATACGGATCATAAGAGTTTGAAGTACGTATTCACTCAGAAGGAACTAAATCTGCGCTAGTGTCGGTGGTTAGAATATGTGGCGGATTATGAAGTGGAAATTCTTTATCACCCGAGAATGGCTAATGTAGTAGCCGATTCCTTAAGTAGAAAGACCGCTAAGATTTTTAATCTGTCGGTGCAGTCCTTGATAGAAGAATTTTTGTTGATGGATATTGAGGTTGGGAGTAGTACTGTGCCTGCTAGTCTAGAAGCAGAAGAACCCTCTTGGATTTCCCTTACTCGAGCACATCAGAAGGATGATCCTGATTTGCTGCACCTCCGGAATAGAACTTTGAAGGGAGAGCTACCCGATTTCTCTGTGGACGAGTTGGACACCCGATTTCTTGATGGTTATGCATGTTTTAGCTTTCGTTATTTAGCGCGTTAGAATTTATCTATGACTGTAAATTGCTCCTAGAGGTTGATCAACCGCGTCTTGAGTTCGGTAATTTCAAGTAGAATCTGTCGAGCCAAACCTCGAGATATTTGTGTTGTGGTTTCTTTGGGTTTCTGGAATGCGGGTGTTAGTGGACGATTACACCTCCGCAGTGTTTGCTACCTTCATTAGTGCCCTGTGGAAGTCTACCTGGTTTTTGGATGTCTGCGGTTTATGGTGGAGAGTATGGGACTCCCTCAAAGTTAGACAGATTATATATCCGTTTTGTTTTTGGGTGGTGTGTCCAAGAGTGACCACTTCGCCAGTATTTTTGGGTGGTGTGTCCAACAGTGACCACTTCGCCGTGTTTTTTGGGTAGAGTCGACCACAGGTGCCTAATAAAGGTTTGTATTCTCTTTCTTGTGAAATATTCATGTAGTCACCTTATAGCCTTGTGTGTCTGGTGTACTCTTGTGGAACGTGACAAATCACGTAGGAGTTCTTTTCATGTTGATGCCCTGTTTTCTTTTGTACTTTACTTCAGTGTTTTTGGTCTTGGGTTGGGACCCCTGTTGACCTTTGCTTATTTTGGCTTATTACTTCTCCTGCCACTATTTGTACCTTCTTGCTTAGGTGTTCTGTCTTTGGAATGCCTCAGGTTCTGTTGGATCCCTAGTTGATTTGGGCTAGGTCCACTGACTTAGGATGTGATCCATCATGTATAGTCTGGGTCAAGTTTATGTATTAGAGTCTAGGACAGTCCTCTATCTCAACTTCAGATGGACCAGCCTTCCTCAAGACCATCAGGAACTCCAGATCTATCAGTTTTTCAGACTAAGTGAAATGAGTTCGACATTCGTCAAACTCAGCTCGACGAAGGGAGTTCTGCGCTCGACGATCGTGAGACAATTCGTAGTGCTGAGCTCGACGAACTATGTTCTTTGTTCGACGAACACCAGGATTCTACTTCAAGCATTATCAGGACTACTTCAGAATTTCTCTAAGTCCAACTTCAAGCTTTGGTCGACGAATTACTTTCTGAGCTCGACGAACTTGGACCTCAAGTTCTCAGATTCTCAGGTCGACGACTTCAGTTCTCAGCTCGACGAATTTAGTTCTCTGCTCAATGAATAAAGATTGTCTGATATTGAAGATTGTATGTTCAACGAATGAAGACTGTCAGCTCGAAGAACTCAGCTCAGCTCGACGAACTCAGCTTAGCTCGACGAACTCAGGCTCAACTCGACGAACTCAAAACTCAGTTCGACGAATTATGTTCTTCGGTCGACGATTCCAGACTAGGTCTTCTTCCGTTCCCGTCTCATTCCATGGCGCTGATTCCTGAACATTTAATGGCAGTTCTTCCCAGAATACTACCGTTAGAATGCGAAGTTAATCCTGGATTATTACATGTCATTTTCCCATGGAAACAGTTGGGGAAATAATTAATTGCTGCTTCCTTTCTAGTCCGTCTGCCATTACTTCTCTATATTCAAAATTCGAATGTTTCTTATGAGACATTGAGATATACAGAAAGAGTCAGTAATACAGTGACATACAAAAAAAAGGACAGACAGTGATTCAGACAATACAGAAAAAGGAATTCATTCTTGGCCCAGAGAGAAACTGATCAAGAAGAAGAAGAAGAAGAACACTACATCAATATCAAGAGTCTTCTTCATCTACTTTTACTCAGGATAACTTCAAAGACAAAACATTCATATCAGTCACAAGAAGTTCCTGGAGACTTTCTCTGGACCAAGAAATCTAGGTCTTTGAAGACCTATCACCCAGAAGCAGTGCTCCAGCATTCTTCCTGATTCATTCTACATCTCAGGGGGAGCAAAGCTGCTAAACAACAATCCACAAGTCTTCTCATTTGACTTAAGAAAGAGAAGACCTCATCACCCTCTCACTCCACCTTTGTACAGGGTTTTAATTCCCTTCAAAATTATTCTGGTTGCAAGTCTCCCTCCAAAAGACTTGAGGGTTTGGTTTTTGGGAACCTGATCAAAACCCCATTGGTGCCAGGACACCTGATCAACCCCTTCCTGCAGTGGATTCCTACCAGGGTGGTAGAAGAGTGGACTACCCAGATTTGGGGAACCACTATAAAATTCTTGTGTCGTCTGGTTGCTTTCTTTTCTTTTTGTTTTCTGGCTTTGCTCTGTGAATGTGATGTGATTAGATAGTTGCTGCATCTTGGTTTATTGTATTTGCTTCCCTGCACACATACCTAAAATACAATAACAGTTGTAAAAGTTTTAAAATCACCAACATACTCTATTCACCCCCCCTCTAGAGTATATCTGATCTAACTAACACCTTTAGGTGGTATCAAGCATACCTCCTGAACTTTCAATTGGTATTAGAGCCAGTTGGTTAAATTACCAGACCTTACAGGTTGGTTGCTATTCAACTAATTCAGTGCTCCAGGTTGGTTAACATACCATACCTGATTGGTTGTACAGGCTAACACCTGAACCCAAAGATCGCTTAGTTAGATCTGTTTGTTTTTATTATGTTATTGGACTTATCCTTCTCACATACATGGCCCAAAATAAGGATTATACAAGCATCAGACCTCCAGTGTGCAATCTTAATAAGTTTGCCATCTGGAAGGAAAGAATTATATTATATATGAACTCCATTGATGACGATATTTTTTCTGTCATTTCAACAGGTGTTCCTCCAGCTCCTGTAACTTTTGCCAGCACATCAACTAATCTGAGTGCAGTACCACCTCCAGACAATACTGAAGCCTATAAGAAAGCCAAGATGGCTGATGCAAAGGCAATGAATATTCTGGCCCAAACAATGTCAGATGACATATTTCAGAAGGTGGCTGAGTGCACCTCAGCCAAGGCCATTTGGGACTCTCTCAACCAAATGGTAGCAGGCTCAGCTGATGAAAGAAAGGATAGGAGATCCAGTCTCATTTCTCTCTATGAGAATTTCAAAAAGGATGAGACAGAATTTGTGGCTGAGATGTACAATAGATTAAGTTCAATCATCAGTGAACTCAAGACTCTTGACAAGGACATCACCTTAACTGAGGTGAATGACAAGATACTGATGTGTTTCCCCAGTTCATGGGATTCCAGAATTTGGCCAATCAAAGAAGCTAGAAACCTCAATGAGATTTCAACAGAATCTCTGTTAGGCAAGCTGAAGTCATATGAGCAGCTTGTCAAATCAAGAGAGGCAGCAGAATAGAAGGAAACTACCCCAGTTAGGAAGGAGCACAGCTTGGCCTTCAAAGCTTCTGAAGACAATGAAACATCTACATCATAGAAGAGTTAATGAGTCTTTTTGCCAAAAGATTCTACAAAATGGCAAGAAAGGACTTTAGAAGAAAATCATCCAGGCAGGATGATAAGCCCAAATATGACAAGACACCAACTAAGGAGGTTGTGTGTTTTGGATGCAGAAAGCCTGGGCACTATATTTCAGAATGCCCAGAGAATCAGAAAAAGGACAAGGGCAGGGACAAGGATTCCAGAAGAAAACAAAGCAGCAGACCCTCCTCCAACAAATATAAAAGGAAAGACAAAGGATTTGTTGCTGAGTCTTGGAGTGACACAGAAGAGGAAACATCCTCCTCCAGCTCTAGTGAAGAAGAGGAAGAAGCCAGATCCAAGGAGGTGTGCCTAATGGCAATAGATGCCTCCAGAAGCAACTGTGGATCAGAAGAGGATTCTGAAGATGAAGGTGCCTCAGACTCAGAGGCTGATCAGGTGATTTCTAGTTTTGATTTCAATTCTGACTTATTTAAAGTAGAATTTAAAACTATGTGCATGGATCTAATAAACTCAGAGAAAGAAACAAAAACCTTGAGGACTAGACTAGAAAACCTTGAATCTATCAGCACAGAAAATAGAAAACTAACTGATCAATTGACACTAGCTAATGAACAGATAATCAAGTTAAAATCTGAATTATGTGAGGCAAAACAACTTGAGCAATCTCTCAATGGGAGAAGCCTCAAGATGATGGATATCACAAGCACAGTAAATGCCAGATTAAATGGCAGGCTGGGCTTGGGTGCTTCATCAAGTTTACCCGCCATAATAAAGAAGAATATACTTTCTACTCCCATAAAGTTTATCACTGCTAAGGGTAAAGAGAAACTAACTGAAAAACCCATGTCAGAAAACAAGTCAAATCCCCTAGACAATAGAAACAGAAAACAGAAGAAAGCTGTTAAAAACCAAGTTCAGCAGAATTCGTCGAACTTAGATCGACGAAATCCTGCAAGTTCGTCGAACCCCGATCGACGAACGCTGAACGCAAACTTCAGAAATAATTATTCGTCCAACTGCGATCGACGAACTGTGTTTGGTTCGTCGAGCAGAGGTCGACGAACGTGGGACGCAGAAAATGACCATTGTCATTCTCTGAGTGGAGGTCGACGATCTCATCCCCATTCGTCGAACTCTGGTCGACGAACTCACAATAATTCATCGATCCCAGAATGACCAAATATAAATCATTTCTCCTATAGAAATTTTAAAGCAGCTAACAAGACATTTAATCCAGTAGCTGATTGGATAATCCCACCTAGGAGATATCACCCTCTAGGGTATAAGTCTCAACCTGCCTTATCAGTCATTTCTAGTTTTACTTTTCAGCCAAACAAAGGACCCAAGGTAACCTGGGTCAAGAACAATTGAGCTTTATTTTTTAATGCAGGTACAGGTGAAGAGCTGTCCAAGGTTAAGTCAGACCTGGTACCTGGACAGTGGCTGCTCCAAGCACATGACTGGCAGCAAAGCAAATCTCTCCAACTATAAGTCCAAGCTAGGACCAAAGGTGATATTTGGAGACTCAAAGAGTGGTCAGTCAGAAGGATATGGAAGACTAAGCATTGGAGCAGTGACCTTCAAAAAGGTGACATATGTAAGAGGACTTAAACATAACCTTATATCCATAAGTCAATTATGTAATGAAGGTTATCAGGTACATTTCAACTCTACCTCTTGCTCTATTATAAATGATAAAAACCAAACTGCTTTAATTGGACTTAGACAAGGAAACATATATTAAGTAGATTTCATTTCTGCCACAACTGATATTTGTTTACTCAATATCACTAGTAACCAAAATGAGTTATGGCACAAAAGGCTAGGACATGTAAACCTTAAGAACATATCTAGGTTATCTAAAGACAACCTTGTTAGAGGTTTACCTTCTGGTCCCTACAAGAAGGAAAGCCTATGCAGGGCTTGTCAACTAGGCAAGCAAACTAAAACTAGTTTCAATTCCATTAATAAAAGTGATTCACCTTGGATATTGTATCTGCTTCATGTGGATCTTTTTGGACCCATTCCAGTACAAAGCCTAGGAGGGAAGTCTTACACCTTAGTCATTGTTGATGATTTCTCCAGATTCAGTTGGGTAGCCTTTCTGAGAGCTAAGTCAGATACATTCAAAGTTGTTACAGATTTTCTCAGGACCATACAGATTGAGTTCTCTACTCATGTTGCATTGATCAGAAGTGATCATGGAACAGAGTTTGAGTCTCTTCTTATGCATGAGTTCTGTGAGAAGGAAGGTATCAGGCAGTGCTTCTCAGCTCCTAGAACTCCCCAACAAAAATGAGGTTGCTGAAAGGAAAAATAGGACACTCATTGAAGCTGCAGGTACATTGTTAGCAGATGCTTACATGCCTCTATCCTTTTGGGCAGAAGCTGTAAACACAACTAACTATGTCCTGAACAGATGTCTTATACATAAACTAAAACATAAGACCACCTATGAATTACTTAAAGAAAAGAAACCTAAAATCACTTACTTTAAAGTTTTTGATTGCATATGTTACATAAACACTAATAACAAAAGATACATTAGAAAATTTGAGGCTAAGGCTGAAGAAGGGATTTTTCTAGGATATTCCCAAGTAAGCAAGGCCTATAGGGTTTTCAACAAATCATCCCTTAAAATTGAAGAATCTGTCCATGTGTCTTTTGATGAAGCTAACATGTCTTATAAGGAGAAAGACATTTCTACCAATAGTTTTTTGCAGGTTTCACCACTGTATGAGTCTATGGGTGGACTAAACCTTACCCAAGAGGTTCCAACTCATCCTACTCCATAGGCTGCTGAAGATAGTGAAGAAGAAGTCCAAGAGGAAGTAACTGAACTTCCATCAACAGCCAGTACCATTCCTCAAGAGGAATTATTTACAGAAGTTGTTACTCAACCAACTCCACCAACTGATCTTGTCACACTTAGAGATCACCCCAGATCTCAAGTGATTGGAGACATTTCAGTTGGTGTATAGACAAGACATCAGCTCAATCAAGACTTGATGCATGCCTGTTTTCTCTCTCAAATTGAACCTCTCACCATCCATGAAGCTGAGCAAGATCCCCACTGGATTCTTGCAATGTAAGAGGAACTAAATCAATTTGAGAGATGTAGAGTTTGGGATTTGGTTCCAAGACCCCATAACTACCCAGTTATTGGAACCAAATGGGTCTATAGGAACAAATTGGATGCACAAGGGAACATAGTAAGAAACAAGGCTAGACTTGTTGCTCAAGGCTATAGGCAAGAGGAAGGAATAGACTATGACCAAACCTTTGCCCCTGTTGCAAGGTTGGAGGCCATTAGAATATTCCTAGCCTATGCAGCCTACAAAAAGTTCAAAGTATTCTAGATGGATATTAAGAGTGCCTTTCTGAATGGTGTACTTCAAGAAGAGGTTTATGTAGAACAACCTCCAGGTTTTATCTCTCTAACTCAACCCTCTTATGTTTACAAATTGCATAAAGCTCTCTATGGTTTAAAGCAAGCTCCAAGAGCTTGGTATGAGACCCTAGCTAGCTTTCTCTTAGAGCATAAATTTACTAGAGGAAACATTGATAAAACCCTTTTCACTAGACATCATAAGGACCAAATCTTATTGGTACAAATATATGTGGATGACATTATTTTTGGGTCTACTGATCCCAAATTGTGCAAGAGGTTTGTTGACCTCATACATTCCAAATTTGAGATGAGTTGCATGGGTGAGCTTTCCTACTTCCTTGGTCTCCAAGTGAAGCAGCTCCCTGATGGTATCTTCCTCTCCCAATCTAAGTATGCTAAAGAGCTTATTAAAAAGCTTGGGATGGGTGATGCTTCAGGAATGAAAACACCTATGGCTACCAATGCTGTTGTGGATTCTGATGCAGCAGGGAAACCTATAGATCAGAAACATTATAGGGCAATTGTTGGATCCTTATTATACTTAACAGCTAGCAGGCCTGACATAATGTTTGCCACATGCCTTTGTGCTAGATTCTAAGTGAATCCTAAAGAATCTCATCTTATTTTTCTAAAAAGGATTTTGAGATATATAAAGAGTTGTCCTAGTTTAGGACTCTGGTATCCTGCAGAGTCAGAATTTGAGTTAACTGGATACTTAGATGCTGACTATGCTGGATGTAGAGTGGACAGGAAAAGTACCTCTGGAACTTGCCAGTTCCTGGGTATGAGACTTGTCTCTTGGTTTTGCAAAAAGCAGACATCTGTGTCTACATCAACTGCTGAGGCAGAGTATATGGCTGCTGGCAGCTGCTGTTCACAGATGCTATGGATACAAAAACCAGCTCCTAGATTATGGTATCAACTTAAATAATTCAACCTTATTTTGTGATAATACAAGTGCTATTGCTATAGCTCAGAATCCAGTTCATCATTCTAGGACTAAACATATTGAAATAAGACATCATTTCATTAGAGATAATGTAGACAAAAAAGAATTAACTTGATTCATATTCCTACTGATTTACAGAGAGCAGATATTTCACCAAACTTAGATGAGAAAACCCATCTGTTCTTTATAAATCAACTGGGAATGATTATGGAGAAGAGTTAAATTAATTTCTGTCTGCATTCGACGAATTTTCCAGAGTTCGTCGAACGGAGTTCGACGAATTAGGAAAGTTTGAGAGATTCTCGTCGAACGGAGAGACGAATTCTCTGTGTGGAAACAATTTTCGTCGACCGGAGATCGACGAACCTTGCTTCAGAAACCATTTCGTCGAACGGAGTTCGACGAACTGTTTTCAATTCTTCTAAATGAGTTCGACGAACTACTCACCTCTAACTTATTTCGTCGACCTCAGTTCGAAGAACTGTCTCTTTTCGTGGAACGGAGCTTGTCGATTCATATTCCGAAAATCTTATATCTAGGTTTTCTTCGACCTCCGTCCCGCGCTTTCAGTTCCTTTGCTCTTGATCGCCGTTTTCTCTGTGATTTTCTTTGCAGGTCATCAATGGCGATTCCTCCAGGAGCACTTGCGGCGATGAAGTTTGATGCAGCATTCTCCATGGATTTTGAGTCTTTCCAATATTCTGATCCAATTTTTTTTATATCCTGGAATTACTTGAAGAATTGCATCTCAAGGATTTCATGACTCGCAGCATCAAGCTACACTCAACCGAGATAAGAGAATGGGTGTACACTGCAACCGTTTCTGAAGACGGAGATCTGACAGGACATATTGGAAACACTGCCGTTTCCCTGTCTCCAGCAGTACTTTCTGAAATTTTTGGACTGATCAATGGTGAAGACAACTTGGAAATGGACGCTGAAGAATATTCTGATATTTGAAGTAATGGTTTCTCCGGCAGCAACAACCGACATTGCTGCCTTCCGCTTCATTGGCAGGTCTGCTGGAAATCGTGCCTTAAGAAGCATGAAACTATACTCACTCGCCAGTATCAATTTTGGCGACATTGTAGGAAACTTCTGATGGGCAAGCACTCGGCACATGACTATATCACTCGCCATCAATTCCTGATTATGTGCGCAGTGCTCACAAACGACAGGTCGACTGGGGCATGGTCTTCTTTGACCTAATCAAGAAGAAAACAAGCAAGAAGGAAGTCTGCTACGGCAGAATCCTGGGGATTTTCCTCCAGGAAAAGGCCATGAATGTTTGGTCTCCCCGACCACATTCATCAATGCCAGCAAGCGCCTCACCTGCGCCTTGTTTGGCAGATGGGAGAGGACAATCACAAACCCTCCAAGGGTTCCTCTCCTCCATCAATCTTCTGAGAGCACAAGGACCGTCAAGGTCACTCCCCACCCTGACACTGAAGAGGCCATCCACCTACAAATCTCTTCCCACTCCTCCTGCACCTCAATTGACTCCACCTCAACATCATCTCCACGCTTGATCTTGCACATATCCCTACACCTCCAGTTTTCCCCACTGAAACCATATTCCCTCACCTCCTCAATCCCCTCTTCCCCCACCTATCCACTATTCCATCCTACACCATACCCACTGAACCACAAACTGTCTCTCTCCTATTATCCCCTCCACATATTCTTCCTTTCTACTCTGACCTCTTATTCCTCCTCATCTCTCTTCTGACTCCTCTCATTCAATCACTCATCACAGAGGCCATTACACCTCTGGTGAATTCCATTAATTCTTTATCTGCACAAATCACAGCCCTTTCTGCTGCCCCCTCTTCATTCAGGGGCCTGGCTCCAGGTCTCCTGAACCCAGGCAGGGGGAGATGCTCCATGATGAAGCTGGTCAGCAGCTGCAGAGGTGATATAGTTTTTGACATACAGTTGATACAGATAGTTGATACTGCAGATACATTTTTTGATAATACAGATACAGTTGATACAGTGCTTGATAATGCAGTTGCAGTTACAGATATAGCTATAGATTTTGATTCTGAAATAATTGATTTTATTCAATTTATGGACACTGACATTAGCTTTGATGAGTCAGTAGATACAATAACAACTGCTGGTGATTTCCTTATAAATCCCACAGTTAATTTATCTGAGATACTTCATACCTTTGATTCTGTATATATGAAGCTTCCTTCAGCAGAGGTTGCTAAGCCATATTTGGCTATTGTCCAGTATACCTCTCCAGCTAGTCCAGCAGTTGCCAAGCAACTCTGTGACACCTTTGCTGCTCCTACTGCTGTTCCAATTCCTGTGTCTATTCCAGAAATCTGCTCTGTCCCAGATTTTGTCATGGATGATTCTCCCATGCCTGATCTGGATGAGCTCATTCTGGCAGACATTGAAGAAGAGAACAAGGCAGCAGCTGAAAGCTCTGTCTCTACTGCTGTTGAACCCTCACCCTCTGAACCTTCTATCCCCCCTCAAGAAAAACCTCTTATCATTTCTGATGAAACTCTGAGGAAGTTGAATGCTCTGTATGACAATCCTCAGAGTTCAGGTTCTGATGATGATGATGATGATGAATCAGATGAGGAGGCTGCTAAAAAGAAAAAGAAGTTGCTTTCTAAGAAAAGGAAGGCTCCTCCTCCTGCTCCCAAGCCTAATCCCACTGCAGACACTCCATACTATATTCTGCACAATGTTGCTCCTTACAAAGGGATGCCTGCATGGATGTGGCTATCAAGAACCAGCAAAGAGAAGAAGAAGAGGAGTAGGAGATACTCTCCTCCCCCAGTTCATAGATACAGAAAGGATCCTCCTCCTCCTCCTCCAGCATGCAGGTGCCTCTGGCTCTGGCTTCAGAGATCTGCCAATCAATAACTTATCAGAGACAAACAGGGAGATCTTTGGTGGTAGTCAGCAAGCCACCATCTTCAGGCAGGACAACACCATCAACAACAACAGCAGCAGCTGCACCAGGAATATAAGGAACATGAAGCTGAAAGGCCCTATTCTCCTCCTGAGATTCCAGAAACAGCAACACAGCAGATTGGAAGGTATCCAAGAGCTCATTGGCTTATCTCTAATCAACAAAGCTAAAGTGAGGCAAGGACACAACAGGCTTAATACTATGTCTCAGTACAAGGAGAGATGAGCTAAAGAGATTTGGGAAAGGAAACAAGCTACTCAATGTTGATGTGTTACATGCTTCTTCACCAGAAGGCAGTTGTCCCCAGAGCCACTTCACTGAACATCATAGGCAGCTGACATGACTATGACCAGGGCTCAAGCTTCAGATCCCAATAGGGAAATCATTTTCAAAAAGCCGAGGAAGATAAAGCATCAGGAGACAAGCTAAAACAGAAGAAGACAGGAGAAGTAATTTTGTGGTTATTTCATTTCTTGCTTCTATTTCAGACTATATCTTGTATTAAAAACAAAAGCCTGTATGTATTTATTCTGATGCATGTGTTGTAAATTCTCTGCCAGATATTTTCTTAATTTTTCTTTGTTCTTTGCTTGGAGTCTCTGTTAGTGAACTCACCCAAATAGGGGGAGATTGGTTGGATCCCTAGTTGATTTGGGCTAGTCCACTGACTTAGGATGTGACCCATCATGTATAGTTGGGGTCATGTTTATGTCTTAGAGTCTAGGACAGTCCTATCTCAACTTCAGATGGACGGCCTTCCTCAAGACCATCAGGAACTCCAGATCTATCAGTTTTTCAGATTAAGTGAAATGAGTTCGACGTTCGTCGAACTCAGCTCGACGAAGGGAGTTCTGACGCTCGACGATCGTGAGGACATTCGTAGTGCTGAGCTCGACGATCTATGTTCTTTATTCGACGAACACCGGGATTCTACTTCAAGCATTTCAGGACTACTTCAGAATTTTCTCTAAGTCCAACTTCAAGCTTTGGTCGACGAATTACTTTCTGGAGCTCGACAAACTTGGACCTCAAGTTCTCAGATGCTCAGGTCGATGACTTCAGTTCTCAGCTCGACAATTTAGTTCTCTGCTCAACGAATAAAGGATGTCTGATATTGAAGATTGTATGTTCAACGAAGAAGACTGTCAGCTCGACGAACTCAGCTCAGCTCGACGAACTCAGCTCTTATGCTCGACGAACTCAGGCTCAGCTCGAGGAACTCAAAAACTCAGTTCGACGATTATGTTCTTCGGTCGACGATTCCAGAACAGGCTTCTTCCATTCCCTCTCATTCCATGGCGCTGATTCCTGAAATTTAATGGCAGTTCATCCCAGAATACTACCGTTAAGAATGCAAAGTTAATCCAGGTTATACAGGTCCATTTTCCATGAACCCAGTTGGGGAAATATTTAATGGCTGCTTTCTTGCAGGCCATCTGCTTGTAAGACCCCCCTTTTTTTTTTCTTTTTGACCACGGGGTCTTAGGCCCAGATCCGCCGTTTTGCGGTGACTCCTTCACGCCCTGAAGGGTCATCACCACAAAGCGCCGATTCTGCGGCCAATTCGATCACATAAAAGTAGCGTAATGAAGTAAAAGAAAACTGTCTGTCCACAGAGAATCACATGACATATATAATATACTCCACGAAGGGAGTGTCCACAGAAGATAACATCAGAGTAGCAAAAATACGGGCTTATGCCCGGTACAACATATCCTCACTACAAAGTCACTCATGCGGAAGCAAAAGCTGAAAAACTACTCAGGGTCGAGACTCACAGTCCCGGCTGTATGAACTCCGGAGCTAGACTGCCCCATCTCCAAGCGCACGGTCTCTGGGGCTGCTCCTCCATGCTGGTCTCCACGATCCCTAAATGATGCGGTTCGAAAAGTTAGTCTAAAAGACTAAGTCCTATCATCCCCCACCCTTTCCCCACGGTCTCCTAGGCACCGAGCGGAGAGGAAGAAAGGGGAGGACTTGAAGGTGGAGAATATCAAAGCAGATGGCAGCGGGTCCTATTCTAGCAAGTTCTATAGCATATAAAGACAATAAAATGTAAGCTGAAATGTAACCTTCACTTATGTGGAAAAACACATAAGCCAAGGGGTCTTTTGCAAGGCTCCCATCGTATAAAAAGTCCATACCGATTTATACGTTGGGTGTCGGTGGTCAAACAGCAGTAACTAAAAATATCAAAATTAACTAATTTATAAACTTGCCCACACAAGATTATAGACTAAGGGGTCGTTTTGCAGTCCTAATGTATAAGCGTCCCATTCCACTTATACATCAGGTGTCAGGGGTTAAATGAATCGATTATGCTATGACATGCAAGTGGGTATGATGGACATGCAAGTGCAACGCACACACCCCTCTGTGCACACAGACCTTTAGTTCCCCTTTCTGGAGCCGTAACTCCCAGGATACCTCCGTAGTGGCAGACGGAAGCGGTGGGTGGGCCTCGCCCACCTCTAAACCAGTAAGGCACTACCGGTCAGACCTATCGTACGCCTCAACGCTTGGTGCACGAGCGGACTCCTGCGTACTCTTGCCGGCTGGCGCACCGGACTTCTGTTGGCGAAGTGCTAACCACACTTGCCGAGTCAACGTATTGGCGTCGGTGCATCGACCCTCCAATACCGAAAACCACCACCTTAATTTATTTTCCTTTTATGCACATGGCAGATTTAGCGTAAACAAAACCCGAGCCGAAGCTCCCCGGACCAAGAGTCCGTCTTTTAACCATCCGAGCCGAAGCTCCCAGCTGACTTTTGTGCTAACAGTGCCTGTGGAAATGTGCAACCTAATTACTAAGTTACTCTTTTCAGCTTGTTAAACAGTTTACGTTAACCCAGGACTGCCCCGGTATTCCCTGTGAAGGCTCTCAAGGGGCACTAGGAACTGTGTTGGGATTACGCCCAGCGTTCCCTTTCGCAAGGTACTTATTTTATTATTGGTTGATCCCCTTACCCATTATTTTCTCATGTTTCGATACGCTAATCCTAGGGTGATTTGACTCCAACTCTCCTTGGGTAGGACGATCTTTCGTCGGACCCGAACGCCTTTAAACCCTAGACAAATCCACACCCTACTCACTCATCTCTCCAAATGCAGCCCTTTCCACTTGTCCTTACAGCAAACCATCAAGACCCATCATACGTGCCCTAATTCAATCCAAATGGAAATCCTGCAGTTTTGCTATATGCAGACCACTTAAGCTACGTGACCCGTAAAAGGGGAAGTACATGAAATACTCATCCAGTACCCTCATGATAATTATCAGAGGTCTATTATGATAAATATAGACTAAATTCAGAAAATCATATTTTTCCCAAGGTATCTACTATTTATTGAATTTTCCTCAAAAACTAGGCCATAGTCAATTTGAACATGAACCATAAGATTTTCTCAGGTAATGGCCTCCTAAAATTTGTATTCACTAAAATAACAGAGAAATATCATTGGATGCTAATTTTCATAATTTTCCAGATAATTCTTGACCTCTAAAGGATTTATTAAAATAATTCCAAAAATCAAAATAATGAAGGAAGTGCCACATATATGTCTCCAATAATTATGTAAAAATTACTAGGGCTTCATAGGGAACTAAAAACATCATGATGAAGAAATTAGAAAATTTTTCAGACAATCTAAAAGTCATTATTAAATTTTCCAGTTCCATGGAATTAAAAAATAAAGAAGCAACAACTAAATATCATTCTTCAAAATTCCATAAAATTTACAGAGATGGGTAACATGATTATAAGCCCTTTGGCTAAGTTTTATCAAGTTTAGGCAAGTATAGTGCTCTGCAAAAACTCTTAAGTGGAAATTATAAAATATAACTTGTGAATAAAGTACCAAAAATATTCATCCAAAATTATTATAAAATTTCCAGAGACATGTATGCCCTAAGCAACTACCCATTCAAAATCTCAGCCCTTTTCAGATAGTTTTGGTATTAGTTTCTTATGGTTTCAAAGCTAGTGCCCTAAACTAGGGTTATGGATTTAAGGGGTCTTTAATCTTCCAAATGCCCTAAAATTTTAACCATAGGACCATAGTGACCCTATGGTCATCATTCCCAAGTTTCAAGCCCATCCAAGGTCTTTTGACCCCAATTTCTTCAAACCCTAGAGAATTACCCTAAAGGGCCTACCCTACACTTCTAGGGCTACCCTAGCCCAATCCACTCCAAACTTCATGAGTGAGTGTAAAAAGTTAAATCATATCAGTGCCAAGTTTCAGCCTCTGTGAGGTGATTTGGTCACTTAAAACCAAAAAGTGCCACTTTTGACCAAAATGCCCTTCATAGGGTAGAACTAGGGTTGGGTCAAAACCTATTCAACACTCACCCAACCAACTGAAATTTTTATACAGGTACCTAATTGGAGCCCAGGGACCACTCACCAAAATTTGGAGGGTTTGGTGTGTTAGGGCACCTATTTATTTATCTAATGATTATTAAATTTTTTACCAAAACTATAGAAATATTTTCTCCAAAATTCCCCATTTTTGGGCAGCCCTTTGGTATGCCTAGGATAGACCCTCTGCCAAATTCAGCCCATTTGGGCTTGGGGTGAAGAGTGGGCACTCATTTTAGTGACTGCCTAGCCCTAAGGACTTGTCCACACCAAAATGGGTGCCCTGGTCCAACCAGTGACCAAAAGGGTCCCAACAATTTTTGCTGCAAACTAGACACCCTAAGCTACAATGTTCATGTTGGCAAATTTCCATCCAGGGTCCCTAGGTTATTTTTAAACATTAATTACTTTAAATACATCCAGTGTGACAAAAATGAAATAAATTTTATTTTAACCCTATAGTATCTGATCTGATGCCGCACGAATCTTGGCGCAGATCGACGGCATCTGGTCATCGTCCCCACTGAGCCAACGGCTGGGATTGGTTTGCCTGGGGAGCGATTTTCAAGCTCTGCCGCCGGCGATCCAGCCCCTTCCCCGGCCGGCCACCGCCACCAACACCTCGTGAGGTGGTGGCTGTCGTCAGGCGGCGGCTCCGCCGCGGAGAGGTGTTTTCCGGCGGATTGAGCAAGACTTTTCCTTGCCGAAACCAGGAGAAATCCTGGATTCGATCGGGCTCAATTGAGCCCGAAACTCTAGCCTAAGGATTCCTAGGATCTACCCGCGAGTTAAGGAGAGGAGGAGGACCTTCCTGGCGGCCTGGATGCGAGAGGAGCGGCGGGATGCCATTGGCGATGGCGGCGGCGCTCGGCTTCTGCAACTGCACGGTGGAGGCTCGTCTCCTCCAGGTAAGTGCTCCAAAATGATCCCCTCGGCTCCCTGATGGTGTTTAAAAGGCAATTGGGGGAGGGGAGAGGCTGGTTCTTCAATGGCCATTATCTCCATTAATGGAGTGGCTCGGGTTGTGTGGGAGGGGGGCTGAACCCACCCCTTGGTGGCGGGAAACGGCTGGAATCAACTCCTCTCTCCTAGAGGAGTTGATTGCAGCATAAAGGGTGGCTGTTAGTCTCCCTTGGCGCCTTCTTACTTCCCCCTTCTCCTCCTCATTTCTCTCTCCTCCATTATCATGGAGAGGAGCTTTTTCTCTCTCCAAGTCACCTCTGGTTGACTAGTCAACCACAAGCTAAAGGCAGCCCACTGGATTATGATGATCATGGGAATGGGCTTAGCCTAAGGGAGAAGTGGCTTGAGCTTGGGTTAGCCCTTTTTGGCTAAGTTGACTTGACCCTCAATGAGGGTTGACTTGGCCAATTTGACCATCTAGGTGACCCATTGGGTCCTGGGTGGTTCATTGGCCTCCCCTAAGGTCTATGTAGGGCTGGGTAGGGTTGACTTGGCACCTTAAAGGTCACTTGACCCTTGGTAAGGTCACTTTGACCATTTAGAGCTAGAGTTGACTTGGGTCAACATGACCATTAGGGTCACCCCTATGGATCCTTGGTGACCCATTGACTTCCCTTAGGGTCTAGGTAGGTTATATGGGTTGCCCTGCACTTTGGAGGTCACATACCCTTAGTAGGGGTACTTTGACCAGATTAGGGCTTGAGTTGACCTGGGTCAACCTGGCCTCTAGGGCTGACCCCAATGTGTCCTTAGTGACCCATTGTCCTCACTTTAGGGTTAGGAGGGCATAGGTGGGGTCCTCTAGACTAGGAGTGGGTCTATTGGCCTAAGTGGGCTAGGTTGACCTATTTAGGGCTAGGGTTGACTTGGTCAACTGGGCCTCTTGGGTTGGCCCCTAATGGGTCCTTTTGGCTCTAATGGGTCTCCCAAAATGTTTGGAGTGGTGTGTGATAGGGTCTTGGGGTCATGGTGAAGCCCCATTGTCATCCTAAACTATTGGTCAGAATTCTACTATCTGCAGACCATGGTGATCCCTACCTTGGCCTCCTATCTCTTGCCCATTTCTGGCTTCCCAGGTTTTGTCATGACTAGTCATGGCCAAAACCACTCTTAGGGGTCTAGTTGGAAAGGGATGTTACAAATCCCAATAAACAAAACAAAGATTTCGTCCCGAAATCAAGGTTGGACTTACGGGTCTTATTACCGAAGGAAAGAGTCTTGTAACATCCATTATGACGTCTTGTTTGTTAAATTTGATTAAGGGAAAACTTAGATCTAAGACCCCTTTCGCCCAAACGGCGAACCAAAATCCAATAAACAAAGTTAAGCCCCCAATAAACAAAGATAAAGCCCCTATCTACCTAGAACAGCCCTTTAGTATACTTAAAGCAGAAAAATAAATTAACATCTTGAGGGTCTGAGAGGTATACCTGACTGAATAGCTGGGGTATCTTTGTCGCATCAGGTCCTGTGGCTCCCAGGTATGCTCCTCCTCCGTGGTTCCTCCACAGGACCTTGACTAAAGGACCCTCTTGCGTCGTAAGACCCGCACTCCCTCGGTCGTCGATCCTCACAGGCTCCAAATGAAACAGGACGTCGATGAAGCTACGGCCCTTTCGGTGGTCAGAATCTGCTGCTCCGGCGCGTAGTAGAGCCCTCCTCAAAGAAGAAATGTGGAAGACGTCGTGCAGCGCTTCTAGCTCTGGTGGTAACTCCAGCCGGTAGGCTAGGGGTCCGATCGCTCCAGGATCCTGTAAGGGCCCATGTACCTAGGGCTGAGCTTCTTCCTCCGACCACGCACCCGTGAAACTCCATGCATGGGCCGGATTTTCAGAAACACCGGTCCCCACACCTGGAACTCCACCTGCCGATGTCGGGCGTCATAGTATTGGCCTGTCTACTCTGCGCCTCGAGCATCCTGTCTCTGATCAGCCTCACTTGTGCCTCGGTGTCTTCAACGAACTCTGACCCCAATACCTTCGGATCTTCGTTCTGCACCCATGAGAGCGGGGTCGCATCCTCCCGTACAAGGCTTCGTAAGGCGCCATCCTGATGCTGGCTTGGTGGCTGTTGTTATAGGAGAACTCGACAAGGGGTAAGAGTTATCCCACGGTTCCCCGCGATCTAAGATGCATAGCCTCAAAAGTCCTCCAGCGTCCGGTTGGTGCGTTCTGTCTGCCCGTCGTCTGGGGGTGGAATGCAGTGCTGAAAGTCAATCGCGTGCCTAAGTAAGCTTGCACGACCTCCACTCCCTGGAGGTGAACCTGCCATCCCGATCCGACACTATCGTCCTGGGCATCCGAATGAACTGCTCCACAAACTCCGCACCAGTACTCCTACTGAATCATCCTTCCTGATCGGTATAAATCGAGCCACCTTGGTCAACCGACGACGATTACCCAGATCGAGTCATTCCCTGTCCGAGGACCGGGGAAGCATGTATGAAGTCCATGGCTATGTCATCAAACTTCCACTCCGGCACCGGGAGTGGCTGCAATAATCCTGCGGGGTTCCTGCACTCCGCCTTCACTAGCTGACATGCCTCACAAATGGGTCACGAAGTGTGAGACATCCTTCTTCTTGCCGGCCAGTACATCGTCCTCTTCAAATCAGCCGTCATCTTTGTGATCCCCGGTGTACAGAATACGGCTGCAGTGTCGCCTCCATCATAATATCCTCCGGATCTGGCCTCCCTCCGGTATATACACCCGTCCTCTGAAGCACACCAAATCGTCCCTCAGTGTGTAATCTCCTGCAGTGCCCGCCTTCAGAGCTTGGAAGATGGGTTCCAACTTGGCATCCTGCCTCTGTCCTCTCTGACCCGGTCTCTGATGTCATCGGTAACGCCTATCGCGGCCAAGTACTCCTCATAGAGCTCAGGATCATCAGACGATACCAGAGTAATGTGCATGTCCTCTAGTCTCTGCAGCAGCTCCATAGACATCAACTGAGGCTCTGCTCCTGTTGTGGGGCTCTCCGACTCAGTGCATCTGCCACCACGTTTGCCTTCCCGGGTGATAGTGCATCTCATACTGATAGTCAGATAGAAACTCCACCCACCGCCTTTGCTGATGTTCAGTTACTTCTGCGTGGTCCACGTACTTAAGGTTCTTATGGTCGGATATATGTCACAGTGGACTCCATAAAGGTAGTGCCGCCATATCTTCAGTGCGAATACAACTGCCCCCATCTCAAGGTCATTACTGGGTAGTTCTTCTCATGGGTCTTCAGCTGGCGGGAGGCATAAGCTATGACGTGTCCGTTCTGCATCAGTACCGCTCCATCCCCTGATATGATGCGTCGGTGTAGACCTGGAATCCCTCCCTCCCCGAGGGAAGAGTAAGAATGGGAGCCGAGGTCAGACGATCCTTCAGCTCCTGGAAAGTGTCTGGCACTGCGGGGTCCACACGAATGGTGCCTCCTTCTTTGTCAAGGATGTGAGCGGAGAGGGCGATTCGAGAGAATCCCTCTACGAACTTCCGGTAATAACCGGCAAGTCCTAGAAAACTCCGTACGTCAGTGGCGTTTTCAGCTGCGGCCACTCTGAAATAGCTCGAATCTTTGCCGGGTCCACGCCAGCCCCGCTCCGCTGATAATGTGACCTAAGAACGCCACCTCCTTCAGCCAGAACTGACACTTACTGAATTTCGCATAAAGGTGATGCCCGCAGTCTCTCCAGGGTCAATGCTAGATGTCGTGTATGCTCCTCCTCCGTCTTAGAATAGATAAGGATGTCGTCTATGAACACTATGACAAACACATCCAAGTAAGCCTCGAAGACCCGGTTCATGAGGCTCATAATGTGACGGAGCATTCGTGAGCCCGAAGGGCATCACGATGAACTCATACAATCCATAACCGGCTACTAAAGGCCGTTTTCGGGATATCCTCCTCCTTGGATCCGCAGCTGGTAATAGCCTGATCTCAAGTCCAGCTTCGAAAAGTAATGGGCTCCCTCCAGTGATCGAACAACTCGTCTATCCTGGGGAGCGATAGGTATTTCGGACGGTCAGCCTATTTAGTGCTCGATAGTCGATGCACAGGCGTAAGTGCCGTCCTTCTTCTTTACGAATAGGACAGAGCCCCATGATGAGGAACTCGGCCTAACAAATCCTGCTTCCACCAGCTCCTGCAACTGTGTCGAAACTCCGCCAACTCCTTCGGGGCCATCCGATAAGGGGCCTTGGATACCGGCTTAGCCCTGGTACCAGCTGAATCTGGAAGTCCTCTCCCTATGCGGAGGTAGTCCCGCAGCTTATCCGGAAAAAAATCGGCGTAGTCACGAACCACCGGAATGTCTGCGATCAAGTCCTTCTCCTCAGTCATCTCGAACAATACTTGGTATACCTCGTCCCTTGCATATGGGCCTTAATGGCCTGAATAGATGAAAGCAAGCGACGGGAGACCGTTGTAGTAGTTCCTTCGAACGTTGTGAAAGTCCACCTAGTGTCGGCTATGTGCACCTATGGGGGGGGAATAGGTGACGTGTGGTTCTTTTGCGGAATTCACAGATGTACCTGCACAATAAAAGCAACAAACACAGAACACAGAATACACAACAAATTTATAGTGGTTCCCCGACTTGGTACATCCACTTTCCCCTTCGACCTATCTCCCCAACAAGGGACGACTCGGTCACTTCTCCAACGGGATTGAAATCCAATCCCTTCACTAACGAAGGAGCCCTTCCACACGTGAGAGTCAACACTCCCACAACTCGGTTGCATCCACCCTTACACCGCGGAACAAAAGTTCCTTTACAATAAAATAAAAGTAGAATGTACACGTGATACAAACTTCTCTTGGAGACTTTCGGTGTTCCTCTTTGTTCGACGACGTGTTCTTGAAGTCGATGAAGAGTCTACGACCTTGGCCTCTCTTGGAGAAGATCTCCCCGGAACCGGCGGCGGCACACGAGCGGCGACTAGCTTCGGGATCAGCGGCTACGATGAAGAGTGGCTGCAGAACTTGGAGATCTAAACTTCGTAGCGAAGCAAGCTAGGTCTACCAACGGTCACTCTAGGATCAGTCTCTCGATCGATTCGGACGGGGATTTTTCCGGTCAACGAACGAGAGACAAGAGATCTCCGGATAGACGCGTGAGACACAAGCCTTGCTAAGCTTCTGTCACCGGAGATCGGGAAGAGGAACGATCAGCAGGGCGACCACTTGACGCGAGCGGCGGCGGCGGAGCGGAGCGAGTTCGCGGATTTAGGGTTACGTAGCCGCTCGTTTCTTTTTTTTTCTCTTATCCGTACTCTACTGTTCAAAAATACTCACGTATTTATACTGTAGTATTCTCAAATATGACCGTTGTGTGGACCACAAAGAAATCCCCAAAATCCGGTTCAAATAAGTCCAGAAGCAGAATCCGGTCCAGCAGCATTCTGAGAAAACGCCAAGTAAAAATCGGCGAGAATCGCAGACGATTCTCGACGAATCGGCGAGAATCACCAAGTGATTCTCGACGATTCGTCGAGAATCGTTTGTGATTCTCGTCGAATCACTTTTCGATTCTCAACGAATTGGACTTGGTATTCATGGGCTGCATGACCACTGGTTCGGCGAGAATTACAAGTGATTCTCGCCGAATCTTGCTTGGCACCATTTTGAGATGGCCAGAAGAAGTCGGCGAGAATCACTGATGATTCTCGTCGATTCGGCGAGAATCACCAAGTGATTCTCGCCGATTCGGCGAGAATCACTTGGTGATTCTCGTCGAATTTGCCTTGGGCGATTTTTCGTCTTCCGCCTAGGAGCTGCTCCTTGACCCTCCATGCTCCTTGTCTTCTCTTGCATATGAGCGGCCTGTGCTTGAAAATAAGTGCACTCCAATAGAGAGAGTACACGTAGGCCAACACTGATCTGCTCAACGAGGATTACGTCGTGCAGACCCGTGTATATTGACCTACTGCACCCTGACATTGGTGTGCACCTAGCGTGGAGGTACTGCAAGTACAACTAAATGTTTCGTCAAATACATTGTGAATTCATCTTAGCTTGACAGGGGGTTCCTCAAATCTAGGTAATCGTGGATACATACCCAACAATCTCCCCCTATTTGACGAAGCCAAAACCCTACTAGCTAAGATGAATAACATCTATCAAATAATAATTATAGCATGTAAAAATTAATTATGCAACACAAGGATAATAAATGCAATCAGAACAGGACTTGAGTCATTCAACATTCAAGAATATAATATATATATACCAGAGAAATATATTCACATGAAAGTCAGTGTTGTTCACACGACAGTAATAATTGTTAAATGTTCTTAATACACCGTGACCAGCTATAATATAATGACTATTTGTCCTTAGCTCCGTCACCCTTAAGAGTTTGCGCCAAGTACTTTTTGCTCTGCCTTTCCATGTATTCCTGGCTTTGGGTAGTATCTAGGAGGAGCAACTTTGTCAGGATCCTTGTTGTTTCTGAAGAAATGTTTGCGTTTCGCCTCGAATGCTTTGTGCGTCTCCCATTCATATTGCTATAAACTTTCATTTCGATTTATCTCTCCTCTTTCTTGCAGCAGGAAGGTGTCTAGGATGATGCCTCCTTGAGACTGGGCTCCACCTTTCGTTTCTTACCTCCTCCTCACTTAGTCTGATCCTCTTTTTGAGTTGGTGTCTCTTTGATGTCCCTTCCTGAACTTCTCTTTCCCCTTGCTTTAGCTAAAGCCTCCTGGTCAAACATACTTCTCAGCTTAGATTTGGAGATGGCCCTAGCGTCAGCTTCATCAGTGAAAACATCAGCAGCACTGGTACTTACATCCTCAGCAATATGTACTTCTTCAGCAGCCTTAGAAGTCTCAGGAACCTGAACACCGGCAGGTTGGTCAGGTAGGACTACGCCTAACGTGCCCAGTGCCTGTTGTAGCATCCACCAGCAACTCTCATAGACGTATTTGCTTGATTGGGCAAAGTTTGCATCCATGCTGTTCTGGAGCTCGCATCTTAGCGATATACTCTTCTCCCCTTTTTGGCTTCTTCAGCTATGCAATTGGCATATGAGTGCAAGGAGTCATCAAGGTGCTTAGTTGTCTTGCTGAATTCAGTGACTAGGGCTTGCTGATTTGCATTCAACGTGACCATGTTGCCATCAAATTTCTGAATATTATTGGCCACAACGTGTGCGTTCTGATTGACAACAGCCAGAGTATCAGTAGACTTTTTCAAGCCGGCCATAACAGTGTGATAGCTTCGCCGGCCGCAGTATACTTGTCGTCGAACTTCCTCCAGCAAATCCAGCTTATGGTTGATTGCCACCATATTCTTCAGCATGAGATCTTCAGAAGTCTTAATCTCATGCAGCATTGTTGTCTGAGCTTTATCAAAAAGAGGTTTTAAGCTCATTCACGATGCCCTGAATTATATGGACAGTGTGAATGGCTAGGTCATCTCGTAGTGGAATACCGGAGGCACTTCTTGGCCTTGCTCTGGCTCGGCAGCAGAAGCATCAGTAGAGCTGGATACAATCACAGCCTCTATGGGAGGAATGTTGGTGGCCTCATTTACCTCCCCCTCCACTGGTGCAGACTTATCAGTAGGAGGTTCATCAGTATCTGGAGATCAACCACTTCATGGCCCTCACTTACCTCGTCCTCTCCGTCCTCATCCAAGAACTCATCCACCTCAGCATCTTCTTCCACTTCTTGAGCAGCAGTGACCAGTGCCTCAGCTTCAGTTTCGTGGGTGTTTCTGTTTAGGACCTCCTCATCCTCCAACCCAGGTTCACTTTCTTCATGAACTGCTGCCACCGCATCCCTTGCCACCTGGGCGATTTCAGATATGATATCCAGATGAGTGGGTAGAGTCTCCCCCTCGATTCCTGCAGTCACAGTATCAGGAATTTCACGGGGGGAGGATGCTGGAGAAACTTCCTCTTGCTCTTCTACAGCGGCTGCCCGATGCGCCGCTCCATCGGTCAACCACAGTCGCATCCATCTTTTTCAAGTAATGTAGAGGAACTCCTTTGCTCATGTCGAATCTGTCTCCGTTGATCTGGTTAAGATAAAGACTGATAATGCGGCCGAAGCTTGGAGTGCCCAGAGTATCCTTGATCTTTGAAACATCAACTCTCCCCAGTTAAACCGCTTTCTGCAGACCACGGCTATGAGAATTTTGAACATATCTCCGGAGATATGATCATGGGAACCTGGCTTACAGATGAGTACTTTTCCTATGATGTCGGATAGGAGCTTCCCTTCTTCATTCATCTCTTTTCGTTTTTACGGACCGAGTGCCTCTGGGTAGACCGCAGAACAGGAGGGTTCTGGCTTTGTCCTCGTCTTCAAATAGTCTTCCTGCTCCGCACTTGAGAGCTTGCAGGTAGCGTGTTAGCTTACTGGCAGACATCTTTACTTTAGTCCCCGCCACCTTACTCTTGATGATGGAGTCTCTGTTTCGAAGCCTTGCTGTAGAAAAGAATTCCAGCACTTCTTTGTCTAAGACTTTGCAAGGATGCTCCAATACGAAGGTTAGTCCGGCTTCTTCCAGCATGAGAACGATGTTCCGGAACTCGTCCGAGGCATGAGAGAAACCAGTGCGAACCAGTTCGCAACAGAAATCAAGCCTGCAGTCGTCCTTGGGGCCATTGAGGATCTAAACGGAAGCCCGACGCCAAGCATTAGTGTATATTCAAAAAGAAGGTATCACATGGGTTCGGCCTTGGAGCCAGTGAGGAGGAGGTTACCTAAGGGCTTCGGTGGAAGAGAGTGGTGAGCTTCGGGAAGAGCTTCGGCGGAGGGATGAGTATCCCGTGGGTACGACCTAGTTAGAATCTCACGGGAGCTTCGGAAGTTGGTGAGCTTCGGGAGAGAAGATCACGCACAGAAGCGATTCGACTGGGTCGACGAGAACTTCGGAGGGCTGCGGGAGTCGGCGAGTTCACGGAAGAGCACTTGCGCGAGGAAGGCGGGGGCGTCCAGAGGTTTCCTGCGCGAGTCGAGAGGAAGGTGAACAGGCGGAGTTCTTTCAGCGGGATTTATAGGAATCGTCGGGATCGGGGGAAGCCGAGCGGTCGCGAGTTTCTTCGACGGATTCAGCGAGAATTCGTCTAATTGGGGTTCTAATACCGTTTGTCTAATTCGGCGAGATATAAAATGATTCGGCGAGATTCGGAGTATATATATTGATGTTTTTCTTGACTACTTGGGAAGCATTGCACCATTTTAGATTTTCCGATGTCAAGTCACTAAAAAGGAATGATAAATGCAAGTATATTCTAAAGTCAATCTAGTTGAATTTTACTGAGGTTTTTTGCAAAGTCTTCTAAATGTCAATTGTATGTGTCGAAATTTACAACGACATGTCCTCGAATGTCATGTTGATACAGGATTAATACATACATGTTTGTTATAACGACACTTTATTAGGATTAGAACGAGACCTCGTCAGACCCTTCTTGGTGTCAACTGTGATGTGTCAAAATTCGCAATGACATATCTTTGTTATCCTTTTATCGATGTGTAATGGTTTGCATGTCGCGTGATAATTTCTCCTTAAAGGGGCACACATATATGAGAAGCATGAGTATGCTTATACACAAGGATAAAAAAAAAATATATATATATATTTAATTTGAATGAGGATGCATCATGACACAAGTCCTTGAACTGATCAAAGTACCTGGGATAAGGAGAGTCATCGTCTTAGTCCCACAGGTAGAACATATCAGTTGCTTACAGTGATTATGCTCAGCAGGTGGCGCGTCTGTTATTGTAGACGCTTGTTCCAAGTTAGCCTTGAGCCACGTACTGTCTAGTTCCCAAGTATTCACGGGGATCTAGACTACCCTACAAAACAGAATTACTTTACCTTAGAACCCAAATCATATTGGGCCCTAGGTTTCTATTAGCATGAACACGCAACTGCCTTCCTTGAGAAAACCTGTTTGGAAGACTGCCTCTGTCCCTATAATGTGGAGAAGCCCTTGCTGTGGGCACAGAGAGGTTGTGCCAACCAACAGTCGATGGCAAAGTGTCCCACTTTGCCGCAGCACCAACAAGAGTGAATGTTGTATCGCCGTTTTTGACCTGATCTAGTGACTGATGTAGTCACGGTCCTAGGTCTCAAGGGATAGGGCATGTTCTTGTTGCACAGATTCCTCTTCCATCGAGGCATGACGAGGGGTGGAATGAATGCATGATGTGAGCGTTATGAGGCCGAGAAGGTGGTGCCATTCTTTCAGGCATCTTCCTTGCTGAGGCTCCTTGACGCCTGACATCATGATTTCTATTCTCCCTATCCCGTGTCCTGAATGGAGAGAATTCTTCTGTGAACCAGGACCTGCAGATCCACACTTTGTTGTGGCAGTGGCCGTGAATACAAAGGGCTCAGACTGAGCCTTAGGTATTTCTTCAAGGGTGGCCATGATGCCTCTTGCACTATGGACATTTCCACATGGGGACAACTCACCTTACAGTGACCACGATTATTCCTGTGGTCATACCTGAAGCATGATGAGTTGCCTTCCCGCTTGGAGTGGGAGGTCGGAACACCGTTTCCCCATTTCTCCATCCTGGATAATCGGGAGATCCACCCGGTTTCTTGTTTTCTCTTTATAGCATCAACTTTGGAGAAGTTGGATACTATACGTTTCTCATTTTCTAGACTATTCTCTAGAGCTGAGATCTTAGAGTCCTTGACCTTGTTGGACGCCAATGGAGAACCAACAAGATCTTCAGTTGAGCAATCTCTCGAGCTTGCTCCTCAGCAAGTAGATTGCTTTCCGGAAGGGCTCTCTTCAGGGAATCAGTATTTTCTGGAGGAGAGCAGTTTCTGTCTTCAGAGAAGTCAAAAGATGAGGGACAGGATGAAGATGATACCTGCTCATCTGGGTTATTGTCATTAGAATCAGTGATCAATGGTTCTTCCTCGTCGGAGCTGCTTTCCTCACTATCTTCTTCAGTCTCTGACAAGGATACTGGAGCTCTGATGCAATCCGAAGGATCCTTGCAATCATCTTCAGAAGTGATTACCCCCACATATGCTTCATCCTCAGATTGGCAGCAAATTTCAGCTTCCTCTGACCCCCCCATCAGCTCTGAGATCATCATCCATAGAGATTTAGCCGTTTTACATTTTTCCAACCTGGAGCGAGAGGCTCCAGACCAGACATCCATAATAATTTGTCGAATCCTCTGGTCCAGTTGGAAAAATGAGAGTTCCTCTCTGTCATCTCAGGAATGCACATGGGCACTTGTGTCCCCGAGTCGGTGGTCTTCATAGGGATGAATGGACCCTCTTCTAGGATGAGGGATGCTCGTGGATCGATGGCATCCAGGTGAAATAACACTCTCATCCTCCAGATAGGATAATAATCCTTTGTGCAAGCAGGGAGTTTGAGTGGCAAGACGTCATAATCCAGATCCATGCTTCTGACACTGGTGGCAGGATTCACCTCAAGGTGTTAGCCTTTTTGTTGAGGAACCTCCCTCTGATACCACTTGAAAGTCCACCTAGTGTCGGCTATGTGCACCTATGGGGGGGGGGGGGGAATGTGACGTGTGGTTCTTTTGCGGAATTCACAGATGTACCTGCACAATAAAAGCAACAAACACAGAACACAGAATACACAGCAAATTATAGTGGTTCCCCGACTTGGGTACATCACTTTCCCCTTCGACCTATCTCCCCAACAAGGACGACTCGGTCACTTCTCCAACGGATTGAAATCCAATCCTTCACTAACGGAAGGAGCCCTTCCACACGTGAGAGTCAACACTCCCACAACTCGGTTGCATATCCAACCCTTACACCGCGGAACAAAAGTTCCTTTACAATAAAATAAAAGTAGAATGTACACGTGATACAAACTTCTCTTGGAGACTTCGGTGTTCCTCTTTGTTCGACGACGTGTTCTTGAAGTCGATGAAGAGTCTACGACCTTGGCCTCTCTTGGAAGATCTCCCCGGAACGCGGCGGCACACGAGCGGCGACTAGCTTCGGGATCAGCGGCTACGATGAAGAGTGGCTGCAGAACTTGGAGATCTAAACTTCGTAGCGAAGCAAGCTAGGTCTACCAACGGTCACTCTAGGATCAGTCGTCTCGATTCGATCGGAACGGGGGAATTTTTCCCGGTCAACGAATCGAGAGACAAGAGATCTCCGGATAGACGCGTGAGACACAAGCCTTGCTAAGCTTCTGTCACGGAGATCGGGGAAGAGGAACGATCAGCAGCGGCGACCACTTGACGCGAGCGGCGGCGGCGGAGCGGAGCGAGTTCGCGGATTTAGGGTTACGTAGCCGCTCGTTTCTCTTTTTTTTTCTCTCTCTATCCGTACTCTCACTGTTCAAAAATACTCACGTATTTATACTGTAGTATTCTCAAATATGACCGTTTGTGGGACCCACAAAAGAAATCCCCAAAATCCGGTTCAATAAGTCCAGAAGCAGAATCCGTCCAGCAGCATTCTGAGAAAACGCCAAGTAAAAATCGGCGAGAATCGCAGACGATCTCGACGAATCGGCGAGAATCACCAAGTGATTCTCGACGATTCGTCGAGATCGTTTTTGTGATTCTCGTCGAATCACTTTCGATTCTCAACGAATTGGACTTGGTATTCATGGGCTGCATGACCACTACTGTTTCGGCGGAGAATTACAAGTGATTCTCGCCGAATCTTGCTTGGCACCATTTTGAGATGGCCAGAAGAAGTCGGCGAGAATCACTGATGATTCTCGTCGATTCGGCGAGAATCACCAAGTGATTCTCGCCGATTCGGCGAGAATCACTTGGTGATTCTCGTCGAATTTGCCTTGGGCGATTTTTCGTCTTCCACCTAGGAGCTGCTCCTTGACCCTCCATGCTCCTTGTCTTCTCTTGCATATGAGCGCCCTGTGCTTGAAAATAAGTGCACTCCAATAGAGAGAGTACACTAGGCCAAACACACTGATCTGCTCAACGAGGGATTACGTCGTGCAGACCCGTGTATATTGACCTACTGCACCCTGACATTGGTGTGCACCTAGCGTGGAGGTACTGCAAGTACAACTTAAAATGTTTCGTCAAATACATTGTGAATTCATCTTAGCTTGACAGGGGGCTTCCTCAAATCTAGGTAATCGTGGATACAATACCCAACACGTTGCATAAGTATCGCCGTGGCTGAGCACGACCCTCCCTGCCGGCAATCAATCTAGGCATGGTTCCAGACAAGCCATGTCATGCCCATACGAATCGAAGTCCGGCATCCTCAAGATCGTCGCCGGGCCTCGAGTGTCAACCCCTCTATGGTAACCTCCAGGAGGCACTTTTCTGTGGACTGATCTCCATCCCATTGGGGAGCGCGCACCCTCCTGGGTAGTCCTGTATAACAACGATCTGATCCAGGTCCTTGACGAAATCCTCCGATACAAAGTTATGTGATGCCCCCGGTCGAACAGGGTGTGGGCAGGCTTGCAGCACACCATCACCATTCCTAAATTAGTTTGAAAGAAATTCTAGCGTAAGGTTTTCTAACCTAGGTTGTATATAGTAGTTCTATCAATGCTTAATACGAGCAAAGAATAATTCTAACATTAAGATTACTCTCATACCTGCAATAACCCTGTCCGGGTTCCGGGGCTGTGCTAAGTCCAAGCGTAAATCTGCTCCCCATTCTGCCTGCGGTCGCCTCCCTGGTAACCACGTCCTCGCCGCGTCCTCGGCCTCCGAAATGCTGGGCGGTGGGCCACCCCGTGGTGCTGGAGGTGGTGCCCCCTCATAGGGCAATCTCTCCGAGGTGTCCCACCTGGTGACAGTGGAAGCACCGGCGGGGGAACGCCATACCCCGGGGTCTCTGCATCTCCTGGATCCGGAGAGGTTGATGGGCCAAGACCACCTGCTCTCTCGGCTCCTGCCTCAACTCCTGACGAGGCTGCTCTCTGCCCTTCTTCCATCTGGTACGATGCCTCGCCGCTGATCATTTCGGGCACTCCGGCCCTGGTCCTCCGTTTGCCGTTTCCGGCCCCGAGTGGTGTGCAGTCGCCTCAATCCTCTTCGCCATCTCTAAAATCCGGGAGATGGGCCAGTCAGAGACAAAAAGCAAAGCCTCTCTCAACTCCTCTTTTAGGCCTTATAAAACCTCTTGACGTACCCCGCTTCATCCAGCTGATAAGAGCCCGCATATCGGGCCAAAATGATCGAACTCTCGGTGGTACTCCACCACAGTCCTGGTGCCCTGCCTCAGCTGCAAGAAACGCTCCTCCAACTCGTCCCTGGCCGACTGAGGGAACAAAGTGCTCCAGCAGCGTGGCCCTGAATTCTTCCCATGTGATTTCTGCAATCTCTCTATCCGCAAAAGTCGTGTCCAACAGCGTCTTCCACCACCGCTTGGCATGTGACTCCAAGCAAGATACCACTAGGGCCACCCTCTCCTCCCAGGGGCATCGTATCCCCGTCAACATCTCGTACATCACATCCAGCCACTCCTCTGTCCGTACTGCACTCCGTCCCCAAGTAAGATGGGGAGAGAGAGTCCTCGGAAGGTGCTCATCCAGTGGCCCCTGGGTTTGGCTGCGGGCTGGGGCTTGCAAGCCGGAAGGCCTCAAGGATGGCTGTAAGGGTCTGCCCCATGTCTGACTGGAGGAAAGGTGTGGGACCATGGGAGGGTGCAATGTCGGAATCTGCTGAGCTCCACCTTGTGGGGTGGGCTGAGCTGAGGGCTGCAAAATGAACTACATCAGTAGGTAATTGACTCAATGCCTAATGATAGTGGACAATTTATATGTGATTCCCCCCATATGGGCACACCCGCTTCCGCTGCTTAGTTGTCCCCAAACTAAACCCGCGCGGGGGTACCAGGGTTGTGGACGGCTACTTTTCGATCGAGGTTTCCTCTGATACCACTTGTAAGACCCCTTTTTTTTCTTTTGATCACGGGTCTTAGGCCCAGATCCGCCGTTTTGCGCGTGACTCCTTCACGCCTGAAGGGTCATCACCACAAAGCGCCGATTCTGAGCGGCCAATTCGATCACATAAAAGTAGCGTAATGAAGTAAAATGAAAACTGTCTGTCCACAGAGAATCACATGACATATATAAATATAACTCCACGAAGGGAGTGTCCACAGAAGATAACATCAGAGTAGCAAAATACGGGCTTATGCCCGGTACAACATATCCTCACTACAAAGTCACTCATGCGGAAGCAAAAGCTGAAAAACTACTCAGGGTCGAGACTCACAGTCCCGGCCTGTATGAAACTCCGGAGCTAGACTGCCCCATCTCCAAGCGCACCGGTCTCTGGGGCTGCTCCTCCATGCTGGTCTCCACGATCCCCTAAATGATGCGGTTCGAAAACCGTTAGTCTAAAAGACTAAGTCTATCATCCCCACCCCTCCCCCACGGCTCCTAGGCACCGAGCGGAGAGGAAAGGGAGGACTTGAGGTGGAGAATATCAAAGCAGATGGCAGCGGTCCTATTCTAGCAAGTTCTATAGCATATAAAGACAATAAAATGTAAGCTGAAATGTAACCTTCACTTATGTGGAAAAACACATAAGCCAATGGTTCTTTGCAAGGCTCCCATCGTATAAAAAGTCCCATACCGATTTATACGTTGGGGTGACGGTGGTCAAACAGCAGTAACTAAAAAATATCAAAAATTAACCTTAATTTAATAAACTTGCCCACACAAGCTTATAGACTAAGGGGTCGTTTTGCAGGTCCTAATGTATAAGCGTCCCATTCCACCTTATAACATCAAGGTGTTCAGGGGTTAAATGAATCGATTATGCTATGACATGCAAGTGGGTTATGATGGACATGCAAGTGCAACGCACACACCCGACTCTGTGCACACAGACCTTTAGTTCCCCCTTTCTGGAGCCGTAACCTCCACAGGATACCTCCGTAGTGGCAGACGGAAGCGGTGGGTTGGGCCTCGCCCACCTCTAAACCAGTAAGGCACACTACCGGTCAGACCTATCGTACGCCTCAACGCTTGGTGCACGAAGCGGACTCCTGCGTACTCTTGCCGGCTGGCGCACCGGACTTCTGTTGGCGAAGTGCTAACCACACTTGCCGAGTCAACGTATTGGCGTCGGTGCATCGACCCTCCAATACCGAAAACCCACCACCTTAATTTATTTCCTTTATGCACATGCAGATTTAGCGTAACAAAACCCGAGCCGAAAGCTCCCCGGACCAAGAGTCCGTCTTTTAACCATCCGAGCCGAAGCTCCAGCTGACTTTTGGTGCTAACAGTGCCTGTGAAATGTGCAACCCTAATTACTAAGTTACTCTTTTCAGCTTGTTAAACAGTTTACGTTAACCCAGGACTGCCCCCGGTATTCCCTGTGAAGGGCTCTCAAGGGGCACTAGGAACTGTGTTGGGATTACGCCCAGCGTTCCCTTTCGCAAGGTACTTATTTATTATTGGTTGATCCCCTTACCCATTATTTTTCTCATGTTTCAATACGCTAATCCTAGGGTAGATTTGACCCCCCAACTCTCCTTGGGTAGGACGATCTTTCGTCGGGCCGAACGCCTTTAAACCCTAGACAAATCCACACCCTACTCACTCATCTTCCAAAGATGCAGCCCCCTTTCCACTTGTCCTTACAGCAAACCATCAAGACCCATCATAACGTGCCCTAATTCAATCCAAATGAAAATCCTGCAGTTTTGCTATATACAGACCACTTAAGCTACGTGACCCGTAAAAGGGGAAGTACATGAAATACTCATCCAGTACCCTCATGATAATTATCAGAGGTCTATTATGATAAATATAGACTAAATTCCAGAAAATCATATTTTTCCCAGTTAATCTACTATTTATTGAATTTTCCTCAAAAACTTAGGCCATAGTCAATTTGAACATGAACCATAGATTTTCTCAGGTAATGGCCTCCTAAAATTTGTATTCACTAAAATAACAGAGAAATATCATTGGATGCTAATTTTCATAATTTTCCAGATAATTCTTGACCTCTAAAGGATTTATTAAAAATAATTCCAAAAATCAAAAATAATGAAGGAAGTGCCACATATATGTCTCCCAATAATTATGTAAAAAATTACTAGGGCTTCATAGGGAACTAAAAACAGCATGAATGAAGAAATTAGAATTTTTCAGACAATCTAAAAGTCATTATTAAATTTTCCAAGGTTCCATTGGAATTAAATAATTAAAGAAGCAACAACTAAATATCATTCTTCAAAAATTCCATAAAAATTTACAGAGATGGGTAACATGATTATAAGCCCCTTGGCTGAGTTTTATCAAGTTTAAGCAAGTAATAGTGCTCTGCAAAAACTCTTAAGTGGAAATTATAAAATATAAATCTGTGAATAAAAGTACCAAAAAATATTTCATCCAAAATTTATTATAAAATTTTCCAGAGACATGTATGCCCTAATCAACTACCCATTCAAAATCTCAGCCCTTTTCAGATTAGTTTTGGTATTAGTTCTTATGGTTTCAAAGCTAGTGCCCTAAACTAGGGTTATGGATTTAAGGGGTCTTTAATCTTCCAAATGCCCTAAAATTTTAACCATAGGACCATAGTGACCCTTATGGTCATAATTCCCAAGTTTCAAGCCCATTCCAAGGTCTTTTGACCCCAATTTTTTTCAAACCCTAGAGAATACCCTAAAGGGCCTACCCTACACTTCTAGGGCTACCCTAGCCCAATCCACTCCAAACTTCATGAGTGAGTGTAAAAAGTTAAATCATATCAGTGGCCAAAGTTTCAGCCTCTGTTGAGGTGATTTGGTCACTTAAAACCAAAAGTGCCACTTTTGACCAAAATGCCAAAGGCCTTCATAGGGTAGAACTAGGGTTGGGTCAAAACCTATTCAACACTCACCCCAAACCAACTGAAATTTATACAGGTACCTAATTGGAGCCCAGGGACCACTCACCAAAAATTTGGGAGGGTTTGGGTGTGTTTAGGGGCACCTATTTTAATTTATCTAATGATTATTAAATTTTTTACCAAAACTATAGAAATATTTTCTCCAAAAAATTCCATTTTTGGGCAGGCCCTAGGTATGCCTAGGATAGACCCTCTGCCAAAAATTTCAGCCCATTTGGGCTTGGGGTGAAGAAGTGGGCACTCATTTTAGTGACTGCCTAGCCCTAAGGACAATCGTCCCACCAAAATGGGTGCCCTGGTCCAACCAGTGACCCAAAAGGGTCCCAACAATTTTTGCTGCAAACTAGACACCCTAAGCTACAATGTTCATGTTGGGCAAATTTCCATCCAGGGTCCCTAGGTATTTTTTAAACATTAATTACATTAAATACATCCAGTGTGACAAAAATGAAATAAATTTTATTTAACCCTATAGTATCTGATCTGATGCCGCACGAATCTTGGCGCAGATCGACGGCATCTGGTCATCGTCCCCACTGAGCCAACGGCTGGGATTGGTTCTGCCTGAGAGCGATTTCCAAGCTCTGCCGCCGGCGATCCAGCCCCTTCCCCGGCCGGCCACCGCCACCAACACCTCCGTTGAGGTGGTGGCTGTCGTCAGCGCGGCGGCTCCGCCGCCGGAGAGGTGTTTCTCCGGCGGATTGAGCAAGACTTTTTCCTTGCCGAAACCAGGAGAAATCCTTGGATTCGATCGGGCTCAATTGAGCCCGAAACTCTAGCCTAAGGATTCCTAGGATCTAACCCGCGAGTTAAGGAGAGGAGGAGGACCTTCCTGGCGGCCTGGATGCGAGAGGAGCGGCGGATGCCATTGGCGACGGCGGCGGCGCTCGGCTTCTGCAACTGCACGGTGGAAGGGCTCGTCTCCTCAGGTAAGTGCTCCAAAATGATCCCCTCGGCTCCCTGATGGTGTTTAAAAGGCAATTGGGGGAGGGGAGAGGCTGGTTCTTCAATGGCCATTATCTCCATTAATGGAGTGGCTCGGGTTGTGTGGAGGGGGGCTGAACCCACCCCTTGGTGGCCGGGAAATGGCTGGAATCAACTCCTCTCTCCTAGAGGAGTTGATTGCAGCCATAAAGGGTGGCTGTTAGTCTCCCTTGGCCGGCCTCTTACTTCCCCCTTCTCCTTCCTCATTTCTCTCTCCTCCATTATCATGGAGAGGAGCTTTTTCTCTCTCCTAGTCACCTCTGGTTGACTAGTCAACCCCACAAGCTAAAGGCAGCCCACTGGATTATGATGATCATGGGAATGGGCTTAGCCTAAGGGAGAAGTGGCTTGAGCTTGGGTTAGCCCTTTTTGGGCTAAGTTGACTTGACCCTCAATGAGGGTTGACTTGGCCAATTTGACCATCTAGGTTGACCCCATTGGGTCCTGGGTGGTTCATTGGCCTCCCGTAAGGTCTATGTAGGGCTGGGTAGGGTTGACTTGGCACCTTAAAGGTCACTTGACCCTTGGTAAGGTCACTTTGACCATTTAGAGCTAGAGTTGACTTGGGTCAACATGACCATTAGGGTCCACCCCTATGGATCCTTGGTGACCCATTGACTTCCCTTAGGGTCTAGGTAGGGTTATATGGGGTTGCCCTGCACTTTGGAGGTCACATACCCTTAGTAGGGGTACTTTGACCAGATTAGGGCTTGAGTTGACCTGGGTCAACCTGGCCTCTAGGGCTGACCCCAATGTGTCCTTAGTGACCCATTGTCCTCACTTTAGGGTTAGGAGGGCATAGGTGGGGTCCTCTAGACTAGGAGTGGGTCTATTGGCCCTAAGTGGGCTAGGTTGACCTATTTAGGGCTAGGGTTGACCTTGGTCAACTGGGCCTCTTGGGTTGGCCCTAATGGGTCCTTTTGGCTCTAATGGGTCTCCCAAAATGTTTGGGAGTGTTGTGATAGGGTCTTGGGGTCATGGTGAAGCCCCATTGTCATCCTAAACTATTGTTCAGAATTCTACTATCTGCAGACCATGGTGATCCCTACCTTGGCCTCCTATCTCTTGGCCCATTTCTGGCTTCCCAGGGTTTTGTCATGACCTAGTCATGGCCAAAACCACTCTTAGGGGTCTGGTTGGAAATGAGATGTTACATCTGCCATTACTGCTCTATATTCAAAATTCGAATGTTTCTTATGAGACATTGAGATATACAGAAAGAGTCAGTAATACAGTGATATACAAAAAAAAGGACAGACAGTGATTCAGACAACACAGAAAAAGGAATTCATTCTTGGCACAGAGAGAAACTAATCAAGAAGAAGAAGAAGAAGAACACTACATCAATATCAAGAGTCTTCTTCATCTGCTTTTACTCAGGATAACTTCAAAGACAATACATTCATATCAGTCACAAGAAGTTCCTGGAGACTTTCTCTGGACCAGGAAATCTAGGCCTTTGAAGACCTATCACCCTGAAGTAGTGCTCCAGCATTCTTCCTGATTCATTCTACATCTCGTGGGGAGCAAAGCTGCTAAACAACAATCCACAAGTCTTCTCATTTGACTTGAGAAAGAGAAGACCTCATCACCCTCTCACTCCACCTCTGTACAGGGTTTTAATTCCCTTCAAAATTATTCTGGTTGCAAGTCTCCCTCCAAAAGACTTGAGGGTTTGGTTTTTGGGAACCTGATCAAAACCCCATTGGTGCCAGGATACCTGATCAACCCCTTCCTGTAGTGGATTCCTACCAGGCTGGTAGAAGAGTGGACTACCCAGATTTGGGGAACCACTATAAAATTCTTGTGTCGTCTGGTTGCTTTCTTTTCTTTTTGTTTTCTGGCCTTGCTCTGTGAATGTGCTGTGATTAGATAGTTGCTGCATCTTAGTTTATTGTATTTGCTTCCCTACACACACACCTAAAATACAACAACAGTTGTAAAAGTTTTAAAATCACCAACATACTCTATTCACCCCCTCGAGAGTATATTTGATCTAACTAACACCTTCAGATGGTATCAAGCATACCTCCTGAACTTTCAGGTTCAGAGCAGTAGCAGTTAGCTGTGCTGGTTTTGGAGTTTTTTGAGCGACAGTGTTGGCCATGGTTGTTGCCTCGTCTTAGCGAGGTAGTTTGTTGTTTGTTTAGTTTTACTAGTTCAGACATACTTTTTGTTCGTAGGTTCGTGTCAGTTTGTTGGCGCCCACTGAATTGTTAGTTGTTAATACTTGCTAGCTGCTCATTTCTTTAAATGTGAGTGTGGATTACTTGTTCTCTGGGAGGATTTATGTTAGGAATGCATGTTAGGTATTTTCAACTATAAATCTACTACTATTACTTCATGCATCGCATAATTTTGAAACTCTAACATGTTATTTTTAGCGACCGTAAAAGCTATCTTTCCTACTATAAAAAATTTGAGTCTTGCATGACATGAGTTGTCCTTTGGGGACATTTTTTCTCATGTAGGATGTTTGAGTTAATCTAATCAAGTATTTTTCCGCAGCGTATAATATATTTTGATTCGTGGACTAAATAATCTACTAAGCTGAGGGATACAGCTAACTTCTGCACTTAATTGATTTTCCTTAAAATAACTTAAAAAGAAAACTTTCTTCATGATTAGTTTGGTGTCTGCCTGAGCGTCCGCAGTTATCCCCTGCTGACGTGGCATCATGACGCACATTTTCCCTTACTCTGATAAGCTTTATTTACGGTGAAAATGTGGGTTGTGACACAGGCAGACTCATTATGCCCTCCAACACTTCGGTCCGCCTGCAATTTGACGAACTTCTTCAGTAGGAAGGCGACCTGCTCTATTCAGTCCACCAGGCTGCCAACCTTACAAAGTGATAAGCCTCCAACAGAGGCAGTCTCGTCTCGTCCCCCGCGGGCTAGGCATACTCTTCCAGTCCGCCACTGAGTCCTCCATCTTTCCACCAGCACGCTTCCATGCTGCAGAGGCGGACTCACAATGCAGTCCGCCACCCATCTTTCCAACCAACACCCTCTCTTCCCTGCTAGAGGCAGACAACTTCTCAGCTCGCATAGCTCGTTACGTGATCACTTAGTACAGAAGAGGTGGACTCGTCCCAGTCCGCCAACAGCAAATCAGCTCCAAATAATAAGTTCCCAGACCGCTCGATATGGCGCGGACTTGGTGGACTCCAGATACTACTCGTACAACTTACCGACTCACCGGGGGTGACGTTACCAAAATCCGTTACCTCCTCGGGCCTATAAATAGCCCCCACACCTCTCATTCTGGGGAAGGACAAAAGCATAAGGACAACCAATAACAAGGTCAAGGCATCAGATCCTGCGGACTCAAATTCTCAGTCCGCGTGACCCCTGCAGTCCTCTCTGCCTGATCGCGCAGTCTGCTCGGCTTAGTCAAGCAAGCTGCTAGATCAGCTATCTGCGCGGTCTGCCGACCTCTCCGCTCAGTTTGCACGGCCTTTGTGGCAACTTCTTTCCGTAACCGCCAGCTTCCCCCTTTGTACCGTTTATTTGCTTTCCATGTAAAGGTGCAACTCAAGCTATAAAAATTAAATATTAATCAAAGGAAAGCATGTCGTAAGAGTGGAATTTAAGCTGCGGCGGACGAATTCTGTTGTTTTCGCTGCTAGTGGCCCCCTCTTCTTCTCAACTCACCTCTCTCGGCATCAACCTGCAAACCCAACCATCAAAGTAATAGTCTGCTCGACAGTTCCTGATCAACCTTTACGGCTATCTCCGGACTCCGATCAACATTCTCCTTTTCTCTATCCCCGCAACCCTTGATCAAGCGCCTGCTCCACTCTCGAGCACTCAGAAGCATTTCCACACATCCTTAATCAACATCTTCACCTCATTGTCATGCCCGTGATACCAAACACACCCATTAGCTACTAGTACCCGCGACTCCCCTCTCCTCTCCGTTTCCGCGCATCAACAGTTAACACACGACCTTCAGGTCTTGAACAGTCGGTAAAAATCAATGGTTACTCATGTCAGACCGCCAAACCCATCAAAACATTCCTCCTACCGGCCAATATGCTCTCTGGTAAGCCCTCTTGCTGACACGTCGGGAAACTTTCCTACAGATCGCAGTGATTAATGACACACTAGACTCTATAATTCAGCGACTTGACTCGCAACCTATGACAGCGCCGGTTACTACAGTCAACCAAGTAATGGGGAATCCAGATATTAATCTGCTAACTTTCTGCCAGTTGATCCTTATACCTATCTGAAAAGTTACTCACCTACGCAGGTCGCAGTCCCTTTGTAGTTTCTAGCTACTGAACAAAGGGAGAGTTTCTGCAAACTCAGTCCTCAAACCAACGCTTGTTCTTCCAATCACCTAGAAAAACTGCTTGAATTTTCCACTAAGAGGAAGAGAGGCTCAGAAGATTTGTTCCATATCAGGCAACCTTCAAAGTCTCCCCCAAAGGGTCTTCAATCACGAGTAAAGAGAGGAGGGAATTTCTGACGTCATCAGCTTCTCTTCCCAAGAAGAAATCCGAGGTTGATAGAATAGTGGGTTGGGCAACTCATGTGGTGAATAACAAACTAAGTGATGAGGGATCTTCTCAACCTGTTGATCAAAAGGTCAAAGACTCCGACCAGTACTGCAAATATCACAAAGAAAAGGGTCATGCAACAGAAGATTGTAGAGCCCTTCAGCAACTAGTAGAGAAGATGAAGAAACAGGGTAAATTCTAGCATTTGCTCCAGCAGAATGATCATTCGGATCCATCAGCTTCAAAAGGCAATGAAGTAGCAAATATTCCTTGCTGCTCAAAAGAGGGAAACCAAATCAATGACATGAACTTCTGTCTTGGCACCGAGAGAATCAATGACGACTGTGCAGGCACCCTCGGAAACCTATTCTAAGCTAAAGGAGAACAATGCAAAGTGCTTAAAGCTCCTCACAATCATGGCCGGTTGTTTCTACTTTACTCTTTAAATATTTTCTCTCTAAAGCACTTCTAAGTGTGATTTCTTTCATTTCAATGAAGTTTATGTCAGAGATCCCGTACTAACACATTTCCCTTTTTGGAGTGATTCCTCCTCTATTTTCTCTTTTCCAAACCGATCACTGAACCACCGAGATATCAACGAGTCTTGTTGTTTCCTTCCATAGATTTTTCTTGGGCTTAAGGCCACGATGACCACATATAGTGGGGAGTGTTCGCGTATGTGCAGTGTGTGCCACTCAATCTATAAGGTGAACTTCAGGACTTCGGATCCCGCCCAGTATCTAGCACAAAGCGGTTATCAAGGGAGGTCCCATGTGTTAGATCTGCTGTGCTCCGTTAAGGATACATTACAGTAACGATGATCTTTGCTTGGCAAGCAATGGCAATCAAGTGTATCCTTGTCTCTTCGATCTTATCATGATTTTAATTGTCGAATACTCTATGGTACTCTCGATCCGTGCTTTCGTGGGACCCATAACTCCATTGATCTTTCCAAAGGCGAGCAATGCTATAGACCACTTGGCGCACCTGGCCTAACTGATCAGCAATGTTGTAACCCGAGGCATGAGAGCAGTTTATCTAATGATCCTTCTCTAGATTTCCTATGCTTTTCTCTCTTATACCCATCTAAAGGATGCACGGCCAGCCCGCTCTGAGTAGGACTATAGTCGTAATGACCTTTCCCTGGCAGGCGATGCATAAGGCCCACGTGTGCTCTCCTGTGGCAGCATATGACCTTTTTTGGTACTTGGAGGGAACTTCCATCAAGGTACTTGCGACCTACTTTTCTAACACATCTGCTTCTAACTCCTTTCTTGCAGAGATCAGCAGATACTTGTAAGTTCCCTTCAGGTACTTGCAACTTACTTTCATATATCATATTTGCTTCTAACTCTTTTCTTGCAGAAATTAATAGGTATTTGCAAGTTCCCTCCAGGTACCTGCAGCTTTGCTTTACTTTCATATCTGCTTCTAACGTCTCTTTTGCAGAGATTAGTAGATATTTGCAAGTTCCACCCAGGTACTTGCAACCTACTTTTCTTTTATATCTGCTGTTCACTCTTCCTATTTGTAGAGATTAACAGATATTTGCAAGTACCATCCAGGTACTTGCAACCTACTTTTCTTTTATATCTATTGCTCACTCTTCCTTTTTGTAGAGATTAGCAGATATTTGCAAGTTCCCTTCAGGTACTTGCAGCTTACTTTCATATATACCATCATATCTGCGTATAACTTCTCTTTTGCAGAAATAGCAGATGCTTGCAAGTCCCCTTCAGGTACTTGCAACTTAATTTTATTTCACGCCTACTGCTTACTCTTCCTTTTACAGAGTATAACAGGTGCTTTCATGCCTCTATTAGGTACTTGCAAGTTATTACTCTTCCGTGCCTTTCCTCTCATCTTTATTTTGCAGAGCTCAGTGGAAGACATTAATGGCTTCTTCATTTTGCAAAAGCAATTCTAGTACACACAAGATGTTCCCCCCTTTCTTTGCCTACATTAACTTTGCCTTTGTAGGAAAAAGATCGGCATTGACAAACTCCTAAGGAGAGACATCAGGTTCTATCTCTCCTTACCTCTTACTTTTCGAATGGGTGGATCACGATTTTTGTGGGTCTCCTACTTTTTCGAAGTTCACTTCGGGACTTAAAAAAGTGAGGTGATTATGTTAACTCAGAAATCGGCGATCCCTCTTGTGGTAGCCAGCTTGCTAGCCATGGCCTGCTCCAGGTTCACCCTGGAAGTCACAACCAGTCTAAGGATGGGCGGAAAAACTTCTCTATCTGCTCAGGCCGCACGGCTAGGGCGGTCTTCCCCGATCTGTCCGCCCAGGTCGCGTAGCAGCCACTTATTCTACAGGGGCTGCAGACTGCTTCCTCAGTCTGCCCCTGTAGACCACGCGGTTTGATCAGCCAACTGCACAGTGGTTATCTCCACTCCGATAGGTGCACCACCCAACAAAGTCATAGACTCCCATTGCCATCCCCATATACCGCCACATCACCAGGTGACCTCCCTCTTGGTCTCCCAACAACAAGCGACAACTCTCTAGGTCGCCCACCAGCTGGTGCGACCTACTCCATCTCAGTCCGCCCTAGTAGTCGGCGACCTGCATTCAGGTCACCCAACAAAGGGCGATAACATCCAGGCCACCAAGCTGGTGCGACAAGCCTTTCCATCCAACAGGAGGCGGACTTCAGCAATGGGGGCGAACTGCTTATTTCATCCGCTAGATCGCCAAGTCGGCCAGCTCTCATCTGCTTGTAGTTCGAGCACTCGATCTCAGTCCGCCGAAGGAGCGTGGACTTGTTCCAGCTCTCCGCCTAACCGCAGAGCATTTCACGGACTCATTCCATCCGCCACGGGCTAGACAGACTCGTTATGCCCTCCAACCCTTCGGTCCGCCTGCAGTAGAAGAACTTTTTCAGTAGGAAGGGGACCTGCTCTATTCAGTCCGCTAGGTCTCCAACCTCACCAAGCGACAAGGCTCCAGCAGAGGTGGGCTTGTCTCATCCTCCGCAGGCTTGGCAGACTTTTCCAGTCCGCCACTGAGTCCTCCAGCTTTCCACCAGCACGATTCCCTGCTGCAGAGGCATACTCACAATACAGTCTGCTACCCATCTTTCCAGCCAACACCCGCTCTTCCCTGCAAGAGGTGGACAACTTCTCAGCTGGCATAGCTTGGCGTGGGCTCGCTTAGTACAGTAGAGGTGGACTCATCCCAGTCCACTAACAGTAGATCAGCTCCAGAAGACAATTTCCCAAACCATGCGACCTGGCGTGGGCTCGACGGACTACACATTCTACTTGCACAACTTACCGACTCATCGGGGGTGACGTTACCAAAAGCCGATACCTCCTTGGGCATATAAATAGCCCCCCCATACCTCTCATTCTGGGGAAGGACACACGCACAAGGACAACCAATGCTAAGGTCAAGGCATCAGATCCCACAGACTCAACTTCTCAGTCTACGTGACCTCTGCAGTCCTCTCTGCCTGATCGCATAGTCTGCTTGGCTTAGGCAAGTGAGCTGCGAGATCAGCTATCCGCGCAGTCTGCTGACCTCTCTGCTTAGTCCGTGCGGCCTTTCTGGCAACTTCTTTCCTTAACCACAAGCTTCCCCATTTTACCCTTTATTTTCTTTCCATGTTAAGGTGCAACTCAAGCTGCAATAACAGAATATTAATAAAAGGAAAGCCTATCATAAGAATGGAATTTAAGCCATGGCGGGCGAATTTTGCTGTTGCCGCTGCTAGCGGCCCCCTCTTCTTCTCAACTCACCTTTCTTGGCATTAACCTGCAAACCCAACCATCAAAGTAACCATCTGCTCGACAGTTCCTGATCAACCTTCTCGGCTATCTCCGGACTCAGATAAATATCCTCCTTTTCTCTTACCCCGCAACCCTTGATCAAGCGCTTGCTCCACTCTCGAGCACTCAGAAGCTTTTCCCCGCATCCTTAATCAACCTCTTCACCTGTTACCTTGCATGTGATACCGAACACACTCGATAGCTGCTGGTGCCCGTGGTCCCCTCTCCTCTCCATTTTTGCACGTCAACACCAAGGAGCTTACACCTCAAATCCCTCAGGATCTCTCAGTCTCCTCCAAGACTTACACCTCAGCCACAAAGGCCTACACTCAGTGATACATGTATCACCTACCTCAGGCAATTAAGCCCTACCACTCAGGCTATGGAGGATAGCCCTACCTCAGAGCACACTTGCTCCTGTAACTCAGAGAGATACACTCTCCTACAGCTCAGGCACAAGTGCCCTACCACTTAATGATCAACTGATCACCCACCTTAGATCAAGTTTGCTCCTACCTCTTTGATCCATAAAGGATCCTGCAAGATGGAAGTGTGTTGATGAGGTTCTTGATTGGACACAAGAGGAATTCCTCTATGACAATTAGCCTTGGGTGTGTTAGACTCAGCCACCACTATGACACCAGGAATGTTTTCCTGTGTCTACTTTACGGGACTAAGTGCACCTTAGTCACAACTACTTCATAGCAACAAGTATATCCACTTGAGCTGGAAGTGACTTGTAGAATACTATTCTGCCACTTTCTGAACTAAACCAAAGGTTCAGCTCTCTCTTATTTACAGTAATAATGATGTAGAAGCTTTGACTTATGCTGGAAGCAACTTGCAGATCAGCTTCTCTACACCTTTCTGAACTGAGCCAACTGCTCAGCTCTATCTTCTTCTTCACAGCTCCCCAAGAGAATGTTCTTTAGAGTTTATTGGTTAGATCTGTGAAGCACTTGCAGTAAGGGTTAGCCCTAGCTACTATCTCTTTCTCTGGGAATCACCCTGAGCTTACTAGCTGGTGCAGATGAAGATGACACCAAAAATCTTGCTGTTGAAGATGTTGATCTCAACAGCTAACTTGATCTACCACTAGATTTGCTTATCTTGGGCTCTCTGTTTTTCATCCGCACCCACAAAAATGTTGATTGTGAAGAACTTCTATAACATATAACACTTTCTGTAAAGAGCATTTCCTTTTATTTATTGTAACCAAATGGCACTTTTAGCAGTGGGTCCCACTCCATTAATGTTGGCTGCATCCTTGCTTTAACGCCCAACTGACATAGAGTAGACCTGCGACACCTTTTGTCATGTACTGTGGCATTGCCACTAACAATTTGAATATTATTGACTTTTTGACTTGCTGACGTCAACACCTGAAGACTTAGTCAAAATTCAAACATCAGTAATATAGGAGTTGAGTGAGTTAGCTTCATTCAACGCCAAAGTACTTAGACAGTTTTACTGTCTCTTGGCGTTGAGTGAGTTACCTTCACTCAATGCCAAATTACTTAGAATAAAAAATCTATTTCTAGGCATTGACATCTTTGAGTGAGTAATGCACACTCAATGCTTTTTTCCTTAACAATCTCTGCAGCCTCTTTTGCATGCATGGTGTTGAGAGTGTTGAGTGAATATAGTTTACTCAACGCCATGTGCCTTCACCACATTCTGCATTTTAGGCGATGAGAGCGTTGAGTGAACCTCCCTTACTCAACGCTATTTGCCTTAGCCATTTCTACTTCCTCAGCAACATAAGCATTGAGAGCCTTGAGTGAACATGCCTCACTCAATGCTATATGCTTTAACTCATTCTGTATAAAGGCATTGAGAGTGTTGAGTGAGCACGCCTCACTCAATGCTTTCTGCCTTTGCCGAATTTTCTGTTTCAGAAATCAGTTTGAGTTCGACGAACTCAGAACTCAGTTCGACGAATAAGTAAAAACTCAATTCGATGATTTTAGAGTTCAGCTTGAAGAACAAGTGAAAGTTGAGATTGACGAACTCAGGACTTAGTTCGACGAACTCTAAAATCAGTTCGACAAAATTGGACTGAGCCAAATTTCTAAAACTCTGAGCTTAGTTCGACGAATGATTAGCTCAGCTCGACGAACTATGAGCTCAGCTATTCACCAATTTTGAAGCTAAGGGGTTGAGTGAGTGAGCTACACTCAACGCTTGCGGACTTAGCCACTTTTCAGCTCATTTCTCTTTAGACTTTGACTGTATTAGCCTGACTCATAGCTTTTTACTGTATGACGTTGAGTGAGATGACTTCAATTAACGCCTGTGGACTTAGCCACATTCTAAGCTTGCCACTTCATGGCATTGACTGAATAGGCTATACTCAGCACTATAAGTCATCCGGCGTTGAGTGAATGATCTTCACCCAACGCCTGTAGACTTAGATAGTTTTCTGTCTTTCCACCACTTAGGTAAGAACTTACCTATCTTAGCCACTTAGGCAACCTGTCCCATCATTTCTTATCAGGACAATCGACAATCATTAATCTTGAACACAAGTTAGATCACAACATGTGTATATATTGTTTGCTAGTCCTTCTTCAAATTCATGACATTGGGATCAATGGACCCAACAACCTCCCCCTATTTGAAGAAGTCAAAACCTAAGCCAATGTATACAATAACTTACTTATGCTATATATATATATAACACATCATCACAACATAATTCAGATAAATCATAGATATATCAAATGATGTAGCAGGTAGGTCAAAATCATAGTAATTGATGAGTTTGACAGATCATAATTATAGCAAATGGTTGTTCTATTTAATCATATAGGGAATAAATGTTTGTATAATTTAAACAAAGTGTTAAATCCCTAGCACTATAAGCATGAACCTGAATCATTTTAAGTTTCAGGTTCCCTTATAATAATCCCACTGCTTCTGGATTTCTTTGTCGGCTTGTCTTCAGCTCTAGCTATCTTCTTTCCCTTCTTATCCGCTTAATTAACAGCCTTAGTGTTGGGTACATTGGTTCTAATGTACCTGATTTGAAGAAGCCTCACTCAACTCAATGATATACATCAAAATGTATTTGATGTATTTTGAGTTTAGTTGTGCAGGTCAAGTATTTGCAGGGAAGATGAAAAAGTTTCTAAGTCCATGTGTCGACAACCAGGAGCAAAGTGTCGACATTTAAGAAGACTTGTGTCGACACCCAGGCAAGCAGTGTCGACACTTGGAGTACTTGTGTCGACACTAGGGATGCAGAGTAGACACCAGACAGAAAGTGTCGACACAAGGAGCTATGTCGACACTCAATGAAGAAAAGGCCAGTAAAGCTGTGTCGACACTTAGCAGCAGTGTCGACACCTAGAGGAACTGTGTCTACATTAGAAAGTGTCGATACTTGGAGGCTATGTCGACACTCAGCAAAAGTCAGCAGAGTCTAAGTAAAAGTTTCGACACCCAGAACAATGTGTCGACACACAGCAGAAGAGTCAACACTTGAAGAAAGTGTCGACACAAGGAAGAATGTGTCGACACTCAGCTGAAGACTCAACACTTGAAGAATGTGTCGACACAAGGAGCTGTGTCGACACTTAGCAAAGTTCAAGAATATTCTAAGTACTAGTGTCGACACTAAGAAGAATGTGTCGACACTCAGCCAGAGTCTCAACAGAAGAAGAATGTGTCGACACAAGAAGCAGTGTCGACACTCAGCAAGTATCAACACAGAAGGCATTTGTCGACACCAAGAAGATGTGTCGAAACTGAACAAGTTCAACACATGAAGATGTGTCGACACAAAGGAGATGTGTCGACACTTACAATAATTCAGCAATATACTGAAGTACAAGTACTTGTGTCGACACACATTATCAGTGTCGACACATGAAGAAGAAGCTGTGTCGAGAAGTGCATTCTACAACACAAGGAGTTGTGTCGACACCTTGGAGGCTAGTGTCGACACTTAGTCAACTTGTGTCGACACTTAGTCTATAAGTGTCGACACTTAAAGACAGACAGTCTCGACACCTTAAGACAGTTACAGAATTTTCAAGAACTGACTGGATGACTTGATAGCTGCCATTCCAGCCGGTTTACTGCACCTGTCAGAGTTGTCAGAAATCAGTTATGAACCGGACCAGCCGGTTACCATGAAGAAGGCCTATAAATAGGCTTATACTGTCTACAGAAGAAGTTGATCGATTGATTGTCCAAGTTGTTCAAGTAATTAAAAAGAAAAGAAGATCTAGCTATTCCTTGAAGAATCTAGTGAAGATCTAAGAAGTTGGAGAGAGAGAGCTCCATCCAAGAAGTCAGCCATTGGAACCAGGCTGAGAAGAAGGGTTCAGATTTTGTTCTGAATCTTAAGTAGCAGAGATCAAGGATCAACTATAGATGAGATCAAGCTTATTGTGTTCTACATTCAAGAAGCTTTGAAGAAAGCCAAGTCAGTTTGATCTCAGCTGAGTTCTTCCAAGAACTCATCAAGAAACTCTCATCTCTTCTCTCTTTTCTCTGAGTTGTAGAGTTTACATTTTGTATTCATATTATCTTGTAGGATCCTTAGGGATCTGAGTTTGTAAGCCTGTAATTATAAAGGCTGAGTGTAGGGCCTGTGTGCCTGAGTGTAGGAGATTTGTATCTCTGAGTGTAGGCCTTGGTGGCTGAGTGTAGGCCTTGGTGGCTGAGTGTAGGCTTTGTGAAGAAGCTGAGTTATAGGGCCTAGGGCCTGAGCTGTAGGAACCTGGTTTAGGGTTCTGAGTGTAAGATCTGAGGATCTGAGATAGTGGAGGAGTTTGGCCGAATCTAGTACACTACTAGATAGGCGAAGGGGGAAAGTGGATGTACCCAAACCTTGGGGAACCGCTATAAACCTGTGTGTCTACTGTGTGCTTGTGTAAATCTGTGATTGCTGATTGTGAGCTGTGATAAAGTAACTAAAACTCTGTGATATAATCTGAATTCTGCCTAAAAAGTTAAAAAGATTTAAGTCACCTATTCACCCCCCCTCTAGGTGAGTAGGTACAATATCTTTCAAGTGGTATCAGAGGGAGGTTCCTCAAAAAGGGACATAACTGTCTGAGTAGATCCTGTTGGCAGATTCAGTCTAAGTACATTACAGAATCAAGAAAATCAAGAACCATGGGTTCCACTGAGAATCATAAGGAATTGGGATCCATGAAGCTACCCATATGTAGAAAAGAGATCTTTGGCATCTGGAAGGAAAGGGTGAGACTGTTTATGGAGGCCTCAGACCCTAGAATATATATCACAGTGAAGAAAGGGCCATATGTGCCCATGAAGGTTTCAGTCTTAGATGCAAATCAGAGAACACCTAAGGATTTCTCTGAAATGACAAAGGATGAGATAGTTCTAGCCACAATGGACAAAAGGGCTCAGAATATCATTGTGAGTGCTATAGATGATGCTACTTTTCAGAATTTGATACACTGCAAGACATCTAAGGAGATGTGGGATACCACGATAGTGTATATGGAGGGTTCTGAAGAAGTGAGGCAAGACAAAAAGTCTTTGCTAAACCAAGAATATGAATGTTTTAGGCAAGGTAGGGCTGATAGCATAACTGAATGCTATAAGAAGTTCTATAGGATTGTGAATGAGCTAATGTCCTATGGCAGAGAGTTCAGTAATTATGAGCTTAATGATAAGTTTCTAAGATCCCTTACAAAAGATTGGGACACCAAGATCTGTGCCATAAGGGAGATGGCAAAGTTAGCAGAAATTCCTCCACCAACACTGTTTGGAAAACTGCTGTCCTATGAAATGCAGTTGATGGTGAGGAAAGAAGAGGAGAAATCTACAAGAAGTTAACATAAAGAAAGGATAGTGGCATTTAAAACAGAAGCCCCCAGAAAGTACAGAAGCAAGTCACCAACTCCACCACCAAAAGTAGCTGAAACTGAGTCAGATGAGTCAGCAAGCAGAAATTCTGAGACCAGTGAAAGTGATGAGGACTTTGCTGCCTTCACAAGACATTTTCAGAAGTTCTTAAAGAAGAAACAGTGGAGGACAAAGCCATCTACTTCACAGGGTAAAGAAGACTATTATCAGAATAAAAAGTCTTCAAAGAAAGACAGGAAAAAGACCAAGTCTAGCAAAACAACTCTTTCAAAAATTGTATGCTATTGCTGTAATAGACAAGGACATGTTGTTGCAGACTGTCCAGAGAAAAGGAAGGAGTCTAATGATAAGAAAAAGACTCAATTCAAAGGCAAGAAGGAAAAGTCTTTTGTTGCCAAAAAGGATAAGAGACTGTCAGATATTTCTTCATCAGAAACTGAGTCAGATGCTGAGGCATACATAGGACTGTTTGCTGAGGAAGAAGAAGAAGAGTTCATTCAGATTATGAACTCTATATATGAACAAGAGGACAGTCAGTGCCAAGGACTGATGGCATTGACAAAAAGTGACAAAATCCAGGAGCAGCCTGTACCTAGTAAGGTACAAAATTGTTCTTTCAGTTCAATTTCTTGTGCTAGTTCAGAATCAGATTCATCATCATTAAGTGATGAGAGTGCATCTGAGTCTGAAGAGGATATTCATCAGTTGATAGATGAATATAAAGTTCTATTGCAACCATTTAAGAAATGCAAATCCTTGGCCAAGAGTCAAGCTAAGGAGACTGCAAGTCTCAAAATGGCTGCAACTGATTATGAGAAGATGTTTGATCAAAAACTTAATGAGATAGTCAGACTGAAGCACATAACTGTGATTCAGATGGGGACTATATCATTTAAGAATGATCAAATCAAGAGTCTGGAGATTAGTCTTCAGAAGGAGAGAGATTTGGTTGCTAGGTTTTCAAAACCAAAGTCTGTTCTACCCTTAATTGATGAATTTGTTCATCAAAAAGGTAAAGCTGGACTGGGGTTTTCTAAACCAGTTAGGACTGTTAAGTCCAAGTCCAAAGGCAAAGCTCCAGCCCTCAACAAGCCAGCTGTAGATAAAACAGTAAGACTGTACCTAAGCAAAGGTACAATAGGTTTGAATGTTGGTGCTGTGGCAAGGTAGGCCATTTTGCCATGGACTGTTGGCACAATGCAAGTGCCAAAGTGAGTAGCAAACTGCCTGTTGGAAAACTTGCAGGTAGCTTTGTTAGGAAGCAAGCTAACCAGTACCAAGGACCCAAGAATTCTTTGGGTTCTAAGGTTCACTAATCTGTTTTGCAGGTGAGTCCAAGTGGCCATGCCCCAATATGGTACTTGGACAGTGGATGTTCCAGACACATGACTGGAACAAGGGGTTTACTAAAGGACTACACACCCATCAAGGATGGTCCAAAAGTCACCTTTGGTGGTTCTGAAAAAGGAATCATCAAGGGTTTTGGTAACATATCTAACTCATATATTACAATTACTCAAGTGGCCTATGTTAAAGGTTTGAAATATAACCTTATTAGTATAAGTCAATTGAGTGATGTAGGATATGACATCTCATTTGTCAAAGATGGTTGTCATATCAGGAGGTCAAATGATCAAGAGATCATTTTGACTGGTTATAGAAAAAGGAATGTCTACTGCCTAGACATTATGGTTGAGAACAATGGTTCTCCAGTGTGTCTTGTAGCTGATGAGAAAGTCTCTCATTGTGTCAAATGGCACAAGAGGCTAGCCCATCTAAACTACAAGACAATTGGCAAACTCTTTAGCAAAGAGTTAGTGAGGAATGGTCCTCAAGTTAAGTGTATTAAAGATGGAATATGCTCAGCTTGTCAAAATGGCAAGCAGACTAGATCCACCTTTAGGAGCATTGAAAACAAAGATGCTGTGAGGTGTTTATACCTCTTGCATATGGATCTCTTTGGTCCAATACCAGTTCACAGCCTAGGTAGGAAGGTCTATACCTTTGTAGTTGTAGATGACTACTCAAGATTTTCCTGGGTGTTCTTCCTTAGACAGAAATCTGAAACACCTAGTGTCTTCTATAGCTTTGTCAAACAAATTTAGAATGAACTAGACAGTACAGTGGTCAAAATAAGAAGTGACTATGGTACTGAATTTCAGTCTGATAGTATGGCAAAACTATGTGAAGAATTTGGGATATTTCAAGAGTTTTCTTCACCAAGAACACCTCAGCAAAATGGCATTGCTGAGAGGAAGAATAGAACCTTGATTGAGGCTGGTAGGACCCTATTAAGTGATACATCACTACCAGAATATTTCTGGGCTGAAGCAGTTAATACTGCATGCCATGTTATTAATAGGGCTACCATTACTAAAAGCCACAACAAGACCCCCTATGAGGTTGTGAAAGGCAGAAAACCAAACCTATCCTACTTCAGGATCTTTGGTTGTAAGTTCTTTATACTTAACAATGGAAAGTCTTACTTGACTAAGTTTGCTGCCAAGTCCCAAGAGGGGATCTTTGTTGGGTACAACAATAATAGTAAGGCTTATAGAGTCTACAACTTGTCTACTCAAGTTGTAGAGGAGTCTGTACATGTAGTATTTGATGAAACTAGACTTATTAACAATGAGTTGTCTAGTAGTATATGTAGCTACACAGGTATAACAAAGAAGATGGACAAGCTCACTATAGAAGAAGAACCTACTGCAAGACAACAAGTAGAAGATAGTGGCTGCTGTCTAGGGGGAGTACTACATGTACCTAATGCAGAAGAAGTTCAAGGAGTGCAGCAAGATGAAGAAGTTGAAGAAGTTCAACCTGAGGCCAGGATGCCTCCAGCCAATAGGCATCTAAGAGATCATCCAGCAGAGCAAATAATTGGTGATCCAAGACATGGGGTACAAACAAGGAGCAGAAATCTGAATGCAGCACTCTACTCCAGTTTTCTATCCCAAGTTGAACCAAAGAAGTTTGAAGAAGCCATCCTAGACCCACATTGGATTGAGGCAATGCAAGAAGAGTTGAATCAGTTCAAGAGGTGCAAGGTCTGGGAGCTTGTTCCTAAACCAAAAGACCACAACATAATTGGAACCAAGTGGATCATTAGGGACAAAATGGATGAACATGGAGTCATCATTAAGAACAAAGCAAGATTGGTTGCTAAAGGATATATGCAGGAAGAAGGTATTGACTTTGATCAAACCTTTGCTCCAGTAGCCAGACTGGAAGCCATAAGGATGTTCCTGGCCTATGCAACCTTTCAAGGATTTAAAGTTTACCAAATGGATGTTAAGTCAGCCTTTTTGAATGGTAATCTAAAGGAGGAAGTCTATGTGGAACAGCCATCAGGTTTTGTTGATTCAACTCAACCTAATCATGTCTATAGACTTAGGAAAGCTTTATATGGGTTAAAGCAAGCCCCTAGGGCTTGGTATGAAACCCTGTCTAGTTTCCTCATTGAGAATAAGTTCACAAGGGGGAAAATAGACAAGACTCTATTCCTTAGGGAATCCAGAGGCAAAGTAATACTAGTCCAAATATATGTAGATGACATAATATTTGGGTCTACTGAAAGTAGTCTTTGCAAAAAGTTTGCAAAACTAATGCAAGGACAATTTGAGATGAGTAGTATGGGGGAGCTTAAGTTCTTCTTGGGTCTCCAAGTTAGACAGACTGAGAGTGGATTATCCATATGCCAGTCTAAGTTCACCCTAGAACTCATAAGGAAGTATGGTATGGATTCATCCAGCACCATGAAGACTCCTATGGGGTCAAGTATGTCTCTTAGCAAAGATGATGCAGGGAAACCTGTAGATGAGACTTTGTATAGCGGGATAGTTGGCTCCCTTCTATATTTGACTGCAAGTAGACCAGATATCATGTATGCTACATGTGTATGTGCTAGGCACCAAGCATGTCCTAAGGAGTCTCATTTGACAGCAGTCAAAAGTATATTGAGATATCTAAAGGGCACTCCTTATCTAGGCCTCTGGTACCCTAGGAATGGGGATTTTGAACTAACAGGTTATTCAGATGCAGACTTTGCAGGATGCAAAGAAGACAAAAAAAGCACAACTGGAACCTGTCAATTTCTAGGTGGAAGACTGATTTCATGGAGTAGCAAGAAGCAAACAAGTGTGGCTATCTCCACTGCAGAATCAGAATATGTGGCTGCAGGAAGTTGCTGTGCTCAACTTTTATGGATACAACATCAACTTGAGGACTATGGAATTCAAGTAAGTAGAACTCCACTATTTTGTGATTCTACTAGTGCTATATCAATTGCAAATAATCCTGTTTCCCACAGTAGAACTAAACATATTGAAATAAAATATCATTTTCTTAGGGAACATGTAGAGAAAGAAGATATTTTACTGGAATATGTTAGAACAGAAAATCAACTAGCTGATATGTATACTAAGCCCTTAGAAGAAACTAAGTTCAATAGGTTTAAAATTGAACTAGGTATGATAAACTTAGAATAAGTTTATAGAAATGGTTAAGTAAAATAATGTCGACACACAGAGTTGTCTGTGTCGAGACAGAAAATTGGTGTCGACACTTCAGTGAAAAGTTGTCGACACATCTAGGAAGTTGGTGTCGATACTTCAGACAATTAGTGTCAACACATGATAAGTAGGTGTCGACACATCCAAGGTGGTGTCGACACTTCGTCTTTACTCAGAATTATCTAAGTAAAGTCTCGACTATGTGTCAAGCTGAGTGGTGTCGACACATAGACAAATGTCGACACATATATTCTATTGACTAAACTTGTGTCGACACATAGGTGTCGAGACATTATAAGTCAGTGTCGACACCTATCTACAGTGTCGACACAATTTGAGTTTGTTAGCGCGCCCTTTCATCTTCAATCTTAGAAAGGTATAAATAGGATTTTTCCATTGTCTGTCGACACGCTCACTGAAGTTTCGAGACTAAACAGTTGTGTCGACACCTCTATTCTCTCCAGTCAAATTCTTCAAACCCTAATGGCGCCAAAGCTCGAGGAGAACGTGAACGAAGGCTATGAATTGGTGCGGAATGCGTTTGACGATGCAGAATAAGATATCAAAGATGTGGTAACCCTAATCACAAACTCAGGGTTAGAATTTCGTGTTTCAGAGCCCACAAAGATTTGGAAGAAAGAAGTTTTAGAATTTCTCAATGGAGCAAACCTAGACGACACTGGATTCAAGATCAAATCTAGGGTTCATGGTGAAAAGGTGAAGGTCTCACCAAAAAGTTTGAGGAAAGTACTATAGTTACCAAGAACTAAGGAAGAAGAAGAAGTTACTGCTTCTAAAACCATAGATGCATTAACATGGTGTGGCCTTGATTCAAAGATGAAAATTGGATCTGTATTCAATAGGAAGGGAATGAACAGCCAGGGTAAATTTCTATCAGAAATTGTTGGCAAAGTGATCTTAAGTAAGCCTGGAGGGCATGATAGGGTATCTGCCCATATGTTCAATCTCATGACCAGGATAATCTTCAGCCTAAAAACTGATTGGTCTGTAGTAGTTTTTGAAAAGATCAAGGAGAGTATGAAGAAGCCCAATTTGGGTAGAATCTTAAGTCTATACTTGGCTGGTAGTATACCAGAAGTTATGAGTCAAGCTGCAGGCACTAAAATCAATCATATGAGGAAGATGGACTTGAGGATATTCTCTAGATGGGACAGGGTTTTGTCTAAGAGATGCCAACCCCTGAGAAACTAACTTCTGAGAAAGTAACACCCCAAAAGAAGAAGATGAAGAAGCCTGCCCCAGTGGCTCAGGATTCATCTAGCAGCTCTGGTAGTGAAGAGCAAGTTGTCTTTACTCCAGAAAAGGATGTAGAAGAAAATGCTGGGAAGTCTCCAGCTCAACAAGATGCTGCAGAGAGGCAGGGGGAGCTACCACCAGCTAGCCCCTTACACCAGGATTCAGTCCAGGGGGAGCCTCTAGTTGTAGAAGAGCCAACTACACTGGAAAGTGAACAAGCAACACACATCATCCTTGAGGTAATCACTGAGCTTAATGCTTTAGATTTCCTTATAGAGGATAATATTTTGTCTGACTCCTTAAGTAATGTTAATCAGCAAACTCAGATTGATAGCCTACCCCCAGATGTTGTCATGGAGGACACATCTGTCATAGTTCAAATAGTATCTGATCCAGTGGTAGCTGAGCAAAGAGTTTCTCCAGCCCATTCTCCACAAGAATTTACAATGGAAGATCTATTTCTTAATCTGGATCAAGAAGACATAGAGAAGGAATGTACTGCTGCTGAGGGGGAGAATGCTCCAGTTGAGGGAGAGCAAGTGCCAATTCTAGAAGAACCTACAAGGAAAGAGCCTGAGAAGCCTCAGCTGTTGAGGAGCTACCTAGAGAGAGGGTAGATATTGCTAGCACATCAGCATCAGAAGATGAGGAAGCTTCTAAAGCTAAGAAAAGGAAGTTTCAAGTTTTCAAAAGAAGAAGTCAGAATTATAAGAAGGCTTTGCAAACCATAGCACCACAGCCAGCACTACAACCAACTCCATCAGTAGATTACAGTGCTCTAATGGTTGCTATGCAAATCAAGCTGGATGAGCACAGGAAAGCCATAGAAACCTATGTGGATGAGGGGCATAAATCTCTCCAGTTTGATCTAGCCCAAGATATAAAGTCTATAAGATTTGAAATGAATCTTAATAAAAAGGAGATGACTGACTGCTTCCACAAGGGAGGGAATGCAGTAGTCTATTTAGCAACTCATTAAGAGAAAATAAAAGCTCAAGTAGATGACATTGCACTGAAGCAAGGGTATGTTCTTGAGAACTAGATCAGAATGAATGACAATTTGACTGCTTCACACAATGCAATTGTCACTGAGATGAAAAACATAGCTGCTAGACTGACAACTTCTACTGCTACTGCTAAAGCAGATTTTGATAAAGCACTACAAGAGAGCTTAACTGCTGTTACAACTACAATTCAAGACTCTCAGAAGTTGATAACTGACAAACTCCAAAGGTTGAAACCTTTCTTTAAAGATGGAGTCATTTATTTGGATAACCAGGTCAGATTTCAGAAAGATGATGTAAGAGATCACATAGAAAGAGAAGTCATAAAGGGGGAGAGGGTGTTAGTCAAAGCCAGCTCTGATCATGCCAAGTGGATATCTAATTCTATCAGAGCAACTCTGGGTTATCCTCCTTTATGTGATGATGACAATGTAGCAGAATCTGGAATACATCCTGCATATCTAGGAGGGGAGCAACCTGAAGTGGCTCAAGTCATCTACCCTCCTCCAGATTTTGATATGGTTCAAGTTGATATACAGTCAATGTATAGCCGACCTGGGGGACAGCAAAATGTCATCATAGAGAAGGTGGTTCAGCCAGTATCTGAGGCTATGCAAGAAGCTCTGCAGAAAGAAGAAGAAGCCAGACTGTCTAAAAAGAGGTTCAGGGAGCAAGCTGAACTAAGACCTGACTTTGAGCAGTGGAGCCCCACTTCAAGAAACATTATCTTAACTGCATGGAAAGCTGCAAAAGATAATATTCAAGACAGAAATAAATTGTTTTCTGAATTGGAATGGAGAAAGCATGAGACAAGGCAAGAAGCCATAGTCCAATATAAAAGAAAGGCCAAGATGGGAAAGCTACCTCCTACTGCTCAGGAGCCTAGCAAGTACTTTCCCAAGCCTTATCATTATTTTGAAAGGCAAAAGATTAAAGCTGAAGAGCAAAAGAAAAAGGATCTGAAAGGCAAAAAGCCTGCTGATACTGAAGTTGCTGAAGCCCCTGTTCAAGCCAAAGTACAATCTGGAAAAGGAATTGTGATTAAGGAGGCTGATCAGAATTAGAATAGAATTTTTCTTGAGTTTACAGTTGTAATATTTTGATTGTTAAACACTTTGTAAACGTTTAGAAAATGTATATGCAAAGCTGTTAGAACAATGTGCTGTGTGATAAATTTGCTATGAGATAAATTTATTTCATAATTGTTCTGTGATGATATCTGTATATACATGTTTGTTTAATACATGTTATGTTTGCCCTGTTATATAATCATGCTTTACATCATTTTGTAATTTTATTATGAATGGTGTATATCATTGACTAAGGGTTATGACTTCTCCAAATAAGGGGAGATTGTTGGGTACATTGGTTCTAATGTACCTGATTTAAAGAAGCCTCACCCAACTCAATGATATACATCAAAATGTATTTGATGTATTTTGAGTTTAGTTGTGCAGGTCAAGTATTTGCAGGGAAGATGAAAAAGTTTCTAAGTCCATGTGTCGACACCCAGGAGCAAAGTGTCGACACTTAAGAAGACTTGTGTCGACACTTGGAGTACTTGTGTCGACACCAGGGATGCAGAGTCGACACTAGACAGAAAGTGTCGACACAAGGAGCTGTGTCGACACTCAATGAAGAAAAAGCCAGTAAAGCTGTGTCGACACTTAGCAGCAGTGTCGACACCTAGAGGAACTGTGTCTACATCAGAAAGTGTCGACACTTGGAGGCTATGTCGACACTCAGCAAAAGTCAGCAGAGTCTAAGTATAAGTGTCGACACCCAGAACAATGTGTCGACACACAGCAGAAGAGTTAACACTTGAAGAAAGTGTCGACACAAGGAAGAATGTGTCGACACTCTGCTGAAGACTCAACACTTGAAGAAAGTGTCGACACAAGAAGCTATGTCGACACTTAGCAAAGTTCAAGAATATTCTAAGTACAAGTGTCGACACTAAGAAGAATGTGTCGACACTCAGTCAGAGTCTCAACAGAAGAAGAATGTGTTGACACAAGAAGCAGTGTCGACACTCAGCAAGTATCAACACAGAAGGCATTTGTCGACACCAAGAAGATGTGTCGACACTGAACAAGTTCAACACATGAAGATATGTCGACACAAAGGAGATGTGTCGACACTTACAGGAATTCAGCAATATACTGAAGTACAAGTACTTGTGTCGACACACATTATCAGTGTCGACACATGAAGAAGAAGCTGTGTCGAGAAGTGCATTCTACAACACAAGGAGTTGTGTCGACACCTTGGAGGCTAGTGTCGACACTTAGTCAACTTGTGTCGACACTTAGTCTATAAGTGTCGACACTTAAAGACAGACAGTCTCGACACCTTAAGACAGTTACAGAATTTTCAAGAACTGAGTGGATGACTTGACAGCTGCCATTCCAGTCGGTTTACTGCACCTGTCAGAGTTGTCAGAAATCAGTTATGAACCAGACCAGTCAGTTACCATGAAGAAGGCCTATAAATAGGCTTATACTGTCTATAGAAGAAGTTGATCGATTGATTGTCCAAGTTGTTCAAGTAATTAAAAAGAAAAGAAGATCTAGCTATTCCTTGAAGAATCTAGTGAGGATCTAAGAAGTTGGAGAGAGAGAGCTCCATCCAAGAAGTCAGCCATTGGAACCAGGATGAGAAGAAGGGTTCAGATTTTGTTCTAAATCTTAAGTAGCAGAGATCAAGGATCAACTGCAGAGGAGATCAAGCTTATTGTGTTCTACATTCAAGAAGCTTTGAAGAAAGCCAAGTCAGTTTGATCTCAGCTGAGTTCTTCCAAGAACTCATCAAGAAACTCTCAACTCTTCTCTCTTTTCTCTGAGTTGTAGAGTTTACATTTTGTATTCATATTATCTTGTAGGATCCTTAGGGATCTGAGTTTGTAAGCCTGTAATTATAAAGGCTGAGTGTAGGGCATGTGTGCCTGAGTGTAGGAGATTTGTATCTCTGAGTGTAGGCCTTGGTGGCTGAGTGTAGGCCTTGGTGGCTGAGTGTAGGCTTTGTGAAGAAGCTGAGTTATAGGGCCTAGGGCCTGAGCTGTAGGAACCTGTTTTGGGGTTCCGAGTGTAAGATCTGAGGATCTGAGATAGTGGAGGAGTTTGGCCGAATCTAGTACTCTGCTAGATAGGCGAAGGGGGAAAGTGGATGTACCCAAACCTTGGGGAACCACTATAAACCTGTGTGTCTACTGTGTGCTTGTGTAAATCTATGATTGCTGATTGTGAGCTGTGATAAAGTAACTAGAACTCTGTGATATAATCTGAATTCTGCCTAAAAAGTTAAAAAGATTTAAGTCACCTATTCACCCCCCCCCCTCTAGGTGAGTAGGTACAATATCTTTCACTTAGCCTTAGTAGCTCCAGCTTCAGCTTTATCCTTTTGTCACTCAAAATAGCTGAAGGGCTTTTGAAAGTATTTAAATGGTTCCACAGCATCCAGAGTGAGAAGATTTGCCTTTTTGTTCCTCCAAAAAATCCTTCTTTCTGTGTCTCTCTTTTCCATCTTATCCCATTCGGTCTTGCTATACCAATTACCTCTGTCTGATTTCTTATTTTTGACCTGGTCCTAAGCAAGCAAGATGATGGATCTAGACTCTGGGCTCCATTGCTCGAAATCAGGTCATTTTTCCATTTCTTCTCGGTATTTTCTCTTTCTCATCCTGACTTCTTCTTCTATTTCAATAGTTTCAATAGTCATTTCTCTTGTTTGTAGTGCCTGGTCTACAATGGGGCTGAAGGAGGGAATTTCAGTAGCAGTGGGTTGCACTCCCCACTAATTACCAACACTATCATGATCTTCTATATACATCCCATGCTCTTGATTATCTTGAGCAGGTTCTCTATTCAAAGTTTCTAGTACTTGAGAAGGCATCATTGGGATATTGTCATATTGCACTGGATCTAATCCCAATGAGCCTCTCACAACATTTGTTGACCAAACCATGTTTTCAGTATTTGTCCTTATGGCTTCTCTCTCCCCCGTTTTGGCTTCTTCAATTAAGGTATTGGCCTGGGAGCTGCTTGCCTTGCTTCTCTCTACTTCTAAGTAGTTCACTCCTGCAGTGACATGATTCTTGACTTCCAACATGTGGCCATCAAGCATCTTTGTGTAAGCATCCATCTTTGTGAAGATTTCAGTGTTCTATTCACTTCTAAGAATTTTGTCATTTTCATGGATTGTCACACTATTCTTGGCGTGAATCTTTTGATTTTATATGATAACATCAATGTTTTGGCCTGACACATCTTGCTTCTCCATTGTAAAGTATACTCCTCTAGCAACTCCTATGAAGAATTTGATTGTCTCTCCTTTCAGCAGATTAAGTTCAAATCTTATAGATTTGATCTCAGTTGCCAGATCATTTCTAATATCCTTGAGGGCATTATCCACATAATTTTATAGTGCCCTCCTTTGCTCATCTAGCAGACCTTTCAGTTGTGCATTTGTCTTTGGCATTTTGTGCATGAATATAAGTTGAATCATTCCTTGTACCCAAACTTGGGTCTGGTACATCTCTATTCGAGGACCATAAATGGTTATGACCACTTGGATTATCCTGCAAGACAGAATTACCTTACCTTAGGAACCCAAGCTGACTTGTGTCCTAGATTCTTGTTAGTCTGAAAATGCAAATGTCTACCTACAGGAGCCATGTCAGGAAGACTGAAGATCATGGTAAAGTGGCCCACTTTGCCACAACACCAGCACTCATGAATATTATATCTTCTTTTTTGAGCAGGTCTGACAACATGGTTGACTGCAGACTGAACATAAGGAAGAATAGCTTCCTTGTTCCAAATTCTCTTAGCCACAGTCTGACTGAGAGTGGTTCTGTCATGAGAAGAGCTTGGTTTTTCAGAAGGTCTTTCAACAGCAGTTCTCTTTGTAGAGGACATGTTGTTGGTGCCCTTAGAAGATTCCAAGTCTTGCTTCCTGGCAGATTTACCCTTGGTCAGAGTGTGAGCAGGGAGATTTTGAGAAAAAGGCCACTGTCTTGCTCAAGAGTGACAGAGCTGGTGCATTAAATACAAAAGGTCCAAGATGGGCCTTTTGTCCCTCTTCATGGGGAGCCTTCTAAGCACTCAGTCACATGTCCTTTCTTCTTCCATTGTAAGAGACATTTGTAGTCTTACAAGGAAGATTCTCATTCCTCCAGTGACCATCCCTGGGGTCTTGGCCATACCTGTTGGAAGAGAGAATTACCTTGTGAAAGGTAGGCTAAGGCCTAACAGGAACTTGGCCTCTTTTCTGAGATTCGATCACTTTAGAGATCCACTCAAATTCAGATCTTCTCTTGATAGAATCTATCTTAGAGATGTTAGCCACAATTCTCCTATCCCTATCAAGTTTCTCTTCAAGATTCTTGATAATAGAGTCCTTGTATTTTAAGGACTCAACATAGATATCTACCATGATCTTCAGATGGGCTGCTTCCCTCTCTTTTAGACATAACAAGGATGAGGCTTCATCTTGATGGGAAGCAGTCTTCTGTAGGGAGGCTATATCCTCTACTTGTTTCTTAACAAGCAGCTTACTTTCCTTGAAAGCTTTCAGAAGGGCAGCATGATTGTCAATCAATTGTTCGGCAGCAGGAGTTGCAGATTCCCATACCTGGGGGGCGGAGGCAGCAATCATCTCTGTTATCTTTTTACTTAACATTTACACTTGCAGAGATAGCTGGGATACATTATCTACTTCAAAGATACCTGCAGGTTTGTTCGGGAGGGACCTAGGCACATTCCACTGATATGTGTTCATGTCCATGTCCTCAAAAAGCTCAAGAGCTGCTTTCGGGGTTTTGTGGTTTATGGTACCAGTGGAAGCTGCGTCTATCATTTGATTTGTGATTTGATTTTGCCCGTTATAAAACGTCTGCACCTACAACCATACATGCAGCGCGTGATGGGGGAATCGTCTTAAGAGTTCTTTAAATATTTCCTAGGTTTCATACAAAGTTTCAGAATCTATTTGTCGAAAGGCAGAAATATCATTCCTAAGTTTTGCGGTTTTAGGTGGCGGAAAATACTTCGCCAGAAATTTTTCAGTTAGTTGATTCCAGGTGGTGATGCTATTTTTAGGTAGAGTGTTCAGCCATTGCTTAGCCTTGGTTCATAGGGACAAAGGGAAGAGTCTTAGCCTAATAGCATCATTTGTAACACCATTGATTTTAAAGATGTCACAAATCTCAAGAAAGCTTGTTATATGCGCTTTCGGATCTTCATCTTGAAGTCCGTCATATTGCACATACTACTGCACCATTTGAACTATGCTAGGCTTAAGTTCAAAATTATTATTAGATATAGCAGGCCAAATGTAACACCCCCTATCCGTCGCATAGCATATAGCAGTAGGTCCGGTCGGGGCCCGACGCCATATACCACAGACAGACCGGGTGGTTACGTATGGAAACCATCCAACCAATCTTAACGTCCTACACAGAGCATTCTAGCGGAAGCAATTTATAAGAGTTACAAATCAAGAACCCAGCACAAGCATGAATGTCCACTAAAACCAAAAGGAATGTCATTACAAAATACTCAAAAGTCGGCCTTAAGGCCTTACAAGATGTTTCATTTGTCTATTACATGATTTACCAACCTCGGCACGCAGGCCGGCCATACATGAATAAAATAGAAAACATTTCCACTTGGGCCTTCGAGGGCCAGCTTCGCAAAAAGGGCTTTAGCCCGCTATTGACCGCTTGGTCCAGCTGCACCTGCAAGCAAACAAACCACCGCACGGTGGCAAACAAAGCAACGGTCAGCAATGCTGACCAAATTATAACGATCCCGCCCCCAACTCGGGGCGGCGATGCTCCTTCCCTGCATTTCATTAGCACAAGTGAGCAATGCATATTAACATAGCCATTTCATCACAGACGTTGGCTCATACGACCACACGTCCCGTGCACTCAGGGCACATTCTCGGCGAACCGGTCGATGTCACGTCAATTAAAGCCATTAACATTCCGGACTCACCACCGCCACTTAGACGGCCATTCCTATGAGCAATTTGTCTTCATGGTATTGGTCACGTCAATTTAAGCCATCGACCACCGAAGACTCACATCTATGCCAACGGCGAGTGCCATGTACTTTAGGTCTCTCTAACCCGAACGACATAGAGCGGGTACGGCTCCATCTAACCCGTGCTCACATCGCAACGGCAATTTAAGCCATATGCGCGGGTCAAACTTTCACCGAGTCCCATTCTAACACAAGTCACATAACCCCGTTATGTTCAAGTTGGCTCTCAGGCCACCAAGTTGGCAAGACCTCGTGTCCGCCCAGTTTTCCGGGTGCACCTTTGGGTTAGTCCCCAAGGCTCCCTGCTGCAATCTACCGTGTAGAAAACCCGAAAACACCAAATAGCACGGAGTCTTCTCCGGCCTTATGCAATGCAACATCACCGATCCGAACTACATGTCCGGGTAGGCTTCAACCAAAATGCCTATGTCCGTTCTCGCATACGGACTCTAAACAACGGGGACTTCACATATCTACCCGAAGGAACGCCTCCAACTCTCCGCAAACTCGCGAGAGCGGGCTTCCTATGCAAAGAAAAGAGCGACTCATGCTCAAGATGAGGATCGTTACCCTTGCGGTCCTCTTTGGCGCCATCGAAAAGTAATCGGATGGAATTGACCGCACTAGCGTTGCCTCCGCGGATCCGGAGTCGGCTTGCGATTCGGAGCTCCGAAGCTCCTCCAATGGCGGATCTAGCTCCTCTTCTTCTTGCCTTAGCTCTTCTTTCTCCAAGGGTTTGGAGAGAGAACAAGTGGAAAAAGTGAGGGTTTTCTAAGTCAAAACCCGGGTATATCCCTTCAGGAACAACCCCCAGCCGTTGGATCTTCAGTCAAAGAAATGAACGGCTTCGATTCGGGACTGAAATGCCCAAACTGGGCCGAACACGGCCTGGCACACGCCCGTGTCCAGGGCCGTGTGCCTCATTCGCCGTCAAAATCGAATCACCTGGAACCTCACACGGGTCTCAAACACGCCCGTGTTCGAGCTGACACGCCCGTGTTCCACCTGACACGGCCGTGTAGCTGGCCGTGTACCCCATGATTTTCTCCCGTTTTCAACCCGAGCACTGCACGGGTTCTAGGACACGCCCGTGTCCTTGCCCGTGTCACCTTGACACGCCTGGGCTCCAGGCCGTGTACAAGGTCTCGGCACTTCGCGGCTAAGTGTCGACACGGGTCGACACGCCCTGCGACACGCCCGTGTCGCAGGCCGTGTGCCATGTCTCGACACACTGTCGACACCAAAGTGTCGACTTCGCGGGACGAGTGTCGACACGGGTTGACACGCCCTGCGACACGCCCGTGTCGCAGGCCGTGTGTCGTGTCTCGACACAACGTCGAAGCACTGTGTCGACTTCACGGCTAAGTGTCGACACGGGCCGACACGCCCTGCGACACGCCCGTGTCGCAGGCCGTGTGCCCAGTCTCGACACAATGTCGAGACCAAAGTGTCGACTTCACGCCTTAGTGTCGACACAGGCTTGACACGCCCTGGGACACGCCCGTGTCCCAGGCCGTGTGCCTGCAGCCAGAACTCAAACTGGCCCAAATTATTCCCCTCTGCTCCTTTGAGTTTCGGGGCGCTACAACTCTACCCCTCTTAAAAGAATTTCGCCCACGAAATTACATAAAGGGAAAAACATGTACAAACTTAAATTTGTACCTGAGCGGAACAACTCCGGATATTCGTCAAGCATCGTCTGCTCTCGCTCCCAAGAGAGCTCCTCACGACCGCAATTGTCCCACCGGACTTTGACCATCCTGATCTCTTTATTGCGTAGCCGCTTGACCTCCGAGTCCTCAATCCGCACGGGCTTGACTTTTGTCGTTAGCCCACTATCCACCGGCACTTGATTGGCCGCGATCACTTGCGTTGGCTCTTGCACCGCCTTCCGAAGCACCGAAATATGGAATACATCATGTAATCCACTTAGCTCCACTGAAAGCTTCAGCCGATAGGCCGCTTCTCCTACTCGCTCCAGAACCTCGAACGGTCCAAGGTACCTCGGGCTTAACTTTTTCAATCGCCGCACCCGCGAGACACCCTTGAACGGCTTGATCTTCAAGTATACATAATCGCCCACAGCGAACTCCACGTTCCTGTGCTTGGCATTATAGTACTTTGCTTGTCGGTCCTGAGCGATAAGCAACCTCTCCCGAATGGTTCTCACCAACGAAGTAGCATCCTCCACTTCCGATCGCTTATACAACTTTGACTCGCCCGTTTCTAACCAAGACAACGACGTGCGACATCGTCTACCATAAAGGGCCTCGAAAGGCGCCATCTGAATACTTGCTTGGTAGCTATTGTTGTATGCGAACTCCACCAAATAAAGGTGGTCTTCCCGTTGCTTTCCGAAATCCAAGACACACATGCGAAGCATGTCTTCCATGGTTCTATTGACCCTCTCGGTCTGCCCATCCGTTTGCGGATGGAAGGCTGTGCTAAACTTCAGCTTTGTTCCCAACATTTGCTGCACCAGCCTCCAATCATTGGACGTGAACCGTCCATCTCGGTCACTCACGATGCTGCGGGGCACACCATGAAGCCGCACTATGTTGTCCACATAAAGCTTTGCCAGCTTCTCCACCGGATCATCCTTCCTATGCGGAATAAAATGCGACACCTTTGTTAATCGATCGACCACCACCCAAATGGCGTCGTTCCCCTTCTGCGACCTTGGCAAACCATGCACAAAGTCCATAGAGATGTCGTCGAATTTCCACTCCGGAATAGGCAAGGACTTAAGAAATCCTCCCGGCTTTTGGCACTCCGCCTTTACCAAGGCGCAGGTTTGGCACTTCGCTACATATAGCGCCACATCCTTTTTCAAACCCGGCCACCAAAATAGCTTCTTTACATCACGGTACATCTTCGTGCTCCCCGGGTGAATCGAGTACTTGGTATGGTGCGCCTCGTACAACAACTCCGCCCGTAAACTGCCCACACTTGGGACGCACAAACGACCGTCTTTCCACAACAATCCGTCCTCCACAACGAATTGGGAATTTGACCCATCCAGAGCCTCTATCATGAACTGCTTCATATGAGCATCCATATCCAAAGCCTGCCGAATCCGATCAGCCAGGTCATATTGGACTTCAGTCCAATTCAGCACTGCTTCAGCACTAGATTGTCTATCCACACAAACAATCTCCAACGCCTCCAGCTCCTGCACCAACCGCTCATCATGCACTGATAGCCAATTCGCTTGAGCTGGGGCTCGGCGACTCAACGCGTCCGCAACCGCATTCCCTTTGCTAGGCACGTAGTGGATCTTAAAAGTATAGTCCCCCAGGAACTCCATCCACCTACGCTGCCGCATATTCAGATCTTTCTGATCAATCAGGCCTTTCTTCGCCTGCACGTTCTTCATGTCCTTCTCCAAGGACCGGGCAGTATTGACCAAGGTTAAGAAACCCCGCGTCATCGGCCCCGACAGTAATAGTCTCAGCTCATCCCTCAAGCCTTCATAAAAACGATTAGTCTTGCGCTCCTCATCCATGATGGTAGAGCTCGCATAACGACTCAACCGCGTAAACTCGTGGAGATATTCATCCACGCTCCTCTCACCCTGCACCAACCTCAGGAACTCATTCTCCATTGAAATCCTCTGAGTAGAAGGGAGGTATCTTGCTAAGAACAATTCCGAGAACTCTTCCATCGGAACGTCTATCAGTTGTCTACCTCGCAGATGATGCAGCTCCAAACCTTCCCACCACATCCTCGCTTCACCGTCCAGCAGGAACGTAGCAATGGTGGTCATCTGCCACTCCTCCGTCTCCGTCGCTGTCATGACTCTCTTCACCCTAGAGAGCCAGTCTTCAGCCTGAGATGGGGTTCCCAACCCCGAGAATAACGGAGGGTTAAAGCTCATTACATGCTTCAACTGCCTCTCAGTCGCCCTCCTTGGCACTATTGGTTCTACAACCACTTGCTCCATCCTCCTCGGCTCAGCCTCTTGAAGAGGTACTTGCTCCATCACAGGAGCTGGCTGCTGCGCTTGCCTCCCAGGCTGCGCATTTATCACGGCTAGCACCGCTTCAGCAACCAATCTTATATTTTCAGCCGACAAAGGTGTTGCGGGAGCAACTTCTGGTGCACTACTAGCCTCAGAACCTCGGCGTTCTGACGGCCCAACACCACTTCGGGTCACCTATAGTGGTACAAAACACCGTTAAGCGACCAAATAACATTGCAAACAGCAATTATAGGAACACGCAGGTTCCTCAAACACGAGTATTTTCATTCCTAAGTGGACATTCATGGGTTCTTTTTACTGTTATAACGATGACGCACACAATGTGCTCACCACCCCTTAAAAAGAATTCGCCCACGAATTCACTTTAAGCCCGACCAAAACCAGTAGTCTGATACCAAATTGTAACACCCCCTATCCGTCGCATAGCATATAGCAGTAGGTCCGGCCGGGCCCGACGCCATATACCACAGACAGACCGGGTGGTTACGTATGGAAACCATCCAACCAATCTTAACGTCCTACACAGAGCATTCTAGCGGAAGCAATTTATAAGAGTTACAAATCAAGAACCCAGCACAAGCATGAATGTCCACTAAAACCAAAAGGAATGTCATTACAAAATACTCAAAAGTCGGCCTTAAGGCCTTACAAGATGTTTCATTTGTCTATTACATGATTTACCAACCTCGGCACGCAGGCCGGCCATACATGAATAAAATAGAAAACATTTCCACTTGGGCCTTCGAGGGCCAGCTTCGCAAAAAGGGCTTTATCCCGCTATTGACCGCTTGGTCCAGCTGCACCTGCAAGCAAACAAACCACCGCACGGTGGCAAACAAAGCAACGGTCAGCAATGCTGACCAAATTATAACGATCCCGCCCCCAACTCGGGGCGGCGATGCTCCTTCCCTGCATTTCATTAGCACAAGCGAGCAATGCATATTAACATAGCCATTTCATCACAGACGTTGGCTCATACGACCACACGTCCCGTGCACTCAGGGCACATTCTCGGCGAACCGGTCGATGTCACGTCAATTAAAGCCATTAACATTCCGGACTCACCACCGCCACTTAGACGGCCATTCCTATGAGCAATTTGTCTTCATGGTATTGGTCACGTCAATTTAAGCCATCGACCACCGAAGACTCACATCTATGCCAACGGCGAGTGCCATGTACTTTAGGTCTCTCTAACCCGAACGACATAGAGCGGGTACGGCTCCATCTAACCCGTGCTCACATCGCAACGACAATTTAAGCCATATGCGCGGGTCAAACTTTCACCGAGTCCCATTCTAACACAAGTCACATAACCCCGTTATGTTCAAGTTGGCTCTCAGGCCACCAAGTTGGCAAGACCTCGTGTCCGCCCAGTTTTCCGGGTGCACCTTTGGGTTAGTCCCCAAGGCTCCCTGCTGCAATCTACCGTGTAGAAAACCCGAAAACACCAAATAGCACGGAGTCTTCTCCGGCCTTATGCAATGCAACATCACCGATCCGAACTACATGTCCGGGTAGGCTTCAACCAAAATGCCTATGTCCGTTCTCGCATACGGACTCTAAACAACGGGGACTTCACATATCTACCCGAAGGAACGCCTCCAACTCTCCGCAAACTCGCGAGAGCGGGCTTCCTATGCAAAGAAAGAGCGACTCATGCTCAAGATGAGGATCGTTACCCTTGCGGTCCTCTTTGGCGCCATCGAAAAGTAATCGGATGGAATTGACCGCACTAGCGTTGCCTCCGCGGATCCGGAGTCGGCTTGCGATTCGGAGCTCCGAAGCTCCTCCAATGGCGGATCTAGCTCCTCTTCTTCTTGCCTTAGCTCTTCTTTCTCCAAGGGTTTGGAGAGAGAACAAGTGGAAAAAGTGAGGGTTTTCTAAGTCAAAACCCGGGTATATCCCTTCAGGAACAACCCCCAGCCGTTGGATCTTCAGTCAAAGAAATGAACGGCTTCGATTCGGGACTGAAATGCCCAAACTGGGCCGAACACGGCCTGGCACACGCCCGTGTCCAGGGCCGTGTGCCTCATTCGCCGTCAAAATCGAATCACCTGGAACCTCACACGGGTCTCAAACACGCCCGTGTTCGAGCTGACACGCCCGTGTTCCACCTGACACGGCCGTGTAGCTGGCCGTGTACCCCATGATTTTCTCCCGTTTTCAACCCGAGCACTGCACGGGTTCTAGGACACGCCCGTGTCCTTGCCCGTGTCACCTTGACACGCCTGGGCTCCAGGCCGTGTACAAGGTCTCGGCACTTCGCGGCTAAGTGTCGACACGGGTCGACACGCCCTGCGACACGCCCGTGTCGCAGGCCGTGTGCCATGTCTCGACACACTGTCGACACCAAAGTGTCGACTTCGCGGGACGAGTGTCGACACGGGTTGACACGCCCTGTGACACGCCCGTGTCGCAGGCCGTGTGCCGTGTCTCGACACAACGTCGAAGCACTGTGTCGACTTCACGGCTAAGTGTCGACACGGGCCGACACGCCCTGCGACACGCCCGTGTCGCAGGCCGTGTGCCCAGTCTCGACACAATGTCGAGACCAAAGTGTCGACTTCACGCCTTAGTGTCGACATAGGCTTGACACGCCCTGGGACACGCCCGTGTCCCAGGCCGTGTGCCTGCAGCCAGAACTCAAACTGGCCCAAATTATTCCCCTCTGCTCCTTTGAGTTTCGGGGCGCTACACCAAACTATGCTTGATTCTGTACCCTCTAGATTTGGTCGTGCATAATAGGACATCGGCCTATGCATGGCTTCATTTACGACAGGTTCTTCCATTCTTAGGGTAGAAAATGACTCGGAATCCTCAACCGGTATTTGGAGAGTAGGGCTACCCAAAGGATTTCTGCGGGTCATGCACTAGAAGAAGAGAAGATGAAGAAAGAGAAAAATAAACTAGAAAAAAAAAGTTACTATATTATTTTGAAATAGATTTTTTTATTTATGATTTAACTCCCGAACTTCCCAAGGGCTACCCGATGAAGGGTTCGCAAAGTACTAGACAAGATAGTGGCATTTAAAGACACATTGCCCTTTTCGAGATAGTTAAGTGCCGTAGAAAAATTGTGATATGAGTTTCTATTAAGAGCGTTAATATTTTTTGGAATTGTAATTTGAGAAAGAGGGTGAGAAGGAGAAATGATAAAAGTAGTGGGTTCGTGTTTTCAAACTATCAACAAAAGTTGCTCCCCGGCAACGGCGGCAAAAACTTGATGTATTTTGATCGTTATGAAAATAAAAACAGAACTACCAATCCAGATAAGGCAAGTATAGCTATTGAACTATAGCTAGGGGACACAAGTGTCGTATTTAAATCCGAGAACCGTTGAGTAATCTTACTCACACGAAGACTATTATTTTATAGAAAGATTGTTTTAAGGTTTGTTAACTAAATTACAAGAAGAGATTACTTGCATAAAGAAAAACACTAGCACTTAAACAAAGAGAGCACAACTGGTTATTAAAACGAGTGGTTAAACAATGATAAAGAAAAGCACTCGATCGAGAATCACCTCAGCTTAAGTTGATCAAAACATGCGATAATAAACTTTACCTTAATAAGACAAAGGATCTTGACAGTGGAGGTTCCTAAAGCACGAACACACTTCTCTCGAAATCATGGCCACCTGAGTTTAGGAAGGTCTGACCGAACTCTCGTCCGAATCGGAGGCCTAAAGCTCGCTTTATGCTGTGAACCCCGCTATTGGATTTCACTCCAATCCAGGAGATTTAACATTTTCCTCTCTCGAGGGGTGCGTGCAATTCTCTTTACTCTTGAGTGTTCACTCCAAACTACGAGCCTTTCAGATATCTAAGAGTGGAAACAAAGATGGAAAACATACATCAATAATGCATCTCCAAACACGATTAATCAAGAGTGAATCAATGTATAAGCCTTACAAAGAAAAATAAAACTAGAGCATCATAACTTAATCAACTCACACCTCGGATCATTAAGATCGAGTACAAGGAGGATTTAGTTATTCATGGTGTAGAAAATGAAAATCATATCAAGAAAATGAAAACTATTGCCGAGCAGAAGAGAGAGAAAAACAAACTATTTTATCTCTTAATGAAAATGAGTCACAACAAGGGCATATAGATACTATAAGGAAAGCTTACACGAAGATTACAAGTGCAATAAAAAAAGAAGTATAAGAACACTACAAAGACTTGCATGAAAACAAAAAATACAAAGACTTGAAATGAGAAGGAGATAGAAAAGTGCTTAAGGCATGAACAACTCTAAAATGGTTGCACCTCTCTTCCCCAAAATCTATCTACTGAACCCTTGGAGATGGGCTCAATTTATAGAAGTTTTTCGGGTGGGGTCATGCCCCCCTTACACGCCTGGGTCGGGCATGTACCTCGGGCGTGACACATTCGGTGTGATTTTTTTTTTCTGAAATTAAATGATGGAGGTGACGGACGTCGTAGTTGAGTTACACGCCCCTATGTCACGCCTGTGTAGGCAGGGCGTGTAAGCTGCGACGTGATGGTGGAGCAGGAAAAAAATTGTGCTGCGGTGATTCCTCGGAACTTGGGGACACGCCTCTGGAACACGCCTGTGTCAGTGGTACACAGGCGTGACCGAGGGCGTGTAAACTGACTTTTCCTGGAATCCAGTTTTGGACCGATAGCTTCATTCCTCTGGGTTACATGCCCTAGGTACATGCCCAGGTAGGGCATGACCTTGGGGTGTGTAACAACAAAAATTGGCTGAAAGCCGTGAAAACCTGCAAAAAGAAGAAAATGCATTAGTGACAATAATATATACAAAAGGAGGTCAATATATGCACTTACAAGACATGGTTTGTGTTTTAAAAACCTGGAAATACCCTAATATGTTTGACTGCAAACGTACTATCACCCCTCTATGTAATTTAACTATCCTTGAAATGAAGACTTTCAAGTGGTATCAGAGGGACGTTACTCAAAAAGTACCTAACAGTCTGACTTGACCTCCGAGGATAGCTAAAAGGGTAAACTTATGTGTTCAAAGATGAACCATAAGGTGTGGAACTCTATGGAGCATCAAATCTGCAGAGATGATAAGAATAACATTGGGTTGTTGGCTACTCTTGGTGAAGACAAAGTCCTTCGAGATGCAAAAGCAAGGATCAGGGCCCCTTTGTCATATTCAGAGAGTGACACAGAGGTGGATGAAGCTGAAGAAGTTGAATGCAGATGCCATGGACCAATTGCTGCACCAGAAGAATATTGCCAGGATTAGCCTAGTCAAAATAAGGTATATTCCCCATCTATCTCTGATACCACTTTGTAACGCCCCCACTCATCATGTGGCATATAACGGTGGGTCCGGCCGGGGCCCTACGCCATATGTCACAGACTGGCGGCGAAATTACATGTGGAAATCAAAATCTACTCGCACCCTAACGCAATACATTCTAGCGCAGCATTTTACGTTAACATGAACTCAACTCAAAGAATGCCCACAACTATATAAACAACACATTTATATATCCAAACCAGGAATGTATACAACTCACGCACACATGTCCTTAAGGCCTTACAGGTTTCTTTTTTACATAAATATATTTTAGTACATCGGCACGCAGGCCGGCCACACATGAAATCCAACCACGCACACGACCTTCAAGGGCCTTTTGCAGCAAGCCTCCACTTCGCTCTTTTCAATGCCACCATCAACACCTGCAAACACATATCCACCCAAGAGCGGCAAACAATGTAACGGTCAGCTTTAGCTGACCACTTATAACGACCCTACCCCTTACCCGTGGTAGTGGTTCCTTCCCCGTCTATATTTCCATATCATAATCTCTCTAGCAATCTAGCAACCACAACCATATCAATCTAGCAACCACAACCATATCACCAACGTTGGTATCCACCCAACGCTCTGTGTGCTCAGGGCACCTTAAATATTACCAACCAAAACAGATCGTCCCACTCGTTGTGGTGCAGCAGGCCAGGTGCTCGCTTCCCGGACACTGCCACCCATCGATCTCTCAACCTAATCTAGATCGACCCATACTTTGTTGTGCAACAAGCCGGGTGCTCGCTTCCTGGACACTGTTGCCCATCAATCCCTGCTCTATCTAGATCAACCCACCTTAGTGGTGTAGCAGGCCGGGTGCTCGCTTCCCGAGCATGCTACCAATGATCTCTCATTACAACCAGGAGCTTATTCAAAGCCTCCATGTATCCATAACCAACATCACATACCCATTCATTCATCTAATAAAGCAAAGTATATATCTCATAGCATCAAATCCACGGAGTCTTCTCCGGTTTACCCATGATCATCACCAATCCAGACTACTCGTCGAGATGGGCTTCACACAATATGCCTATGCCGTACTCCACACTTCCGGCTCTAGATGCAGACACAACCAAGGAATCACTTACGAGATCCACCTCTTGATGGAGGATTCCACGCACATGCATAAAGAAAGGACTTCGATGTTCAAGAAGGAGATCGTTATCCTTGAAGATCGCTTAGGCGCCATGAAGTAGCCGGATGGAAGTCACCGCCTCGGCCTCGCCTTCACGAATCCGCTCTCGAATCTTCTCTCCACACTCCGTAGCTCCTCAAGCAGCTGGCTTTCCTTCCTTCTCTCCTTCCCTTGCTCTCCCTTTCTCTTTATCTCTCTTGAAATGAGATGGAGAAGAAGGAGATGAAGAGGAGGGCTTATATCCCCATATCCTCGACCTTGACCCACTTGGAAGCAGCCTAGCCTTTGGATCTAGGATAAGGGAATCGAATGACTCAGAATTGTCTAGAAAAGCCTGAACACGGCCTGACACGCCCTGTGACACGCCCATTTCACAGGCCGTGTCATTTAAGCGACAGGCAACCGACTCAAATCTAACCAGTATACGGCCGTGTGACACGCCCGTGTCACACCATACACGCCCGTGTCCTGACCGACACGCTCGTGTTGACCACCCGTGTACTTCACTCGACAACATCTCGAATTCACTCGAGAGTCACATGGCCATGGGACACGCCAGTGTCCCAGGCCATGTCATGCAAACATGCCCTGGGACACGCCAGTGTCCTAGACCGTGTACGCCTTACTCGACGATCGTCGAGCACAGTTCGTCGAACAGGGGAGACACGCCCACCGACATGCCCATGTTTGATGGGTCACGCCCGTATCACCTGGCGTGTTCCCTCCGTCGGCCCAATTTCGTCAAGTCCACACTCAACTGCTCAACTGCTCAACCCAAAGATGACACGCCCTGGGACACGCCCGTGTCCTAGGCTGTGTTAACCAAGCCTGAACCCAAATTATCTCTGGGGGTGTTACAATCCTCCCCTCCTTCAAAGAAATTTCGTCCTCAAAATTTGGCTCACTCCAATCAGCCACATAATCACTCAATGTTGCACACATACACAACCGAGCACTCGAAGAGGTGAGCCGGGTTTGAGCTCAGAGGCCACGGCTTGTCTCACCCAAGGCATCACACAAACTAAACAAACATACAACACATACATACATACCTAACTTCCATCTGTACACATGTAGCCATAAGATTTATCAACTGATTGAGAAACAAACACATCATCAAGCTCTATAGCACAATCGAGCGATCACTTCAATGTCACAAGTATGCACCAACCAGTTATTTTTCCACATACCATAACACCTATATGTACAATAGTATCATCAGCAGTATTCATAGTAGTAGTGCATCATCATACATAACCCATAAACACATCATCCATAGTACATCAGATCTCTATTCTACATTTCCTTCCGCTGCTCAGCCGCCTGATTTTGCAAATATCATTTTATCGGCTCTTGCAGTCCCAAATTGAACACTCGCGACTGTATTTCACCAACTGAGCTTTGCGGCTCTTGCACTTCCATATTATGCAATCGAGGTTGCGTCCGAGATGCAGATGACTCGGCCACTGCTTTACCCTTTTCGTCATACGACGCACCTGTCTTTTTCTCACTTTCTAATGGGGCATTCCAGCAAAAACAGGCGATATGTACTTGCTTCCCGCAGTTATAACTTATACATGTATCAACACGTCGTGGCCCATAAGTCTCCCCCGAAGAAACAGTCGACGAAGCTGATTCAGCAGGACTAAACATTTTCTTCTCTCGCCTTCTGAACTCTGATTGCTCCGATTGTGGCACTTTGAACTCTGGCTTCTCGACTGCCAGTCTCTTCTTTTCTTGGACCCTCTTCAAATTTTTCTCCAAAGCACGGGTCGTATCAACCAACGCTTGGAAGCCTTGATTCACTGAACTCGGGAGTACTAGCCTCAACTCATCCCGCAGTCCCTCATAAAATCGATTCGTCTTTCGAGCCTCTTCAGCAAACTGTTGGGTACATTGAATTAAATGTACCTGATTTGAAGAAGCCTCACCCTACTCAATGATATACATCAAAATGTATTTGATGTGTTTTGAGTTTAGTTGTGCAGGTTAAGTATTTGCAGGGAAAAGCTGAAAAGTTTCTAAGTCCATGTGTCGACACCTAGAAGGAAAGTGTCGAAACTTAAGAAGACTTGTGTCGACACCCAGAGAAGCAGTGTCGACACTTGGAGTAATTGTGTCGACACCAGGGATGCAGAGTCGACACCAGACAGATAGTGTCGACACATGAAGGCTGTGTCGACACTCAATGAAGAAATGTCCAGTGAAGAAGTGTCGACACTTAGAAATAATGTCGACACCCAGAGGAACTGTGTCTACATCAAAAAGTGTCAACACTTGAAGGCTGTGTCGACACTCAGCAAATTTCAACAGAGTCTAAGTATAAGTGTCGACATAATGAAGAATGTGTCGACACACAGCAGAAGACTCAACACATGAAGAAAGTGTCGACAAAATGAAGAATGTGTCGACACACAGCAGGAGACTCAACACATGAAGAAAGTGTCGACACTTGGAGGCTGTGTCGACACTCAGCAAAGTTCAACAAAATTCTAAGTACAAGTGTCGACACAAAGGAGATGTGTCGACACTCAGCCAAAGTCTCAACAGAAGAAGAATGTGTCGACACAAGGAGCTGTGTCGACACTCAGCAAGTATCAACACAGAAGACATATGTCGACACCAAGAAGATGTGTCGACACTGAACAAGTTCAAGAAAAGAAGATGTGTCGACACAAAGGAGTTGTGTCGATACTTACAAGAATTCAACTAAGTACTGAAGAACAAGGACTTGTGTCGACACACAATATCAGTGTCGACACATATTGAAGAAGCTGTTTCGAGAAGTATAATCTACAACACAAGGAGTTATGTCGACACCTTGAAGGCTAGTGTCGACACTTAGTCTACTTGTATCGACACTTAGTCTATAAGTGTCGACACTTAAAGACAGACTGTCTCGACACTTTCAGACAGTTACAGATATTTCAAGAAGGGACTGGATGACATGACAGCTGCCATTCCAGCCGGTCTACTGCAACTGTCAGAGTTGTCAGAAAGCTGTTAGGAACCGGATCAGCCGGTCACCATGAAGAAGGCCTATATATAGGCTTATTCTGTCAACAGAAGTAGAGGATTCAACACAGATTAACACAAATCAGTTGAAGTGATCAGAAGATCTAAGTAGTTGGAGAGAGAGAGCTCCTTCCAAGAAGACAACTGTTGGAACCAGGCTGTGAAGAAAGTTTCAGACTTAGTTCTGATTCTTAAGTTGCAGTGATTGAATATCAACTGCAGAGAGGATCAAACCTATTGTGTTCTACATTCAAGAAGCTTTGAAGAAAGCCAAGTGAGGTTGATCTCAGCAGAGTTCTTCCAAGAACTCATCAAGAACCTGTCAACTCATCTCTCTTTTTCTGAGTTGTAGGTATATTCTTTGTATTCTTAATTTCTTGTAGGATCCTTAGGGATCTGAGTTGTAAGCCTGCAATTATAAAGGCTGAGTGGTAGGGCCTGTGTGCCTGAGTGTAGGAGATCTATTTCTCTAAGTGTAGGCCTGTTGTGGCTGAGTGTAGGCCTTGTGGCTGAGTGTAGGCCTTGTGGCTGAGTGTAGGTCTTTGGAGAAGACTGAGTTGTAGGGCCTTGGGCCTGAGCTGTAGGAACCATTTGGGGTTCTGAGTGTAAGATCTGAGGATCTGAGGTATAGTGGAGGAGTTTGGCCGAATCTAGTACACTACTAGATAGGCGAAGGGGGAAAGTGGATGTACCCAAACCTTGGGGAACCACTATAAATCTGTGTGTTCACTGTGTGCATGTTTATTCTATGATTGCTGATTGTTTGCTGTGAAGAAGTAATTATAAATCTGTGATATTATCTGCAATCTGCCTAAAAAGTTTAAAAAAGATTTAGTCACCTATTCACCCCCCCTCTAGGTGATTAGGTACAATTTCTTTCAAGTGGTATCAGAGGGAGGTTCCTCAAAAAGGACTTAAATGTCTGAGTAGATCCTGTTGGCAGATTCAGTATAAGTAAAGTGCAGAATCAAGAAAATCAAGAAACTTGGGTTCAACAGAGAATCATAAGGAACTTGGATCCATGAAGTTGCCCATTTGCAGAAAAGAGATTTTTAGCATCTGGAAAGAAAGGGTGAGACTATTTATGGAAGCCTCAGACCCTAGAATTTACATCACAGTTAAAGAAGGGCCATATGTGCCTATGAAGGTTTCAGTCCTGGATGCAAATCAGAGAACACCTAAGGACTTTTCTGAAATGACAAAAGATGAGATAATTCTAGCCACAATGGACAAGAGGGCTCAGAATATCATTGTAAGTGCCATAGATGATGCTACATTTCAGAACTTGATACACTGTAAGACATCTAAGGAGATGTGAGATACTTTGATAGTGTATATGGAGGGTTCTGAAGAAGTTAGGCAGGACAGAAAGTCTTTGTTAAACCAGGAATATGAAAGTTTCAGGCAAGGCAGGTCTGATAGCATAACAGAATGCTATAAGAAATTCTATAGGATTGTCAATGAGTTGATGTCTTATCGGAGAGAATTTAGCAACTATGAGCTGAATGATAAGTACTTGAGGTCCCTAACAAAGGACTGGGACACCAAGATCTGTGCCATAAGAGAAATGGCCAAGTTAGCAGATATTGTCACAACCCGCATTTCTTCAACGAGTACCTCGTATCAGAGCAAGATGAACTACGGGTTATGATGCCACGTCGTGCAGGGGATAACTGCACACGCTCAGGCAACCCTTGGCGCTTACTTTCTGAGTTGACATTCAACAGTTGAATGTAAGAAAACCTGTGGTTTTAATGGCCATATCCCTCGACCTTAGATATCAAAAACTATTTTTGTACGCGGCGGAAATACTTTATTTATTTATGACGATCTCCTATATGCAGTCTATAGTGATACTACTATAAGAAACCATCTTTGTTTACGTCATTTGGAAAATAAGTGTTTGGTGACCAAAATATGTTATGCATGGATACAATAATAGGTTTGGTTTAGCTTCAAAATACCTAATGCAACCTACCATAAATTCTTCCCAAGAGCAAGAAGACATCATCCAAATGAGTCACATTAGCAGTCTATTATTCATACATCACAAGTAAAGTAAGCCACCAATGGGCGCCAACAAGCTGACACGAACCCATTGGGGCACATGTATGTCTGTACAATAAAGAAAAGAACTACCTCGCTAAGCAAGCTTGGCTAGCTCCCAAAAAAACGCCTCCAACAAACCTAGCCGCTCAACCGGCTACAACCTGCACCTGAGGCATTCAAGAAAGAATACCTCAGCAATCCTCGAAGATACAATAAAAAGAAGAGCAGCATGTTTATACAATATCATGAAGGGGCTTACCGACCCCGTAGCAATGGTTCATATAAGTAAAATGAGTGAAGAAAACAAGTGGAAAACGCACCAAAACACATGCCAAACGCACCAAGTGCGTACAAGTTTCATCAAGTCCTGCTCAACCCGCAGGAGCAAAAGACAAAACACATGCCCATTCCATCATCCTTAGTACACGAAACTACTAAATTAGTGAAACATAAGCAGCGGTTACATGCGATTCTGCAAGGGTATTTTGGTGGCAGCCCTAAAGTGGAACGCACCAAAACAAGCCAGCCCAAATCGGGGCAAAATGGTGCTCTTCACCACAAATCCAAACCCGGTGGCCACAAAGGCTTAACCCACACCACCCCTTACCAAAGCCGCACATACACGCTTCTGCCATAAACGAACCTAACCGTAACCCCACAATCAAATCTCACCATAACCCAAGTACTACTTTCCCTTCCTTTATCCTCACACATGACGACAAATTGCCAACGTAGAGTTTGATGCACTTCATCACATGACAGAGTTTGATTAAGCTAATTCCAAAAATCACATGGTTGGAACAAGAATCACATGCTTTTGGTCAAGGAAGAATCACATAAATTTGAAAGGCTACATGAACATGAACATAAATTTGAAAGGCTACATGAATCACATGAACAAGAGAACTACATGAATTCACCTAGCATAGACTTGATAATGAAACAAAATTAAGCATGGAAGATCAAAGTCATTCAGCATAGGGAAATTTAAGAGCATAATAAGACTAGTGAGGAAGAACTCAAAACAAGAAGAATAAGCTAGGAAACTTGAAAGAGAAAAACTAGCTATTTTGCACAATCAAAAACAAGAAAGAAGATTAGCAAGGGTGAAGAACACCGCTTGCCTGAACCGAGACGATGCCGCGAAGGCTGCTCCTCTCTTTCCTTGCCTTGCTTGAGCCTTTCTCCCTTGCTTTCTCTTTGAGAATGAAGAAGAAGATGAAGAGAAGGTGAAGTGAGGAGGAGAAACTCTGTTTCAGCCTTATTTCCTCCAGAACAGAGCTAGACCGTTAGATGCAGAATCAAGGAAATGAACGGCACAAAAAAACTGGAAAAAGTCGATTTTCGGGCCGGTCACGCCCTGTGTCACGCCCGTGACACAGGGCGTGTACCTTATGCGGCGCAGAAAGTCGGCAAAATGCAAGTTTATCCACATGGTACACGGCTGGGTACACGCCCGTGACGGGTCGGTCACGCCCGTGACCTAGGGCGTGTAGCCCGTGTCTCGACACCTTGTCGACACAAAGTGTCGACACTCGACACAGCTTGACACGCCCTGTGACACGCCCGTGTCACAGGCCGTGTCCCCTCTCTCGACACCCAATACTCGACACTCGACACTCAACACTCGACACTGCGGGACACGGCCCGTGACACGCCCGTGTCACGGGGCGTGTACCCCATTCGTCGAGCTCAACTCGACACTCGAAAATCGTCGAGTCAAGGAGGTCATGCCCTGCGTCACGCCCCGACACGCCCGTGTCGGGGGGCGTGTCACGCACAAAAACGACTATTTTTCCCTATTTTGAAAAATGTTTCTGTGTCGTCCTAGACCATTTTTGCCTTAAGAACTTTTTACCCTTTTTTGTTTGCTATACCAGCAACTCGTTTTGAGCAACCTTCCCCGGGCGCGAAAAAGTGCAAGCATTCCCTAAGAGGCCTCACCGAGTCCCCATCTGGACTCCGGTTTGCTGGGGAATCATGCAACTCGGCTACCAAAACAGCCACTCGCAAGCCCGCGGGAAAAACCATGCTCGAACAATGGTCAAAGCCAACGTAACACCCATCAAGCGTACGCAATCAAAAACTCCGGGGTGTTACAATCACTCCCCCTAACAAAAAGTTTAGCCTCGAAACTTTTCAATCATTTTGATCTCAATCAAAATAAGGTACCAAACCAAAAACAGCAATGCAACAAAACACCAATCCACATACCAGTTTATTTACGGGAACAATTGAGGGTGAGCCGCCCTCATCGTTGACTCGAGCTCCCACGTCGCGCTTTCCACATTCTGATTTTTCATAGCAGCTTGACCATAGGAATCTTCTTTTTCCGCAACACGCGATCTTGGGAGTCCAATATCCGGATGGGCATCTCTACATAAGAAATGTTTGGCGCCAATTGCGGCACCACGTCCAACACTTGCGTGTCCTGTCGCACACACTTGCGAAGTTGGCTAACATGAAACACGTCATGAACACCAGGAAAGTTCACTGGTAATTCTACTTTGTACGCGGATGCACCAACTCGCGTAAGAATCTTGAAGGGACCCACAAATCTTGGGTCTAATTTGCGCTCTTTTCCAAATCTTTTAATCCCAACCATTGGGGAGACTTTCAAGAAAACGGAATCCCCCACCGCAAACTCTAATTCCGACCTTCGTTGGTTGGCGTACTTTTCATATCGCTCTTGGGCAATTCAGAGCTTCTCCCGAATAAGTCGTACGGCAACTTCCATGTCCTCGAGCACCTCTGGGCCCAACAAAGGCCGCTCGCCAACCTCAGTCCAAAAGAGGGGAGTCCGACATCGACGCCCATATAAAGCTTCGAACGGAGCCATTTGCAAGATTTCTTGATAGCTATTATTATATGTGAATTCCATAAGCCGCAAACGTTCATCCCATGCCCCGCCATACTCAAGAATGTAGCATCGAATCATATCTTCCACAATTTGATTTACTCGTTCCGTTTGGCCATTCGTCTGAGGGTGGTAAGCAGTGGAATACCGCAAATCCGTTCCCAAACCCTCTTGTAGACTCTTCCAGAAACGAGAAGTAAATCGGGAATCCCTGTCTGATATGATATTGACTGGCACACCATGCAGTCGGATGATCTCGTTCAAATAGAGCTCTGCTATTGTCTTCATCGGGTAGTTGACCTTAAATGGTATGAAATGAGCACACTTGGTCAATCTATCCACGATCACCCACACGGAGTCATGTCCTCGAGGAGATCTTGGTAGGCCTGTACTAAAGTCCATTGAGATGCTTTCCCACTTCCATGTTGGAATCTCCAATGGTGTCAACTTGCCACCAGGCCTCCCATGATCAGCTTTCACCCGCTTGCAGGTATGACATTCAGATACAAATCGCGCTATATCTCTTTTCATTCCATACCACCAGACAATTTGTTTCAAATCACGGTACATTTTAGTTGAGCCTGGATGGTAGGCCATACTTGAGCCATGTGCTTCTCGACACACCTCGCGAATGTCTCCAACTGCGGGAATACAAAATCGACCCCGATACTTTAACGTGCCCTCCTCATCAATAGAAAAATCCGGTAATTCACGCTTTTCTATTTGCAGAAAAAAAATGTAAAAGATTCGGATCATCCTTTTGATGTTGTCTTGCAAGAACCAGCCATGAAGGTTCTTCTACCATCGAATGACTTTGCGGGTCATACTTGCCCATAGAAATATCCATCTAGAGAAATTCCACCACAAGACGGTTAACTGAAAGATGAAATAATTTCCCCGTCTTCCGACTCAATGCATCGGCCACAACATTCGCTTTCCCCGGATGATACTGAATGTCCACATCATAATCAGCTACATATTCAAGCCATCGCCGTTGGCGCAGATTCAATTCCTTTTGCGTGAAGACATACTTTAAACTTTTATGATCCGTAAAGATTTTACACTGTGCGCCATAAAGTAAGTGTCTACACAACTTCAACGCAAAGATCACCGCTGTGAACTCCAAATCATGCGTTGGGTAGTTCTTTTCATGACTTTTCAACTGTCGAGACCCATACGCAATCACCTTTTTGTCTTGCATTAATACACATCCAAGTCCAACGTGCGACGCATCCACAAAGATGTCATAATCTATCACTTCTGTCGGCAAGATCAACACAGGAGCGGTACATAATCTATTCTTGAGGTCCAGGAAGGACGCCTCACACTTGTCAGTCCAATCAAACGCCATATTATTCTGGGTTAAGCGAGTCAAAGGTGCAGCCAACGTCGCAAAACCTTCGACAAATCTGCGATAATAGCCGGCCAATCCCAAGAAGCGTCGTATCTCCTTGGGTGTCTCCGGTCTTCTCCACTCCATGACTGCAGCAATCTTTTCGGGATCCACTGAAATACCATGTTGATTAATGACATGACCCAGAAAAGCAACTTGAGGCAACCAAAACTCGCATTTGCTTAGTTTGGCGAATAACCGTTGGTCTCGCAAAGTGGCCAATACCAATCGCAGATGCTGTTCATGCTCCTCAGCACTGCGGGAGTAGACAAGCACGTCATCAATAAAAACCACCACAAACTTATCCAAGTAGTCCTTGAACACCCGGTTCATCATATCCATGAAGGCTGATGGTGCGTTGGTCAAACCAAACAACATCACCAGAAATTAAAATGACCATGTCTCGATCGAAATGCAGTCCGCGGAATATCAGACTCCCGGACCTTGAGCTGATGATAGCCCGAGCGGAGATCAATCTTCGAAAATATTGAACTGCCACGCAGTTGATCAAACAAATCATCAATTCTTGGCAGTGGGTATTTGTTTTTAATCGTCACCTTGTTCAACTCCCGGTAATCGATGCAAAGCCGCATCGACCCATCTTTCTTCTTCACAAATAACACCGGTGCACCCCAAGGTGATGAACTCGGCCTGATAAACCCTTTTGCCAATAAATCATCCAACTGGAGACGCAACTCTGATAGCTCACGCGGGGCCATTCTGTACGGCGCTTTCGCAATAGGCCGCGTACCCGGTTCCAAATCAATAACGAACTCGACATCACGATCAGGGGGAAGACCAGGAAGATCAGTAGGAAAAACATCTGGGAATTCACGCACAACAGGAATCTCCTCCAAACGCGGCAAAACAACACTAGTCCCCACAACTGAGACTAGACAAGCAAAACAGTCGGAAACAAACAACGTCCGAACACATACCGCCGAAATCCCTGGAGTATCCTGGCATGAATCACCATAAACACTTCCCGGCTGACCATTGTGCTTGATAAAATCCAAGCGCTTCCCTTTGCACTGGATGACGGCGTCATAGCGGGATAACCAGTCCATGCCCAGAATGACGTCAAAATCCTCCAAATCGATCACCTTGAAATTAGCCTTTGCTAAGAAATCGCCCAACAAAATGGGACAATCAAGAAGACCCCAGTCTGCCACCACAGAAGCACCGGAAGGGAACTTCACCAAAAAGGCAGTCCCCACTCGATCTGGTGTCAAATGATACCGATCCAGAAAGGTTCGAGCCACAAATGAATGGGTCGCGCCAGAATCAAAGAGAACACGCGCCCAACGGTTCTTTACCTTAAAGTTGCCTATAAGGGTACATATGTAGCTAAAAACTACGCATAAGAGGTATAAACAAAACGTGAACCAGAGGAATGAACCGAACCTGAGATAACCTGGGGTGACATCTGAGCATCCTCTGAAGAAATCACATTTAACTTCCCTTTTCCTTTGTCCAAACGCGGAGGCGGAGGCAAAGCCTGGAGTGGCATTGGCTGCAGCACGAGCTGGTTTTGTGGGCACCTTGCCTTCAGATGTCCCTGTTTGCCACACTGGAAGCACACCTTGTCCTTGACCCAGTAGCGGCTCATATCATGACCTCTCCCCCCACAAGCTGTACACTCCAAGTCTCTGGTTGGCGCACTCTGAATGGTGTGCACCTGCTCCTTCTTTTGCATCCCCAACCGCTTGAAACATTTCTCAAATGGGTGGCCTGACTGGCCACAGAAACTACACGTCTCCTTGTTCTTCTTCCTTACATCTGATTCTTGGGAGCTTTTCCCTCCCATCAGCTTCCTCTTATCCTTCCTCATCAGTTGTCCTCTTTGTTTTGCATTTTCAATAGCTTCAACCTTCAAAGCAGCCTCCACCACAGTAGTGTAACTCGTCGCTCCATAAGCACTTGCGAACTGTTGCACGTCGCTGCGGAGTCCGCTAATAAATCTCATTACACGGTCAGCTTCCGTAGTCACCAAGCTCGGAGCGAACCGACTTAACTTGTTAAACTCAATTTCATACTCACTAACTGTGAGTTTCCTCTGCTTCAAGTACAAGAAGTCATTCATCAGGCGGTCCCTTTCAACTGACGGCAGAAACTTGCGCCGTAACAGTTCTTTAAAGGCTTCCCACGAACATCCCGCCCCTAAGCTCTCCTTTTCGCGCAACCACCAACCTTTAGCCAACCCTTTGAGTTGATAGGCGGCAAGCATCACCTTCTGGTCCTCAGTAACGCCAGAATAACCAAACATTTCTTCCAACGTGATCACCCAATCATCCAAAAGCACAAAGTCCGCTTTTCCATCATAAGTCGGTGGTCCAAGTCGCTGAAACTGTGAGATGAAAGTCATCGCAGGAGGAACCACAACTAGGGGTATCACTGCAACGGAAGGAGTAGAAATGGTGGGGCCTCGGACCGTCTCTTGCCCTCTTGGTGCCAGTCCATACATCGCTGAGGACATAGCTTGGAGCTGGGACTGCACTTCCTGCACCTGCCTCGTCAAAGCCTCATTACTTTGGCGTAGACTATCCATCAGAGCATTATTCTGCGCGCCCGAAGACTCGCCCTCGGATTGGGGAGTTTGCCTTGTCACTGGACGCTTCGACATCCTATAAACACATTCACTCTTATCAAGCTCAAACCCAACAAAACACACAACGCCTATGTACAGACCATACATATCTACATATGAATATCAACTGCTAACTTGCTCTGGGAGTTTGAGAATGATGGTATTCCTAACCTAAAGATGACTCACCGTCATCCTACTAACTTGTGCCTAACCGAAGAATGCATGACTTTCTTTGACCCAAAACCATGAGTGTACAAGTGTCATCAGGTACATCTTTAGCTTGGCACGTTGTGCTTATGCAATGTTATGTTATGCGTGCTGTGTGATGCAATGTAGAAAAAGGCCTTAATGCATGCCATGAGCGGTCGTATGCATCACAATGCTATGCATCCCATACTACATAGCATTGCATGCAACGAAGAAAAGAAAACGTGCTAGTCGCATCCATGTGGTAAGGTTATGCATCCCATACTACATAACCCGCACATGTTGCCCCTATGGTGGATCCATATACAACCACATATTATGCATCCCATACTACATAATATGCCCCGTATACTTCTTGTCATGCCATGAGTGTCGTGTGCGTGCGTTGGCCAAGACATAATGATGGCACCTCGGTGTGTGTATGATATGATGCTTACAACCAAACAAGAAAGTTTGGCCGACCACTTGTCAAGCAAACCTCCCTCTGATACCAACTGTCACAACCCGCATTTCTTCAATGAGTACCTCGTATCAGAGCAAGAGGAACTACGGGTTATGATGCCACGTCGTGCAGGGGATAACTTCACACGCTCAGGCAACCCTTGACGCTTACTTTCTGAGTTGACATTCAACAGTTGAATGTAAGAAAACCTGTGGTTTTAATGGCCGTATCCCTCGGCCTTAGATATCAAAAACTGTTTTTGTACGCGGCGGAAATACTTTATTTATTTATGTCGATCTCCTATATGCAGTCTATAGTGATACTACTATAAGAAACCATCTTTGTTTACGTCATTTGGAAAATAAGTGTTTGGTGACCAAAATATGTTATGCATGGATACAATAATAAGGTTTAGCTTCAAAATACCTAATGCAACCTACCATAAATTCTTCCCAAGAGCAAGAAGACATCATCCAAATGAGTCACATTAGCAGTCTATTATTCATACATCACAAGTAAAGTAAGCCACCAATGGGCGCCAACAAGCTGACACGAACCCATTGGGGCACATGTATGTCTGTACAATAAAGAAAAGAACTACCTCGCTAAGCAAGCTCGGCTAGCTCCCAAAAAAACGCCTCCAACAAACCTAGCCGCTCAACCGGCTACAACCTGCACCTGAGGCATTCAAGAAAGAATACCTCAGCAATCCTCGAAGATACAATAAAAAGAAGAGCAGCATGTTTATACAATATCATGAAGGGGCTTACCGACCCCATAGCAATGGTTCATATAAGTAAAATGAGTGAAGAAAACAAGTGGAAAATGCACCAAAACACATGCCAAACGCACCAAGTGCGTACAAGTTTCATCAAGTCCTGCTCAACCCGCAGGAGCAAAAGGCAAAACACATGCCAATTCCATCATCCTTAGTACACGAAACTACTAAATGAGTGAAACATAAGCAGCGGTTACATGCGATTCAGCAAGGGTCTTTTGGTGGCAGCCCTAAAGTGGAACGCACCAAAACAAGCCAGCCCAAATCGGGGCAAAATGGTGCTCTTCACCACAAATCCAAACCCAGTGGCCACAAAGGCTTAACCCACACCACCCCTTACCAAAGCCGCGCATACACGCTTCTGCCATAAACGAACCTAACCGTAACCCTACAATCAAATCTCACCATAACCCAAGTACAACTTTCCCTTCCTTTATCCTCACACATGACGACAAATTGCCAACGTAGAGTTTGATGCACTTCATCACATGACAGAGTTTGATTAAGCTAATTCCAAAAATCACATGGTTGGAACAAGAATCACATGCTTTTGGTCAAGGAAGAATCACATAAATTTGAAAGGCTACATGAACATGAACATAAATTTGAAAGGCTACATGAATCACATGAACAAGAGAACTACATGAATTCACCTAGCATAGACTTGATAATGAAACAAAATTAAGCATGGAAGATCAAAGTCATTCAGCATAGGGAAATTTAAGAGCATAATAAGGCTAGTGAGGAAGAACTCAAAACAAGAAGTATAAGCTAGGAAACTTGAAAGAGAAAAACTAGCTATTTTGCACAATCAAAAACAAGAAAGAAGATTGACAAGGGTGAAGAACACCGCTTGCCTGAACCAAGACGATGCCGCGACGGCTGCTCCTCTCTTCCCTTGCCTTGCTTGAGCCTTGCTCCCTTGCTTTCTCTTTGAGAATGAAGAAGAAGATGAAGAGAAGGTGAAGTGAGGAGGAGAAACTCTGTTTCGGCCTTATTTCCTCCAGAACAGAGCTAGACCGTTAGATGCAGAATCAAGGAAATGAACGACACAAAAAAACTGGAAAAAAGTCGATTTTCGGGCCGGTCACGCCCTGTGTCACGCCCGTGACACAGGGCATGTACCTTATGCGGCGCAGAAAGTCGGCAAAATCCAAGTTTATCCACACGGCACATGGCCGGGTACACGCCCATGACGGGTCGGTCACGCCCGTGACCTAGGGCGTGTAGCCCGTGTCTCGACACCTTATCGACACAAAGTGTCGACACTCGACACAGCTTGACACGCCCTGTGACACGCCCGTGTCACAGGCCGTGTCCCCTCTCTCGACACCCAACACTCGACACTCGATACTCGACACTCGACACTCGACACTGCGGGACACGGCCCGTGACACGCCCGTGTCACGGGGCGTGTACCCCATTCGTCGAGCTCAACTCGACACTCGAAAATCGTCGAGTCAAGGAGGTCACGCCCTGGGTCACGCCCCGACACGCCCATGTCGGGGGGCGTGTCACGCACAAAAATGACTATTTTTCCCTGTTTTGAAAAATGTTTCTGTGTCGTCCTAGACCATTTTTGCCTTAAGAACTTTTTACCCTTTTTTGTTTGCTGTACCAGCAACTCGTTTTGAGCAACCTTCCCCGGGCGCGAAAAAGTGCAAGCATTCCCTAAGAGGCCTCACCGAGTCCCCATCTGGACTCCGGTTTGCTGGGGAATCGTGCAACTCGGCTACCAAAACAGCCACTCGCAAGCCCGCGGGAAAAACCATGCTCGAACAATGGTCAAAGCCAACGTAACGCCCATCAAGCGTACGCAATCAAAAAATCCGGGGTGTTACAGATATCCCTCCTCCAACATTGTTTGGAAAACTGCTATCCTATGAGATGCAGTTAATGGTGAGGAAATAAGAGGAGAAGACTACAAGAAGTGAGCATAAAGAAAGGACAGTGGCATTCAAGACAGAAGCCACCAGGAAATACAAAAGTAAGTCTCTATCTCCACCTCCTAAAGTGGCTGAGACAGAGTCAGATGAATCAGAAGGCAGGAATTCTAAAAACAGTGCGAGTGATGAGGACTTTGCAGCTTTCACAAGATATTTTCAGAAGTTCCTAAAGAAGAAACAGTGGAGGACAAAGTCATCCCCTTTACAGGGAAAAGATGACTATTATTAGAACAAGAAGTCATCAAAGAAAGACAGGAGAAAGCCCAAGTCAAGCAAAGCAACTTTATGAAAAATTGTATGCTATTGCTGTAACAGACAAGGACATGTTATTGCTGACTGTCCAAAGAAAAGGAAAGAGTCTAATGATAAGAAGAAGACTCAATTCAAGGGCAAGAAGGAAAGGTCCTTTGTTGCCAAGAAGGACAAAAGCCTGTCAGACATATCTTCTTCAGAAACTGAGTCAGAAGCTGAAGCATACATAAGACTGTTTGCTGAAGAAGAGGAAGAGGAGTTCATCCAGATAATGAACTCCATATATGAGCAAGAGGACATTCAGTGGAAAGGACTGATGGCCTTAACAGAATGTGACAAAATCCAGGATCAGCCTGGACCTAGTCAGGTACAAAATTGTTCTTTAAGTTCAATTTCTAGTGCTAGTTTAGATTCAGTTACATCAGCATCAAGTGATGCCAGTGGATCTGAATCTGAAGGGGATGTTCATCAGTTGATTGATGAATATAGAGATCTGTTGCAAGCATTTAAGAAAAGCAAATCCTTGACCAAGAGTCAGGCTAAGGAGATTGCAAGTCTCAAAGTGGCTGCAATTGATTTTGATAAGCTGATTGATCAAAAGTTAAATGAAATAGTCAGACTGAAGAACATAACTGTTATTCAGATGGGGACTATAACATTCAAGAATGATCATATCAGAAATCTGGAGATTAGTCTTCAAAAGGAGAGAGACATTGTTGCAAGGTTTTCTAAACCAAAGTCTGTTCTACCTTTGATAGATGAATTTGTTCATCAAAAAGGTAAAACTGGATTAGGGTTTACTAAACCTGCTAGGACTGTTCAGTCCAAGTCTAAGGGCAAAGCCCCAGTACTCAACAAGCCTGCTGTAGATAGAACAGCTAGGGTTGTACCTAAGCAAAGGTACAATAGATTTGAGTGCTGGTGTTGTGGCAAGGTAGGCCACTTTGCCATTGACTGCTGCCATAATTCTAGTGCCAAGATGAGTAACAGACTGCCTGCTGGAAGATCTGCAGGTAGCTTTGTTAAGAGGCAAACTAACCAGCACCAAAGACCCAAGAATTCTTTGGGTTCTAAGGTTAACTAATCTGTTTTACAGGTGAGACCAAGTGGCCATGCCCCAATATGGTACTTGGACAGTGGATGTTCCAGGCACATGACTGGAACTAGGGGATTGCTAAAGGACTACACACCAATCAAGGGTGGTCTTAAAGTCACCTTTGGTGGTTCTGAAAAAGGAATCATCAAAGGTTTTGGTAACATTTCTAGCACCCATATTACTATTACTCAAGTGGCTTATGTTAAAGGTTTGAAACACAACCTCATTAGTATAAGTCAGCTGAGTGATCTAGGATATGACATCTCATTTGTCAAAGATGGTTATTAAATCAGGAGGTCAAATGATCAAGAGCTCATTTTGACAGGTTATAGAAAGAGAAATGTCTATTGCCTAGACATTATGTGTGAGACCAATGTTTCTCCAGTGTGTCTTGTAGCTGATGAGAAAGTCTCTCATTGTGTCAAATGGCACAAGAGGCTAGCCCATCTCAACTACAAGACAATTGGCCAACTCTTTAGCAAAGAGTTAGTGAGGAATGGTCCTCAAGTTAAGTGTATTAAAGATGGAATATGCTCAGCTTGTCAAAAGGGCAAGCAGACTAGATCCACCTTTAATAGCATTGAAAATAAAGATGCTGTGAGGTGTTTATACCTCTTGCATATGGATCTCTTTGGTCCTATGCCAGTTCACAGCCTAGGTAGGAAGGTCTACACATTTGTGGTTGTAGATGACTACTCAAGGTTTTCCTGGGTGTTTTTTCTTAGACAGAAATCTGAAACACCTAGAATCTTCTATAGTTTTGTCAAACAAATTCAGAATGAATTAGACAGTACAGTGGTCAAGATAAGAAGTGACCATGGTACTGAATTCCAGTCTGATAGTATGACAAAACTATGTGAAGAATTTGGGATATTTCAGGAATTTTCTTCACTAAGAACACCTCAGCAAAATGGCATTGCTGAAAGGAAAAATAGAACCTTGATTGACGCTGGTAGAACCCTATTAAGTGACACATCTCTACAAGAATATTTCTGGGCTGAGGCAGTTAATACTGCATGCCATGTAATTAATAGGGCTTCTATCACCAAGAGCCATAACAAGACCCCCTATGAGATTGTGAAAGGCAGAAAACCAAACCTATCCTATTTCAGGATCTTTGGTTATAAATGCTATATACTTAACAATGGAAAGTCTTACTTGAACAAGTTTGCTGCCAAATCCCAAGAGGGGATCTTTGTTGGGTACAGTAACAATAGTAAGGCTTATAGGGTCTATAACTTGTCTACTCAAGTTGTAGAAGAGTCAGTACATGTAGTATTTGATGAAGCTAGACTTATTAACAATGAGTTGTCTAGAAGTATTTGCAGCTCCACAGGTGTGACTAAGAAGATGGACAAGCTCACTATTGAAGAAGAATCTACTGCAAGTTAGCATGTGGATAATAGTGGCTGTTGTCCAGGGGGAGTACTACATGTACCTAATGCAGAAGAAGACCAAGGAGTGCAGCAAGTTGAAGAAGCTGAAGGAGTTCAACCTGAAGTCAGGCTGCCTCCAGCTAATAGACATCTAAGAGATCATCCAGCAGATCAAATCATTGGTGATATAAGACAAGGGGTACAAACAAGGAGCAGAAATCTGAGTGCAGTACTCTACTCCAGTTTTCTATCACAAGTAGAGCCAAAGAAGTTTGAAGAAGCATCCTAGACCCTCATTGGATTGAGGCAATGCAAGAGGAGCTGAATCAGTTCAAGAGGTGCAATATCTGGGAGCTTGTTCCTAAACCAAAAGACCACAACATAATTGGAACCAAGTGGATCTTTAGGAACAAGATGGATGAACATGGAGTGATTATCAAGAATAAAGCAAGACTGGTTGCTAAGGGATATAGGCAGGAAGAAGGTATTGACTTTGATCAAACCTTTGCTCCAGTAGCCAGACTTGAAGCCATAAGGATGTTCCTGGCCTATGCAACCTATCAAGGATTTAAAGTATACCAAATGGATGTTAAGTCAGCCTTCTTGAATGACAATCTGAAGGAAGAGGTCTATGTGGAACAGCAATCATGTTTTGTAGATGACATAATATTTGGGTCTACTGAAAGTAGTCTTTGCAAAAAGTTTGCAAAACTTATGCAAGGGCAATTTGAGATGAGCAGTATGGGGGAACTTAGGTTCTTCTTGGGTCTCCAAGTTAGACAGAGTGAGAATGGTTTATCCATATGCCATTCTAAATTCACCCTAGAATTAATAAGGAAGTATGGTATGGAATCATCCAGTACCATGAAGACTCCTATGGGGTCAAGTATGTCTCTTAGCAAAGATGATGCAGGGAAACCTGTAGATGAGACTTTGTATAGAGGGATAGTTGGCTCCCTATTGTATTTGACTGCAAGTAGACCAGATATCATGTATGCTAATGTGTCTGTGCTAGGTACCAAGCATGCCCTAAAGAGTCTCATTTGACAACAGTCAAAAGAATTCTAAGATATCTTAAGGACACTCCTTATCTAGGCCTTTGGTACCCTAGGAATGGAGACTTTGAACTGACAGGTTATTCAGATGCAGATTTTGCAGGCTGCAAGGAAGATAGGAAAAGTACAACAGGTACCTGTCAATTCCTAGGTGGAAGACTGATATCATGGAGTAGCACGAAATAAACAAGTGTGGCTATCTCCACAGCAGAATCAGAATATGTGGCTGCAGGAAGTTGCTGTGCTCAACTTCTATAGATACAACATCAGCTAGAAGACTACGGTATTCAAGTAATTAGAACACCACTATTTTGTGATTCTACAAGTGCTATATCTATTGCAAACAATCCTGTTTCCCATAGTAGAACTAAATACATTGAAATAAAATATTATTTTCTAAGGGAACATGTAGAAAAAGAAGATATTTCACTGGAGTATGTTAATACAAATAATCAACTAGCTGACATGTATACTAAGTCTTTAGAAGAAACCAAATTCAATAGGTTTAAAATTTAATTAGGTATGATAAACTTAGAATAAGTTTACAGTAATGGCTAAGTAAAATAGTGTCGACACACAGAGTTGTCTGTGTCAAGACAGAGTATTGGTGTCGACACTTCAGTGAAAAGGTGTCGACACATCTAGGAAGTTGGTGTCGACACTTCAGAAAATTCATGTCGACACATACAGGGTAGGTGCCGACACATCCAAGGTGGTGTCGACACTTAGTATTTAAACAGAATTAACCAAGTAAAGTCTCGACTAAGTGTCGAGTTAAGTGGTGTCGACACATAAACAAGTGTCAACACATATATTCTGTCGACTATACTTGTGTCGACACATTGTTGTCGAGACATTATAAGTCTGTGTCGACACTTTTCAACAGTGTCGCCACAATTTAAGTTTGTTGACGCGCCCTTTCATCTTCAACTCTAGAAAGGTATAAATAGGGTTTCAACATTGTCTGTCGACACGCTCACCAAAGTTTCGAGACCAAACTTGTGTGTCGACACCTCTCTTCTCTCAATTCAAATTCTTCAAACCCTAATGGTGCCCAAGCTCGAAGAGAACGTGAATGAAGGCTATGAACTGGTGCGGCATGCGTTTGATGACGCAGAACCAGAGATCAAGGATGTGGTAACCCTAGTTGCAAACTCAGGGTTAGATTTTCTTATTTCAGAGCCGACCAAGATATGGAAGAAGGAAGTTCTAGAATTTCTGAATGGAGCATCCCTACATGAATCAGGACTAAAGATCAAGTCTAGGGTTCATGGAGAAAAAGTAAAGATCTCATCTAAGAGTTTGAGAAAGGTACTAAACCTACCAAAAACTAAGGAAGAAGATGAAGTTTCTGCTTTTAAGACTAGAGAAGCACTGACATGGTGTGGACTGGATTCCAAGATGAAAATTGGATCAGTTTTCAATAGGAAAGGAATGAACAGCCAAGGAAAATTCTTGTATGAAATAGTTGGAAAAGTGATCCTGTGCAAGTCTGGAGGACATGACAGGATTTCAGCATATATGTTCAGTCTAATGACAAGGTTAATCTTCCAACTAAATACTGATTGGTCTGCAGTATTGTTTGATAAGATAAAGGAGATCCTGAAGAAACCTAATTTGGATAGGATTCTAAGTCTTTACTTGGCTGGTAGTATACCAGAAGTAATGAGCCAAGCTGCAGGATCAAAAATCAACCACATGAGAAGAATGGACATAAGAATCTTCTCTAGATGGGATAGAGTTTTGACCAAGGAAATGCCCACTCCTGAGAAGGAAAAACCCCTAAAGAAGAAGAAGAAGTCAGCTCCTGTGGCTCAAGAATCATCAAACAGTTCTGAGGAACAAGTAGTGTTCACTCCTGATGAAGAAGACACTGGAATTGCTGGAAAGTCTCCAGCTAGACAAGATGATGCAGAGAGGCAGGGGGAGCTACCATAGGCTAGCCCACATGACTAGGATTCCATCCAGGGGGAGCCTCTACTGGTTGAAGAGCCAACACCTCAAGAAAGTGAAAGAGCTACTCAAACTATTCTTGAGGTAATCACTGAAATCAACCAATTAGATTTCCTTATTGAGAGTGAAGTTATAACTGACAAGCTATCTGATGTTAATCAGCAAACACAAACACATAGCCAACCCCAAGATGTTGTCATGGAGGACACATCTGTTGTATATCAAGTGGAACCAAATCAAGTAATTGATGAGATAAGAAAATCTCCACCACAACCTCAACAAGAATTTACTTTGGAAGAACTGTTCCCTGATCTACTCCAAACAGACCTTGAGACAGAAGTAACTCTGTTGAGGGGGAGAAGTCCCATGTTGAGGGGGAACAAGTGGAAAGTGTAGAAGAAACTGCAAGCAAAGAGACTGAAAAGCCTGAGAATGCTGAGGAATTCCCTAGGAAGGATTTGCCTCCAAGCCCTAAGGACAGGGTTGATATTGCAAGCACATCTGCTTCTGAAGATGAGGAGGCTGCCAGAGCTAAAAAGAGAAAGTTTCAAGTCTTCAAAGGAGAAGCCAAAATTATAAGAAAGCTCTGCAAACCATTGCACCACAGCCTACACCACAGCCAGCACCATCTGTAGATTACAGTTCTCTGATGGTTGCAATGCAGATAAAGCTTGATGAGCAAAGGAAAGCAATAGAAACATATCTGGATGAGGGGCATAAGTCTTTACAGTTTGATCTTGCACAAGACATTAAGTCCATTAGATTTGAAATGAATCTAAATAAGAAGGAGATGACTGACTGCTTCCACAAAGGAGGGAATGCAGTTGTGTACTTGGCTACACATCAAGAGAAAATCAAAGCTCAAGTGGATGAACTTGAAGTAAAGCAAGGCTATGTTCTGGAGAATCAAATAAGGATGAATGATAATTTGACAGCTTACCACAATGCTATTGTAACTGAACTAAAAAAATATAGCAACTGCCCAGAATGCAGCCCTGACCACTGCCACAGAGGAATTTGACAAAGCACTGCAAGAGAGCCTAACTGCTGTCACTTCTGCACTTCAAGATTCTCAGAAGCTGATCACTGAAAAACTCCAAAGGTTGAAACCTTTCTTTAAGGATGGAGTGAACTATTTGGATGCACAAATAAGGTTTCAGAAAGATGATCTAAGGGATCACATGGAAAGAGAAGTCATAAAGGGGGAGAGGGTGTTAGTCAAAGCCAGCTCTGATCATGCAAAATGGATTTCCAATTCCATTAGAGCCACCCTTGGATATCCTCCATTGTGTGATGATGACAATGTAGCAGAGTCTGGGATTCATCCTGCATATCTTGGAGGGGAGCAAGCTGAAGTGGCTCAAGTAATTTACCCTCCACCAGACTTTGAAATGATACATGCAGATATACAATCAATGTATAGCCCACCTGAGGGAAAGCAAAATGTCATCATAGAGAAAGTGGTTCAGCCTATGTTAGAGGCCATACTAAAAGAACAAGAAGCTTTGTTGCTGAAAGAACAAGAGACTCAGTTGTCTAAGAAGAGGTTCAGAGAGCAAGCTGAACAAAGGCCTGATTTTGAACAGTGGAGCCCCACTTCAAGGAATATTATCTTAACTGCATGGAAGGTTGCCAAGGATAATATTCAAGACAGAAACAAGTGGTATTCTGAACTAGAATGGAGAAAGCATGTGTCCAGGCAAGAAGCCATTGTGCAATACAGGAGAAAGGCTAAGATGGGAAAGCTACCTCCTACTGCCCAGGAGCCTAGCAAGTACTTTCCCAAGCCTTATCATTACTTTGAGAGGTAGAAGATTAAAGCTGAAGAGTTAAAGAAAAAGGATCTTAAAGGCAAGAAGCCTGCTGCTGCTGAAGATGCTGAAGCCCCTGTACAAGCAAAGATACAATCTGGGAAGGGCATAGTTATCAAGGAGGCTGAGCAGAAATAGAATAGAATTTATCTTTAGTTTACAGTTGTAATCTTTTGATGTTAAACAACCTGTAAACTTTTGTATAATGAATATGATTAAGTTCTTAGAATTATGTGATGTGTGTTAATTCTATTACATAATTGTTCTGAGATATTAGTATATACATGTTTTGTTTTAATACATGTTTATGTTTTCCCTGATTGCATAATCCTATTTTACATCATACTGTGATTTTATTATGTATGGTGTATATCATTGACTAAGGGTTATGACTTCTCCAAATAGGGGGAGATTGTTGGGTACATTGGATTAAATGTACCTGATTTGAAGAAGCCTGACCCTACTCAATGATATACATCAAAATGTATTTTATGTGTTTTGAGTTTAGTTGTGCAGGTTAAGTATTTGCAGGGAAAAGCTGAAAAGTTTCTAAGTCCATGTGTCGACACCCAGAAGGAAAGTGTCGACACTTAAGAAGACTTGTGTCGACACCCGGAGAAGCAGTGTCGACACTTGGAGTAATTGTATCGACACCAGGGATGCAGAGTCGACACCAGACAGATAGTGTAGACACATGAAGGCTGTGTCGACACTCAATGAAGAAATGTCCAGTGAAGAAGTGTCGACACTTAGAAACAGTGTCGACACCCAGAGGAACTGTGTCTACATCAGAAAGTGTCGACACTTGGAGGCTGTGTCGACACTCAGCAAATTTCAACAGAGTCTAACTATAAGTGTCGACATAATGAAGAATGTGTCGACACACAGCAGAAGACTCAACACATGAAGAAAGTGTCGACATAATGAAGAATGTGTCGACACACAACAGGAGACTCAACACATGAAGAAAGTGTCGACACTTGGAGGCTGTGTCGACACTCAGCAAAGTTCAACAAAATTCTAAGTACAAGTGTCGACACAAAGGAGATGTGTCGACACTCAGCCAAAGTCTCAACAGAAGAAGAATGTGTCGACACAAGGAGCTGTGTCGACACTCAGCAAGTATCAACACAGAAGACATGTGTCGACACCAAGAAGATGTGTCGACACTGAACAAGTTCAACACAAGAAGATGTGTCGATACAAAGGAGTTGTGTCGACACTTACAAGAATTCAACTAAGTTCTGAAGAATAATGACTTGTGTCGACACACAATATCAGTGTCGACACATATTGAAGAAGCTGTGTCGAGAAGTATAATCTACAACACAAGGAGTTGTGTCGACACCTTGAAGGCTAGTGTCGACACTTAGTCTACTTGTGTCGACACTTAGTCTATAAGTGTCGACACTTAAAGACAGACTGTCTCGACACTTTCAGACAGTTACAGATATTTCAAGAAGTGACTGGATGTCATGACAGCTGCCATTCCAGCCGGTCTACTGCAACTGTCAGAGTTGTCAGAAAGCTGTTAGGAACCGGATCAGCCGGTCACCATGAAGAAGGCCTATATATAGGCTTATTCTGTCAACAGAAGTAGAGGATTCAACACAGATTAACACAAATCAGTTGAAGTGATCAGAAGATCTAAGTAGTTGGAGAGAGAGAGCTCCTTCCAAGAAGACAGCTGTTGGAACCAGGCTGTGAAGAAAGTTTCAGACTTAGTTCTGATTCTTAAGTTGCAGTGATTGAAGATCAACTGCAGAGAGGATCAACCCTATTGTGTTCTACATTCAAGAAGCTTTGAAGAAAGCCAAGTGAGGTTGATCTCAGCAGAGTTCTTCCAAGAACTCATCAAGAACCTGTCAACTCATCTCTCTTTTTCTGAGTTGTAGGTATATTATTTGTATTCTTAATTTCTTGTAGGATCCTTAGGGATCTGAGTTGTAAGCCTGCAATTATAAAGGCTGAGTGGTAGGGCCTGTGTGCCTGAGTGTAGGAGATCTATTTCTCTGAGTGTAGGCCTGTTGTGGTTGAGTGTAGGCCTTGTGGTTGAGTGTAGGTCTTTGGAGAAGACTGAGTTGTAGGGCCTTGGGCCTGAGCTGTAGGAACCATTTGGGGTTCTGAGTGAAAGATCTGAGGATCTGAGGTATAGTGGAGGAGTTTGGCCGAATCTAGTACACTACTAGATAGGCGAAGGGGGAAAGTGGATGTACCCAAACCTTGGGGAACCACTATAAATCTGTGTGTTCACTGTGTGCATGTTTATTCTGTGATTGCTGATTGTTTGCAGTGAAGAAGTAATTATAAATCTGTGATATTATCTGCAATCTGCCTAAAAAGTTTAAAAAAGATTTAGTCACCTATTCACCCCCCCCCCTCTAGGTGATTAGGTACAATTTCTTTCACAAACGTAGACCCCGCATAGCGCCACAGTCTGGTAAACTCATGCAGATACGTATCAATGTCTGCCTCACCTTGTACCTGACGTTGGAACTCATTCTCCATTGCAATTCGCAGCGACACAGACAAATATTTGGCAAGAAACAATTGGGAGAATTCAACCATTGAAACCTCCGCTAAACCTCGACCTGACAAGTAATGCACCTCCATCTCATCCCACCATAATCTCGCGTATCCTTCCAACAGAAAAGTGGTTAACGTCACTTTCTGCTCCTCCACCGTCCTGATTGCAGTCAGGATTCTCTTTACTCGCGCCAACCAATCTTCCGCCTGCGTTGGAGAACTCGCCCCACCAAATGTAGGTGGATGAAACTCCATAAAGCTTTTTAATGCCTCATTTGCTGCTTGCTCTTCCGCCACAACTACATCAAGCTCTTTCCTTGCACCAGCCTATACTGGTACTCCTGCAGGCCTTGCCTGCCCAGTATGATATGCCTGTAACACCGCAAGCACCGTCTCCGTCACCATCCATATGGTCTCTGCCGAGGGAGATGTAGGCGCTATAACTGGTGCTACACTCTCATCGGATTGCTGGGGCTCCGGCTGCCCAGCACCACTCCTCGCCACCTAGAAATGTACAAAACACCATTACTCATCCATGTCATAACGGTAATTATATATTGACTACACAATCATGCCCCTTACGTGCATGACAAACATTACTCGTGGGCATTCGTGAGTTCAATTATATTCTCTCCTCCCAAACAATCTCAACCTGGCTCTGATACCACTTTATAACGCTCCCACTCATCACGTGCCATATAACGGTGGGTCCGGCCGGGGCCCCACACCATATGTCACAGACAGGCGACAAAATTACTTGTGGAAATCAAAATCTACTCGCACCCTAACTCAATACATTATAGCGCAACATTTTACGTTAACATGAACTTAACTCAAAGAATGCCCACGACTATATAAACTCCACATTTATATATCCAAACCAGGAATGTATACAACACACACACACATGGCCTTAAGGCTTTACAGGTTTTTTTTTACACAAATATATTTTCGTACATCGGCACGCAGGCCGGCCACACATGAAATTCAACCACGCACACGACCTTCAAGAACCTTTAGTAGCAAACCTCCACTCCGCTCTTTTCAATGCCACCGTCAGCACCTGCAAACACATGTCTACCCAAGAGCGGCAAACAAAGTAATGGTCAGCTTTATCTGACCACTTATAACGACCCTACCCATTACCCGGGGCAGTGGTTCCTTCCCTGTCTGCATTGCCATATCATAATCTCTCTAGCAATCTAGCAACCACAACCATATCAATCTAGCAACCATAACCATATCACCAACGTTGGTATCCACCCAACGCTCCATGCGCTCAGGGAACCTTAAACATTACCAACCATAACAGATCGACCCACACGTTGTGGTGCAGCAGGACGGGTGCTCGCTTCCCGGACACTGCCACCCATCGATCTCTAAACCTAATCCAGATCGACCCACACTGTGTAGTACAACAAGCCGGGTTCTCACTTCCCGGACACTACCGCCCATCGATCCCTGCTCTATCTTGATCAACTCACCTTAGTGGTGTAGCAGGCCGGGTGCTCGCTTCCCTAGCATGCTACCAATGATCTCTTATTACAACCAAGAGCTTATTCAAAGCCTCCATGCATACATAACCAACATCACATACCCATTCATTCATCCAATAAAGCAAAGTATATATCTCATAGCATCAAATCCACGAAGTCTTCTCCGGTTTACCCATGATCATCACTAATCCAGACTAACCATCCAGATGTGCTTCACATAGTATGCCTATGCCGTACTCCACACTTCTGGCTCTAGATGCAGACACAACCAAGGAATCACTTACGAGATCCACCTCTTGGTGGAGGATTCCATGTACATGCATAAAGAAAGGACTTCTAAGTCTAAGAAGGAGATCGTTAGCCTTGAAGATCGCTTCGACGACATGAAGTAGCCGGATGGAAGTCACCGACTCGGCCTCGCCTTCACGAATCCGCTCTCGGATCTTCGCTCCGCACTACGCAGCTCCTCTAGTAGCTGGCTTTCCTTCCTTCTCTCCTTCCCTTGCTCTCCCTTTCTCTTTCTCTCTCTTGAAATAAGATGGAGAAGAAGGAGATGAAGAGGAGGGCTTATATCCACATATCCTCGGCCTTGACCCACCTGGAAGCAGCCTAGCCTTTAGATCCAGGATAAGGGAATCGAACGGCTCAGAATTGTCCAGAAAAGCCTGAACACAGCCTGACACGCCCTGTGACACGCCCGTGTCACAGGCCGTGTCACTTAAGCGGCAGACAACCGACTCAAATCCAACCAGTACACGGCCGTGTGACACGCCCGTGTCACACCATACACGCCCCTGTCCTGACCGACACGCCCGTGTTGACCACCCGTGTACTTCTCTTGGAAACATCTCAAATTCACCCGAGAGTCATACGGTCCTGGGACACTCCCGTGTCCCAGGCCGTGTCACGCAAATATGCCCGGGGACACACTCGTGTCCCAGGCCGTGTATGCCTAACTCGACGATCGTCGAGCACAGTTCATCGACCAGGGGGGACACGCCCACTGGCACGCCCGTATTAGATGGGTCACGCCCGTGTCACCTGGCGTGTTCCCTCCATCAGCCCAATTTCATCAAGTCCACACTCAATTGCTCAACCCAAAGATGACACGCCCTAGGACACGCCCGTGTCTCAGGCCGTGTCAACCAAGCCTTAACCCAAATTAGCTCTGGGGGTGTTACATAACCTCGAAAAAGTCTTAGAAAAATGTGAAGAAACTAACCTTGCCCTAAATTGGGAAAAATGCCATTTTATGGTAAGGGAAGGGTTAGTATTGGGTCATAAGATTTCTGCCAGAGGAATTGAAGTAAACATAGCTAAGATTGAAGTTATCGAGAAGCTACCGCCGCCTACGAACGTCAAAGTTATAAGAAGTTTTCTAGGACACGCTGGCTTCTACCCCCTATAAGTCGGTAAGCGGTGCGAGTAGAGAGTAGCGTCTGCCGAGTCCGTGCCAGATCGCACGGCCTGGGTCTGCATTCTGGAGTTTGTTCTGCTACTTGGCGGACTGGAAAGAGTCCTCCCATGTTGTGCTGAGCGAGCCCGTGCCAAGTTGTGCGGGATAAGGAGGTTATTTGCTGCTGGGAAAGAGAGGGTGCTGGAAGCTGAGTAGCGAACTACGCAATGAGTCCGCCTATGCTGCTAGAGTAGGATACGAGGCGCCAGCTGCTGAGAAGCTGGAGCTGGGGTTCATCAATGTAGGTAGACTGGAAGATTGGACTATACAAAGAGTCTGCCAGTCCGCTGCAGACGGATAATGCTGAGTGTTGTATGGAGAGCTAGAGCAAGTCCAGGCTCTTCTACGGACTGAATAAGCAGGTCGCCCCTTCTGCTGAATTTTGCCACATGTTGAATGGAACGGCTTACCGCCCCAGCTGGGTGGCCTGGGATTGGAGACCTGGCGGACTGCGGAGGCAGGATGCACATGCTGATGAAGTGGAACCGGCTGTTGCTGGCTGGCGGCCTGGGGTGAGGTCACCATTCTTGCTATTCGCCGAGCTAGCAGGTTGTCGGCGCTGCTGATGGTGGGAGGCCTGGAGGCAGGCCTTATAGCGATATGGTAGTTTGGTCCACTTGATGTGCGACCTGCAGGAGCAGGCTGAAGGAGACTGTCCTGCAAAGAGCACGGCTTGTTGCCGGTCGGGCGGATAGGTATCCGAGTCCGTCAACATTGGTCGTCACCTATCGGGATGGAGAGCTTGGGGCGATTAGCTGATCAAAATGGGAGGTCTGTATGGACGGACTGAGGAAGCAGCCCGCGGCCCCTACCAAACAAGGGAAGGCTACGCGACCTGGGTGGTCAGACCGCTGAGACCGCCCAATCCGTGCGGCCTGAGCGGACAGAGAAGCTCGTCCGCCCATCCTCTAATGTCGCGACCTCCAGGGAGAACCTGTAACAGGCCGCTACAAGCGAGCTGCATACCTTAGGAAGGATCGCCAATTTCTGGGTTAACATAATCCCCACACTTTTTTAAGTTCCGAAGGAAACTTCGAAAAACTAGGAGACCCGCAAATATTGTGATCCACCCCAAAGGAAAGAGAGGGGGTAAGAAGAGATAGAACCTGATGTCTCCCCTTAGGTGTTTGCTAATGTCTATCTTCTTCCTACAAGGGAAGAGTTAGTGTAGGCAGGTATGGAAGGTACATCTTGCGTGTACTTGAGTTTGCCTTTGCAAAAATGAAGGAGACGTTCTTCCACTGAGTTCTTTGCAAAATGAAGATGAGTGGAAAGCATAGAAGAATAGTAACTTGCAAGTACCTGATGGAGGCTTGCAAGCACCTGTTATCCTCTGCAAAAAGAAGAGTAAGCTGTATGCATGAAGGAAAAATAAGCTGCAAGTACTTGAAGGCATCTTGTAAGCATTTGTTTGTTTCTGCAAAAGAGAAGTTAGAGGCAGATATGAAAGTAAAGTAAGCCGTAAGTACCTGAAGGGAACTTGCAGGCATCTGCTAATCTCTGCAAAAAGCAGTTAGAAGCATACATGATATATGAAAATAGGTTGCAAGTACCTGTAAAAAAACTTGCTGGTATCTGCTGACCACTGAAAAAAGAAAAGTGAGCAGCATATATAACATGTCAAGGCAAACGGAAGGTACCTGTAGGTTACTCGCAAATACCTGTTAATCACTGCAAGAAAAAAGAGTAAGAAGCAAACATGATAGAAAAGCTTAAGCTGCAAGTAACAGGATGATACCTGCAGGAGCCTGCTAATCACTCCAAAGAGAAGAGTGAGTTGCAGACATAATTTTAATGAACTAAGCTACAAGTACCTGAGCGAAACTTGCGAATGCTAACTGATTGATGAGATAAGATAGATATGATTATATAACAGAATAAATGTCTGACGAACTCTGATGATAATTAAATAAAGATCAAACCAGAATAGTGATCTTGCTAGATTAGATATGACATCTTTAATATGAAGTCCAGATCAATAAGAAGATATCTTAATTAGACTCCAATAGCATGGTTTGTTAATCAAGGAGAGCCAGATTCATTGATCAATGATTGACGATATTAAAATTTGATAATATTAATGGAGAGCTTTGTAGATCATCATCTTATAGAGCTTTGAGTCAGCAATGCATATAAGATGAGAATAAGCAAAATGATTGTTGCAAATCCTTTTGATAGGTCAGATTTAACCTATTAACCTGTGAAAGAGGTAGTTGATAAAAAGAGGTCTATACTCGGAGATGACGAAGAAAGACTGGATGCTGCCACAGGAGATAACCCGTGGGCCTTATGCATTGCTTGCCTGAAAAGCTCATCATGAGCATAGTCCTACTAAGAGCGGGCTGGCCGCGCATCCTTTAGAAGGGCACAAAAGATAAAAGCATAGGAAATCCTGAGAAGGATCACTAGATATACTGCTCTCATGCTTCAGGTTACAACATCGCTGATCGGTTAGGCCAGGTGCGCCAAGTGGTCTATAACATTGCTCACCTATGACAAAGATCAACAGAGTTGTGGGCCCCGCAAAAGCACGGATTGAGAGTACGAAAGAGTGTTCATCCATCACAGTTGTGAGATGATCGAAGAGACAATGCTACACTTGATCGTCGTTGCTTGTCAAGCAAAGATCATCGTAACTGTAATGCATCCTTTGCGAAGCACAACAGAGCTAACACATAAGACCTCCCTTGATGCATGATGAGTTGTAAATATAGGTATTTTTATCTACATTAATTAAGTCGTCTTAATTCATTTCTGTTATTTTTAGTTAATTTTATTCAATAAAATGTTCCTTTTTATAAATCTTATTCTAACTTAAGTTTATATTATTTTTCTAAAATTTTTCAGAAAATGTCAAATTTTGCCAAGTACACGCCCGTGACCTGGGCGTGTGACTTGGATTCAACCAGAAATCAACCAAAGCCGAACACCTGCTGGAGACGCCCTCTGACACGCCCGTGTCAAATGTGATACGACCATGCCAGATCCCCGTGTCACCCGATCGACGAACGGTGCCCGAAGATCGTCGAGAAGACCCGATACGCCCGTGTCAAGATGCGACACGGGCGTGTACGCCTCCACCTGGCCCGACAAGACATCGCCGGCGAATTTTGACGCAACCCGTCCTAGCTCCACCTGCTGGACACACCCTCCTACATGCCCGTGTCGACAGAGACACGGGCATGACGTCCATGTGGACCGCCCCGAAGTCAACGTGCATTGAATGCTCGACATCACTTCATCAACAGTGCTGACATGCCCCCCTATACGCCCGTGACCGAGGGCGTGTAAACTGAATTTTTTTGCTATGAATAGGCCCTTGCTGTAAGGTGTTTGGGTTCCGAATTTTGAACCATTTTAATGGTTAAGGTCTGCTGCTATGAGTTGTTTTGGGCCTATGTAAGGAATCTTCCCCCCTCCTTTTTAAGTTTGTTTAAGCTTTGTTATCAACTCTTTGTTAATAAAATCATAAGTTTTTTCATCCTTACAATGCTTTGAAATGTCTCTAAATGCTTCCTTTTCATCAATCTTATGTATTTTTGTTTTCACTTTCATATGTGTGTGTGCGTGTATGAGTTCATTTTTGCGGAATTTATCCTTTAAAATGAAAAATTATTTGCTTTACTTTCATTTTTATCAAAATTACTAGTCTTTGTTATAGCCATTTTTCTTATCATACTACTTAGAATGGTTTAGATTTGTGATTTTTATTCTTTTATATTCATTCTTATGGACTTGTAAAATGATTTCAAAAGTGGTTTTCATTACTGTTTAACTTGGATTTTCCTTTTTTTAGGTTATAAATTTTTTGCTTCTTTTTTACTTTCTTCCACTTTTTAAACCATTTTACAAAGCTATAAGAATGGATTATGTGCTATTTTAATTTTTCAACACCTTTGAATTTCGCATTTACTTAAAAAGATTTTTGCTTAAACAATTTTTATTTCTACTTTTTATGCATTTCCATCAAATTCTAATGGTAAAAATGTAAACGTTTTAATTTTTCAAGCACTTGCTTTTCTCACATTAATTTGAAAACTCTTTTGCTCAAATAATTTTTATTTTGTCTTTTTATGCATTTCTACCACATTCTAGCGGTAGAAATGCAGTTGTTTTAATTTTTCGATAACTTTATTTTTCTTATTTTTTCGCATGCGCGTGTGCGTGTATGAGATAAATTTTATCGCTTTCTTTCATTTTTGTAGAGTGTGTGTGTGTGTGCATTTTACTTTCAGTAGAGTGAGTGTGTTTTTATTTCCAGTGGAGTGTGTGAGATTTTTACTTTCTGTCGAGTTTGTGTGTGTGTTTTTAATTTATGCAAGTTTGTGTGCGTTTTTCATTTATGCAAGTGTGTGTGTTTTAATTTTATGTAGAGTGTGTGCATCTATTATCTCCTACTCATTTGAGTAGGACTCGCTTTAATTTTCCTCCTACTCATTTGAGTAGGACTGTGTGTGTGAGTATTTCATTTCAGTAGAGTGTGTGTGTGCGTTTTACTTTCTGCAGTATGTGTGCATTTTCATTTTTGTCGAGTGTGTGTGTGTGTGTTTTAATTTCAGTAGAGTGCGTGCGTGTGTGAATTTATTTCCTCCTACTCGTTTGAGTAAGACTCGCTTTCATTTACCGCCAACTCGTTTGAGTAGGACTTGTAATTTTCAGCTTTAATTTACCGCCTACTCGTTTGAGTAGGACTTGTCATTTCAATTATGCAATTTTCTCTTTTTTGTAACTTAGTTTTTGTTTCTTTTCTTTATTATGAATTTGGTTGAGTGCGTGTGTTTTTTACTTTTTTAGTAGCTTTTCTATTTCTAATATTAGCTTATCTTATTCTTTTTCTTATTTTTTTTGTAACCCTTCAGCGTATAATATATAACTCATGCCTAACCAAACCCATAGGCCATCCCCATTCCGATGAGTGTCTAATCGCATTTAGCCCTCGGTATCGAAGAGCATTGAGATATAAAATATTTTAAATAACTAAAGGTCTTATTTTTCTATTTAATTAAAAAACTTAAGGTTTACCCCGGGTTATCGAGGCATAGAACCACATATCGATGTGTGAGCTCTATTTCCGTTATCCATACACTAGCTAGCCGAGAGGCCGTGCGTATGGACTGATCACCCTTGGGTAAAGAGATTTTCACACTAACCCTCGAGAGTGGAGGCGTGTAATTCTACCGGATTGGGTACCACCAAATAGCGGGGTTTTTAGCGTATTGCGGACATTAAGAGGAATCCTTCGTCGGACGAAAGCCCGGTCGAATAGTCTTAATGTCCAGGTGAGCGATATTCCTAGAGATAGGTGAGCTTATTATTTTGGAACCTCCATGGCCAAGTTTCCGCTTTAATTGAATTGAAACCTAAGAACTCTATTTATTCAAATCTATTTTAGTCCTGACGTAATTCTATACCGAGTGTTATTTCCTTCATCGACTTTATTCTTAATCTATTTCCAGCCCTTTTTAGTTAAAATCGACAACTTAAATATTTTGGTAAAATAATAGTCCTTTTGGAGCAGTAGGGATAATCAACCCGTTCCCGGGAAATTTATGATCTGGATATTCACCCGAATATCCTGTATTACTTGCGATAGGTGCACTTGCCTATAATTCGTCACGTGAAATCCTGACCCGCTGTGCTCCCTAGATAATTTAGAGCAGGGCTTCACGCGTATCAATGCACACTTTGTGTTAGATACCGGCTAGGATCTGAATTCCCGTATTCCATCGCATGAGAGTTGGATAGCTCCCACTACACATATGCAAACACTCCACGCGATATGTGGTCATCATGGCCTTATGCCGGAGTCCAATCTCGAGGGGCCTATAGCAAGACTCGGCGATGCCTCGGTGGTTCAGTGACCTCTTTGGCAAAGAGAAAAATAGAGGAGGAAGCACTCGAAAAAGGGAAATGTGTCATTGCGGGATCCCTGATGTAAATTTTATTGAAATGCATGAAGGAACACTTAGAAGTGCTTTGTAAAGAAAATGTTTGAAACATGAAGAGTAGAGTAAGAGTAACTGGTAATGATTGCGAGGAGTTTTGAGGAGCTGCGATGTCCTTTTTCACCTCAGAATAGTCTTCCAAGCTTTCCCTCGTCATCGACATTGACACTCTCAACAATATTGTGGTTGGGGTGATTATTGATTTGACTCACTCCCTTTGAGCAGCAAGGAGTGTCTGCAACTTCTTTTCCCTTTGAGGTTGTTGGATCAGGGTGATCATCTTTGGGGAGCAGGTCACGCATCTTACCCTGCCAGAGAATCCTTTGTACTAGTTGGCGAAGTGCTCGGCAGTTTTCAGTTAGGTGGCCTGGCTCTTTATGGAATTCGCAGTACGGATCTGAGTCTTTCAATCTTTGATTAGCTGGTCGATAAGGCCTTTTGTAATTAGCTCTATCCTTCATGAGTTGGCTTACTTCTAGAATGGCCTCTTCAAGTTCACACTCTTCAAGTCATCATCCTGCTGTTGATGAACTGAGGCTGTTTGTTAGGATGGAGCTGGTAGTAACAACAATGGATCCCAAGTACGATCATGGTCCGGGAAGGAATATCGATGACGTTGAAATCTCCTTCCCTTACTTGAGTGAGATGGTAATTCTTTGCAAGGAGAACTCAGAGGTTGCTTATGAGAAGGGTCTTTCTCTGCTATAAGCCTGGAGATGAAGCCGAGGTTGCTCTTTTCACCTCGGATGTAGAGTTGGCTAGCCCAATCAACTCTTGGTATGTTCTTGGTGCACGGACATTGGCTTCAAACTTCAACGGCCCTTCACAAAGACCGTGGATAAGAGCCACTCGGTAAATTTCTTGATCAACAATCTCGATGTCCAAGTTTTCTTTCTAGAATCGATCAACGAACTGAGACCAAGTTTCATTATGACGTTTCCTGATCTCAAAGAGGGCTTCTGGTCTGCCCTTTCTCTTTGTTGAAGTAGAGAATCTGAGTAAGAACTCCCTTCACAGACCAGCAAAGGAAGTGATAGAGTGAGGGCGAAGACCTTAGAACCAATCCCTGACTTCTCCATCAAATGTTATCACAAGGAGCTTGCACTTGGTAGCATCTGAGAGAGTTTTAAGAGCAACGGCTGATTCAAAGGCTTGAAGATGCTTCACTGGATCAGTCTCTCCAGTGTAGATTGGTAACCATGGCTCTCTAAACTTAGCTGGAGTTGGTTCATGACGAACGTTCTCTGAAAATGGCGACAGCTCTTCCTATTCTCCTACAACATTAGAATAGAAGGGAGCATAAGTTGTAGCTGTAAAAGGAGGAGGATAGAGGGGAAAAGCTGTTGTAGGAGGAGCAAAGGAAGGAGTTGATGGGTAAGGATGACTTCCCTGAAAGTTTAAAAATCTTGCTGGACTTCCCCGGGAAGCCTCCTGGAAGAAGTTTTGACGAGCTGCAAACTCATCATTCTGAGGTCGCAAAGGGGCTGCAGTCCCTTGTGGAAAGGTTGGTGTTTAAGGAGGGTAGACCATTGGGTAAGCTGGAGGATAGGCTTGCTGATTTTCAAATGCTGGTGTTGGATTGACTGGAGCAAATGGAGCTGCTATAGATTGTGTGTCTAATCGCTGCGTGATTGCTGCAAGAATTTGGTTGATTACTTGAAATTATTGAGCATTTTTATGGCGTGATTGCTCCAAGGCCTCCGAGAGTGGATCATCATTAGGACTTAGATCAAAGTTCTCGACTGATTGATGATCTGACATGGCTAACTGTCAGTGTTCACCGTCTATTCGGATCTGAAGGCTGCATGTGAACTGTTGATGTGCGAAAACTGATGAGGAGAGTAGAGGGTCGTTGTCGTGTGCACCAGCAACTAACGGGGTGTGTTCGGTCTCATAGACAAGGTGATGATGTGAAGAGGCTGATGGTTGCAGGGATAGAGGAGAGGAGAAAGCTTATGAGTGCTCGAGAGTAGAGCAAATGCTTGTTCAAGGGTTGCGGGGATAGAGGAGAGAAGGGAGTTGATCCGAGTGAGGAGGTGGTTGGGAAGGTTGATCCAGAGCTGTTGAGAAGATGGTTACTTTGACGGTTGTGCTTACAGCTTGATGCCGAGAGAGTTGAGCTGAGAAGAAGAAAGGGGCCGCTAGCAGCGATAACAGCAGACTTCGACCGCTGCAGCTTAAATGCCACTCTTCCGTCGGTCTTTCCTTTGATTAATATTGAGTATTATAGATTGAGTTACACCTTTACATGTAAAGCAAATAAAGGGTACATAGGGGGAAGCTGGTGGCTAAGGAAGCAAGGTGCCAGAGATGAGGCCATGCGGATTGGGAAGTCAGGTCGGCAGACCACGCGGTCAGCTGAATAGAGGGCGTGGACTGAGAAATGGAGTCCGCAGGGGCTGAATACTTGAGCTTGTCGACGAATGTCCTCGAGTGTGAGCCGATGAAAATGTCAGTGTGTCCTAAACGAGAGGTATATGGTTCTATTTATAGGCCCGAGGACGTAACAACTTTCGGTAACATTATAACTGTTAAGTCAGTAAGCGATGCAAGTAGAGAGTAGCTTCCGCTGAGTCCGCGCCAGATCACGGGTCCTGGGACTGCCTTCTGAAGCTGGTTCTGCTGCATGGCAGACTTGGAAGAGTGCACCCCTATTGTGGTGAGCGAACCCACGTCAAGCTGTCTGGGCTGAGGAGGTTATCTGCCCGCTGCTGGGAAATAGCGAGTGCTGGAAGCTGAGTGGCGGACTACACAATGAGTCCTCCTATACTGCTGGAGTAGGAAACGAGGCCGCCACCTGCTGAGAAGATGGAGCTGGGGTTCATCAATGTAGGCGAACTGGAAGATTTGACTGTACGATGAGATCGCCCAGTCCGCGATGGACGGATTGTGCTGAGCGTTGTGCGTAGAGCTTGAGCAAGTCTAGACTCTTCGGCAGACTTACTAAGCAGGTCGCCCCTTCTGCTGAATTGTGCGACCTGTTGAATGGAATGACTTGCCGCCCCAGCTGGGAGGCCTGGGGTTGGCGACGTGGCGGAATGAAGAGGCAGGTCGTGCATGCTTGCGAAGTGGAACCAATTGTTGTTGGCTGGCGACATGGGGTCAGGTCGTCATTCTTGCTATTCGGCTAGCTAGCGGGTTGTCAGTGATACTGATGGTTGGCGGCTTGGAGGCAGGCCTATTGGCGATATGGAAGTCTGGTCCACTTGATGTGCGACCTGCAGGAGCGGGCTGAAGGAGACTCTCGTGCAAAGTGCACGGCTTGTTGCCGGTCAGGCGGATAGGTATCCCAGTCCGTCAACGTTGGTCGTCACCTGTCGGGATGGAGAGCTTGGGGCGGTTAGCTGATCAAAATGGGAGGTCTGCAGAGGTGGACTGAGGAAGCAGTCCGCGACCCCTGCCAAATAAGGGAACGTTGCGCGACCTGGGCCGTCAAACTGCTGAGACAGCCCAAGCAGTGCGACCTGAGCGGACAGAGAAGCCCGCCCTCCCATCCTCTGACTTCGTAACCTCCAGGGAGAACCTGAAGGATGCCGTGACAAGTGTGCTTGCTACCTTGGGAAGGATCGTCAATTTCTGGGTTAACAAGCGAGCAAAGCATTTTCACGACCAGCACCTAAGGCACCCAAAAACCATCAAGCCGGGCGACCAAGTTTTTTTATATAATTCACGATTACATTTATTTCCAGGCAATTTAAAATCATGATGGTCTTGGCCGTTTACTGTTAAAGAAGTTTTTCGGTATGGTATGATTTTAATTTCGCACCCTGATAAAGGTGATTTCAGAGTGAATGGGTAGCATCTTAAATTCTATTTTTCTGGTGATGTTGATGTCAGTCCGAACAATGTTAAGTTTCTTCTGCATGAACTTTTACTAACTTCTGACTTTGTTTGTTTTTGGTTAAAAACTTTAAATATTATTTTGGACAATAATCTTTTGGACAATATTATTTTGATGCGTCGAGCTCAAACGACGTTTTAAACAAAGGGCGCTCTTGGGAGGCAACCCAAACTATTTTTCTGTTTTCTTTATTTTACACTTTTTTGCCCCGTATGGCTCTGCCAAGCTGAAGCTTCTGCGATCGCCTTCTCCAATGACTGCTGAACCGATCACAAAGGCCAAAAAAGACATTTTAAGATATTCCAAAGCGCAAGCATGGAGGAGCGACATCAATCAACATTCGCGGCGCATAAATCCGGGGAACTACCTGTTTTTCAATTATGTACTTTCATTTCTGTTTTAATTTCTCTCTCTCCTTCCTCACCTTTCTCCATCGAGGACAATGTCCATTTTAAGCTTGCGGTAGGATTTCCTCCTTCTCTTGTCTTTATTTTGCTTCCTTTTAAAAAAATCAAAATCAAAATCTTGTTTTATGAATATCTTAAAAATACAAAAAAAGGAAAATATCTTAAAAATCCAAAAAAAGAAATAGAAAATATTTGAAATATATAGATATATATGTATATATTATTTGTCGTTTTTTCAATACTTAGTTAATTTAATCGAATTTTGGTATTTCAATAGTACCCCTTGCTTTTTTGCTTTGTTTTTCTCAATATTCTCTATAACAACTTAGCTAATTAAGATCTTTCTAATCATTCTTTATACTTATGTTTCAAAAGTAAAATGTTGGCCATGCTGCGTTTGTAATTCACGTTTGCATGTTAACATGAAATGTTTTCTAAAACTCGCATTTTATTATGGTTTTCATTCTTTATTTTCTTTACTTTCTCGAAAATCATTCATCCACTATTTTTCTTTTCGTTTTTGGATAATTTTTGTAATGTCAATTTTTGATTAGCGTAGTAGATGTGAACGATCCAAGTCTCTTATTATTTCTATTTTCAAGATAATTTCATTAGTCTTTATTTACTATCTAGGACTTGATTTTTGAAATTTTTCAAAGCTAATGCTTTAAATAAATTTAGAAGCATGAAAATGATTTAGGCCGTTTTTTGTTTTCGTTTGATCCTTCTTGCGAAGCTAAAATTTTTTCTACCCCTTGTTTGCCGCTTTTGATCCTTTTTCCGATTTCAATTGATAGCTCCACTTATCATTTCATTTTCACCAAAGCAAAATTTTTCCAACCTATCTAATCACACTAACCTTCTGAGTTTCATTAAAAATTTTTCATGATTTTGATAGGGTTATGTTGTGATTTATTCGGAGAACTTCTTTAAAAAGTATGCTCAAAAGAAGTGTCTACTTTTTTTGGCCAATTTAAAAGAGGCAGAAAGAAAAAGAGAAAGAAAGAAAAAAAGAAAGAAAGGAAAATATTTTATTTATGATAATAATTTTTTTTTGAAACTCTTTATTTTGGTTTAGTGTGATTTTAAAGCCACCTTGTTTTTCTTTGAATTGCACTCCTAATCATAATTCTAAACCAAACGTTCGGTCCTAATAAGCCCTTTTGATTCATGCTTTTGAATTTTATTTATTAGCTAAGTAAAGAAAAAAAGTAGATTAGTAAAGTTTTGGATTTGAATTTAGATTTTTGTTATTTTACTGATATAGTTATAATATGTCTCTTAGATCTAGTAACAACTCAATGCCCATTTTCATTTTGTTGCTTTACTTAAATTTATTTAAAGAATTTTCTTAAAATTTTGGATGATTTATTTTTGTTAGTAAAGTTTATAAATTGTTAAACCATGCCTAAGTAACTACTTTAGGTTTACATTTCACATTCTCCCTACTTGGAATTTCGCATAGTACTTGTGTAAGCATGATTAATACTTTTTGGATTAGTCACTGTTTATGATTAGCTAGTTTTTATATCTTTGCTTGGGGACAAGCAAAGCTTAAGATTGGAGGAATTTGATAGTACGTTTTGCAGTCAAAAATATTAGGGTATTTTCAAGTTTTCAAAACACAAATCATGTCTTGTAAGTGCATATATTGACCTCCTTTTGTATATATTATTGTCACTAATACGTTTTCTTCTTTTTGCAGGTTTTCATGGCTTTCAGCCAATTTTTGCTAATACACGCAACCCTAACATAAAATCTTCCCATAGAGCAAGTAAAACCAATCTGTTATAAAGAAGAGACTAAGCAGCTAGCAAGTAACTTAACAGAATAATAACTCCTGTGGGCGTCAACAATCTAACACGAATCCACCAAAAAGAAACATGTATGTCTGAACTAAACAACAAAACAACGACACTACCTCACAAGGTGAGGAAAAGATGACTGCAATAGCAACAGAACACCAGCAACCACCAAACCTAGTCGCTCAACCGGCTACTTCTCCAAACTTGAGGCATTCCAAAGAAAAGAACACCTCAGCAAGAATATACAAGTGGCTAGGAAAGATCAGTTTCAAATGAAAATAAAGGAGTCAAAGGGTTACCAACCTAAACAAGAATAGCTGAAATGAAAAACTCAAACCATATGGTAAAAAGTAAGAAAAAACTCACAAGGGTTAGACATCCCAAATTGCACAAAGTGCGTTAATGATCTAAGCTTTAAAAACATATACACAAGTAAGTACATATATAGAAGTAGCAAGCTCATCATAGAATGAGCATAAACACTAGCAAAATCCGGGACCTGTGTTGATGGGAACCTACCCAACACACCAACATTAAAGACTTCACAAGGATCTAAGGAAAGGTGGTCCAATTTATTGACACACCCATAACCGGAGAAAAACTGGCAACTAAGGTGGTGGGAACCTACCCAACACACCATCAGTCACAACCCCACCTGGTTAAACAAACCGGGGCAAAGATCCATAAGCTATCATTAGGTTGGTGGTCCTTTATCCACTACCAACCATGTTTCACACCAAAATAACATCCATAAACACAAATAAAACCCCATTGAAAACACGTGCTTACTCCAACGGCAAAAAGGAAGAAGAAATCCCCAAAAAACTTCACCCTAAGGCCATACTCGCCGAATTGGACTTAATTCGGGAAGAAAAACTAAGTCCACACTTATTTATTGAGTATACTCAACTAATACAGTAGACACTCAACGAAATATACTTAGCAAAATTAGTTAACTTGATATACGACAAATCCGTGAAAATTACTTCACTCAACGCCTTCACTCGACGCCTAACTGAGTCTACTCAGCGCACTTGGCGCTAAGACTAATTCAGCTAACACACTCAACGCTATAGGCTACACTCAATGTCAAAGGATACACTCAATGCGAAAGTCTACACTCAGCGCCAAAGGCCACACTCAACGCTTTCGACATCAACTGACAATACTCGACGAATTCGTTGTGTTTACATGACAAATTAGACTTATCCTCACTGACACTCGATGCTCTCGACGCCAAAACCATATCACTCAACGCCAATCCTATAACTCGACGAACTCAATGCCTAAAAGTCAAGTAATGCAGAATCACACAACGCTGAGACTGAAACTCGACAAATTTGTCGAGATTACTCGATGAATCTGACTTAAAATCACAGATTACTCGACGCTCTCGACACCAAGTCACATTCACTCAATGCCAGCACTGTTACTCGATGAGTTCGTCGAGAATACTCGACGAATTTTCCTTAGTCCAAAACTCATAATTGACGAATTTCACTCAAACTGACCCCACCATATCCGACAAATTTAAACTTAATCTAATTGTAATATTCCACGAAGTTTACTTAGGCTAAATGTCATACACTCGACGGGTTAACCTAGACTAATAGTCATATACGCCGAATCCTTTCTTTTACTTAGCTGGGAATCCTACACTACCCACCAGATCGATCTTGGTTGATCCATAATCTTCTCCTAATTCTAAGTAGGGAAGAAAAACAACAATGAACACCCGGAAAATAAAAACTTGACAAGGGGAAGGAATCACGACTTGCCTCAAATCACCCAAAAACCGACCACACTAGCGCTCCTCCTCAAGGATCTGGCCGCAATAACACCTAGACAACAATTCCTGAAACTGTTTGGTTCAAATAAGGGTCAAAATCGAACAACCTAACACCAAAAAATTCAAGAAACGGGAAAAACTCACCATGCATATGTATATCTCAGCAAGAGCTATCCGTGTAAGACCCCCCCCCCTTTTTGAAAACACCGGGGTCTTAGGCCCAGAACCGCCGCTTTGCGGTGACACCTTCGCGCCCGGGAAGGTCATCACTACAAAACGCCGATCCTGCCAGCCAAATCGATCACAACTGTACCAAAATAATAAAGGGCAAGTCTACAGAAAATCACATATAAAATAATAATCTCCACGAAGGGAGTGTCCACAGATATAACAAAATACTAAAATCTTGGGCTCATGCCCAGCACATCAAATCCTCACTACATATCTCTCATCGCGGAAGCAAGATTATAAAATAACTAGTAGCGAACAGGACTCACAGTCCCTGCCATCTGAACTCCAGTACAAGATTGCCCCACCTCCAAGCGTGGCGACCACTGGGGCTACTCCTCCATGCTTGGCTCCACGGTCCCCTAAAATGATGTGGTTCGAAAACCATTAGTCTAAAAGAATAAGCCCTATCATCATCCATCGCTTCCCCCATGGCTCCTATGCACCGAGCGGGGAGGAGGAAAGGTGAGGACATGAAGGTGGATAATAACAAATAAGCAGATGACAGCGAAACTAAACTAGCAGCTCTATAGTATACAAGATAGAATGAAGGTAAAATGACTGAAAAAGAAAAGTAACCTTAACCTATGTGAAAACACATAAGCCAGGGATCTTTTGCAGGTTTCCTATCGTATAAAAGTCCTGAAAGTGGGGATAAGATCTACCTTAACTCTAGAGGGGGGGGGGGGTGAATAGAGTTTATTAAAATAATTTTCAAGTTAAAAATATTTTGCAGTGGAGGACTTAATTTAAATATATGTGTAAGGTTCTTGTAGTAAATAAAAATAATGAAAGCAAGAAATAAAAACACAGCACACAACAAACAAAATATAGCAACCAAAAGACACAAGGAGCTATAGTGGTTCCCCAATCAATCTGGGTACATCCACTCTTCTACCACCCTAGGTAGGAATCCACTGTAGGATGAGTTGATCAGGTGTCTCGGGCACCAATGAGCTTTTGATAAGGTGCTCAAAAACCAAACTAGATTTTTTTGATCAGGTGTCTTGCCACCACTGAGTTTTGACAAGGTCTCAGAAACCAGCACAAAACTTTTGAAGGGAGTTTTGAGAAACCCTTTTACAGCAGAAAAAGAAAGAGGTGAGATGTTCTTCCCTGTCAACAATTAGAGAGAAGACTAGTGGATGATGTTGTCAAAGCTCCCCCTGAGATCTGGAAGTTGTTTAGGAAAAGAAGCTTTGCACTAGGGTGATAGGCCTTCAGTAGATGAAATCTCCAGCAAAGGATGATTCCAGTAGTTGCTGAAATGTGTAGTGTCTGGAGTCTTGATGGATGAAGCCTCTGAACACTTGAGTCAAAAAAGATCTAGAAAATGTATGTTGATCTCCTTCAGTGGTGTGTGTTCTGAAAAGAATTCTGTATGTGTGTCTGCTCTCTTTTTGTTCTTTTTCTGTGTGTAACTATTTTGAGACTGTTAGGAGTAGCAGAATAATATCCTCTTTTATTCCTTAGATCTGAAAAGAATTAATTGATTCTCTATCTCCAAGATAGCTGTTAGCCACTCATTAATGACTTCCTTAAATGAAATTTGTCTCTAGAGGAAAGTCCTAGAAAACATTCCTTTAAATCTCCCTTTAAACTTGCTCCAGATTAATTGAAACAACTACAAGATCCTTGAAATAAATGCTGGGAATAAATAAGATAGAATTCCATAACTGTCTGAATTTGAATCTTGAGAATCGTCGATCTCTCCAGAAAATCGTCGACCTGAGCTCAACTATCGTCGACCTGAGCTCAGAGACTGGAACTAGACTGGAAACAGAAATCGTCGATCTGAGCTCAACTATCGTCGACCTGAGCTCAGAGACTGGGAAAATAGCTAGAGATAGAAACGTCGATCTGATCTCGAAGTTCGTCGAATGACGTTCGACGACTCGTTGAACTGAGCTCAGAGATAGTCGAACTGAGTTCGACGATTCGTCGACCTGAGCTCGACGAAAAAGAATTAGTCTCCTGAAATTGAATATCTGATCTGAGGGTCTTGGGGGCAGCTTTCAAGCCTAAATTCTAACCCTTAGACTCAATCTAATAGACCTTAAAACTATATAAGGAGGTCAAAACAATTTTCCTAAGGACATAGTGATCCTTGCCCAAATTAGTAATAGGGTGTTCCAACAATCTCCCCCTCTTTGGGTTAGGATTACTATTTACATGACATAGGAAATAAAAGCATGCAATGCAGATATAAAATCAAAAACAACATTACAGAAACACAAATAAAAATCACATCAGAAAGTCAGAATAGATAACACTGTCAGCTTACATAATCATTCCTTTTCCTTGCTCTTTTTGAGAACTATTTCTCTATTAGGGTTAAGAGATTCTTTCTTGGATCTTTTGTCATCATCTGCACCTAGAAAAGTTTGATGTTTTGTCCTGGGGACTACAGCTTCTGGGTGCAGCTTCATATAGCTTTCTGAGTCAAAGAATTTGCTGGAAGAGTATCTTTCAAGTTCTTTCTTTCTCTGTTCTGATAGAGTGGTGAATTTTGATGTATCTCTTTCTTGTTCTTTTGCCTTTTTAATTTGATCTAGTGCAGCCAACTCTTTCATTCTTGCTATCCAAGAAGTAGGATTATTCTCTGGGTCTTCAAATGGAACAGGAGGTACATATCTGTTTGATGAGTCATCAGGAGTAGCTCTGGAAGAAACTGGATCTCTTAACTTATAAGGGAAAGGACCAGATGTAGTGTCAATGAGACCTTGTCCTTCCCTATGATAAGGATGCTTCCTAGAATAACCTTTGGAATAAACTCTGAATTCTCTTTGATTTCCCATATACTGTCCTCTTCTGGACCGGTAGCCTCTTGATTGACATCCTCTTGATTGAGATCTTCCTTGAAACTGAGAGGTGCTTTGACTTTTAGCAACAGATGACTGATAAGAAGAACTTCCACCAGTACCTGCATCTGGTGAAGGAGGAGCAGGAGGAGGATTGAAGTGAGATAATCCTTTATCATATTTCCTCTTTTTCTTCATTGCCTTTAGTTGATTCCTAGAAAACTGCATCCATGGTTCTGAAATTGGACAATCATGCAAAACATAGTATGGAATATCATTTACATTTTTAATTTTCTCCTGGGGAACTCTCTTTAGGGCCTTGCTTCTAGCTTTCCTCTTCCTTGCAATGGTTGCAGAGGAATCATCAGAATCAGTTCTAAATTGATCACTATCTGAGCTCTGAGGATTGTTATTGAAAGTGTGAGTTAGATCTGATATACTCTAGGGGGGGGAGTGAATAGAGTATGATGCTTGCTAAAAACTTTTACAACAGTTGTTGTATCTAATGTGAACATGGAAGCAAACCTATCTAATCACAGAGCAACCTAGTCACAAAACAATGACAGCCAGAAACAAAAAAAAAGACAAGCAACCAGAAGACACAAGGAGCTATAGTGGTTCCCCAATCAACCTGGGTAGATCCACTCTTCTACCACCCTAGGTAGGAATCCACTGCTAGATGAGTTGATCAGGTGTCTTGGGCACCAATGAGCTTTTGATAAGGTGCTCAAAAACCAAACCAGATTTTTTGATCAGGTGTCTTGCCACCAATGAGCTTTTGATAAGGTGCTCAAAAACCACACACAAACTTTTGAAGGGAGTTTGAAAAACCCTTTACAAAGGTGGGGATGAGAGAGTGATGGAAGTCTTCTCTTTCTCAAAGCAGTTGAGAAGACTATGTGGATATTGATGTTGTCAAAGCTCCCCCTGAGATCTGTAGTTGTTCAGGAATTGAAGCTTTGCAGTAGGGTGATAGGCCTTTAGAAAATTGATCTCCAGCAAATGATGATTTCAGCAACAGTTGAAATGTGAGGTGTCTGGAGTCTTGAATGTTGATGGCCTTGAACACTTGAATCACAAGAGATCTGAAGATTTTAGTTTTGTTGATCTCCTTTGAATGTGTGTTCTTGTATGAATCTTGAGACAGAGAATGTCTACAACTCTCTTTCTTCTTCTTGTGTAATAGTTGGTGTTGTGAAAGATGTTGTTGCAGAAGAAGTTTTGCAAAGAATGAATATTGCAGAATATGTGTCTCTCCTTGTTCATCTTCCTATATCTGGAATTTAAAAAATCTTGTCTTTTATTCCTTTTTCTCTAAATAGAAATGATCCACTGTCCAGAATAGCCGTTGGCCAGTCATTAAATGACTTCCTTAACTGTAATTGTCTTCTGGAGCAAAGTCCAATAAAACATTCCTTGATAATTCCTTGAAACTTGCTCTAGATTAATTGAAAATGGCTACAAGATCTTCTGAATTAAATGCTGATAATAATTCTTCAACTGTCTGAATTTGAATTTTGAAAAACATTTAACTCTTCAGCAAAACGTCGAACTGAGCTCCACTATCATCGATCTGAGCTCAGAGATTTGGATTTTGGCAGAAACATAGATCGTCGATCTGAGCTCAACTATCGTCGAACTGAGCTCAGAGATAGAGAATCAAACTGGAGTCAAGATCGTCGAACTGAGCTCGAAGATCGTCGAATGGAGTTTGACGACTTAGATGAAGTTGAGCTCAGAGATCGTCGAATGGAGTTCGACGACTCGTCGAAGTGAACTCAACGATTGTCGAATGGAGTTCGACGATTCGTCGTACTGAGCTCGACGAAATGACTTAGTCTCCAGACTGAAAAACCTTGGTCTTGAGGGCAGCTTCCAAACCTAACTACTAACCCTTAGACTCAATTCTAATTGACCTTTAGATCTATACAATGAGGTCAAAACAGGTTCCTAAGAGACATAGTGATCCTCACCCAAATTAGTAATAGGGTGTTCCAACAATCTCCCCCTATTTGGGTTAGGATTACTATTTACACACATTTGAGAAAATAAAAACAATATTCAAAGCAAAAATACAGAAATGCAATAAACAAAGCATTGCAGAATCATAGATAATATCTCAGACAGATCATAAAACTACAAATATTGTCACCTTACAGAGTTATTCCTTTTCCTTGCTCTTTATAAGTTTAATTTCTCTATTTAGATTAAGAGCTTCCTTCTTTGATCTTCTGTCATCAGCTGCACCTAGAGATGTTTGTTGTTTTGGCCTTGGTACAACAGCTTCAGGGTGCAGCTTCATGTAGCTTTCAAAATCAAGGAACTTGCTGGAGGAGTATCTTTCCAGTTCCTTTTTCCTTTGTTTAGATAGAGTAGTAATGCTAGAGGTTTCTTTGCCTTGCTCTTTAGCTTTCTTGATCTGGTCCAGAGCACCTAACTCTTTCATCCTAACTATCCAGGAAGTTGGATTGTTCTCTGGATCCTCAAAAGACACTGGAGGCTCATATCTGTTAGAGGGATTGTTTGGAGGAGCTCTGGAGGAGACTAATTATTTCAACTTATAAGGAAATGTACCTGAAGTTGTATCAGATGAACCTGGTCCTTCTTTTGAGTATGGGTGTTGCCTGGAATAACCTTTGGAATATACTTGAAATTCTCTTTGGTTTCCTCTGTAGTTTCCTGTCACAAACCGAATTTTCTCAACGGTAAAATCATATCAGAGTAAGAGAAAACACGTGCCGTGATGCCACGTCGTGCAGGGGATAACTGCACACACTCAGGCAAAACTCCAGACCTTAGATTTTGAGGAAAATCGTTGATTAAATGTGAAAGAAAAACAGATAAGTTGAATGGTCGTATCCCTCGGCACGGTGGATCAGCTAGTCCACAGTTAAAATTATATTTATACGCAGCAGAAAATACTTTGGTTTGATTAAGTTGACACCCTAAATGAGCATAAGTGTCCCCGGGGAACGACTTATGCGTGCACGACTCTAAGATGAATATAGTAGGTATGAAAATAGTGTTTTACGTTGAGGAAAAATAGTGCCTTTGATTTAGAAACATGTTATGCATGGGGTACATATAATAATACCTTTAGGTTTTAAAATATCTAACATGCAACCTAGCATAAATCCTTCCCAGAAGCAAGTAACCAACCACAAGTAGGCAAAATCAGCAGTTTAAATTCATACCCAGCATCACAAGAAGCCACCAGTGGGCGTCAACAACCTGACACGAACCCACTGGCGAGTATGTATGTCTATACGGAAAAATAAAGAACTACCTCACAACAAAACGGGGATTAGCTATCTCAGCTACCCTAGAGGCCACCAACAAGCCCCTCCAAAAGATCTAGCCGCTGATCTGGCTACAACCTGGACCTGAGGCATTCAAGAAAAGAACACCTCAGCAAGAAAACAATCAAAAGGTAAATAGAGCAATAGATTAATTAGCAAATAAGTAGAAGGGTTTACCAACCCGACAACAAACTGCTATAAGCAAAAGAAAAGGGGTGACATTAAGAAGAGAGTACTGTCTAGAGCACAGCAGAGCACACCAAGTGCGAGCAATAAAATCATAATGCCCTACCAAAAGAGTCTGCAACAACAACAAGACATATACATATGTGCCCAAAAGAAAGGAAAGCATAAACAGGAAAGGGACTAACAGTCCTAACATGTGGGTAAGTGGCAGTGGTCAAAACAAGGATCTGAATACACAACCAAAATCAGACCCAAAAAGGGCTAAGGGGTCAAACAGTGGCAGCTTTAGGGTCCCACACACACCAACCCAATCCGGGGCAAAAGGCGGTGGCCACAGCTCTCCACATAAAACCACCCCTCCAGAGGCCACCAAAACTCCACCACCTGCCACAACCCAAAAGTCGGCATGCAGAAATTAGCCGAACACCCAATGCCCACCCCCTAGGGAAAGGTCACACTAACAATCCTAAGAAACACACGAACCCAAGGCAAAAACATCGGGACCAACCGACGGGGCCTTGCACGCCTAAAAAGAACCAATCCCGAGTCTACCTAACCCCAAAACAAGCGCAGCACACAGTGTCAACACGATGTGTCGACACCACAACAAGCCGGTGTCGACACAAGGTGTCGACACAACCGCTGCCGGTGTCGACACCAAGTGTCGACACCACTGCGGCTGTCGACACCAAGTGTCGACACCGCTGCGGCCGGTGTCGACACAAGGTGTCGACACTGCCGCTGCCGGTGTCGACACCAAGTGTCGACACCGCTGCGGCCAGTGTCGACACAATGTGTCGACACTGCCGCTGCGGGTGTCGACACTGCCGCTGCGTGTGTCGACACCAAGTGTCGACACCACTCTGGCCGGTGTCGACACAAGGTGTCGACACTGCCGTTGCTGGTGTCGACACCACTGCGGCTGGTGTCAACACAAGGAGTCGACACTGCCGCTGCGGGTGTCGACACCAAGTTTCTACACCCCGACTGGCCGGTGTCGACACAACGGTGTCGACACCCCGACTGGCCGGTGTCGACACAACGGTGTCGACACCCCGACTGGCTACAGGCGCCAGATCCAACAAACAACCAGAAACGAGAACGAGGTCTCTCTAGGGTACAACATCCATCGACACTAGCAACTACTCGACCTGAACCAAACCAAATCTCTCCCTAATAGACACAATCCCTCAGGAAAACTGAAATTTAACTGGAGCTTTCTACACTAACCACGGCATGATCGGGAACGAACCCTAGCGTATGCCTAGGATCTAAGCAGGAAAGAGATAAAATTAAATCAAAAGAAGACAGAGATCAACCTTGGCAAGGATGTGGGGACTTCACTTGCCTTAATACCAGAAAAGCTTGGCCGGCGGCATCCCCCACTCTCGGATCTAGCCGCAGAGCACCAGCTGAGGAGCAGCAAAAATGCAGATCTAGGCGAGGGCAGTCCAGATCCACTCTCGAAATCGAATTTCGACCGCTAAATCTCCAGGAATCGGCGTCCGAAGGCTAGTGTAGTCCGGCGGTTCTCTTCCTCTCGCACAGGCGGCGGCTTCTTCCAAGCAGAGAAAAAGAAAAGACAAAAGAACCCAGCCCCAATTCTAACCTAAGGCTATATATATACACAGCAATTTAATAATTAATAATCAATACATAATAATTACTTACACTCAAAATCATAACAACACGAGACCCGAAACATCTCAGAACATGACGAAATTCACGTCGCAGCTAAAACTCCACGCTACGAACACAACTGCGAAGTCGAAATTAGCATTAGACGAACAAAACCCGGGATAAGACCACCCGAAGCCAAAACACCAGCATTCCCTAAGAGGCCCAGCCGAGTCATCAAACGGACTCCGGCTAGCTGGGAAAACCTGCTGACAGGCTACAAACAGGCTACACAGGGAACCCTAAGAGCTAAGACCACGCTCTACAACGGTAAAAAGCCGGAAATACGCCATCGTAACGCCAGCCAAAGATCAAACAAAACACAAAAAAACCGGGGGCGTTACAGCCACTCCTCCTAAAAGAAAGTTTCGTCTCGAAACTTTACTCACAACACTTCTATAAAGAAGGAGAGAGAAAGAGCCAGGAAAGGGCTATATAAATAAATAAAATAGAACATACCAGGCACAAGATCAGGGAAACAGATGAGGGTGAGCCTCCCTCATAGCCGACTCCAACTCCCAAGTCGCGCTTTCCACATCCTGATTCCTCCATAAAACTTTGACCATAGGAATAATCTTCTTCCGCAACGCCCGAACTTGAGAATCCAAAATGCGAACAGGCACCTCCACATAAGAAAGATTCAGCTCCAACTGAGGCACAGAATCCAAAACTTGCCTGCCATTTATCACACATTTTCGCAGCTGACTGACGTGAAAGACATCATGCACGCCAGGGAAATTTGCGGGCAAATCCAGCCTATAGGCTGATACCCCAATCCGCTCAACAATCGAAAACGGCCCCACGTACCTCGGGTCCAACTTCCTATTTTTGTCAAACCGCTTGACTCCAATCAACGGGGAGACCTTTAAGAACACCGAGTCCCCCACAGCAAATTCCAAGTCCGATTTACGCCGATTGGCATTCTTCTCATATCTCTCATGGGCTATCCGAAGCTTTTCCCGAATAAGCTTCACAGCGGTTTCCATCTCCTCAAGCGCTTCTGGACCCAACAAAGGTCCCTCGCCAAGCTCAGCCCAAAACAAGGGAGTCCTGCAACGCCTCCCATACAAAGCTTCAAAAGGAGCCATTTGCAAGATTTCTTGATAACTGTTGTTATATGCGAATTCCATAAGCCGCAAGCACTCGTCCCACGCTCCTCCGTGGTCCAGAATATAACATCAGATCATATCTTCCACAATCTGATTTACTCGCTCCGTCTGACCATTGGTCTGCGGATGATAAGCCATGGAATATCTCAAATCTGTACCCAACCCTTCTTGAAGGCTCTTCCAAAAACGAGACGTGAACCTGGAGTCTCGATCTGATATGATACTTACGGGTACACCATGCAATCTGACAACCTCTTCCAGATACAGCTCAGCTATCTTCCTCATCGGATAATCGATCTTAAATGGTACGAAATGAGCGCTCTTCGTCAATCTGTCTACGATTACCCAAACTGAATCATGCCCCTTAGGAGATCTCGGTAAGCCGGTAATGAAATCCATCGAGATACTCTCTCATTTCCACATCGGAGTCTCCAAGGGAGTCAGCTTGCCACCAGGCCTCCCATGGTCGGCTTTCACCCGTCTGCAAGTGAAACACTCTGAAACAAATCTGGTTATGTCCTTCTTCATCCCATACCACCAGGCAATCTGCTTTAAATCATGATACATCTTAGTAGACCCTGGATGGTAAACAACACTAGATCCGTGGGCGTCTCTGCACACCATATCCCGGATATCTCCAACTGCGGGGATGCAAAACCTGCCACGATACTTCAGGGTACCTGAATTATCTATAGAGAAATCTGGTAATTCACCCTTCTCAGCTCGAAGATACAAATGCAGAAGATCGGGATCGTCCTTCTGATGCAGTCTCGTAAGCTCAATCCACGAAGGTTCTGCTACTGCCAAGCTACTCTGCGAATCACAGCTTCCCACAGAAATGTACATCAAAAGAAACTCTTCCACTAGACGCTCGGCGGAAAGATTAAAAATCTTACCTAACTTCCGACTCAGGGCATCGGCCACCACATTTGCCTTGCCCGGATGATACTGGATTTCAACATCATAGTCGGCCATGTACTACAACCACCGCCGCTGGCGCAGATTCAATTCTTTCTGAGTGAAGAAATACTTCAAACTCTTATGATCCGTGAAAATCTTGCACTGCACGCCATATAGCAAATGCCTCCACAATTTCAGCGCATAGATCACAGCTGCAAACTCTAGGTCATTCGTAGGGTAATTCCTCTCGTGAGTCTTTAGCTTCCTCGACCCGTATGCAATCACCTTCCCGCCCTGCATCAAAACGCAGCCCAGACCGACATGCGACGCATCCACATATATGTCATACTCATTACCCTCCGTAGGCAAAGACAGAATTGGAGCCGAACATAGCCTTCTTTTTAGTTCCTCAAAAGCCTTCTCACACTTGCCATCCCATATAAAGGCTATATTCTTCTGCGTCAGCTTGGACAACGGCGCGGACAAGGTAGAGAAACCTTCTACAAACCTTCTATAATAACCAGCCAAACCCAAGAAGCTTCTGATCTCTTTGGGGGTAACAGGTCTCGTGTAACACCCCCTATCCGTCGCATAGCATATAGCAGTAGGTCCGGCCGGGGCCCGACGCCATATACCACAGACAGACCGGGTGGTTACTTATGGAAACCATACAACTAATCTCAACGTCCTACACAGAGCATTCTAGCGGAAGCAATTTATATAAGTTGCAAAACAAGAACCCAACGACAAGCATGAATGTCCACTAACAAGATAATAGGAATGTTATTACAAAATACTCAAAAGTCGGCCTTAAGGCCTTACAAAATGTTTCACTTGTCTTTTACATGATTTCCAAACCTCGGCTCGCAGGCCGGCCATACATGAAGAAAACATAAAACATTTCCACTTGGGCCTTCGAGGGCCAGCTTTGCAAAAAGGGCTTTAGCCCGCTATTGACCGCTTGGTCCAGCTGCACCTGCAAGCAAACAAACCACCGCACGGTGGCAAACAAAGCAACGGTCAGCAATGCTGACCAAATTATAACGATCCCGCCCCCAACCCGGGGCGGCGATGCTCCTTCCCTGCATTTCATTAGCACAAGCGAGCAATGCATATAATCATAGCCATTTCATCACATGCGGAGGCTCAACGGCCACACACCCCGTGCACTCAGGGCACATTCTTGGTGAACGCAGTCTAAGTCTGCCGACTCACCGCCATCCTCTCTTGGACGACCAAACTATGAGCAGTTTGTCTTCCTGGCATGGGTCACGGTAATTAAAACCATAGACCGCCGAAGACCCTCATCTATGCCAACGGCCCTCATCCGAACGACATAGAGTGGGTACGGTTCCATCTAACCCGTGCTCACAACGCAACGGTAATTTAAACCATATGCGCCCGCAACGGTAATTTAAACCATATGCGCAGGTCAAACTTCTACCGAGTCCCATTATCACCACAAGTCACATAACCCGGTTATGTTCAAGTTGGCTTCCAAGCCACCAAGTTGGCAAGACCTCGTGTCCGCCCAGTTTTCCGGGTGCACCTTTGGGTTAGTCCCCAAGGCTCCCTGCTGCAATCTACCGCGTAGAAACCCGAAAAACACCAAATAGCACGGAGTCTTCTCCGGCCTTAGCAATGCAACATCACCGATCCGAACTACATGTCCGGGTAGGCTTCAACCAAAATGCCTATGTCCGTTCTCGCATACGGACTCTAAACAACGGGGACTTCACATATCTACCCGAAGGAACGCCTCCAACTCTCCGCAAACTCGCGAGAGCGGGCTTCCTATGCAAAGAAAAGAGCGACTCATGCTCAAGATGAGGATCGTTACCCTTGCGGTCCTCTTTGGCGCCATCGAAAAGTAATCGGATGGAAATCACCGCACTTGCGTTGCCTCCGTGGATCCGGAGTCGGCTTGCGATTCGGAGCTCCGAAGCTCCTCCAATGGCGGATCTAGCTCCTCTTCTTCTTGCCTTAGCTTTTCTTTCTCCAAGGGTTTGGAGAGATAACAAGTGGAAAAAGTGAGGGTTTTCTAAGTCAAAACCCGGGTATATCCCTTCAGGAACAACCCCCAGCCATTGGATCCTCAGTCAAAGAAATGAACGGCTTCGATTCGGGACTGAAATGCCCAATCTGGGCCGAACACGGCCTGGCACACGCCCGTGTCCAGGGCCGTGTGCCTCATTCGCCGTCAAAATCAAATCACCTGGAACCTCACACGGGCATCGAACACGCCCGTGTTCGATCTGACACGCCCGTGTTCCAACTGACACGGCCGTGTATCTGGCCGTGTACCCCATGATTTTCTCCCGTTTCCAACCCGAGCGCTGACACGGGTTCGGACACGCCCGTGTCCTTGCCCGTGTCACCTTGACACGCCTGGGCTCCAGGCCGTGTACAAGGTCTCGACACTTCGCGGCTAAGTGTCGACACGGGTCGACACGCCCTGCGACACGCCCGTGTCGCAGGCCGTGTGCCAGGTCTCGACACACTGTCGACACCAAAGTGTCGACTTCGCGGGACGAGTGTCGACACGGGTTGACACGCCCTGCGACACGCCCGTGTCGCAGGCCGTGTGCCGCGTCTCGACACAACTTCAAAGTACTGTGTCGACTTCACGGCTAAGTGTCGACACGGGTCGACACGCCCTGCGACACGCCCGTGTCGCAGGCCGTGTGCCCAGTCTCGACACAATGTCGAGACCAAAGTGTCGACTTCACGCCTCAGTGTCGACACAGGCTTGACACGCCCTGGGACACGCCCGTGTCCCAGGCCGTGTGCCTGCAGCCAGAACTCAAACTGGCCCAAATTATTCCCCTTTTGCTCCTTTGAGTTTCGGGGCGTTACAACTCTACCCCTCTTAAAAGAATTTCGCCCACGAAATTACATAAAGGGAAAAACATGTACCAAAACTAAAATTTGTACCTGAGCGGAACAACTCCGGATATTCGTCAAGCATCGTCTGCTCTCGCTCCCAAGAGAGCTCCTCACGACCGCAATTGTCCCACCGGACTTTGACCATCCTGATCTCTTTATTGCGTAGCCGCTTGACCTCCGAGTCCTCAATCCGCACGGGCTTGACTTTTGTCGTTAGCCCACTATCCACCGCACTTGATTGGCCGCGATCACTTGCGTAGGCTCTTGCACCGCCTTCCGAAGCACCGAAATATGGAATACATCATGTAAACCACTTAGCTCCACTGAAAGCTTCAACCTATAGGCCGCTTCTCCTACTCGCTCCAGAACCTCGAACGGTCCAAGGTACCTCGGGCTTAGCTTTTTCAATCGCCGCACCCGCGAGACACCCTTGAACGGCTTGATCTTCAAGTATACATAATCGCCCACAGCGAACTCCACGTTCCTGTGCTTGGCATTATAGTACTTTGCTTGTCGGTCCTGAGCGATAAGCAACCTCTCCCGAATGGTTCTCACCAACGAAGTAGCATCATCCACTTCCGACCGCTTATACAACTTCGACTCGCCCGTTTCTAACCAAGACAACGGCGTGCGACATCTTCTACCATATAGGGCCTCGAAAGGCGCCATCTGAATACTTGCTTGGTAGCTGTTGTTGTATGCGAACTCCACCAAATAAAGGTGGTCCTCCCATTGCTTTCCAAAGTCCAAGACACACATGCGAAGCATGTCTTCCATCGTTCTATTGACCCTCTCGGTCTGCCCATCCGTTTGCGGATGGAAGGCTGTGCTAAACTTCAGCTTGGTTCCCAACATTTGCTGCACCAGCCTCCAATCATTGGACGTGAACCGCCATCTCGGTCACTCACGATGCTGCGGGGCACACCATGAAGCCGCACTATGTTATCCACATAAAGCTTCGCCAGCTTCTCCACCGGGTCATCCTTCCTATGCGGAATAAAATGCGACACCTTCGTTAATCGATCGACCACCACCCAAATGGCGTCGTTCCCCTTTTGCGACCTTGGCAAACCATGCACAAAGTCCATAGAGATGTCGTCGAATTTCCACTCCGGAATAGGCAAGGACTTAAGAAATCCTCCCGGCTTTTGGTACTCCGCCTTTACCAAGGCGCAGGTTTGGCACTTCGCTACATATAGCGCCACATCCTTTTTCAAACCCGGCCACCAAAATAGCTTCTTGATATCGCGGTACATCTTCGTGCTCCCCGGGTGAATCGAGTACTTGGTATGGTGCGCCTCGTACAACAACTCCAACCGTAAATTGCCCACACTTGGGACGCACAAACGACCGTCCTTCCACAGCAATCCGTCCTCCACAACGAATTGAGAATTTAACCCATCCAGAGCCTCTATCATGAACTGCTTCATATGAGCATCCATATCCAAAGCCTGCCGAATCCGATCAGCCAGGTCATATTGGACTTCAGTCCAATTCAGCACTGCTTCAGCACTAGATTGCCTATCCACACAAACAATCTCCAACGCCTCCAGCTCCTACACCAACCGCTCATCATGCACTGATAGCCAATTCGCTTGAGCTGGGGCTCGGCGACTCAACGCGTCCGCAACCGCATTCCCTTTGCCAGGCACGTAGTGGATCTTGAAAGTATAGTCCCCCAGGAACTCCATCCACCTACGCTGCCGCATATTCAGATCTTTCTGATCAATTAGATACTTTAGGCTCTTGTGATCGGTGTAGATGTCAATCTTCACACCGTACAAATAATGTCTCCACAGCTTCAAGGCAAAAATCACGGCCGCCAACTCCAAGTCGTGGACCGGATAATTCCTCTCGTGCACTTTTAGCTGTCTCGAGCCATAAGCTATCACGCTTCCGTGCTGCAGTAGCACACAACCCAAACCGCTGCCTGAAGCATCGCTATATATCTCATAGCCTTCGGTCCCAACCGGCGAACTCAGCACAGGCGCCGTGGTCAACCGACACTTCAATTCCTCAAAAGCTCGCGCGCACTCCGGCGTCCAAACGAACTTATGCTCCTTCCTCGTCAAAGTAGTGAGAGGTAGCGCTATCCGCGAGAAGTTCTCTACGAAGCGCCTATAATAACCGCAAGCCCCAAAAAGCTCCGGACTTCTGCTACCGTAGCAAGCTCAGGCCACTCCCGTATCGCAACAATCTTCGCCGGATCCACCGCAATACCCTCTCCACTCACTATATGCCCAAGGAACGCTACTGAGGATAGCCAAAACTCGCACTTCGAGAACTTGGCATACAACTGGTTTCTCCTGAGTGTCTCCAACACCAAATGGAGATGCTTGAAGTGATCCTCCTCACTTTGCGAGTACACCAAAATATCGTCGATGAAGACGATCACAAAATGGTCCAAGTACTCCCTGAACGTCCTGTTCATCAAATCCATAAATACTGACGGCGCATTAGTCAGCCCAAACGGCATGACCGTAAACTCATAATGCCCGTATCTCGTACTAAACGCTGTCTTCGGGATATCACTCTCCCTTATCCGCAGCTGATAGTATCCAGACTTGAGATCTAACTTCGAGTACACCGTCGACCCGACTAACTGATCAAAGAGATCATCAATCCGGGGGATCGGATACTTGTTCTTCTCAGTCAGCTTATTTAGCTCCCGATAATCAATACACAACCTCAAGCTTCCGTCCTTCTTCTTAACAAAGAGGACCGGTGCGCTCCAAGGCGAAGAACTCGGGCGCACATACCCTTGCTCCAACAACTCTTGTAGTTGAACTTTTAGCTCCGCCATTTCCTTAGGCGCTAGCCGATACGGAGATCGTGACACAGGCTTTGCACCTGGCACTAGCTCGATCGTAAAATCTATCTCCCGCTGAGGCGGGGCTCCAGGAAGATCTGCGGGGAACACATCAGGGTATTCGATACCACTGAAATACAATCCATCGCGGGCTTTGGCTTTGCAACCTCCACTAGTGTAAAGAACAGTTCTGCTCCGGCACGAACCGCCTTCACCACCTGAAGAGCAGACATCAACGTCTTGCTCGACCCCTTTAAGCCCGTAAAAGTCGTCTCACGACTTGCTCCCAGCTTTACTTCCTTGCTACCGCAATCTATATGGGCCTGCTGCTCCGAGAGCCAGTCCATTCCAAATATGACGTCGAACTCCACCAACGGAAGTAAGGACGCCCGCAGGTCAAACTCCTGCTCTCCAATACGAACTTTAACTTCGCAGATCCTAACCGCTCGCATCGAACACCCATTGGGCAACAACACATCCAACTTGTCCTTCGCCATCGAAGAAGGGACTCCGATGCGTGATATAAATCCTTCGGACAAGAAGGAGTGCGAAGCTCCCGTATCAAAGAGTGCTCGTGCCGGGTTTTCACAAATCAATACGAATCCTAAACAAGCAGTGGTAAGGTAACACATACATAACAAGCATATAAAGGAATTGACTTGCTATAAATTAAACCGTACCTGTCACCACGTCAGCTTGTTTAATGGCCTCCTGTTGGCCAAGATTGTAGACCCTGGGTTGGGCCGGAGCATAGTGGGATGCGGTCGACTCCACCGCCTTTCCCTTCTCTTCATAAGTAGCTCCCGGCCTCCTCTCGGACTTAGGACGCCGCTCCAACAATCACGGGCGAAATGCCCCGTCTTGCCACAAGTAAAGCACGCGCCCGGGGTCCGACTCGTAGTCGCCCCAGAAGCGCCAGAAGGAGCTGGACCCGAAGTCCTAGGCTTCTTGAAAGACTTCCGATAGCCGGACTTTGAGGTAGTCGGCACTTTAAACTCAGATTTTCTATCAACCAAGCCTTTCTTCACCTGCACGTTCCTCATGTCCTTCTCCAAGGACCGGGCAGTATTGACCAAGGTTAAGAAACCCTGCGTCATCGGCCCCGACAGTAATAGTCTCAGCTCATCCCTCAAGCCTTCATAAAAACGATTAGTCTTGCGCTCCTCATCCATGATGGTAGAGCTCGCATAACGACTCAACCGCGTAAACTCGTGGAGATATTCATCCACGCTTCGCTCACCCTGCACCAACTTCAGGAACTCATTCTCCATCGAGATCCTCTGAGTAGAAGGGAGGTATCTTGCTAAGAACAATTCCGAGAACTCTTCCATCGGAACGTCTATCAGTTGTCTACCTCTCAAATGATGCAGCTCCAAACCTTCCCACCACATCCTCGCTTCCCCATCCAGAAGGAACGTAGCGATGGTGGTCATTTGCCACTCCTCCGTCTCCGTCGCTGTCATGACTCTCTTCACCCTAGAGAGCCAGTCTTCAGCCTGCGATGGGGTTCCCAACCCCGAGAATAACGGAGGGTTAAAGCTCATTACATGCTTCAACTGCCTCTCAGTCGCCCTCCTGGGCACTATTGGTTCTACAACCACTTGCTCCATCCTTCTCGGCTCAGCCTCCTGTAGAGGTACTTGCTCCAACACAGGAGCGGGCTGCTGCGCCTGCCTTCCAGGCTGCGCATTGATCACGGCAACACCGCTTCAGCCACCAACCGTATATTTTCTGCCGACAAAGGTGTTGCGGGAGCAACTTCTGGTGCACTACTAGCCTCAGAACCTCGGCGTTCTGACGGCCCAACATCACTTCGGGTCACCTATAGTGGTACAAAACACCGTTAAGCGACCAAATAAATTGCAAACAGCAATTATAGGAACACGCAGGTTCCTCAAACACGAGTATTTTCATTCCTAAGTGGACATTCATGGTTCTTTTTACTGTTATTACGATGACGCACACAATGTGCTCACCACCCCTTAAAAAGAATTCGCCCACGAATTCACTTTAAGCCCGACCAAAACCAGTAGTCTGATACCAAATTGTAACACCCCCTATCCGTCGCATAGCATATAGCAGTAGGTCCGGCCGGGGCCCGACGCCATATACCACAGACAGACCGGGTGGTTACTTATGGAAACCATACAACTAATCTCAACGTCCTACACAGAGCATTCTAGCGGAAGCAATTTATATAAGTTGCAAAACAAGAACCCAACGACAAGCATGAATGTCCACTAACAAGATAATAGGAATGTTATTACAAAATACTCAAAAGTCGGCCTTAAGGCCTTACAAAATGTTTCACTTGTCTTTACATGATTTCCAAACCTCGGCTCGCAGGCCGGCCATACATGAAGAAAACATAAAACATTTCCACTTGGGCCTTCGAGGGCCAGCTTTGCAAAAAGGGCTTTAGCCCGCTATTGACCGCTTGGTCCAGCTGCACCTGCAAGCAAACAAACCACCGCACGGTGGCAAACAAAGCAACGGTCAGCAATGCTGACCAAATTATAACGATCCCGCCCCCAACCCGGGGCGGCGATGCTCCTTCCCTGCATTTCATTAGCACAAGCGAGCAATGCATATAATCATAGCCATTTCATCACAGGCGGAGGCTCAACGGCCACACACCCCGTGCACTCAGGGCACATTCTTGGTGAACGCAGTCTAAGTCTGCCGACTCACCGCCATCCTCTCTTGGACGACCAAACTATGAGCAGTTTGTCTTCCTGGCATGGGTCACGGTAATTAAAACCATAGACCGTCGAAGACCCTCATCTATGCCAACGGCCCTCATCCGAACGACATAGAGTGGGTACGGTTCCATCTAACCCGTGCTCACAACGCAACGGTAATTTAAACCATATGCGCCCGCAATGGTAATTTAAACCATATGCGCAGGTCAAACTTCTACCGAGTCCCATTATCACCACAAGTCACATAACCCGGTTATGTTCAAGTTGGCTTCCAAGCCACCAAGTTGGCAAGACCTCGTGTCCGCCCAGTTTTCCGGGTGCACCTTTGGGTTAGTCCCCAAGGCTCCCTGCTGCAATCTACCGCGTAGAAAACCCGAAAACACCAAATAGCACGGAGTCTTCTCCGGCCTTAGCAATGCAACATCACCGATCCGAACTACATGTCCGGGTAGGCTTCAACCAAAATGCCTATGTCCGTTCTCGCATACGGACTCTAAACAACGGGGACTTCACATATCTACCCGAAGGAACGCCTCCAACTCTCCGCAAACTCGCGAGAGCGGGCTTCCTATGCAAAGAAAAGAGCGACTCATGCTCAAGATGAGGATCGTTACCCTTGCGGTCCTCTTTGGCGCCATCGAAAAGTAATCGGATGGAAATCACCGCACTTGCGTTGCCTCCGTGGATCCGGAGTCGGCTTGCGATTCGGAGCTCCGAAGCTCCTCCAATGGCGGATCTAGCTCCTCTTCTTCTGCCTTAGCTTTTCTTTCTCCAAGGGTTTGGAGAGATAACAAGTGGAAAAAGTGAGGGTTTTCTAAGTCAAAACCCGGTATATCCCTTCAAGAACAACCCCCAGCCATTGGATCCTCAGTCAAAGAAATGAACGGCTTCGATTCGGGACTGAAATGCCCAATCTGGGCCGAACACGGCCTGGCACACGCCCGTGTCCAGGGCCGTGTGCCTCATTCACCGTCAAAATCAAATCACCTGGAACCTCACACGGGCATCGAACACGCCCGTGTTCGATCTGACACGCCCGTGTTCCAACTGACACGGCCGTGTATCTGGCCGTGTACCCCCATGATTTTCTCCCGTTTCCAACCCGAGCGCTGACACGGGTTCGGACACGCCCGTGTCCTTGCCCGTGTCACCTTGACACGCCTGGGCTCCAGGCCGTGTACAAGGTCTCGGCACTTCGCGGCTAAGTGTCGACACGGGTCGACACGCCCTGCGACACGCCCGTGTCGCAGGCCGTGTGCCAGGTCTCGACACACTGTCGACACCAAGTGTCGACTTCGCGGGACGAGTGTCGACACGGGTTGACACGCCCTGCGACACGCCGTGTCGCAGGCCGTGTGCCGCGTCTCGACACAACTTCAAAGTACTGTGTCGACTTCACGGCTAAGTGTCGACACGGGTCGACACGCCCTGCGACACGCCCGTGTCGCAGGCCGTGTGCCCAGTCTCGACACAATGTCGAGACCAAAGTGTCGACTTCACGCCTCAGTGTCGACACAGGCTTGACACGCCCTGGGACACGCCCGTGTCCCAGGCCGTGTGCCTGCAGCCAGAACTCAAACTGGCCCAAATTATTCCCCTTTTGCTCCTTTGAGTTTCGGGGCGTTACATCTCGCCCATTCCATAACAACAACGATCTTTTCTGGGTCCACCGATATTCCCTCCTTATTAATCACGTGGCCTAGAAAAGAAACTTGAGGCAACCAAAATTCACATTTGCTCAGCTTGGCGTATAGCTTATGGTCTCTCAAAGTCGCCAAGACCAGCCGCAAATGTCGATCATGCTCCTCCGCATCCTTAGAATACACCAAAACATCGTCTATAAAGACAATCACGAACTTATCTAGAAAATCCTTGAAAACTCTGTTCATCAAATCCATAAAAGCTGAGGGCGCATTAGTCAAACCGAATGACATAACCAAAAACTCAAAATGCCCATGACGAGAGCGGAACGCCGTTCGCGGAACATCTGACTCTCGAATCCTCAACTGGTGATAGTCCGAACGAAGATCTATCTTGGAAAACACGACACTACCACGCAGTTGGTCGAACAAATTGTCGATTCGCGGCAAAGGGTACCTGTTCTTAATAGTAACCTTGTTCAGCTCTCTATAGTCAATGCATAACCTCATCGACCCATCCTTCTTTTTAACGAACAACACTGGCGCACCCCAAGGCGAAGAACTCGGCCTTATAAAGCCTTTTGCCAACAACTCATCCAGCTGAATTCGCAACTCCTCCAGCTCTCGCGGGGCCATCCGATACGGCGCCTTTACGATAGGACGCGTGCCTGGCTCCAAATCTATCACAAACTCGACATCTCGATCGGGTGGAAGACCGGGAAGATCGTCAGGAAACACATCAGAGAAGTCACACACCACAGGAATCTCTTCCAAACGGGGCACACTAACAATCGTACCTACCAGAGAGACCACACCGGCAAAACAGCCATAAACAAGCAACTTCCGAGCACGCACCACAGAAATGATTGGAGGATCCTGGAGAGAATATCCATAAACGCTCCCTGGCTGACCGTTGTCTTTGACGAAGTCCAAGCGCTTACCCTTGCACTGGATCACAGCATCGTATCTTGACAACCAGTCCATGCCCAAAATAACGTCGAAGTCCTCCAGGTCAATCACCTTCAAATCTGCCTTGGCTAGAAAATCTCCCAACAAAATCGGACAATCTAGGATACCCAGGTCCGTAACCACAGAGTCACCAGAGGAAAACTTAACGCAGAAGGCACCACCAACACGATCTAGGCCCAAACTAAACCGCTCCACGAAGGCTCTAGCCACAAACGAGTGGGTAGCGCCGGAATCGAAGAGAACGCGCGCACAGTGGTTCTTTACCTTAAATCGTCCTACGAATTGCACACGCATCTAAGGCAATAAGCGCTAAAACGAAAACTACAACAAAAAAAAGGAATGTAACGAAACGACTGGGGAGGAGTCGAACCTGAGATAACCTGGGTCGAGGTCTGCGCTTTGTCTGCCGAAAGCACATTCAGCTTCCCCTTTCCTTTATCCATTTGCTAAGGCGGTGGCAAGGCCTGGAGGGGAACTGGCTGCAGAATAGGCTGGGTCTGGGGGCACCTTGTCTTGAGATGACCCTTCTGGTCGCACTGAAAATAGACCTTATCTTTTAACCAACAACGGGCAGCCTCATGCCCCTTCCTTCCACACAAGGCCCACACCAAGTATCCCATAGAAACACCCTGAATCGCGTGCACATGTTCCTTCTTCTGCGCTCCCAACCTCTTGAAACACTTCTCAAAGGGGTGGCCTGGCCGGCCACAAAAGCTACAAATCTCTTTGACCTTCTTTCTCGAGACAGCATCAGGTTCCTGAGGGCTCTTCCCTCCACCGGACTTCCGCTTATCCTTCCTTAACTGCTGGCCTCTATTCTTGGCATTCTCAATGGCCTCAACTCTCAAGGCAGCTTCAACCACGCTGGCATAACTGACTGCTCCATAGGCATTCGCTAACTGCTGAATGTCGCTTCTTAGTCCACCCAGAAATTGCTTAACTCGGTCTGCCTCAACACTCACCAGACCCGCAGCAAACTGACTCAACTTACAAAACTCAATCTCATACTCACTAACCGTGAGTTTCCTCTGCTTTAAATGAGGAAAGTCGTTCATTAGCCGGTCCCGTTCGACTGAAGGCAGAAACTTACTTAACAACATCACCTTAAATGACTCCCAAGTGCAACCTGCCACTAAGCTCTCTTTCTCCCTCAGCCACCAATTCTTTGCTAAGCCCTTGAGCTGGTAAGCAGCGAGCATCACTCTATGATCGTCCGTATTCCCTGAGTAAGAGAACATCTCCTCAATGGTAATCAGCCAGTCATCCAAAATCATGAAATCTGCCTGCCCATCATAGGTTGGGGGTCTCAGTCGCTGAAACTGGGATATGAACGCCATCTCCGGGGGAACCACAACCAAAGGCATGGGAGGGGCAGGAGGGGCAGGAACAGCTACCCCCTCAACGGGGTTTTGATCTCTCGGGGTCTGTCCCGCCACCACTGCTACAAGGGACTGAATCTGAGCCTGCATAGCCACTACCTGCCTCGATAACTCCTAATTACTCTGCCACAGGCTTTCTACCAACTCATCGCTCTGCGCTCCTGACGTCTCACCCTCGGATTGGGGGGTCGATCTCGTCGCAGGACGTCTCGCCATCCTAAAATCGCACAAGCTTCAGACAAAACCTAGCCCATCAGCTAGAGCAAAACTACCCGGTATAGATAACACACTTAAATATGAACTTCAACTGCAAAAACTTGCTCTGGGAGTTGTTTTTACCATGATAATGTTATGCTTAACCTAAGATGGTTCACCACCATCATACTAACTCAGGTGCCTAAACCATGAATGCATGTATTTGTATTCTTTTTTGACTCAAAACCATGTGTGTACATATGTCATCTTGCAAATCTTTAGTTTGGCACGTTGTGCTTATGAAATGTTATGCTATGCATGATGTGCTATGCATTCTAAAAAGACCTTAGTGCATGCCATGGGCAGCGTACACATGAAAATGTTATGCATCCCATACTACATAAAATTCCTATGTAACGAAAAAAGAAAACGTGCTAGCCGCATTCATGTGGTGAGGTTATGCATCTCATACTACATAACCCTCACATGTTGCCTCCTATGGTGGATCCATATACAAACACATATTATGCATCCCATACTACATAATATGCCCCGTATACTTCTTTATGCTCATGAGTGTAGTGTTCGTACTTTAGCCAAGACGTGCTGATGACATATCGGTGTGTGAATGGTATGATGCTAACTACAAATGCAGACAAGGGAAAGGTTGCCCAACCATTTGTCAAGCAACCTCCCTCTGATACCAACTGTCACAACCCGCATTTTCTCAACGGTAAAATCGTATCAGAGTAAGAGAAAACACGTGCTGTGATGCCACGTCGTGCAGGGGATAACTGCACACGCTCAGGCAAAACTCCAGACCTTAGATTTTGAGGAAAATCGTTGATTAAATGTGAAAGAAAATCAGTTAAGTTGAATGGACGTATCCCTCGGCACGGTGGATCAGCTAGTCCACAGTTAAAATTATATTTATACGCAGCAGAAAATACTTTGGTTCGATTAAGTTGACACCCTAAATGAGCATAAGTGTCCCCGGGGAACGACTTATGCGTGCACGACTCTAAGGTGAATATAGTAGGTATGAAAAATAGTGTTTTACGTTGAGGAAAAATAGTGCCTTTGATTTAGAAACATGTTATGCATGGGGTACATATAATGATACTTTTAGGTTTTAAAATATCTAACATGCAACCTAGCATAAATCCTTCCCAGAAGCAAGTAACCAACCACAAGTAGGCAAAATCAGCAGTTTAAATTCATACCTAGCATCACAAGAAGCCACCAGTGGGCGTCAACAACCTGACATGAACCCACTGGCGAGTATGTATGTCTATACGGAAAAGTAAAGAACTACCTCACAACAAAACGGGGATCAGCTATCTCAGCTACCCTAGAGGCCACCAACAAGCCCCTCCCAAAGATCTAGCCGCTGATCTGGCTACAACCTGGACCTGAGGCATTCAAGAAAAGAACACCTCAGCAAGGAAACAATCAAAAGGTAAATAGAGCAATAGATTAATTAGCAAATAAGAAGAAGGGTTTACCAACCCGACAACAAACTTCTATAAGCAAAAGAAAAGGGGTGACAGTAAGAAGAGAGTACTGTCTAGAGCACAGCAGAGCACACCAAGTGCGAGCAATAAAACCATAATGCCCTACCAAAAGAGTCTGCAACAACAACAAGACATATACATATGTGCCCAAAAGAAAGGAAAGCATAAACAGGAAAGGGACTCACAGTCCTAACACGTGGGTAAGTGGCAGTGGTCAAAACATGGATCTGAATACACAACCAAAATCAGACCCAAAAAGGGCTAAGGGGTCAAACAGTGGCAGCTTTAGGGTCCCACACACACCAACCCAAACCGGGGCAAAAGGCGGTGGCCATAGCTCTCCACATAAAACCACCCCTCCAGAGGCCACCAAAACTCCACCACCTGCCACAACCCAAGATTCGGCATGCAGAAATTAGCCGAGCACCCAATGCCCCCCCTAGGGAAAGGTCACAGTAACAATCCTAAGAAACACACGAACCCAAGGCAAAAACGTCGAGTCCAACCGACGCGGCCTTGCCACGCCTAAAAAGAACCAAACCCCGATGTCTACCTGACCCAAAACAAGCGCAGCACACAGTGTCGACACGATGTGTCGACACCCACGACAAGCCGGTGTCGACACAAGGTGTCGACACAACCGCTGCCGGTGTCGACACCAAGTGTCGACACCACTGCGGCCGGTGTCGACACAAGGTGTCGACACTACCGCCTGCGGGTGTCGACACCAAGTGTCGACACCACTGCGGCCGGTGTCGACACTGCCGCTGCGTGTGTCGACACTAAGTGTCGACACCGCTGCGGCTGGTGTCCACACAAGGTGTCGACACTGCCTCTGCGGGTGTCGACACCAAGTGTCGACACCACTGCAGCCCGGGTGTCGACACTGCCGCTGCGGGTGTTGACACCAAGTGTCGACACCACGAACTGGCCTGGTGTCGACACAACGGTGTCGACACCCGACTGGGCCGGTGTCGACACAACGGTGTCGACAACCCCGACTGGCTACAGGCGCCAGATCTAGCAAACAACCAGAAACGAGAATGAGGTCTCTCTAGGGTACAACATCCATCGACACTAGCAACTACTCGACCCGAACCGAACCAAATCTGTCCCTAATAGAGACAATCCCTCAGGAAAACTGAAATTTAACTGGAGCTTTCTACACTAACCACGTCATGATCGGGAACGAACCCTAGCGTACGCCTAGGATCTAAGCAGGAAAGAGATAAAATTAAATCAAAAGAAGACAGAGATCAACTTTGGCAAGGATGAGGGGACATCACTTGCCTCAATACCAGAAAAGCTTGGCCGGCGACATCCCCCACTCACGGATCTAGCCGCAGAGCACCAGCTGAGGAGCAGCAAAAATGCAGATCCAGGCGAGGGCAGTCCAGATCCACTCTCGAAATCGAATTTCGACCGCTAAATCTCCAGGAATCGGCGTCCGAAGGCTAGGGTAGTCCGGCGGTTCTCTTCCTCTCGCACAGGAGGCGGCTTCTTCCAAGCAGAGAAAAAGAAAAGACAAAAGAACCCAGCCCCAATTTTAACCTAAGGCTATATATATATATACACAGCAATTTAATAATAAACAATCAATACATAATAATTACTTACACTCAAAATCAAAACAACACGAGACCCGAAACATCTCGGAACATGACGAAATTCACGTCGCAGCTAAAAACCCACGCTACGAACACAACTGCGAAGTCGAAATTAGCATTCGACGAACAAAACCCGGGATAAGACCACCCGAAGCCAAAACACCAGCATTCCCTAAGAGGCCCAGCCGAGTCATCAAACGGACTCCGGCTAGCTAGGGGGGGAACCTGACAGGCAAATGACAGGCTACAAATAGGCTACACAGGGAACCCTAAGAGCTAAGACCACGCTATACAACGGCAAAAAGCCGGAAATACGCCATTGTAATGCCAGCCAAAGATCAAACAAAACACAGAAAAACCGGGGGCGTTACATTTCCTCTCCTTGATTGATAGCCTCTGGATTGGCTTCCCCTATGTTGAGATCTTCCTTGAGGCTGATAGGGGGTTTGACTTCTGGCAGAGGGTTGAACAGCAGAGCTACCACTTGCACCTGCACCAGGTGAAGGAGGAGGAGGAGGATGATGAAACTGAGAGGAACCTTTCTCATACTTTCTCTTCTTCTTCATAACCTTTAATTGATTCTTGGAGTATTGCATCCAATGTTCTGTTATAGGGCAGTCATGCAGAATATAGTAGGGAATATCATTTGTATCTTTGACTTTAGATGGAGGAACTCTTTTCATTACCTTGCTTCTACCTTTTCTTTTCCTTGTTATAGTAGCTGAGGAGTCATCAGAATCAGTTCTGAACTGATCACTTTCAGAGCTTTGCTCATCATATAAAACATCAATCTTTTTCAGATAATCTTTCTGTTGTTGGGTATGAGCAGAGGTAACAGTAGTGACAGCAATTGTAGTAGCAGCAGTAGAAGCAGAAATAGCACTGGCCGAAGTTATAGCAGCAGCAGTAGATACAGCAGATACAGAACTTTCAGGAGCAACACTCTCAGAAGATACAACAGCAGTAGTAACAGTAGTAACTAGGGCAGCAGCAGATTCAGAGAAAACAGTTTCAAATACAAAAACATCAGCAGGGGCAACATCAGCAGTGACAACCGGCTCAAAGTCATATGCCTCTGTCATATGTATATCCTTAGAAACTAAATCATTAGCAGTATCATCAATAACAGCAGTAGGGGCAGCAGCAACAGAACCAGCAGCATAAACTGAATTTACAAAGGAATGTATAACACTGGTGTCACAGCTTGAAATGGGCACAATGGCCTTGGAGAGGTCTTCAGATTGCTGGACTGCAGTGTTCTCTGGAAGACAGCTGAAATATATATAATCAAACTCTGATAAAAGTTACCTGAGGTCCACTGAGAAAACTGCAACCTGAGGTGGTGTTGAAGCTTGAGCTTGAGTTGAAGTAACAGCAGCAGCAGCATCAGGCAATCTAACATCTTCATGAGACATCTCCCCCTGCCTAGATTCAGAGATAGCTGGATCAAGGCACCCAAAGGAAGGGATTGCCTGAGGTGGAAAGATGGAGGAGAGCCTGGCAGATAGTTATGCAACTGACTTGAAGAGTGGAGCCAAAGAGGTCTCCAACAGAAGTGAGAGCCTGGGAGCTATCAGCTCATACAATTTGTCAGCTAAGGCTGGAATATCTACATGCTCAGTAGGGACTTGAGCAGAGGTAGAGAATGAAGGTGGAGCAGCTGGAGATGTTGGTGGAGAGCTGGTGTATGGGGGAAAGGAAGGATGAGGTGTGGGGATTGTTGAAATTGAAGAGAGTGGAATGGAAATAGAAGGTGTGAAGGAGGGTTGAGCAATAATGTCTTGCAGTAGCTGTTGATATGATGTGGATGAAGAGGGTAGATCAGGAGGGGATTAAGGTGAATCATCCATAAAGGAATCATCTATCAGATTGAATGATGGAATATGAGAGGATGTGTCAAGATCTGGTTGAGGGTAGTGATGTAGAGGGTGGAAGATTTCTTCTGTGAGAGTAGGGATTGGAGATGGAATTGAAGTAGGAGATGGGCTGGAAATAATGATGGTGGATGAAATTTGAATGGTGGAGGTGACTGGTGGAGATGAAATAGGAGGTGGAGGATGAGGAGAAGCAGCATGCAAGTCTTCTGCAGGGGCAGAGACTTGAGGGGAAGAGACTGTAACAGTCCTTGTGCCTGAAGTTGCAGCTGCAGAGGGCCTGCTAGGCTTCACAATCTGTCTGTCCCACTTGCCAAAGAGGGCACAGGAGAGCCTCTTAGAGGCATTGATGTGCATCTCAGTTGATATAAGTAGGGCAGGACATCTATTTTGGAGAAACAACCCTAGTATCCTTCCATAATTCACAAAATTCTTATTTATCTTCTTCTTAATCATATCAAAGAAGATCTCTCCTCAGTTTAATTGTTTCTTATCCACTAAAGCACCCATCAAACACAGCTGATACCTAGAGATGGTATCATGGGCTGAATGTTTGACCAACAGAACTTTTCCCACAACATCAGCTAAAAACCTGTACTCAACAGCCAAATTCGTTTTCAGCAGCTTGCTAGGGTTTACATCAGAGTGACCCATTCTATCAAGCATGGTAGAAAATTATTCTCCAGATATTTCAACAGAATCTCTTCCAGAATTTAATCCAAATATTTCTGTCAGGGCAGCAGGTGTAAGAGGTACCTGAGTTCCTGAAATTGATCCAGTCACTGTATTTTGGTCCTAGTTGTGGGCAGTATACACCCACTCCTTGATTTCATCTGCAGGCAGTTTTATTCTGGTAGACATGATAGCAGCAAACTTTTGTTCCTTGAACAGTTCTAGAATGTCTTGGAAGATTTGATCACTGGTGCTGAAAGAATCCATGTCAATATCGAATCCTGCATCAAATTTCATGGCGGCCAGAACGGCGACAGAGATGGCCATGGTTTCCTGCAAAAAATAAACAACCAAACGACCAAGTGTAGAGAGGTTTGGAGGGAAAGAGAAAATTTGCAGAGAGATTGAAAGCGCAAAAGGAGAACAACGGCCGAAAAATGAATTTTATATTAGGGTTCGACGCAGAAAAGGAAAGATCGTTGAACTTAGTTCGACGATCGGGGCTTCTAAAGGAATCTGAAAGGTCTTCAATATCTTCGATCTCCGTTCGATGATATTAGAGAGCGTCGAGCTCCGTTCGACAATAGTTCAGAAAACAAAATCGTCGAGCGCCGTTCGACGATCGTTGACCTGGAGAGATAGTAGAGCACTATCTGAGAAGAGCTGAACTCTGGTCGACGATTTCGGAAAGCGTCGATCTCCGTTTGACGATCGGGGGGAAAGTCGTCGAGCGCAGTTCAGAGACCAGAAACACTCTAGACACTAGAAAAATTGAGAAGTTTGCCTAGTCTTGGTCATTTTTAGAGTTTCAAAATCTTGGACATTATTTTAAACTTCCTCCATCTAACATTCCTAATTGATTTAGTAAGAAGGTGTGTTTCTTTTCATCCAAGGGTTTGGTGAAAATATCTCCCCTTTACAAATCAGTTGGGCTATATTGAAGTTCAATTTTATTTTTCTCAACATTATCCCTTAAAAAGTGATGCCTAATTTCTATGTGTTTTGTCCTACTATGGAGGACTGGATTTTGAGCTATAGAAATAGCACTGGTATTATCACAAAAGATTTTAGACTTCTCTAAGTTGTAGCCATAGTCTAGGAGTTGGTTTTGAATCCATAATATTTGTGAACAACAACTACCTGCAACCATATAATCAGCTTCAGCAGTTGAAGTTGACACAGATGTTTGTTTCTTGCAAAACCAAGAGACAAGTCTGTCACCAAGAAACTGACAAGTTCCACTGGTGCTTTTCCTGTCAATTCTACATCCAGCATAATCAGCATCAGAAAATCCAGTTAAGTCAAATGCTGAATCTTTTGGATACTAGAGACCTAGATTTGGACAACTTTTAACATACCTGAGAATCCTTTTAACTAATGTTAGGTGTGACTCTCTAGGTCTCACCTGGAATCTAGCACATATGCATGTAGCAAACATTTTGTCAGGTCTACTAGCTATAAGGTACAGTAAAGAGTCAATCATTGCTCTATATGTTGTCTGATCAATAGGTTTCCCATGTTCATCAGCATCCAATACAGTATTAGTAGGCATGGGTGTTTTCATACAAGATGCTTCAGACATACCAAATTTCTTGACCAATTCTTTTGCATACTTGGTTTGAGAAATGAATATCCCTTCAGCATGTTGTTTGACTTGCAATCCTAGAAAGAAGGATAGCTCACCCATGCTACTCATTTCAAATTTAGAATGCATTAGGTTGGAGAACCTTCTGCACAAGTTTCAATCAGTAGAACCAAAAATAATATCATCTACATAAATCTGTACTAGTAGGGTATGAGACTTATGGGTTCTAATGAAAAGAGTTTGGTCTACTCTACCACTTATAAATTCATTTTCAGGAGAAAGCATGCTAGGGTCTCATACCATGATGCTCTAGGAGCTTGCTTGAGACCATATAATGATCTGTTCAGCTTAAAAACATAATTAGGATGGGTTAGAGAGATAAAACCTAGAGGTTGTCTGACATAGACTTCTTCTTTGATGTCTCAATTGAGAAATGCACTCTTTACATCCATCTGGTATACTTTGAAGCCTTTGTGTGCTGCATATGCTAAGAAGATCCCTATCGCCTCCAACCTTACAACTGGTGCAAAAGTTTGGTCATAATCTATGTCTTCTTCTTGAGAGTACCCTTGAGCAACTAGCCTTGCCTTGTTCCTTACAATTACTCCTTGATCATCCAATTTGTTTCTGAACACCCACTTTGTTCCAACAATGGAGTGATCCTTAGGCTTTGGTACTAGTTCCCAAACTTTATTCCTTTCAAATTGATGCAACTCTTCTTGCATTGCCATGATCCAGTGTGGATCTTGCTCTGCATCTTGAATGGATTGAGGTTCAATTTGAGATAGGAAGCAAGTGTGCAACAGGTTTTGGTTGACCTGATTTCTGGTTTGCACACCAGCTGAGATGTCTCCAATTACTTGGGAAATTGGATGGTCTCTTGATGTTACTAAATCAACAGGGGGTGTTGATTGTTCACCAACCTGTGTTGTTGTTTCCTCTTGTGGTGCAACAACTGACTCTTCAAGAGGTTTCTCTTCATGATGTTGAATGTCTTCTTCATCTTCACTGCTTTCATCCTTTTGAGTAATTTGTAACCTATCCAAGTCTTCAGCAAGAGAATGTACCTGCAAAGGTTCTATGGTAGAAGTGTTCTTCTCCTTGAAAGACATGTTAGTTTCATGAAAAGATATGTGAACAGATTCTTCAATTTTAAGAGTTGATTTATTGTAAACCCTATAAGCCTTACTGATCATGGAGTATCCCAGAAACACTCCTTCATCAGCTTTAGCTTGAAATTTTGCTAAATACTTCTTGTCATTATTGTGTATATAGCAAATACAACCAAAAATTCTAAAATAATCTATTTTAGGTTTCTTCCCTTTGTGTAATTCATAGGGAGTCTTGTCCTTTAGTTTATGTATTAAACTTCTATTCAGCACATAGTTGTAGGTGTTTACTGCCTCTGCCCAAAAAGATAGAGGAAGGTGAGCATCTGACAACAATGTAGTGGCAGATTCAATAAGGGTTCTATTTTTCCTTTCAGCTGCCCCATTTTGTTGAGGAGTTCTAGGAGCTGAGAAAGTGTGCCTGATCCCTTCACTCTGACAGAACTCTTGCATAAGAAGAGAATCAAACTCTGTCTCATGATCACTTCTGATCAGGGCAATGTGAGTATTGAACTCAGTCTGTATGCATTTGAGAAACTCTGTCAAACACTTAAAGTTATCAGACTTCTTCCTCAGAAAGAACACCCATGTGAATCTTGAGAAGTCATCTACAACTACTAAAGTGTAAGATTTCCCTCCTAAGCTTTGTACTGTGATGGGTCCAAATAGATCCATGTGTAACAGATACAGAACCCTAGGTGAATCACTCTTATTAAGTGACTTGAAACTATTTTTAGTTTGCTTGCCTAATTGACAAGCCCTACAGAGTCCTTCCTTCTTGTAGGGGCCAGAAGGTAGTCCTCTAACAAGGTTGTCCTTGGATAGCCTAGCATTGGTTCTAAGGTTTATATGCCCTAGTCTCTTATGCCATAAAACATTAGGTCTACTAACAGAATTAAACAGGCAAATGTCTACATCTATTGAAAGAAAATCTACTAAGTAGATGTTACCTTTCCTTTTACATGTCAACACAGTTGTGTTGTCCTCTGACTTGATCTTGCATAAGGCTTTACTGAAAGTCACATGATAGCCTTCATCACATAGCTGACTGATACTGATCAAATTGTGCTTCAGTCCTTCCACATAGGCTACTTTCTTGAATGTGACTGTGCCAATTTGAACTGCACCATATCCTTTTGTCAGTCCAAAGTTTGAATCACCAAATATGACTTTGGGTCCAAGCTTGGCTTTAAAGGATGTGAGGTTGTCCTTGTTTCCTGTCATGTGCTTTGAGCACCCACTATCCAAATACCATTGCTGGTTTGATGTTGGACAGGTCTTCACCTGCACATAAAATAATTCACTTGTTTTTGACCCAGTTTACCTTGGGCCTAGGTTGATAACCTTTAAATTCAGAAATAAATGACATCCCTGGTTGACTCTTATAACCTTCATGATGATATCTCCTTGGAGGTATTATCCATTCAATATAAGGGTTAAATCTTTTGGATGAAGGACCCCTAGGATTGAATTTTGATTTGCCCTTGAAGGAATTTCCAAAGCTCTGATCTCTGTTCGACGATCGTTGAGCTGGGTTCGACGATCTTGGGTCAGATCGTCGAGCTCCGTTCGACGATCAACTGTGGCAGAGTTCAGGAATTAGAGATCGTCGGCCTGAGTTCGACGATTTTGCCTGAGATCGTCGATCTGCGTTCGGCGATCGTCGAGCTCCGTTTGACGATTTCTGCTGGAACTTGGTTTTCTTAGGCAGATCAGAATTCTTCCTAGATACCTCTACAACTCCCTTCCCTTTATCAGAGATAAATTTAATTGGGGTTGTTAGAACTATAGGTTGGCTGGATGAAGCACCCAAGCCCAGTGTACTATTGAATCTAGAGTTCACTGTGCTTGTGATGTCCATTAGCTTGATGCTGCTCCCATTAAGGGATTCTTCAAGCTTTTTGGCCTCTGATAGCTCACTTTTCAGTGAAGCTATCTGCTCCCTACAACACTCCAACTCCTCAGAGAGTTTGAGGTTTTCTGATTTTAAGGAACTGTGTTCAGACAATAGATTTCTGAGAGAGATAATTTACTTCTTAGATTTTAATAAGTCTAAGCACAGTGCTTTAAATTCATACTTAAAGTCTTCAGAATTGAAATCAAAAGAACTAATTACATGGTCCTCTTCAAGTTGAGTCTCTGAGTCTGACTCTGACTCTTCTGCATCTGAATTGTGTTGAGAGGCATTGATTGCCATCATGCAGAACTCCTTCTCTTCAGCATCATCTTCATCATCACTGGAGCTGGATGAAGCTTCTGATTCTTCTTCTATTTCACACCAAGATTCAGCAACAAATCCCTTCCTTGTGTGTTTGTTCTTGCTGGAGGAGGGTTTGCCATTGCCATTCTTCTTGAAGTCCTTGTCTTTTCTTCTTTCTCTCTTATCCTTTCTGTCCTTGTTTTTGTTCTCTGGACAGTCAGGCACAATGTGCCCTGGTTTCCTGCAACCAAAGCAAACAATTTCTTTATTATTTGATCTATCATACCTTGGCTTGTCATGCTCTTTGTATGATCTCTTCCTGAAGTCCTTCCTGGCCATCTTGTAAAATCTTTTTGTCAGTAGACTAAGCAGCTCATCATTGCCCATGACTTTGTCTTCAGGCTGATCTTCAGTGGCTTTGAAAGCTATTGTCTTTTCCTTTCTTGTGGCTGGTGAGGCAACCTTCTGCTCTTCTTCTCTGTTCTTAATGAGCAGCTCATAAGACTTGAGCTTGCCCAAGAGAGCTTCTATTGTAATCTCATTCAGACTTCTGGCATCCTTGATTGGCCAGATTCTTGAGTCCTAAGTGCTTGGGAAGCACATTAGGATTTTGTCATTTAGCTCAGTCAATGAGATCTCCTTGTCCAAGGTTTTCAGCTCATTGACTATGAGACTGAGTCTGTTATACATTTCAGCTACTGACTCAGCTTCTCCTTTCTTGAAATTCTCATATTGGGATATGAGGGGAGATCTCCTGTCCTTTCTTTCATCAGCTGATCCTGAGACTATTTCAGAGAGCTTATTCCAGATTTCCTTTGCTGAATTACATTCAGCCACCTTTTGGAAAATGTCATCAGACATAGTCTTGGCTAAGATATTCATAGCCTCTGCATCTACTACTTTCCACTTCTTGATATCAACATCTATTCCTGATGGAGGTGGAACAACATTTGTGCTTGTGTTCTCTGGAGGTCTTGGACAAACTGTCAAAACAGAATTAAAAATGTCCTCATCAATAGAATTCATGTAGAGTCTAATCCTTGCCTTCCAAAGTGCAAACTTAGACAGATTGCACACTGGAGGTCTGGTGCTAGCATAATCTTTGTTTTGGGCCATGATTTGTGAAGAAATAATTCTAACAACAAAATCTACAACAAGCAGATCTAACTATAGGAATCTTTGGGTTCAGGTGTTAGACTGTGCAACCACTGAGATGTGGTATTTTTAACCAACCTGGCTTTGATACCAATTGAAAGTGTGAGTTACATCTGATATACTCTAGAGGGGGGGGGGGGTGAATAGAGTATGGTGCTTGCTAAAAACTTTTACAACAGTTGTTGTATCTAATGTGAACAGGGAAGCAAACCTATCTAATCACAGAGCAAACTAGTCACAAAACAATCATAGCCAGAAACAAAAATAAAGACAAGCAACCAGAAGACATAAGGAGCTATAGTGGTTCCCCAATCAACCTGGGTACATCCACTCTTCTACCACCCTAGGTAGGAATCCACTGCAGGATGAGTTGATCAGGTGTCCTGGGCACCAATGAGCTTTTGATAAGGTGCTCAAAAACCAAACCAGATTTTTTGATCAGGTGTCTTGCCACCAATGAGCTTTTGATAAGGTGCTCAAAAACCACACACAAACTTTTGAAGGGAGTTTGAAAAACCCTTTACAGAGGTGGGGATGAGAGAGTGATGGAAGTCTTCTCTTTCTCAAAGCAGCTGAGAAGACTATGTGGATATTGATGTTGTCAAAGCTCCCCCTGAGATCTATAGTTGTTCAGGAATTGAAGCATTGTAGTAGGGTGATAGGCCTTTAGAAAATTGATCTCCAGCAAATGATGATTTCAGCAACAGCTAAAATGTGAGGTGTCTGGAGTCTTGAATGTTGATGGCCTTGAACACTTGAATCACAAGAGATCTAAAGATTTCAGTTTTGTTGATCTCCTTTGAATGTGTGTTCTTGTATGAATCTTGAGACAGAGAATGTCTACAACTCTCTTTCTTCTTCTTGTGTAATAGTTGGTGTTGTGAAAGATGTTGTTGCAGAAGAAGTTTTGCAGAGAATGAATATTGCAGAATATGTGTCTCTCCTTGTTCATATTCCTATATCTGGAATTTAAAAAATCTTGTCTTTTATTCCTTTTTCTCTGAATAGAAATGATCCACTATCCAGAATAGCCGTTGGCCTGTCATTAAATGACTTCCTTAACTGTAATTGTCTTCTGGAGGAAAGTCCAATAAAACATTCCTTGATAATTCCTTGAAACTCGCTCCAGATTAAATGAAAACGGCTACAAGATCTTCTGAATTAAATGCTTATAATAATTCTTCAACTGTCTGAATTTGAATTTTGAAAAATATTTAACTCTTCAGCAAAACGTCGAACTGAGCTCCACTATCGTCGATATGAGCTCAGAGATTTGGATTTTGACAGAAACAGAGATCGTCGATCTGAGCTCAACTATCGTCAAACTGAGCTCAGAGATAGAGAATCAAACTGGAGTCAAGATCGTCGAACTGAGCTCGAAGATCGTCGAATGGAGTTCGACGACTTAGATGAAGTTGAGCTCAGAGATCGTCGAATGGAGTTCGATGACTCGTCTATGTGAACTCAACGATCGTCGAATGGCGTTCGACGATTCGTCGTACTGAGCTCGACGAAATGACTTCGTCTCCAGAATGAAAAACCTTGTTCTTGAGGGCAGCTTCCAAACCTAACTACTAACCCTTAGACTCAATTCTAATTGACCTTTAGATCTATACAATGAGGTCAAAACAAGTTCCTAAGAGACATAGTGATCCTGACCCAAATTAGTAATAGGGTGTTCCAACAGTCATATAGTTCATCAATCCTTTTGATGTGATATCTTTGTTGTTGGGATTGAACAGAAGAAACAACAACAGCAGTAGTAGTAACAAGAATAGTACTAACAGATGTAACTGGAACAACAGATTCAGAAATAATAACAACAGAATCAACAGGCTCAGAGTCATTAGCCTCTGTCATAAGCATATCATCAGAAACTAAAACAGCATCAGCAGCAGCAGCAGGAATAACAGAACCTGAAGGAGCACTGTCCACAGCCTTGAAAGAATTTATATAAGAAAATATTATGCTGGGATCACAGCTAGAAATAGGCACAATGGCCTTAGTAAGATCTTCAGTTTTCTGATCAGGAAGATAGCTGAGGTAAGCAGTATCAAACTCTGACAGCAGTGACCTGAGGTCAACTGTTATAACTAGAACTGGAGCTGGAATCTCTGAAGCAGCTGGAGCTGGAACTGGAATCTCTGAAGCAGGCAATCTCTCTACTTCATATGACATCTCCCCCTGCCTAGATTCAGTAGATACTGGATCAAGGCACCCAACAGAAGGGATTGCCCTAGGAGGATATAGGGAAGAGAGCCTGTCAGATAACTCCTGAACTGATTGCAGAAGTGGAGCCAGGGAGGTCTCCAGCAGGAGTGATAGCTTTGGAGCTAACATCTCATAGAGCTTATCTGCTATGACTGAGAGATCTACTTGCTCAAATGGTACTTGAGTAGAGGTAGATATAAGTGTGGCAGAGATGGATGTAGGAGGAGCTGTAGATGTGGTTGGAGAAAGGGTTAATGGGGATGGTAGAATTGATGGTTGAGATATAGGAATGGTGGAGATGGAAGTTAATGGAATGGAGATAGATGGGGTGAAGGATGGTTGAGCAATGATTTCTTGTAGTAGTTTTTGATATGATGTAGAAGAATATGGTGGCTCAAGGGGTGAGGAGGGAGAATCATCCATATAGGAATCATCTAAGAGAGTGTAGGATGGAAGGAAAAGATCTTCAGTGGATATTGGTGTTGGGGAAGGAATTGAGTTTGGAGATGGAATGGATATGGGGGATGAAATTGAAATGGTTATGGTGGATGTGATAATTGTTGAGGGAACAGTAGGTGGAGAAGGTGGAGATGAGGAGGCAGGCAGTTCTTTTGATGGGGCAGTTGCCTGAGGGGAAGTGACTGGATCAGTCCTAGTGCCTGAAGATGAGATGACTGCAGAGGCTCTGCTTGGCTTTGCAATTTGCCTGTCCCATTTGCCAAAAAGGGCACAAGTTAACCTCTTAGAGGCATTGATATGCATCCCACTTAAAACAAGCAGCTCAGGGCATCTGCTATGAAGAAATAGCCATAGAATCCTTCCAAAATTGACAGAGTTCTTATTCACTTTTTTCTTAATTAGGTCAAAGAAGACTTCTCCCCAATTCAACTGTTTCTTATCCACCAAAGCACCCATTAAACCGAATTGATACTTGGAGATGGTATCATGGGTAGAATGTTTTGCTAACATGACCTTTCCAACAACATTTGCTAGAAACCTGTATTCCACTGACAGATTTTTCTTAAGCAGCTTGTTAGGGTTTGCTGCTGAATGACCCATCCTATCAAGCATACTTGCAAACTCTTCTCCAGACAACTCAAGAGAATCTTGACCAGTACTTAATTGAAAAACTTCTGTTAATATAGCAGGAGTAAAAGATACCTGATTTCCTGATATAGTTCCAATCACTGTATTTTGATCTTGATTGTGAGAAGTATACACCCATTCTTTGATTTCGTCTGCATCCAGTTTTATCCTTGTGGTCGTGATGTGTACTAGCTGTTGACCTTTGAATAAATCCAGAATATCCTTGAAAATCTGATAACTGTTCTCAAACGAGTCCGTATCGATATCGAATCCAGTGTCAAATTTCATTGTTGCCAAAACTGCAACAAAAACGGCCATTTTTACCTGCAAAAATGAACAAACAAAAGACCAAGTGTAGAAAAGTTTGGAGGGAAAGGGAAATTTTGCAGAGAGTATGAAAGCGCAAAGGGAGAACGACGGCCGAAAAATGAATTTTATATTAGGGTTCGACGCAGAAAAGGAAAGATCGTTGAACTCTGTTCGACGGTCTGGGCTTCTAAAGGAATCTGAAAGGTCTTCAACATCGTCGATATCCGTTCGACAATATTGGAGAGCGTCGAGCTCCGTTCGACGATCACTGACCGGAAGAAGATAGCTTAGCACTATCTGGAAAGTGCTGAACTTCGGTCGACGGTTTATATGAACGTCGATCTCCGTTCGACGATCTTTGGGAAAAACGTCGAGCGCAGTTCAGAGACCAGAAACAACCTATAGACACTAGAAAAATCAAATTGTTTGCCTAGTCTTGGTCAATTTTAGAGTTTTAAAATCTTGGATCTTATTTTAAATTTCCTCCATCTAACATTCCTAACTGATTCAGGAAGAATGTATGTTTCTTTTCATCCAATGGTTTGGTGAAAATATCTCCCCTTTGCAAGTCAGTTGGGATATATTGAAGTTCTATTTTACTTTTCTCAACATTGTCCCTTAAAAAGTGATGCCTAATTTCTATATGTTTTGTCCTACTATGGAGGACTGAATTTTGTGCTATAGAAATAGCACTAGTGTTATCACAGAAATTTTTTGACTTCTCTAAGTTGCAGCCATAGTCTTGGAGCTGATTTTGAATCCACAAGATCTGTGAGCAACAACTACCTGCTGCCATATATTCAGCTTCAACAGTTGATGTGGATACATATGTTTGTTTCTTGCAAAACCAGGAGACAAGTCTGTCACCAAGAAACTGGCAAGTTCCACTAGTGCTTTTCCTGTCAATTCTGCATCCAACATAATCAGCATCTGAAAATCCAGTTAAGTCAAATGCTGAGTCTTTTGGATACCAGATACCTATATTTGGACAACTTTTCACATACCTAAGAATCCTTTTTACTAAGGTTAAGTGTGACTCTCTAGGGCTCACTTGGAATCTAGCACATATGCATGTAGCAAACATTATGTTAGGTCTACTAGCTGTAAGGTACAATAAAGAGCCAATCAATGCTCTATATGTTGTCTGATCAACAGGTTTCCCATGTTCATCAGCATCTAATACAGTATTAGTAGGCATAGATATTTTCATACATGATGCTTCAGACATACCAAATTTCTTAACAAGTTCTTTTGCATACTTGGTTTGAGAGATGAATATGCCTTCAGCATGCTGTTTGACTTGCAATCCTAGAAAGAAGGAAAGCTCACCCATGCTACTCATTTCAAATTTAGAATGCATTAGGTTGGAAAACCTTTTGCACAGATTTGAATTAGTAGAACCAAAGATAATGTCATCTACATAAATTTGTACTAGTAAGGTATCGGACTTATGAGTTCTAATAAAAAGAGTTTGGTCTACTCTACCCCTTATAAAATCATTTTTCAGAAGAAAGCATGCTAGGGTCTCATACCATGCTCTAGGAGCTTGCTTTAGACCATATAATGCTTTATGAAATTTGAAAACATGATCAGGATGAGTTGGAGAAATAAAACCTGGGGGTTGTCTAACATAGACTTCTTCCTTGATGTCTCCATTGAGAAAAGCACTCTTTACATTCATTTGATATACTTTGAATCCTTTGTGTACTGCATAAGCTAAGAAGATTCTTATGGCCTCTAACCTTGCAACTGGTGCAAAGGTCTGGTCATAGTCTATCCCTTCTTCTTGAGAGTATCCTTGAGCAACTAGGCTTGTCTTGTTCCTTACAATGACTCCTTGATCATCCAATTTATTTCTGAACACCCATTTTGTTCCAACAATGGAGTGATCCTTTGGCCTTGGCACTAGTTCCCAAACTTTGTTCCTTTCAAATTGATGGAATTCCTCTTGCATTGCAATGATCCAGTGTGGATCTTGTTCTGCATCTTGAATGGATTGAGCCTCAATTTGAGAAAGAAAGCAGGTGTGCATCTGGTTTTGGTTGACCTGATTTCTGGTTTGCACACCAGCTGAGATGTCTCCAATCACTTGGGAGATTGGATGGTCTCTTGATGTTACTAAATTAACATGGGGTGTTGATTGTTCACCAACCTGTGTTGTTGTTTCCTCTTGTGGAACAACAACTGGCTCTTTAAGAAGATTCTCTCCAAGATCTTGAATATCTTCTTCATCTTCACTGCTTTCATCCTTTTGTATAATATGTAACCTGTCCAAATTTTCAGCAAGAGAGTGTACCTGCAAAGATTCTATGGTAGAAGCATTCTTCTCCTTAAAAGACATGTTAGATTCATCAAAGGATACATGTACAGATTCTTCAATTTTAAGAGTAGATTTGTTATACAACTTATAAGCTTTACTGATCATGGAGTATCCCAGAAACACTCCTTCATTAGCTTTAGCTTGAAATTTTGCTATGTATTTCTTGTCATTATTGTGAATGTAACAAATGCAACCAAAATTTTTAAAATAATCTACTTTAGGTTTCTTCCCTTTGAGTAATTCATAGGGAGTCTTGCCCTTCAGCTTATATATCAAACTTCTATTCAACACATAGTTGGAGGTGTTCACCGCCTCTGCCCAAAAGGATAGAGGAAGGTGAGCATCTGACAACAATGTAGTAGCAGATTCAATAAGGGTTTTATTTTTCCTTTCAGCTACCCCAATTTGTTGAGGAGTTCTAGGAGCTGAGAAAGTGTGCCTGATCCCTTCACTCTGACAGAACTCTTGCATAAGAAGAGAATCAAACTCTGTCCCATGATCACTTCTGATCAGGGCAATGTGAGTATTGAACTCACTCTGTATGCATTTGAGAAACTCTGTCAAACACTTAAAGCTATCAGACTTCTTCCTCAGAAAGAACACCATGTGAATCTAGAGAAGTCATCTACAACTACTAGAGTATAATATTTCCCTCCTAAGCTTTGTACTGTAATGGGTCCAAAGAGATCCATGTGTAACAAATACAAAATCCTAGGTGAATCACTCTTATTAAGTGACTTGAAGCTATTTTTGGTTTGTTTGCCTAATTGACAAGCCCTGCAAAGTCCTTCCTTCTTGTAGGGGCCAGAAGGTAGTTCTCTAACAAGGTTGTCCTTGGATAGCCTAGCAATGGTTCTAAGGTTTATATGTCCTAATCTTTTATGCCATAGTTCATTAGGTCTACAAATGGAATTGATCAAGCATATATCTACCTTAGTTGAAAGAAAATCTACAAGATAAATGTTACCTTTCCTTTTACCTGTCAACACAGTTGTGTTGTCCTCTGATTTGATTTTGCATGAGGATTTGTTGAAAGTCACTTCGTAGCCTTCATCACACAGTTGATTGATGCTGATTAAGTTGTGCTTCAGTCCTTCCACATAAGTTACTTTCTTGAATGTGACTGAGCCAATCTGGACTGCACCATATCCTTTTGTTTGTCCAAAGTTTGAATCACCAAATATTACTTTGGGTCCTAGTTTGGCTTTGAAGGATGTGAAATTCTCCTTGTTTCCGGTCATGTGCTTTGAGCACCCACTATACAGATACCATTATTGGTTTGATGTTTGATAGGTCTTCACCCGCACATGAAACAATTTATTTGTTTTTAACCCAGTTTATCTTGTGCCTAGGTTGATAACCTTTAAATTCTGAAATAAAAGACATCCTTGGTTGACTCTTATAGCCTTCAGGATGATATCTCCTAGGAGGTATTATCCATTCAGTATAAGGGTTAAACCTCTGAGATGTAGGACCTCTAGGATTGAAGTTTGATTTACCTTTGAAAGATTTTTCAAAACTCTGAGCTCTGTTCGACGATCTCTGAGCTGAGTTCGACGATCTTGGGTCAAATCGTAGAGATCCGTTCGAAGATCGATTATGCCAGAGTTCAGGGTTCAGAGATCGTCGACCTGAGTTCGATGATTCAGCCTGAGATCATTGAGCTCCATTCGGCGATCGTCGAGCTCCGTTCGACATTTTCTGTTGAACTTTTGTTTTCTTAGGTAAATCAGAATTCTTCCTAGCCACCTCTACAACTCCCTTACTGTTATCTGAGATAAACTTGATTGGCGTTGTGAATACTATAGGTTGGCTGGATGAAGCACCCAAGCCCAGTGTACTATTGAGTCTTGAGTTCACTGTGCTTGTGATGTCCATTAGTTTGATACTTCTCCCATTGAGGGATTCTTCAAACTTCTTGGCCTCTGATAGTTCACTTTTCAGTGAGGCTATCTTCTCCCTACAGCATTCCAACTCCTCAGAGAGTTTGAGGTTATCTGATTTTAAGGTACTTTGTTCAGACAGTTGATTTCTGAGAGAAATAATTTCTTTCTCAGATTTTAATAGATCTAAACAAAGTGCCTTAAATTCACATTTGAAGTCTTCTGAATTAAAATCAAATGAGTCTATTACCTGATCCTCTTCAGATTGAGTTTCTGATTCAGACTCTGACTCTTGTTCTGCATCAGTATTGTGTTGAGAGACATTGATAGCCATCATGTAGAACTCCTTTTCTTCAGCATCATCTTCATCATCACTTGAGCTGGATGAAGCTTCTGATTCTTCTTCTGTTTCACTCCAGGTTTCAGCTACAAACCCCTTCCTGGTATGTTTGTTCTTACTGGAGGAGGGTTTGTCATTGCAGTTTTTCCTGAAATCTTTGTCTCTTCTCCTTTCTTTCCGGTCCATCTTGTCCTTATTCTGATTTTCTGGATAGTCAGGCACAATGTGGCCTGGTTTCCTGCATCCAAAACAAATAATTTCTTTATTATTGGACGTATCATACCTTGGCTTTTCATGCCATTTGAATGACTTTTTCCTGAAGTCCTTCCTGGCCATTTTATAAAACCTTTTGGCCAGTAAGCTTAGCAGCTCTTCATTACCTATGACCTTGTCTTCAGGCTGATCTTCAACAGCTTTGAATGCTATTGATTTCTCTTTTCTGATTGCTGGTGAAGCAGCCTTCTGCTCTTCTTCTCTGTTCTTGATGAGCAGCTCATAAGACTTGAGCTTGCCCAAAAGAGCCTCAGTGGTGATCTCATTTAGGCTTCTGGCATCCTTGATTGGTCAGATCCTTGAGTCCCAAGTGCTGGGGAAGCACATTAGGATTTTGTCATTGAGTTCAGTCAATGAGATCCCCTTGTCCAAGGTTTTCAATTCATTGACTCTAAGACTGAGTCTGTTATACATATCAGAAACTGACTCAGTTTCTCCTTTCTTGAAGTTCTCATACTGGGTTATGAGATGGGATCTTCTATCTTTCCTTTCATCTGCAGATCCTGACACTATTTCAGATAGTTTGTCCCATATCTCTTTTGCTGAGTTGCATTCAACTACGTTTTGAAATATTTCATCAGACATTGTTTGTGCCAAAATGTTCATTGCTTTGGCATCTGTAACTTTCCATTTTTTGATTTTTGCATCTGTTCCTGAAGGAGGTGGAACAGCACTTGTACTTGTATTTGCTGGGGGTCTTGGACACACTATCAAAACAGAATTAAAGATATCTTTGTCAATAGAATTCATCTACAATCTTATCCTTGCCTTCCAAGGTGCAAACTTAGATAGATTGCACACTGGAGGTCTGGTGCTAGCATAATCTTTGTTCTGTGCCATGGTTTTATATAAAGATAAATATAATACAAATAATAAAAGTAAAGCCCTCTATAAAAGATTGATCTTATCAGAGATCTTTTGGTTCAGGTGTTAGCCTGTAGGAACAACTAATCTGATGAAGATTTAGTGGAATAACAACCAACTAAGGTCTAGTATTTTAACCAACCGGAAAGGTGTGGAGTTTAACCAACCTCGCTCTGATACCAATTGAAAGTGGGGATAAGATCTACCTTAACTCTAGAGGGGGTGGTGAATAGAGTTTATTAAAATAATTTTCAAGTTAAAAATATTTTGCAGTGGAAGACTTAATTTAAATATATGTGTAAAGTGCTTGTAGTAAATAAAAATAATGAAAGCAAGAAAAAAAAACACAGCACAAAACAAACAAAATATAGCAACCAGAAGACACAAGGAGCTATAATGGTTCCCCAATCAATCTGGGTACATCCACTCTTCTACCATCCTAGGTAGGAATCCACTGCAGGATGAGTTGATCAGGTGTCCTGGGCACCAATGAGCTTTTGATAAGGTGCTCAAAAACCAAACTAGATTTTTTGATCAGGTGTCTTGCCACCACTGAGTTTTGACAAGATCTCAAAAACCAGCAAAAAACTTTTGAAGGGAGTTTTGAGAAACCCTTTTACAGCAGAAAAAGAAAGAGGTGAGATGTTCTTCTCTGTCAACAATCTGAGAGAAGACTAGTGGATGATGTTGTCAAAGCTCCCCCTGAGATCTGGAAGTTGTTCAGGAAAAGAAGCTTTACACTAGGGTGATAGGCCTTTAGTAGATGAAATCTCCAGCAAAGGATGATTCTAGCAGTTGCTGAAATGTGTAGTGTCTGGAGTCTTGATGGATGAAGCCTCTGAACACTTGAGTCAAAAGAGATCTATAAAATGTATGTTGATCTCCTTCAGTGGTGTGTGTTCTGAAAAGAATTCTGTCTGTGTGTCTGCACTCTTTTTGTTCTTTTTCTGTGTGTAACTATTTTGAGACTGTTAGGAGTAGCAGAATAATATCCTTTTTTATTCCTTATATCTGAAAAGAATTAATTGATTCTCTGTCTCCAAGATAGCCGTTAGCCACTCATTAATGACTTCCTTAAGTGAAATTTGTCTCTGGAGGAAAGTCCTAGAAAACATTCCTTTAAATCTCCCTTTAAACTTGCTCCAGATTAATTGAAACGGCTACAAGATCCGTGAAATAAATGTTGGGAATAAATAAGATAGAATTCCATAACTGTCTGAATTTGAATCTTGAGAATCGTCGATCTCTCTAGAATATCGTCGACCTGAGCTCAACTATTGTCGACCTGAGCTCAGAGACTGGAACTAGACTGGAAACAGAAATCGTCGATCTGAGCTCAACTATTGTCGACCTGAGCTCAGAGACTGGGAAAACAGCTAGAGACAGAAACGTCGATCTGAGCTCAAAGATCGTCGAACGACGTTCGACGACTCGTTGAATTGAGCTCAGAGATTGTCAAACTGAGTTCGACGATTCGTCGACCTGAGCTCGACGAAAAAGACTTAGTCTCCTGAAATTGAATATCTGATCTGAGGGTCTTGGGGGCAGCTTTCAAGCCTAAATTCTAACCCTTAGACTCAATCTAATTGACCTTAAAAACTATACAAGGAGGTCAAAACAATTTTCCTAAGGACATAGTGATCCTTGCCCAAATCAGTAATAGGGTGTTCCAACAAGTCCCATACCAATTTATACGATAGGGTGTCGGTTTTCTAGCAATCCTATATTTATATTTACTAAAATAAACCTTAACTTATAAAAACGCTCGCACGAGCTTATAAGCAAAGGGGTCGTTTTGCAGGGCCTATTGTATAAGCGTCCCATACCACTTATACAATAGGTGTCGGGTTATATGCAGTGATTATGCCATTAAATACAATTATGCCATGATGTAAACATGCAAGTGCAACTCACCCACTCGACTCTGTGTACACAGACTTTTAGTTCCCCCTTTCTGGAGCCGAACCTCCCAGGATACCTCCGTAGTGGCAAACAGAAGCGGTGGGCTGGGCCTCGCCCACCTCTAAACCGGTAATTGCACTACCAGTCAGAACTATCGTACGCCTCAACGCTGGTGCACTAAGCAGAGATCCTGCGTACTCTTGTTGGCTAGCGCACCGGACTTTATTTGGCCAAGTGCTAAACCATACTTGCCGAGTCAACGTATTGGCGTCGGTGCATCGACTCTCCAATACCGAAGACCCACAACCTTATACTTTATGCACATGTAACCTTAATGTATCACCACTGAGTTTAAGCTCCCCGGACCAACCCGTCAGTCACAAATGGCAACCGAACCAAAGCTCGCAGGGCCAACATGCCCATCACAAATAACAACCGAGCCAAAGCTCGCCGGGCCAACTTGCCTAACACCAAATACACCGAGCCTACTGCCCGTGTGACCCAACCTAACATTCCGAGACATCAAGGTGAGTGAGTGTGAACCCCTAGTTACACTAGTTACTCTTGCAATTTAGTTTTACCTACATCTTAGGTTAGCCCAGGACTGCCTAAGGTATACCCCGTGAAGGGCTCTCAAAGGCACTAGGAACTATGATGGGATTACGCCCAAAGCTCCCTTTCACAAGGCACTTACTATTATTGGTTGATATCAAATTTCCCAAACCCTTTCTTGTTGTACTGGATCTAACCCTAGAGTATTTGACACTTCCACCCCTCGGGAAAGACGATCTTTCGTCGATCCCGAGCACTACCTAATGCTAGCCAATCCAACACTCTACTCATCCTAACTTCCAATGATGAACTCATTCTTATTTATCCAAACCAGCAAACATCTAACCCTAACTCATGTGCCCAAATTCATATTCCAACATAACTTCTGCAGTTTTACTGAATGCAGACCAACATAAGTTATATGGAGTGCAAAATGGAAGGTACTGAAAATAATCATCCGATAACCCTATAATTATTATTGGGGGTCTATCATGACTTTTTTAGCATAAATCCATAATTTCATAATTTTCCTAATTTATCTGATAATTTATTTAATTTTTCTAGTAATCCAAAACCCCATGTTTCAACATGAAGTACCAATTGCCAACAAACAAATGCTCCACAAAATTTAGGATACATTCAATATGACAATTTAACATAAAATCCAAAGTCTCCTAATTTTTCAGCAAGGTTTAGCCTCTAATGCTAATTTTGAATATAACCTATTTCTATCAATTTAAAGAGGCAAGTGCAGCAAAAACATTTCCAAAAATTCTGAGAAACTTCAAGGATGATTGTATGGACATATAAAAGCTCAGAGTCAAGTTTCATAAATTATTAGCAAATAATGAATGCTAAAAAAATATTGAACTATTTTCCAAATTAATGAGCTTGTGAAGTAGGTACTGCAAATATGTACTCAAAAATTCTAATAAAATTCATACATAAGCAATAAGTCCTGAAATTCCCTCTGCCAAATTTTCATGAACTTCCAATGGGCAGTGGGATCATAATATCCAGATAAATAAGTAGGGCTAACTCATGCATTTATAAAGGAAGCACAATAATTAATATCCCAAAATTCTCAATTAAATTAGCAGAGGTTAATTCTACACCTATGACAACACTACCCAAATTTCATTATTGTTCAGTGAGTTTTACTAAACTATTCTAGCACTATAAGATTTGTGCCCTAGAATAGGGTTAGGGTTATGAGGGGCCTCCCTTTCCCAAATTCCCTAAGATTTTTGCCAGAGGGCTTTAGCTACCCTAGCACCCTCCCTACCTAATTTCAAGTTCATTCAAGGTCTTTTGACATCATGCCCTTCACAATACACAAAATCCCTTCCTTAGGGTTTGGTCTTAGGCCTTACGACAAAAAATATTCCAATCTACCCCACCTTCCATGGGGAGGTGCTAAAAGCCATGCCAAGTCAGTGGCCCCAATTTCAACCTCTGTTGAGGTGACTTGACCACCCAAAACCTAAAGTGCACTTTTGACCAAAATACTCTTTTTAAGGCAAGGCTAGTGTTTTCATGATTTCAATTCAAACCACCTCCAAATGAGATGAAATTTTAACCAGATCTTTATAATGACCCCAAGCACCACTCACCAATATTTGGTTGAGTTTGGATGTCATTTGGTCCTTAAATTAAATTACCCTAGAGAATTTAAATAATTTCTAAAACTACAGAAAAATTGTCCCCAAAAATTCTCATTTTTGGGCAGGACTAGATATGATCTAGGGTGACTCCCTGACCAAATTTCAAGTCATTTGGACCAGAGATGGAGGGTGGGCATCCATTTTAATTTCTGCCTAGCCCTATGTATAGACCCCACCAAAATCAGTGGCCTGGTCAAACCAGGCACCCAAATTGGTTCAAACCAATTTTGCAGTAAACGATACTCATCAAGATACAATTTTTATGTTGACCATTGTCTCATACAGAGTCTCTAAGTATTTTTAATAATTTAAAACATTAAATAGAAGAAGTGTGACAAATTTATTAAAATGTATGATATAATCTATAGTTTAATTTCTATTATGCACGAATCTTGGCGCACTTTTGGATGGCATCCAGTCATTGTCCCCCCGCGCCAATGGCCTGGATTGAATTTTCCCGGGCCAACTTCAAATCCCTGCCGCAGGCCACCTAGGCACCTCCCTGGCCAGCTGTAACATCCCATTTCCAACTAGACCACTAAGAGTGGTTTTGGCCATGACTAGGTCATGACAAAACCCTACGAAGCTAAAAAGGGCCAAGTGATAGAAGGCTAAGGTGAGAATCACCTTGGTCTGCCTATGGCACAACCTCATCACCAAACCTAGGGTTTGGCCTTAAAGCTTCAACATGACTCCATGACCCCACCACAACATCACTAACCTGTCACAACCCGCAATTTTTCTCCGAATTCAAGAAGTATCAGAGTATGAGAAAAACACGTGTTGTGATGACACGTCGAGCAGGGGATAACTGCCGACGCTCGACGAACACCATCTAACTAGACTATGAAAATTTCTTAAGTTTAATGATTAGAAAATCAGATAAAATTTTAAGGGCTGTATCCCTCGGCTCGGTGGATCATCTAGTCCACGGTTTAAAAACTATACTTATATGCAGCGGAAAATACTTTATTTATTATTTGACATCCTATGAGAGTGCATAAGTGACCCCCGAGGTCAACTTATACTATGCAAGACTCAAGATTTATATTATATTATAAGTAGGAAAATGATCTTTTTACGTTACTTGGAAAGTAGTGTATGAGTTTTATAAAACATGATGATCATGAGATATACTTATAGTAGTGTTTATAGGTTTAAAAATAACTAGCAACCTAGCATAAAACTTCCCAAGAGCAAGTAGACTATCTCCAGAAAAAGGTAGCAGTAAAAGAAGCATATCTAGTATCAAAAGGTAAAACTACTAGTGGGCGCCAACAAACTGACACGAACCAACCGGCAAGTTTGTATGTCTGTAAGAAAACAGGAAAACTACCTCACACAGCAAGAGAAAGATCCCTACAACTCAAGGGATCACCAGCAACACCATAACAAATCTAGCCGTCTACTCGGCTACTAGTCAGAACCCGAGGCATTCAGAAAAGAAAAGAACACCTCAGCAAGTAAATCAAGAAAATATGAATTAGGACATTAAATTAAAATGGAACAAAGAGGTAAGTAAACATGACAGTGAAAACAAACACTGCCCAAAGAAGCAAAAGTACACCAAGTACCAAGCAATAATACCAAGCCCTGCTCAAATCCTGCAGAGACTACAAGGCAAAAGACAAGAAAAACTTGCCACTATATGTTGCATTTAACAAGTAAGAAATACCTAACAATCCTAGTTTGTGAGTTAATGGCAGTAGTAAACAACATGGACCTGAGTTGGTGACCAAAAACAGTCCCCCAAACAAGACAGTTTCAACTAAAATAAAATTTCACTGTGTCGGCACAAAACCACCACAAATTCAGCCCGTACCTGGGATAAAAAGGGTGGCGGCCACAGCAAATGCCCAGCTCGTACCTGGGACTAAAAAGTGGCGGCCACGGCTCATACACAAAACATCTCGCTCCTTTAGGGCGTCAAAACACCACTACCTGCCATAACCCACGATTCGGCCCTCAAAACAAAGGAAGAACGAAGGCCGACAAGACATTTCCCCTAGGAGGTAATCACTCAGGAAGAAAAGTAATTGAAAAGAAATAAATTTCTGCATACAAGAATCGTCGAACGCAGCTCGATGATTTTCCTCGAGCGCGGGACAAATCGTCGAACTCAGGAAAATCATCGAACGCAGCTCGACAATTTTCGTCGAATCACAGGACACGGGAAATCGTCGAACTCCGTTCAACGATTTGCCTTTCGTCGATCACAGGTCACAGGAAAAGTCATCGTACGCCGTTCGACAATTTTCCTTAACCGCAGGCCATAGGAAATCGTCTAATACAAGCCACGGGGAATATCGTCGAACGCGGTTCGACGATTTTCGTCAGACCCAGAACTAAGGTGCATTGTCGAGCTCAGCGCGACGATAATCGTCGAACCCAGATCGACGATTTCCGTCGATCTGGCTGCATTGTGTGCACAGAAAATCCTTCACCTCCTACTTCGTTTTCGTCCAATCTCCTTAGCCTAATTCCAACCTATTACTGGTAATAAAGTATGAAATCTCACTGCTATTAAATTCTAGGGTTGAAAGGCTAGATTCTTCCCAAACAGAGGTTTTAACAGGGAACACTTTGAATGATTAACAGGGAACAATTTGATAAAAACAAACAAGACTACAGTACTCCAGCCGAAGATTTGAGTTTCAGAACTTGAGAGAATGCAAACAGAAACATAAAGGGGCATAATGGTTAATGATTCACATGTTTTTTGACGGAAAAACAGAGTAAAAATATTAATCTCGGGTAACAAGAAAAATTATAGCAAATATGACGATGAAAAGGAGAAGAAAACTTGACAAGGGTAGGAGCACCACTTGACTTAAATACCAGAGATTTATCTAGCACAACCCTTCTTCTCTCTCTCTCGGCTCCAACCGCAACAACACCTAAACAGGAGTCTAAAGTTTTAATGGCGGAAAGGATCAAACCAAAAATTCCAAGACCCCTAGAAACCATGAAAATTGAATCTCTTACCATAAGAATGAAGGTCTAGGCGAGAGCAATCCAAATCCGCTTTTGGAATCGAATTCCGTCCACTAGCGCTCCCAGAATCGGCGTCTGAAGGGTACAAGGTTGGCGGTTTTTACTTCCTCTCAACAGGCAGCGGTTATAACCTCAAGGAAGGAGACAATGGAAGGTCTGGATTTTGTCTAAGGCTTTATATATAAATGCATGGACGCATCTAATCAGCCATACCGCCTCTGGATTCAATTCAAGTTTCATTAATTAATTATTTGCATTATTATTATCAACACATCAAAACGACGCGAAAAAACGAACCACCTCTGAATCCGACGAAATTCACACCGTAGCTAATTACCTATGCTACGAACGCAACAGCGAAGTCGAAATCAACTTTCGACAAACAAAATTCGGGTCATCACTACCCGAAGCCAAAACACAAGCATCCCCCAAGAGGCCTCACCGGTCATCAAAATAGACCCGGCTTGCTAGGGGATCCTGCCAAAAAGGCTACCAATAACCACACAAGGAACCAAAAGGGCTAAGACCACGCACTAACAAATGGCACATGTCGGAAACACGTCAACGTAACGCCCAATGAGAAATAAATAATCGCAGAAAAATCGGGGGCATTACAGTCACTCCCCCTAAAAGAAAGTTTTGTCCTGAAACTTTACATACACCACTACTACTATAGAAGGAAAGGAACAAACAAGAGTACTAGAAAGGAAACATACCAAACAAATCAAGGGAACAGATGAGGGTGGGCCTCCCTCATAGCCGACTCTAGCTCCCAAGTCGCGCTTTCCAAATCCTGATTCTTCAATAGAACTTTAACCATTGGGATAGACTTCGTCCGCAGCACACGATCTTGAGTATCCAAGATGCGGACCGGCACCTCAACATATGAAAGATTATGCTCCAACTGGGGCACAACATCCAAGACTTGCCCACTACTTCGCACACACTTCCGCAATTGGCTTACATGAAACACATTATGAATACCTGGGAAATTTGCTGGCAAATCCAATCTATAAGCTGACACGCCAATCCGTTCAACAATCATAAACGGGCCCACATACCTCGGATCCAATTTTCGGTTCTTACCGAACCGCTTAACACCAACCATCGGGGAAACCTTCAGAAATACAAGGTCCCCTACAGAAATCTCCAAGTTAGACCTACGCCGATTGGCGTTCTTCTCATATCTCTCCAGAGCAATACGAAGCTTTTCCCTAATAAGCTTCACAGTAGTTTCCATCTCCTCGAGCGCATCCGGACCCAGCACAGGCCTCTCACCGACCTCGGTCCAAAATAAGGGAGTTCTGCAGTGCCTCCCACACAAAGCTTCAAACGGAGCCATTTGCAAGCTCTCCTAGTAATTGTTATTGTATGCAAATTCCATAATCCGAAAATGCTCGTCACACGCTCCACCGTGGTCCAAGATGTAGAACCTGATCATATCCTTAACTATCTGCTTCACTCGCTCAGTCTGACCATTGGTCTGCGGGTGGTAAGCTGTAGAATACCTCAAATCTGTACCCAAACCCTCTTGTAGACTCCTCCAGAAGCGAGATGTAAACGGGAGTATCGATCCGAAATGATGCTAACTGGCACACCATGTAACCTAATGAATTCATTCAGATACATCTCTGATATATTTTTCATCGGATAGTCAATCTTGTACGGCACGAAGTGAGCACACTTCGTCAGTCTGTCCACTATAACCCAAACAGAATCAAAACCTCTAGGAGATCTCTGCAATCTCGTAATGAAGTCCATAAAAATACTTTCCCACTTCCAAGTAGGGATCTCCAATGGAGTCAACTTGCCACCAGGCCTTCCATGATCGGCCTTCACATGCTTGCAAGTGTGGCACTCAGCAACAAACCGGGCTATATCTCCTTTCATCCCATACCACCATGAAATCTGCTTCAATTCATGATACATCTTTGTAGATCCTGGATGGTATGAAACACTGGATCCATGAGCCTCTCTGCAAATCATACCCCTGATGTCTCCAACAGCGGGGATGCAAAACCTGCTGCGGTACTTCAAAGTACCCGCATCATCAATAGAAAAATCCGGCAACTCCCCTCTCTCAGCCCTGAGGTACAAGTCCAGAAGATCCGGATCATCCTTCTGGTGCAACCTGGTGAGTGCAATCCAAGACGGCTCTGCCACTGCCAAACTGCTCTGCATGTCACAACGTCCCACGGAAATATCCATCAGGAGGAACTCTTCCACTAAACGATCGGCGGTGAGATTAAAGATTTTCACCATCTTCCGGCCCAGGGCGTAGGCCACCACATTGGCCTTGCCCGGATGATACTGTATATCCACATCATAATCGGCCACATACTCTAGCCACCGCCGCTGGCGCAGATTCAACTCCTTCTGTGTGAACACGTACTTTAGGCTTTTATGATAGGTGTAGATCTTGCACTGGGCACCATAAAGTAAATGTCTCCACAGCTTCAGGGCAACGATCACTGCTGCGAACTCAAGATCATGCGTAGGGTAGTTCCTCTCACGAGTCTTCAATTGCCTCGACCCATACGCAATCACCTTCCCTTCTTGCATCAACACACCTCCGAGCCCAACATGCGAGGCATCCACATACACATCATAGTCCATACCCTGCGTAGGCAATGTCAAAACAGGAGCAGAACACAACCTGCTCTTCAGCTCCAGAAAAGCCTCCTCGCATTTCTCGCTCCAAATGAATGCCGCATTCTTTTGTGTCAGCTTAGTCAAGGGCGCTGCCAGTGTAGAAAAGCCTTCCACGCATCTCCTATAATAGCCGGCCAACCCCAAGAAGCTCCTAATCTCCTTGGGTGTGCTCGGCCTATGCCAATCCATCACTGTAGAAATCTTTTCTGGGTCAACCGAAATGCCGTATTTGTTCACCACATGACCCAGGAAGGAAACTTGGGACAACCAGAATCACATTTACTCAGCTTGGCGAATAACTGATGGTCTCTCAAAGCAGATAGAACCAATCGCAGATGCTGCTCATGCTCCTCAGCACTGCGAGAGTAGATCAACACATCATCAATGAATACCACCACGAACTTGTCTAGAAAGTCCTTGAACACCCGATTCATCATGTCCATGAATGCCGATGGCGTGTTGGTCAAACCAAACGACATAACCAGGAATTCAAAATGCCCATGCCTCGACCTGAAAGCAGTCCGTGGAATGTCCGACTCACGGATCCTGAGCTGATGATAGCCTGAACGAAATCGATCTTGGAAAACACCGTGCTACCACGCAACTGATCAAATAAATCATCGATCCTCGGCCGAGGGTACCTGTTCTTTATGGTAACTTTGTTCAGCTCCCTATAGTCAATGCACAGCCTCATCGACCCATCTTTCTTCTTCACAAATAGAACAGGAGCACCCCAAGGCGATGAACTCAGCCTGATAAAACCTTTAGCCAACAACTCGTCCAACTGTACTCGCAACTCCTCAAACTCACGAGGGGCCATCCGATACGTCGCCTTAGCAATAGGACGCGTACCTGGTTCCAAATCAATCACAAACTCAACGTCCCGCTCGGGGAGAAGACTAGGAAGGTCATCAGGAAAAACATCAGAGAAACCACGAACCACAGGAATCTCCTCCAAGCGCGGTACACTAACAGCAATCCCAACCATCGAGACTAAATAAGCAAAACAATCAGAATGAAACAGCTTCTGAGCACATACCACAGAAATGATAGGAGAATCCTGGCACGGATCGGCATACACACTTCCAGGCTGACCGTTGTCCTTGATGAAGTCCAAGCGCTTCCCTTTGCACTGAATAACCAAATCATACCTAGACAACCAGTCCATGCCCAGAATAACATCAAAGTCCTCTAGATCAATCATCTTCAAGTCTGCCTTCGCAAGAAAGTCCCCCAACAAATTAGGGCAATCCAAAATGACCAAATCTGACAACACAGATTCACCAGAAGGGAACTTGACGCGGAAGGTATCACGAACTTGATCTAGAATCAACCGATAACACTCTACAAAAGCTCTAGCCACAAACGAGTGAGTAGCACTGGAGTCGAACAGAACACGCGCCCAGTGGTTCTTCACCTTAAATTTCCCTATAGGAGTATATATAAGCAACAAAGGAACTACCAAAATAAAACTATAACCAAACCAGCAAATAAAACTTTAAGGCTAGAAAAATGACTAACCTGAGATGACCTAAGTCAAATTCTGAGCCTCCTCGGAAGAGATCACATTCAGCTTCCCTTTTGATGTAGGGATGTCGGATCGAAGATCTCCACGGATTTAACGCTCTATCTCCGCTCTACACATCGTAGACCTACCACACCTACACAGAACCTATCGCCCACAACAGTTCCTCGTCATAAAACGCAGCACAAACAACAAGGGAGGAATGGTCGACTCGAAAACAACGATCGGAAATTTGAGTCGGAATATTCCCCAAGAAAACACAAAGGTTGCCACTCCTTTTTGAGAGCAAGACCAAGGCTATAGGCCAAGATCCGCTCAGGCAAATAGGATCCACCCGATCCGGAAATAAAAAGCCTTGCAACGGCGATTTCGTTTCAAAACTTGCAGCGATTAATTTAAAGATCCGGAGAAAACGATTTGCGAAAATCCACCAGAACTAAGGAGAAGAATCACACAAGGAAGAGGAAAGAGATTACCCAACCAGAAAGCGTTTCACACAAGATAACTGTGGGAGAATCACTCTCTCCACGGATCCACTGGTTTCACACCGAATGGGGCTGCTTCCTTCTTCCACGGAGTCGCACCGATAGAAGCCACGCAGGAGTCACACCGAACGGGGACGGAGGAGGCAAGGTTTGGATTCACACCAGGGGGGGGGGCTATAGGATTCTCTACATGGTGGCCGAAATTCCTCAAGGGGGATTTAGGGTTTGTTTTTCCAATGCTTTAACTCTTTATGATAGCCTCCTTTAAATAGGAGTTACAAACAAGCCTTAGCCCTTCATGATGGAGATTTAATCTCATCCATCCAAATGGCTAATTGCACACCAATACTAAAAATAGTTCAAAATGAAAAAATAACAACACATGCAGTGAATATAAAATTATCACATAAGAATCAGATAATTTTATATTCCAAATATAAAATAGAGTGCAAGAAAAGGAAATAAATAAAGCTAATGCGTTGCCGTGGCGGTAGCACGTCGCGGGCGGAGGTTGTAGCGTAGCCTTCCGTTAGCGTCATCGTGCCGCCTCACGTCCTTGAGTCGTATGGCCTTATTAACCGGATCATCAACAACATCGTCAGCATCGTGTTCAAATGGTGGAGGAGGGGACGCGCCATCAATCCTCCCCCGCTCAAATGCACGCATCTCCGTTGTGTGGTCCAAGCGATAACGGTGAAGGAGAGCAGCATCCAAACTCTGCAGGTCCGTCTCGAGTACCCAAGAGTCATCTGAAGTGGGCCGATCACGCCAATGGATGAGAAAGCGGTGGGTGTCGCCATCAGCAGTGGTAACAGGCTCAGCATCAAATATCATCTCTGGAGTGGAAGACGTCCGTGGAAACCTGGGGAACATATTAGCAGTAGGCAGGAAAGAAGGTAACTTACCATCCGATGATATACCTGTGGGGACCGAAAGAGAGAGATCATCCGTACTACCACTCCCCAACCGATGAGAATTTTCAGTGGGAGAAGAAGATGACAAAGAAATCAACTCTTGTGGTGGTGACACAAACATCGTTAAATCCGAAACATTAAAAATGGGGGAGATACCCCAATCAGCAGGCAAGTCCAAAACGAAAGCGTTGTCACCTAACTTCTTAATAATCCGAAAAGGGCCGGCGCGCTTTGGTGCTAACTTTTTAACGATGCCAGTTGGCAAGCGTTCGGGAACCAAACGGACTAAAACTAGATCGCCAATTTTGAAGTCTGATACTCTCCTATGTAAATTAGCGTGCGCTTGATAAGATTCGTATTGCGTAGTCAAGGTGGCCCGTATACGTGCGTGTAAATCATGGATGTGCTGGGCGAAGGATTGTGCAAATTGACTTGCCTTGTACGTTGGGGGCAACGACACCAAGTTAAGCGGCACAGGAGCCTTATACCCGTGGACAATCTCATTTGGAGACAGACCCGTAGACCTATTCTTGGAATTATTGTAGGCTAACTGGGCATGGGGAAGGAGAAGATCCCAAGTTCTCTTGTGATCACTCACAAGGCATCGTAACAAATTTCCTAAGCTCCGATTAACCATTTCCGTCTGCCCATCAGTTTGGGGATGATAGGCAGAGGAAAACAATAATTTCATTCCCATTAATATCCAAAGAGTCTTTCAAAAATAACTAGTGAATTTTACGTCCCTATCCGATACTATGGTTTTTGGCACTCCACGATGACTAATGACTTCTTTAAAATAAAGTTTAGCGACGTGAGACACATCATTCGTCCTACTGCACGGGATGAAATAAGCCATCTTTGGAAACCTATCCACAACTACAAAAATTGAGTCGTGACGGCGTAGGGTAACGGGGAGGCCTAATACAAAATCCATACTAACGTCTACCCAAGGCATGGAGGGAATAGGAAAGGGTGTATATAATCCTACATTGGTTTTACTACCCTTAGACACCTGGCACGTGCGGCAGCTACTCACTACCTGTCCCACCATAACCTTAAGTTTTGGCCAATAGAATTTGTCCTCGACTAACGTAATGGTCTTATCTCTACCGAAGTGGCCACTCAACCCTCCACTATGCAACTCCCATATGATGTGTAGGCGTAATGATGACTGTGGAATACATAGTTTCCCGTTCCTAAACAGGTAACCGTCCTTGATGACGTAGGCAGATATCGTCGTGGGGGAGCTATCCTGGGCAGAAAGATAGAAGTCCTGGAAGTCAGGACACATGTCGTACTCATCCTAAATCCGCTCAAATCCTACAACATGTACTTCCATCGAGGTGAGTAAAAGATTAAGACGACTAAGGGCGTCCGCGACTCAGTTTTCAGCTCCCTTAAGGTGCTTGAGATTAAACGTGTAACCTTGTAAGAAAGATACCCACTTAGCGTGTCGTGGACTGATCTTATGCTGGCCGTTGATGAAACGTAAGGCCTCATGATCGGAGAGGATCACAAACTCCTTGGATAGGAGATAGTGCCTCCAATGGTGTAGACATCGGACTACAACATAAAATTCCCTATCGCAATTGGAATAGTTCAGCTTAGGGCCGGACAACTTCTCGCTAAAATAACTAACGGGATGGCCCTCCTGGCTCAAGACACCTCCAATACCTACCCCAGACGCATCACATGTGAGCTCAAAGACCTTAGCAAAGTCTGGTAGACGTAAGACAGGTGCCTCAGTCATAAGCTCCTTTATTCGTTCAAAAGCATGGGTGGCGGACTTCGTCCACGTTAACTCTCCCTTCTGCATACAGTCTGTGATATGCGCCATAATACTACTGAAGCCTCGTATGAAACGACGATAAAACGTGGCTAACCCATGGAAACTACGCACCTCACGTAGGGTGGTTGGCACGGGCCAGTCCTTAATGACCTGAACCTTGCCCGGATCGACTCGGATACCCTCGGAGCCGACTATATAGCCTAAGAACTCTACCTCCGAGACATAGAAAGTGCATTTCTTAAGATTGAGAAATAACGACTCCTTCCGCAGGGTGGAAAGGATCACTCTCATGTGGGAGATGTGCTCGGTAGTAGACCTACACAGTACAAACACAGCACTTATCCCTCTGATACCAAATTGATGTAGGGATGTCGGATCGGAGATCTCCACGGATCTAATGCTCTATCTCCGCTCTACACATCGTAGACCTACCGCACCTACACAGCACCTATCGCCCACAATAGTTCCTCATCACAAAACGCAGCACAAACAATAAGGGAGGAATGGTCGACTCGAAAACAACGATCGGAAATTTGAGTCGGAATATTCCCCAAGAAAACACAAAGGTTGCCACTCCTTTTTGAGAGCAAGACCAAGGTGATAGGCCAAGATCCGCTCAGGCAAATAGGATCCACCCGATCCGGAAATAAAAAGCCTTGCAACGGCGATTTCGTTTCAAAACTTGCAGCGATTAATTTAAAGATCCGGAGAAACCATTTGCAAAAATCCACCACAACTAAGGAGAAGAATCACACAAGGAAGAGGAAAGAGATTACCCAACCGGAAAGCATTTCACACAAGATAACTGTGGGAGAATCACTCTCTCCACGGATCCACCGGTTTCACACCGAATGGGGCTGCTTCCTTCTTCCACGGAGTCGCACCGATAGAAGCCACGCCGGAGTCGCACCGAACGGGGATGGAGGAGGCAAGGTTTGACTTCACACCAAGGGGGGGCGGCTATAGGATTCTCTCCATGGTGGCCGAAATTCCTCAAGGGCGGATTTAGGGTTTCTTTTTCCAATGCTTTAACTCTTCATGATAGCCTCCTTTAAATATGAGTTACAAACAAGCCTTAGCCCTTCATGATGGAGATTTAATCTCATCCATCCGAATGGCTAATTGCACACCAATACTAAAAATAGTTCAAAATGAAAAAATAACAACACATGCAATGAATATAAAATTATCACATAAGCATAAGATAATTTTATATTCCAAATATAAAATAGAGTGCAAGAAAAGGAAATAAATAAAGCTAATGCGTTGCCGTGGTGGTAGCACGTCGCGGGCGGAGGTTGTAGCGTAGCCTTCCGTTAGCATCATCGTGCCGCCTCACGTCCTTGAGTCGTATTGCCTTATCAACCGGATCATCAGCAGCATCGTCAGCATCGTATTCAAATGGTGGAGGAGGGGCCTCGCCATCACCTTTGCCCTTGTCCACATGCTGAGGCATAGGTAAAGCCTGAAGTGGAACCGCCTGCAGAATAGGCTGGACCTGAGGACACCTAGTCTTGATATGGCCCTTCTGGCCACACTGAAAGCAGACTCTATCCTTGGACCAGCACAGGGCAACATCATGCCCGGGTTGCTTGCAAACAGAACAGGGAACATCCTTCCTAGGAGCACCTTGAATAGCAAGAACTTGCTCTTTCTTCTGAGCTCCCGCCTTCTTGAAACACCTCTCAAACAGTGTGGCCTGACCGGCCACAGAAGCTACACACTACCCTGCTCTTCTTTCCCGGAGCAGCATTGAGTACCCGGGGGTTATTCTCCTCAGCAGACTTCCTCTTGTCCTTCCTCATTTGCTGGCCTCTGTTCTGTGTGGTCTCAATTGCCTCCACTTTCAGAGCAGCCTCCACAACCCCTGCATAAGTCACTGATCCATAAGCACTGGCTAACTGCTGAACCTCGATACTCAAGCCACCAAGGAACCACTTGACTCGATCTGCTTCAACACTCACCAACCCAGGGGCAAACTGGCTCAACTCGCTGAACTCTATCTCATACTCACTGACCGTGAGTTTCCTCTGCTTCAGGTGAAGGAAGTCGTTCATAAGTCGATCACGCTCGACCGAAGGCAAGAAATTCCTCAACAGCATCTCCTTGAATAATGTCCAAGTGCAACCAGCCACCAAGCTCTCCTTTTCTCTAAGCCACCAGCTCTTAGCCAAACCCTTTAAATGATAGGTGGCTATCATCACTCTCTGGTCATCTGCAACACCGGAGTACGAGAACATCTCCTCCATGGAGATCAGCCAATCATCTATGACCATGAAATCTGCCTTCCCATCATATGTAGGAGGGCTAAGTCTCTGAAACTGAGAAATGAAGGCCATCTCCATTGTCACCACCACTGGAGGTCTCAGGGGAGAAGGAGGGGGAGGGGCAGCTGAACCCCCTGCAGGGTCCTGCACTCCCTGAGTCTGTCCTGCCACAACTGCCGCCAGAGACTGGATCTGGACCTGCATCTCCACCAACTGCCTGGTCAAGGAATCGTTGCTCAACTGCAAGCTCTCAATCACCGCATCACTCTGCGCTCCAGAAGTCTCACCCTCAGACAGGGGAGTCGACCTGGTCGAAGGATGCCTTGCCATCCTATGGTCATATCAACATTAGTCAAATCCTGGTACAATAGTTGGAACTAACTACAAGTACAGACAATACATACATAAATTGATCTTAAAACTGCTAAACTTGCTCTGGGAGTTTATTTGAAAAAAATGAAGTTATGCCTAACCTAGGATGGTTAACCACCATCATCTAACTCTTGTGCCTAGATCGAGAATGCATGAATTTATAATCTTTTTCTGATTTAAAAATCATGTGTGTACATATGTCATCTTGCAAATCTTTAGCTTCGCACATTGTGCTTATGCAATGTTATGCTATGCGTGATTGTGCTATGAATTCTAAAAAGGCTCTAATGCATGTCATGAGCGGCGTATGCATGAAAATGTTATGCATCCCATACTACATAACATTCCCATACAACGAACAAAAACGTGCTAGACGCATTCAGGTGGTGAGGTTATGCATCCCATACTATATAACCCTCACATGTTGCCCCTATGGTGGATCCATATACAGACACATATTATGCATCCCATACTACATAATATGCCATGTATACTTCATGTTATGCTATGAGTGTAGTGTTCGTACTTCAGCCAAGATGTGTTGATGACATATCGGTGTGTGTATGATATGATGCTAAACATCTAATACCTATAAGGAAAGGTTGCCCGACAAATTGTCAAGCAACCTGCCTCTGATACCAACTGTCACAACCCGCAATTTTTCTCCGAATTCAAGAAGTATCAGAGTATGAGAAAAACACGCGTCGTGATGCCACGTCGATCAGGGGATAACTACCGACGCTCAGGCGAACACCATCTAACTAGACTATGAAAATTTCTTAAGTTTAATGATTAGAAAATCAGATAAAATTTTAAGGGCCGTATCCCTCGGCTCGGTGGATCATCTAGTCCACGGTTTAAAAACTATACTTATACGCAGCGGAAAATACTTTATTTATTATTTGACATCCTATGAGAGTGCATAAGTGACCCCCGAGGTCAACTTATACTATGCAAGACTCTAGATTTATATTATATTATAAGTAGGAAAATGATCTTTTTACGTTACTTGGAAAGTAGTGTATGAGTTTTATAATACATGCTGATCATGAGATATACTTATAGTAGTGTTTATAGGTTTAAAAATAACTAGCAACCTAGCATAAAACTTCCCAAAAGCAAGTAGACTATCTCCAGAAAAAGGTAGCAGTAAAAGAAGCATATCTAGTATCAAAAGGTAAAACTACCAGTGGGCGCCAACAAACTGATACGAACCCACCGACAAGTATGTATGTCTATAAGAAAACAGGAAAACTACCTCACATAATAAGAGAAAGATCCCTACAACTCAAGGGATCACCAGCAACACCACAGCAAATCTAGCCGTCTACTCGGCTACTAGTCAGAACCTGAGGCATTCAGAAAAGAAAAGAACACCTCAGCAAGTAAATCAAGAAAATATGAATTTGGGCATTAAATTAAAATGGAACAAAGAGGTAAGTAAACATGACAGTGAAAACAATCACTGCCCAAAGAAGCAAAAGTACACCAAGTACCAAGCAACAACACCAAGCCCTGCTCAAATCCTGCAGAGGCTACAAGGCAAAAGACAAGAAAAACATGTCACTATATGTTGCATTTAACAAGGAAAAAATACCTAACAATCCTAGTTTGTGAGTTAATTGCAGTAGTAAACAACATGAACCTGAGTTGGTGACCAAAAATAGTCCCCCAAATAAGACAGTTTCAACTAAAATAAAATTTCACTGTGTCAGCACAAAACCACCACAAACCCAGCCCGTACCTCGGATAAAAAGGGTGGCGTCCACAGCAAATGCCCAACCCGTACCTAGGACTAAAAAGTGGCGGCCACGGCTCGCACACAAAACATCCCGCTCCTTTAGGGCGTCAAAACACCACTACCTGCCATAACCCACGATTCGGCCCTCAAAACAAAGGAAGAACGAAAGGCCGAGAAGACATTTCCCCTAAGAGGTAATCACTCGGGAAGAAAAGTAATTGAAAAGAAATAAATTTCTGCCTACAGGAATCGTCGAACGCAGCTCGATGATTTTTGTCGAGCGCGGGATAAATCGTCAAACTCAGGAAAATTGTCGAACGCAGCTCGACGATTTTCGTCGAATCACAGGACACGGGAAATCATCGAACTCAGTTCAACGATTTGCCTTTCATCGATCACAGGTCACGGGAAAAGTCATCGAACGTCGTTCGACGATTTTCCATAACCGCAGGCCACAGGAAATCGTCTAATACAGGCCACGGGGAATATCGTCGAACACCGTTCGACGATTTTCGTCAAACCCAGAACTAAGGCGCATCATCGAGCTCAGCTCGACGATAATCGTCGAACCCAGATCGACGATTTCCGTCGATCTGGCTGCATTGAGTGCATAGAAAATCCTGCACCTCCTACTTCATTTTCATCCAATCTCCTTAGCCTAATTCCAACCTATTAATGGTAATAAAGTATGAAATCTCACTGCTATTAAATTCTAGGGTTGAAAGGCTAGATTCTTCCCAAACAGAGGTTTTAATAGGGAACGCTTTGAATGATTAACAGGAAACAATTTGATAAAAACAAACAAGACTACAGTACTCCAGCTGAATATTTGAGTTTCAGAACTTGAGAGAATGCAAACAGAAACATAAAGTGGCATAATGGTTAATGATTCACATGCTTTTTGACGGAAAAATAGAGTAAAAATATTAATCTCGGGTAACAGGGAAAATTATAGCAAATATGACCATGAAAAGGAGAAGAAAACTTGGCAAGGGTAGGAGCTCCACTTGCATTAAATACCAGAGATTTATCTAGCACAGCCCTTCTTCTCTCTCTCTCGGCTCCAGCCGCAACAGCACCTAAATAGGAGTCTAAAGTTTTAATGGCAGAAAGGATCAAACCAAAAATTCCAAGACCCCTAGAAACCACAAAAATTGAATCTCTTACCGTAGGAATGAAGGTCTAGGCGAGAGCAATCCAAATCTGCTTTCGGAATCGAATTCCGTCCACTAGCGCTCCCAGAATCGGCGTCTGAAGGGTACAGGGTTGGTGGTTTTTACTTCCTCTCAACAGGCAGCGGTTATAACCTCAAGGAAGGAGACAATGGAAGGTCTGGATTTTGTCTAAGGCTTTATATATAAATGCATGGACGCGTCTAATCAGACCTACCGCCTCTGGATTCAATTCAAGTTTCATTAATTAATTATTTGCATTATTATTATCAACACATCAAAACGACGCGAAAAACCGAACCACCTCGTAATCCGAAGAAATTCACACCGTAGCTAATTACCTATGCTACGAACGCAACAACGAAGTCGAAATCAACTTTTGACGAACAAAACTCGGGTTATCACTACCCGAAGCCAAAACACAAGCATCCCCCAAGAGGCCTCATCGGTCACCAAAATAGACCCGACTTGCTAGGGGATATTGCCAAAAAGTCTACCGATAACCACATAAGGAACCAAAAGGGCTAAGACCACGCTCTAACAAACGACACATGCCAAAAACGCGTCAACGTAACGCCCAACGAGAAATAAATAATCGCAGAAAAATTGGGGGCGTTACACTAACCTATTAGAGGGTCCACTAGAGCCTTAAGGGTCCATTAGAGTCAACCCAAAGTGGCCAATTTGACCAAGGACCACCATATGCCTATATTGGGCAAGGTGCCCTAACAAAGGGCAGTTGGCCTCTAATGTGCCCAACCAACCTTTCCCAGGTCTTCCTAGACCTAGAGTGAGGTCAGTGGGTCACTAAGGACACATTGGGTGCAGTCCTAGAGACCAAGTTGACCCAAGTCAACTCTAGCCCCAAAGTGGTCAAAGTGCCCTTACCAAGGGTCAAGTGACCTCTAAGGTACCAAGTCAACCCTACCCAACCCTACATAGACCTTACGGGAGGCCAATGGGTCACAAGGGACCCATTGGGGTCAACCCAAATGGTCATGTTGACCAAGGTCAACTCTACCTTAAGGTTAAGTCAAATTATCCCAAATAGGCTAACCCAAGCTCAAGCCCATTTCCCCCCATTTGGGCTAGCCTTGATATCATGGAAATGATGAATGAGTGGGCTGCAAATAGGCTAGAGTGATGAAAAAATTTGGCCATGAGGGGTAGGAGAGAGAAAGCTCCAATTTCCCTTTAATGGAGGAGAGAGAAAATGGAGTAAAGGTCATTCATGCCATGAGGAAGCCAAGGGCCATGCTTCTTTGCTTGGTTCACCTCACCTAATAGCCCTGAGAAGATAAGGAGGCTTTCTAGGCTCTTCCACTGGCTGGATGCACTGAACCACCAAGGTCGAGAGGAAGCTTTCAAGGCCATTAATGGACATTGATGATCCAGCCTCTCCTCTCCCCATCTGAGGCTTTAAACACCTTCAGTGGGCCGAGAGGAGAATTTCCCAATCCTTACCTGAAGAAACCGAGCCTCCCCACTATGTAGTTGAAGAAACCGAGCGGTGCCGCCTTCAAGGATGGTTTCCCGGCGATCTTCTCGACTTCAGGCCGCCGGCAAGGTCCTCCTCCTCCCCTTATCTCATGGTTAGATCGTAGCAATGTCTAGGTTCAAGGTTCGGGCTCAATTGAGCCCGAACCAATTTTGTATTTCTATGGCTTTGGGCCGATAATTGAACCTGGTAGAACCGCCAAAAAACGGCCCTCCGGCGGCTGTGCCGCCGGCTGACGACAGCCACCACCTCAACGAAGGTGAGGGTGGCGGTTGCCGGCCGGGGAAGCGGCTGGATGGCCGGCGGCAGGCGCTTGAAGTTGGCCCAAGAAAATTTAATCCTGGTGGTCGGCTCAAGGTTGAAGATGAAGGGATTCCGTCCAGGGCGAGCCAAGATTCGTGCCAGGGATGATATTATACTATAGGAAATGCATTTCTGATTAATTACATTTCTGTCATAGATTTTGTATTTAATGGTTTTAATTTTTGAAAATACCTAGGTGCTGTTTCATAAAAAGTGGTCAACATAAAATTTGTAGCCTGGAGGGTCTAGTTTATGATAAAATATATTTGGACCACTTTGGGTGCCTGGTTTGACCAGGGCACTCATTTTGGTGAGGTCTATCCCTAGGGCTGTCCAGAGCATAAAATGGATGCCCACTCCAAACCAGACATCCAAATGATCTGAAATTTGGGGATTGGGCTACTCTCAACTATATATATGACACATCAAAAAATCAGAATTTTTTAAAAAGAGTTTTCTATAGTTTGTAGAAAAATTTAATAATCCATGAATATATTAATTAGGAGTCCTAAACATCTCAAAACTCCCCCAAATTTCGGTGGGTGGTCTTAGAGGGCATGTTAGGGCTCTGTTCAAATTTTCATCTCATTTGGAGATGTTTGGGTCAGGTATTGATCCAACCCTAGGTTGACCCTTTTAAGGTTAACTAGGTCAAGCACCCCCTTTGGGTTTTGAGTGGTTAAATCACCTCAATAGAGGCTGATATTTTGGCCACTGACTCTCTATAGTATGACTCACCCTCCAATGGAATTTGGGGTGGTTAAGAGTAGGGTAGCCCTAGAGTCCTAGGGTAGGTCCCTTAATGGGGATTTTTAGGGTTTGAAGCTCATGGGGTCAAATGACCTTGGAATGACTTTAAAATTTGTGGAGAGGACCATAGAATTAGTGGTCCACTGGTTAAAATTTTAGGGATTTTGGAAGCTTTAAACCGCCTCAAAACCCTAACCCTATCTTAGGGTACAAACCTTGTAGTGAAGGAAAAAGGCACTAAAACTCATTGAAAAGTGATGAGATTTGGGTTGAGTAGTTTTTAAAGATAGTACAAGCTCTGGAGATTTTATTATGAATTTAGGATTATTATTTTGGATACTTCATTAATAATTTAGTAATTTGTATTATCTACTTAAAAATTTATTATGAAGTAACTTCTTGCTGGCAATTGATGAAATTTAGCCAGAGGACCTTTTATTATTTTTAAAGCTCTGTAAATATTTATGGGATTTGTGGAAGATTATTTCTAAGGGTTGCTTCATTAAGTATGGTTTCCCATGAAAACTTAATTAAATTTATTTTGGTGTTTAGCAAGCCTGTAAAATTATGATTTTTGCACAATGACCATTTCTGTTCCATATTAAGATTCTGTAATTTTTATATAATTTTCTGATGAATAATTTTGGTACTTCCTTCTTTACATATGATTAAGAGAATTATTTTGGATAAATTAGTTAGAGGTCAAATATTTCTGAAAAATTATGAAAATTAGTCTGTAGTAATATATCTCTGTTATTTAGTGATCACAAATTTTGGGTGGCCATCACTTGAGTAGATCATATAGTTAATGTTCAAAATTGCCCATGGCCAAATATTTTGGAAAATTCAATAAATATCAAATTAATTAGAAAAATTATGAATCTCTGATTTTAGACTATATTTGTTATGATAGACCTATGGTAAATTTTATATGACATTTGGAAGATAATCCGGAGTACCTCCTTTATACACCTCATATAGTATAAGGTGGTCTGCATATAGTAACTGCGGAAACCGATTTAGAGTGGGAAATGAATTTTGAAGAGTTGAATCCTCAGTAGGTTGCTGGTTTGGGTAAATAAAGGAGTTCATCATTTGAAGATAGGATTAGTAGAGTGAGAGGTTGACTAGTGTTAGGTGGTGCTCGGGATCGGCCATGCTTCTTTGCTTGGGGAAGCCAAGGGCCATGCTTCTTTGCTTGGTTCACCTCCCCTAACAGCCCTGAGAAGATCAGGAGTCTTTCCAGGCTCTTCCACTAGCTGGATGCACTGAACCACCAAGGCCGAGAGGAAGCTTTCAAGTCCATTAATGGTCAATGATGATCCTGACTCTCATCTCCCCATCTGAGGCTTTAAACACCTTCAGTGGGCCGAGAGGAGGATTTCCCAATCCTTACCTGAAGAAACTGAGCCTCCACACTATGTAGTTACAGAAACCGAGCGGCGCTGCCTTCAAGGATGGTTTCCCGGCGATCTTCTCGACTTCAGGCCGCCGACAAGTCCTCCTCCTCCCCTTATCTCATGGTTAGATCGTAGCAACGTCTAGGTTCAAGGTTCGGGCTCAATTGAGCTCAAACCAATTTTGTATTTTCATGGATTCGGGCCGATAATTGAACCTGGTAGAACCGCCGGAAAACGGGCTTCCGGCGGCTGTGCCGCCGCCTGACGACAGCCACCACCGCAACGGAGGTCAGGGTAGCGGCGGCCGGCCGGGGCAGCGGCTGGATGGCCGACGGCAGGCGCTTGAAGTTGGACAAGGAAAATTGAATCATGGCCCTCGGCTCAAGGTTGACGATGAAGGGATTCCATCCAGGGCGCGCCAAGATTCATGCCAGGGATTATATTAAACTATAGGAAATGCATTTCTGATTAATTAAATTTCTGTCACAGATTTTGTATTAATGTTTGTAATTTTTAAAAATACCTAGGTGTTGTTTTATAAATAGTGGTCAACACAAAATTTGTAGCCTGGAGGGTATAGTTTATGTTAAAATTTATTTGGCCACTTTGGGTGCCTGGTTTGACCAGGGCGCTCATTTTGGTGAGGTCTATCCCTAGGGCTGCCAAGAGCATAAAATGGATGCCCACTCCAAACCAGACATCCAAATGATCTGAAATTTGGGGATTGGGCTACTCTCAACTATATCAAGGATACAACCAAAAATCAGAATTTTTGGAAAAATATTTTCTATAGTTTGTAGAAAAATTTTATAATCCATGAATATATTAAGTAGGAGTCCTAAACATATCAAAACTCCCCCAAATTTAGGTGTTTGGTCTTAGAGGGCATGTTAGGGCTTTGGTAAAATTTTCATATCATTTGGAGATGTTTGGGTTAGGTATTGATCCAACCCTAGGTTGACCCTTTTAAGGTTAACTAGGTCAAGCAACCCCTTTGGGTTTTGAGTGGACAAATCACCTCAACAGAGGCTGATATTTTGGCCACTGACTCTCTATAGTATGACTCACCCTCCAATGGAATTTGGGGTGGTTAAGAGTAGGGTAGCCCTAGAGCCCTAGGTAGGTCCCTTAATGGGGATTTTTAGGGTTTGAAGCTCATGGGGTCAAATGACCTTGGAATGACTTGAAAATTTGTTGAGAGGACCATAGGATTTGTATGGTCCTCGGGTTAAAATTTTAGGGAATTTGGAAGCCTTAAACCCCCTCAAAACCCTAACCTTAGCTTAGGGAACAAACCTTGTAGTGAAGGAAAAAGGCACTAAAACTCATTGAAAAGTGATGAGATTTGGGTTGAGTAGTTTTTAAAGAAAGTACAAGCTCTGAAGATTTTATTATGAATTTAGGATTAATATTTTGGATACTTCATTAACAATTTAGTAATTTGTATTATTTACCTAGAAATTTATTATGAAGTAACTACTTGCTGGAAATTGATGAAATTTAGCCACGAGACCTTTTATTGGTTTTAAAGCTCTATAAATTTTTATGGGATTTTTGGAAGATTATTTCTAATGGTTGCTTCATTAAGTATGGTTTCCCATGAAAAATTAATTAAATTTATTTTGGTGTTTAGCAAGCTTGTAAAATTATGATTTTTGCACAATAACTCATTCTGTACCATATTAAGATTCTGTAATTTTTATATAATTATTTGATGAATAATTTTGGTACTTCCTTCTTTACATATGATTAAGGGAATTATTTTGGATAAATTAGTTAGAGGTCAAATAATTTCTGAAAAATTATGGAAATAAGTCTCTAGTAATATATCTCTGTTATTTAGTGATCAAGAGTTTTGGGTGGCAATTACTTGAGTAGATCATATAGTTCATGTTCAAAATTGGCCATGGCCAAACATTTGGGAAAATTCAATAAATATCAAATTAATTAGAAAAATTATGAATATCTGATTTTAGACGAAATTTGTTATGATAGATCTCTGGTAAATTTTATAGGAGATTTGGAAGAAAATCCGGAGTACCTCTTTTATACACCTCATATAGTATAGGGTGGTCTGCATATAGTAACTGCGGAAACTGATCTAGAGTGGGAAATGAATTTTGCAGAGTTGAATCCTCAGTAGGTTGCTGGTTTGGGTAAATAAAGGAGTTCATCATTGGAATACAGGATTAGTAGAGTGAGAGGTTGACTAGTGTTAGGTGGTGCTCGAGATTGGTGAAAGATCGTCCTTCCCGTAGGGAGGAAGTGTTTAATGCACTAGGGATAGATTCAGTAAAATTAATTAAGGATTGGGAAATCGAGTAACAACCAATAATAGTAAGTGTCTTGCTAAAGCGAGCTTTGGGGGTAATCCCATCGTAGTTACTAGTGGCTTTGAGAGCCCTTCACGGGGTATACCTTGGGCAGTCCTGGGCTAACGTAAACTGTAGATGTGATAAATCTTAAGAGAAACAAGAGTAATTAGGGGTTCACCTTCACACACCCCGATGTCACGGGAAGTTAGTTTGACTAGGATGTCCGAGCAGTAGTCTCGGTGGTTGTGGAACGGGGTAGGATGGCCCAACGAGCTTTAGCTCGGTTGATATTTGTGAGGGGCAGGATGGCCCGACGAGCTTTGGCTCGGTAGATGTTTGTGACGGGCGGAATGGTCCGGGGAGCTTTGGCTCGGTGCTGATACATAAGGTTGCATGTGCGTAAAGTAAAGGTGGTGGGTCTTCGGTATTGGAGTGTCGATGCACCAACGCTAATACGATGACTTGGCAAGTGTGTCTAGCACTTCGCCAACAGAAGTCCGGTGCGCCAGCCGGCAAGAGTACGGAGGAGTCCGCTTAGTGCACCAGCGTTGAGGCGTACGATAGGTCTGACCGGTAGTGCTTTACTGGTTTAGAGGTGGGCGAGGCCCAACCCATCGCTTTCGTCTGCCACTACGGAGGTATCCTGGGAGGTTCGGCTCCAGAAAGGGGGAACTAAAGGTCTATGTGCACAGAGTCGGGTGGGTGAGTTGCACTTTCATGATCACATCATAACCCACTTTCATGTCATAGCATAATCATAGCATAAAACCCCTGTCACTTATTGTATAAGTGGTATGGGACGCTTATACAATAATCCCTTCAAAATGACCCCTTTGTCTATAAGCTTGTATGGGCAAGTTTATAAATTAAGTTTAAATTCTTTATATATATATATATATATTGTTGTTAACAACCGACACCCCAACATATAAATTGGTATGAGACTCTTTATATGATGGGAGCCATGTAGAAGATCCTTTTCTTATATGTTTCAGTATAAGTTAAGGTTACTTTTCATACTTTACTCTACTGCCACATGTACTATAAAATTGCTAGCATAGGTCCGATGCCATCTGTTTCTTGATTACTCTCCACTTTCAAGTCCTTCCCTTTCTTCCTCTCCGCTCGGTGCCTAGGGTCCATGGGGGAAGGGGTGGGGGATGATAGGACTTAGTCTTATAGACTGACGGTTTCGGACCACATCATTTAGGGGATCGTGGAGCCAAGCATGGAGGAGCAGCCCCGCAGGTCGATACGCTTGGAGATGGGGCAGTCTAGCACCGGAGTTCAGACGATAGGGACTGTGAGCCCCTGACCTTAGTAGTGTTTTATTTTGCTTCCGCTTGAGTGACTATGTATTGAGGATTTGGTGTATCGTGCTTAAGCCGTTATTTTCAGTACATTTATATTTTGAGGACTCTCCCTTCGTGGAGATATTATTACTCTGATGTGATTTTATTGTGAACTTTTGGTTTAAGTTTTACCACTCTTGTGTTTACTCTACTTTTGTTGCTTTTCTGTGATCGAATCGGCCGGCAGAATTGGCGTTTCGCGGTGATGACCCTTCAGGGCGTGAAGGTGTCACCGCTAAGTGGCGGTTCTGGGCCTAAGACCCCAGTGTTAAAAAGAAAAAATGGGGTCTTACAAGTGGTATCAGAGCAAACCTCAATCGAAAAGTAGCAGTCCATAACCCCTGGGTCACCCCCGTACGAGTTTAGTTTGGGGACAAACTAAGCGGCGGAAGTAGTGGTGTGCCCATATGGGGGATCATATGTAAATTGTCCACTTTTTATTAGGTATTGATGCAGAACGGGCACGTAATATCCTACGCCTCCTGACAGCTGACGATTCATGAGAAGAACTATCTGGTGTATGATCTGGAGATGGGTGTAGTGATATTTGCACTGAAGATTTGGCGACACTACCTCTACGGGTTTCACTGTGACATCTTCTCAGATCATAAAAATTTGAAATACGTGGACACACAGAAGGAACTCAACATCAGAAAGAGACATTTGGTGGAGCTCTTGTCGGATTACCATTACACCGTGCACTACCATCCCAGGAAGGCAAACGTGGTGGCAGATGCTCTGAGCCGGAGAGGAGATACCTTAGGGAAGGGACCACAACTGATGTCCATGGAGCTAGTCTGGTCTTTCAGAGATATGCAGATATCCCTAGTGTCAGAGAATGATCCAGAGCTGTACAAGGAGTATCTAGCATCGATGGTTGCCATAGATGATATTCGGGACCGCATCCGGGACGGACAGAAGACAGATGCATGGGCTGAGCCGATATTCCGAGCCTTGAAGGAGGGTTCGACGGGAGATTATTCACTGAGAGATGGATTGCTATATTTTAGAGGCAGTGTCCATATACCTGCAGGAGGTCAGATTCGGGAGGACATCATGGCAGAAGCACATTGTAGCAGATATTCTATAAACATAGGGATCACCAAGATGACGGCAGACTTGAAGAAGACGATGTTCTGGCCGGGGATGAAGAAAGACATTACATACTTTGTGACTCATTCCGAGGCACTCCAGCTAGTGAAGGAGGAGTACAGAAACCCCGCAGGATTACTACAACCACTTCCGGTGCCATTGTGCAAATTTGAGGACATCGCAATGGATTTCATTCATGGCCTTCCCCGATCACGGACGGGAAACGATTCGATTTGGGTCATCGTCGATCGGCTAACGAAGGTGGACAGATTCATTCCGATCAGAAAATATGACTCGGTTGGGGTACTAGTGCGGAGATTCGTAGAGCAGTTCAGTCGTTACTACGGGGTGCCCAGGACGATCATGTCAGATCGGGATGGTCAGTTCACATCCAGGGAGTGGAGATCCGTGCAGGCTTACTTGGGCACACGGTTGACCTTCAACAAACATTTCATCCCCAGATGGATGGGCAGACGGAACACACCAATCGAACATTGGAGGACTTCCTAAGGCTATGCATTCTGGATCGAAACGAACCTTGGGAGGAGCTTTTACCACTGGTCGAGTTCTCCTATAACAACAGCTACCAGTCCAGCATAGGGATGACTCCATATGAAGCCTTGTACGGAAGGAGAGGTAAGACTCCAATTTCATGGATTCAGGATGAGGATCCAAAGGCATTGGGATCAGATTTTATCGAAGACACCGAGGCTTAGGTGAGACTGATACGGGACAGAATGCTGGAAGCGCAGAGCCGACAGGCTAAGTATTACGACGCTCGACACCGTCGGGCAGAGTTTCAGGTGGGAGACCGGGTTTTCTTGAAGATCCGGCTCATGCACAGAGTTTCACGAGTGCGTGGTCGGAAGAAGATGCTCAGCCCTAGGCATATGGGCCCTTACAGGATCCTGGAGCAGATCGGGCCCCTAGCTTACAGGCTGGAGTTGCCACCGGAACTGACAGGTTTACACGACGTGTTCAATATTTCTTCACTTATGAGGGCTCTACTATGCCTGGAGCAGCAGATTTCGACCACAGATGGAGCGGTAGCTTCAGACCCGTCAGTTCACTTAGAGCCGGTTCGGATCGATGACAGAGGAGTACGGATCTTGCGTGTCAAGAAGGTTCCGTTAGTCAAAGTTCTGTGGAGAAACCATGGCCAGGAGGAGCATACATGGGAACAGCAGGACCTGATGCGACAAAAGTATCCAGAGCTGTTCATTCAGGTATACCTCACAACCTGTCAAGATGTTCAATTTACTTTCCTGTTTTAAACCAGTAGGGCTGCTTTGGGAAGTGTAGTGGCTAATCTTTTGTTTATTGGGATCTTGTCTTTACCAATTGGGCGAATTGGTCATAGATTTAGGTTTCCCTTTAAACCCCACTTTGCAAACATGGCATCGACATGTAATCTTTCACTTCTTAAGGGATGTTACAAGTTTCCTTTTCTTCGATAGAAATTCCCGTAGGCTTAACCTTGATTTCGGGGATGAAATATTTGTTTTGTTTGTTGGGATTTGTAACATCCCATTTCCAATTAGACCCCTAAGAGTGGTTTTGGCCATGACTAGGTCATGACAAAACCCTAGAAAGCTAAAAAGGGCCAAGTGATAGAAGGCCAAGGTGAGAATCACCTTGGTCTGCCTATGGCACAACCTCATCACCAAACCTATGGTTTGACCTTAGGGCTTCACCATGACTCCATTACCCCACCACAACATCACTAACCTATTAGAGGGTCCACAAGAGCCTTAAGGGTCCATTAGAGTGAACCCAAAGTGGCCAATTTGACCTAGGACCACCATAGGAATAAATTGGGCAAGGTGCCCTAACAAAGGGCAGTTGGCCTCTAATGTGCCCAACCAACCTTGACTAGGTCTTCGTAGACCTAAAGTGAGGCCAGTGGGTCACTAAGGACACATTGGGTGCAGTCCTAGAGACCAAGTTGACCCAAGTCAACTCTAGCCCCAAAGTGGTCATAGTGCCCTTACCAAGGGTCAAGTGACCTCCAAGGTGCCAACTCAATAATACTGAACCCTACATAGACCTTAGTGGAGGCCAATGGGTCACCAGGGACCCATTGGTGTCAACCCAAATGGTCATGTTGACCAAGGTCAACTCTACCTTAAGGTTAAGTCAAATTAGCCCAAATAGGCTAACCCAAGCTCAAGCCCATTTCCCCCCATTTGGGCTCGCCTTGATATCATGGAAATGATGAATGAGTGGGCTGCAAATAGGCTAGAGTGATGAACAAATTCGGCCATGAAGGGCAGAAGAGAGAAAGCTCCAATTTCCCTTTAATGGAGGAGAGAGAAAATGGAGTAAAAGCCATTCATGCCATGGGGAAGCCAAGGGCCATGCTTCTTTGCTTGGTTCACCTCCCCTAACAGCCCTGAGAAGATCAGGAGTCTTTCCAGGCTCTTCCACTGGCTGGATGCACTGAACCACCAAGGCCGAGAGGAAGCTTTCAAGGCCATTAATGGCCATTGATGATCCTGCCTCTCATCTCCCCATCTGAGGCTTTAAACACCTTCAGTGGGCTGAAAGGAGGATTTCCCAATCCTTACCTGAAGAAACTAAGCCTCCCCACTATGTAGTTGCAGAAACCGAGCGGCGCCGCCTTCAAGGATGGTTTCCCGGCGATCTTCTCGACTTATCTCATGGTTAGATCGTAGCAACGTCTAGGTTCAAGGTTCACGCTCAATTGAGCTCGAACCAATTTTGTATTTTCATGGATTAGGGCCGATAATTGAACTTGGTAGAACCACCGGAAAACGGCCCTCCGGCGGCTGTGCCGCCGCCTGACGACAACCACCACCGCAACAGAGGTGAGGGTGGCGGTGGCCGGCCGGGGCAGCGGCTGGATGGCCGACGGCAGGCGCTTGAAGTTGGTCCAGGAAAGTTGAATCCTGGCCATCGGCTCAAGGTTGAAGATGAAGGGATTCCGTCCAGGGCGCGCCAAGATTCATGCCAGGGATTATATTAAACTATAGGAAATGCATTTCTGATTAATTAAATTTCTATCACAGATTTTGTATTAATGTTTGTAATTTTTAAAAATACCTAGGTGTTGTTTCATAAATAGTGATCAACATAAAATTTGTAGCCTGGAGGGTCTAGTTTATGTTAAAAGTTATTTGGACCACTTTGAGTGTCTGGTTTGACCAGGGCGCTCATTTTGGTGAGGTCTATCCCTAGGGCTGTCAAGAGCATAAAATGGATGCCCACTCCAAACCCGACATCCAAATGATCTGAAATTTGGGGATTGGGCTACTCTCAACTATATCAATGATACAACCAAAAATCAGAATTTTTGGAAAATAATGTTCTATAGTTTGTAGAAAAATTTAATAATCCATGAATATATTAATTAGGAGTCCTAAACATCTCAAAACTCCCCCAAATTTAGGTGTTTGGTCTTAGAGGGCATGTTAGGGCTCTGGTCAAATTTTCATCTCATTTGGAGATGTTTGGGTTAGGTATTGATCCAACCCTAGGTTGACCCTTTTAAGGTTAACTAGGTCAAGCACCCCCTTTGGGTTTTGAGTGGACAAATCACCTGAACAGAGGCTGATAATTTGGCCACTGACTCTCTATAGTATGACTCACCCTCCAATGGAATTTGGGGTGGTTAATAGTAGGGTAGCCCTAGAGCCCTAGTGTAGGTCCGTTAATGGGGATTTTTAGGGTTTGAAGCTCATGGGGATAAATGACCCTGGAATGACTTGAAAATTTGTGGAGAGGGCCATAGGATTAGTATGGTCCTCTGGTTAAAATTTTAGGGAATTTAGAAGCCTTAAACCCCCTCAAAACCCTAACCCTATCTTAGGAAACAAACCTTGTAGTGAAGGAAAAAGGCACTAAAACTCATTGAAAAGGGATGAGATTTGGGTTGAGTAGTTTTTAAAGAAAGTACAAGCTCTGAAAATTTTATTATGAATTTAGGATTAATATTTTGGATACGTCATTAACAATTTAGTAATTTGTATTATTTACTTAGAAATTTATTATGAAGTAACTACTTGCTGGAAATTGATGAAATTTAGCCACAAGACCTTTTATTGGTTTTAAAGCTCTGTAAAGTTTTATGGGATTTTTTGAAGATTATTTCTAATGGTTGCTTCATTAAGTATGGTTTCCCATGAAAAATTAATTAAATTTATTTTGATGTTTAGAAAGCTTGTAAAATTATGATTTTTGCACAGTGACCCTTTCTGTACCATATTAAGATTCTGTAATTTTTATATAATTTTTTGATGAATAATTTTGGTACTTCCTTCTTTACATATGATTAAGGGAATTATTTTGGATAAATTAGTTAGAGGTCAAATAGTTTCTGAAAAATTATGGAAATTAGTCTCTAGTAATATATCTCTGTTATTTAGTGATCAAAAGTTTTGGGTGGCAATTACTTGAGTAGATCATATAGTTCATGTTCAAAATTGGCCATGGCCAAACATTTGGGAAAATTCAATAAATATCAAATTAATTAGAAAAATTATGAATCTCTGATTTTAGACTAAATTTGTTATAATAGACCTCTGGTAAATTTTATAGGAGATTTGGAAGAAAATCCGGAGTACCTCCTTTATACACCTCATATAGTATAGGGTGGTCTGCATATAGTAATTGCGGAAACTGATCTAGAGTGGGAAATGAATTTTGCAGAGTTGAATCCTCAGTAGGTTGCTGGTTTGGGTAAATAAAGGAGTTCATCATGGGAATACAGGATTAGTAGAGTGAGAGGTTGAATAGTGTTAGGTGTTGCTCGAGATTGGTGAAAGATCGTCCTTCCCGTAGGGAGGAAGTGTTTAATGCACTAGAGCTAGATTCAGTAAAATTAATTAAGGATTGGGAAATCGAGTAACAATCAATAATAGTAAGTGTCTTGGTAAAGCGAGCTCTGGGGGTAATCCCATCGTAGTTACTAGTGGCTTCGAGAGCCTTTCACGGGGTATACCTTGGGCAGTCCTTGGCTAACGTAAACTATAGATGTGATAAATCTTAAGAGCAACTAGAGTAATTAGGGGTTCACCTTCACACACCCCGATGTCACGGGAAGTTAGTTTGACTAGGATGTCCGAGCGGTAGTCTCGGTGGTTGTGGAAAGGGGTAGGATGGCCCGACGAGCTTTAGCTCGGTTGATATTTGTGAGGGGCAGGATGGCCCGACGAGCTTTGGCTCGGTTGATGTTTGTGACGGACGTGATTGTCCGGGAAGCTTTGGCTCGGTGCTGATACATAAGGTTGCACGTGCATAAAGTAAAGGTGGTGGGTCTTCGGTATTGGAGTGTCGATGCACCGACGCTAATACGATGACTTGACAACTGTGGCTAGCACTTTGCCAACAGAAGTCCGGTGCGCCAGCCGGCAAGAGTACGCAGGAGTCCGCTTAGTGCAACAGCGTTGAGGCGTACGATAGGTCTGACCGGTAGTGCTTTACTGGTTTAGAGGTGGGCGAGGCCCAACCCACCGCTTCCGTCTGCCACTACGGAGGTATCCTGGGAGGTTCAGCTCCAGAAAGGGGGAACTAAAGGTCTATGTGCACAGAGTCTGGTGGGTGAGTTGCACTTGCATGATCGCATCATAACCCACTTTCATGTCATAGCATAATCATAGCATAAAACCCCTGTCACTTATTGTATAAGTGGTGTGGGACGCTTATACAATAATCCCTGCAAAATGACTCCTTGGTCTATAAGCTTGTGTGGGCATGTTTATAAATTAAGGTTAAATTCTTTATATATATATATATATTGCTGTTAATAAACGACACCCCAACGTATAAATTGGTATGAGACTCTTTATACGATGGGAGCCATGTAGAAGATCCTTTGCTTATATGTTTCAGTATAAGTTAAGGTTACTTTTCATACTTTACTCTACTGCCACATGTACTATAAAATAGCTAGCATAGGTCCGCTGCCATATGTTTCTTGATTACTCTCCACCTTCAAGTACTCCCCTTTTTCCTCTCCGCTCGGTGCCTAGGGGCCATGGGGGAAGGGGTGGGGGATGATAGGACTTAGTCTTATATACTAACGGTTTTCGGACCACATCATTTATGGGATCGTGGAGTCCAGCATGGAGGAGCAGCCCCGCAGGTCGACACGCTTCGAGATGGGGCAGTCTAGCACCGGAGTTCAGACGGCAAGGACTGTGAGCCCCTGACCTTAGTAGTGTTTTATTTTGCTTTCGCTCGAGTGACTATGTAGTCAGGATTTGGTGTATCGGGCTTAATCCCTTATTTTCAGTACATTTATATTTTGAGGACTCTCCCTTCGTGGAGATATTATTACTCTGATGTGATTTTATTGTGGACTTTTGATTAGAGTTTTACCACTCTTATGTTTACTCTACTTTTGTTACTTTTCTGTGATCGAATCGGCCGGCAGAATCGGCATTTCGCGGTGATGACCCTTCAGAGCGTGAAGGTGTCACCTCTAAGCGGCGGTTCTGGGCCTAAGACCCCGATGTTAAAAAGAAAAAAAAATGGGGTCTTACACCAGCCACCGCCGCCACCACCTCCGTTGAGGTGGTGGCTGTCGCCAAACGGCGGCACAACCGCCAAAGGGGCCCATTCCGGCGAACCCGATGTGTAATTTTTTTGCGGAAAAACTTGGAGAGAAGCTCTCCCGATCGGGCTCGATTGAGCCCAAAACTTGGCCCTAAGGATTACTAAGATCTACCCATGGAAAAAGAAGTGGAGGAGGACCTGAATCGCGACCTGAGAGCGGTTGTTGTGCCTCCTCGCCATTTCCGACCATCAAGCTTCGGCTCCTCTGCAACCTCCATAGCAACTTCTCTGTGACTGGGATCTGATCGGGGGAAACTCTCCCCCTTGCCCTGGAGAAGGTCTCTAATGAAGGAATTAGGGAGAGGAGGTTTGTAACTCCCAAATTCTTCATGACACCATTAAAGCAGCTTAATGGTGATTTTCAGTTTCACCAAATTTGAATGGCTGAGCTACCCCAGTAGCCGGACACCTCCTGAAAACTCCTCCCCTACCTCCAAGGAGTTAAAGCCCCATTAAAAGGGGGGGGGGGTTATGGATCCTCCATGGCCATGATGGCCATTAAACTCCTCTTTCTCTCTCCTCCAATTTTGGGTAACTCCCTCTTTCTCTCTCCTAGTCACCCATTTCTGAATTTGGTGGGCCAAAAATATGTTTCACCACCTCCTAGACCAATGGGCCACACTTGCCTAGGCCTAGCCCACTTGGATTGTGTTTGAGTTAGCCATTTAGGCTAGTTTGACCACTTTGACCCAATGGTTGACTTTGGTCAAATTAGCCACTAGGACTGACCCCAATGGGTCCTTGGTGACCCATGGGACTCCCCTAAAGTATAGAAGTACTTGGGTAGGGTCAACTTCCATACTGTAGGTCACTTGCCCCTTAGTTAGGGCACTTTGACCTTTTAGGGCTAAGTTTGACTTGGGTCAACGTAGGCTATAGAGTTGACCCCAATGGGTCCTAGATGACCCATTGACCACACTTTAGGGTTAGGAGGGCATGAGGGGGATCCACTTGTCTAAGGGAAGGTCAGTTGACCCTATGTAGGTCAATTTGACCCATTTAGGGTTAGAGTTGACTTTAGTCAACTTAACCAGTTTGACTGCCCTCCATGGGTCCTTAGTCACCCATTGACCCCACTTTAGGTTTAGGAAGACCCTTGTAGGGTTAGTTGGGCTTTACTAGGGCACACTGCCCTTAGTTAGAGCACCTTGCCCAATTTAGGCCTAGAGTGGTTCTAGGTCAACTTGGCCACCCTAGGTCGACTCCAATGGACCCTTAGTGCTCTAATGGACCTTACAATGGATTGGTGAGACCATGGTGTGGTCTTGAAGTCTTGGTGAAGCTCCATGATCATCTTAAACTAGGGTTCATAAATCTACTATTTGCAGACCATAGTGGTCTCACCTACATTCCTAGGTTCACTTGGCCTTCTTGGGCTTCCTAGGGTTTTGTCATGACCTAGTCATGACAAAACCACACTTAGGGGTCTGGTTGTTTGAGGGATGTTACAAATCCCAATATATATAAAAAAATTCATCCTCGAAATTCTAGTTAGGCCGGCGGGTTTTAAATATGAAAGGAAAATTGTAACATCCCGAGAGGTTGTGAGTAATACCTGACTGAAAAGCTCCGGGTACCTCTGTTGCGTCAAATCCCAAGGCTCCCATGTGTGATCCTCTCGCCCATGATTCCTCCACAAGACCTTGACCAATAGAACCTTCTTGCAGCGCAAGACTCGTATTCCCTTGTCGTTAATCCGGACCGGTTCCAATTGAACTGATCGATCAGATGATACCGGCCCATCCGTGGCCGTAATTTGCAGCTCTGGTCGTAGTAGAGCCATCATGAGAGAGGATACATAGAACACGTCTTGCAGGCTCTCCAGCTCCGGTGGAAGCTCCGGCCTGTATGCCAAGGGACCGATCCGCTCCCGGATCCTATAAGGCCCTATATATCTAGGGCTGAGCTTCTTCTTCCGACCGCGTACCCGTGAAACCCCATGCATTGGTCGGATCTTCAAGAATACTCGGTCCCCCACCTGGAACTCCGCCTGACGATGCCGAGCATCGTAATACTTAGCCTGTCAGCTCTGTGCCTCTAACATCCTGTCCCGCATCAACCTCACCAGAGCCTCGGTGTCCTCAACAAACTCCGACCCCAAAACCTTCAGATCCTTGTCTTGTATCCACGACAGCGGAGTCCTACACCTTCGTCCGTATAGGGCCTCATAAGGAGCCATCCTTATGCTGGACTGGTAGCTGTTATTATATGAGAACTTGATTAGTGGCAACAGCTTCTCCCAAGGCTCACCGCGATCCAATATGCAAAGTCGCAACAGATCTTCCAAAGTCTGGTTGGTGCGTTCCGTCTGCCCATCAGTCTGGGGATGAAAAGTCGTACTGAATGTCAGCCGAGTGCCCAAGTAAGTCTGCACTGATCTCCACTCCCTGGACGTAAACCGTTCATCTCGATCCGATACAATCGACCTGGGTAAGCCATAATAACTGATGAAGTGTTACACGAATTTCCGAACCAGCACACCAACCGAGTAATCCTTTCTGATCGAAACAAATCTGGTTACCTTCTTCAGCCAGTCGACGATCACCCAGATCGAATCGTTTCCTGTCCGCGATCGGGGAAGCCCATGTATGAAGTCTATCGCGATATCATCGAACTTCCACTTCGGCACTGGGAGTGGTTGCAACAATCCTGCGGGGGTTTTACACTCTGCCTTCACCATCTGGCATGCCTCGTAGTGGGTCACAAAGTATGTGATATCCTTCTTCTTGCTCGACCAGTACATGGTCTTCTTCAGGTCCACAGTCATCTTCGTAATTCCTAGGTGTACTGAATACCGACTGCAATGAGCCTCCATCATGATATCTTCCCGGACCTGGCCTCCCTCTGGTATGTAAATCTGTCCTCTGAAATATACTAGACCATCCCTCAGCAAGTAATCTCCAGCTGTGCCTGCTTCTAAGGCCCGGAATATCGGCTCTAGCTTGGCATCCTGCCTCTGCCCATCTTTAACTCGGTCTCGTATGTCTTCTATGGAAACCAACGACGATAGGTGCTCCCGGTACAGCTCAGGGTGATCCTCGGATACCAAGGATATCTGCATCTTTTCTAACATCTGGACCAACTCCAAGGCCATCAACTGCGGTCCTGCTCCAGAGTTTGTGGCCTCCCGACTCAGCGCATCTGCCACCACATTCGCCTTCCCAGGGTGGTAGTGCATCTCGTACTGGTAATCTGCTAGAAACTCCACCCATCGTCTCTACCTAATGTTCAGCTCCTTCTGCATGTCCACATACCTCAAGTTCTTGTGATTAGAGCTAATGTCGAAGTGGACACCGTACAGATAGTGTCACCAGACTTTCAGAGCAAATATGACCGCTCCCATCTCTAATTCATGAACTGGGTAGTTCTGCTCATGCTTCTTCAGCTGCCGAGAAGCGTAGGCTATCACATGACCATTCTGCATCAGCACCGCACCCATGCCCTGGTAGGAAGCGTCAGTGTAGACCTGGAATCTTTCTTTCCCCGAAGGGAGGGCAAGTATAGGAGTCGAGGTGAGTCGATCCTTCAGCTCCTAAAAAGCCACCTCGCACTGCGGGGTCCAGACAAAGGGAACATCCTTCCTCATCAGGGATGTGAGTGGAAGGGCAATACAAGAAAATCCCTCCATGAAATTCCGGTAGTAACCGACAAGTCCTAGAAAACTCCGCACATCTGAGGCCGACTTCAGCTGTGGCTAATCCCGAACTGCCTGAATCATGGCCGGGTCCACTACCAACCCAACACCACTGATGATATGGCCTAGGAAAGCCACCTCCTTCAACCAAAACTGGCATTTGCTGAACTTTACGTAAAGCTGGTGCTCCCGCAATCTCTACAGGGTCAGCGTCAGATGTCGTGTGTGCTCCTCCTTTGTCCTCGGGTAGATTAGGATGTCGTCAATAAACACAATGACGAACACATCCAGATATGCCTCGAACACCCGATTCATGAGACTCATGAACGCCGACGGTGCATTCGTGAGCCCGAAGAGCATCACGGTAAACTCGAATAGCCCATATCTGCTACTGAAGGCAGTCTTCGGTATGTCCTCCTCCTGGATCCGCAGCTGATAGTAGCCCAACCTCAAATCCAATTTTGAAAAGAAATGCGCCCCCCAGCTGATCGAATAGCTCATCTATCCTTGGCAATGGATAGGTATTCCGGGTTGTCAATCGTGTCAGAGCTCGGTAGTCGATGCATAATCTAAGTGTCTCGTCCTTCTTCTTGACGAATAACACCGGGGCTCCCCATGGTGAAGAGCTTGGCCGGACAAATCCGGCCTCCACTAGTTCCTGGAGCTGGCTTCGAAACTCTGTCAGCTCCTTCGGGGCCATCCGGTAAGTGGCTCTAGATGCCAACTTAGCCACCGACACTAGCTGTATTCGGAAATCTTGCTCCCGGTGCGGGGGTAGTTGTGGTAGCTTCTCTGGAAATATGTCAGCAAAATCTCGTACTACCGGGATATCCGAGATGGAACTCTTGGCCTCAGCCATTTCAAACAACAATTCATAGACTTCCTCCCCCTGTAAGTGGGCCTTGACGACCTCCACAGATTACAGCAAGAGAGGGGGAATAGGTCTAATACCTTTGATGACGATGTAGGAATCCCCGTGACTCACAGTGACCCTCTTTGATAGGCAATCGATCTGAGCATGGTTCCAATGGAACCATGTCATGCCCAGGATCAAGTCGAAGACTGGCATCTTCAGGATCGTTGCTGATGGTTCAAATGTCTTCCCGTCGATCTCCGCCTCCAAGTTGCAGCGGGCAGTGGTGAATAACTTTGATCCGTCTGGTAGCCGTATCCTCATCATCAGGCCTGTGAATCGCTCCACCCCTTCCAGCCCTTCCATGAAGACTTCCGACATAAACGAGTGCAAAGCACCTGTATCGAACAGTGTATAGGCTTGCTTGTCGCTGATGAAGACTATGCATGGGGTAGTTTAAAGTCTTAGAAATCTAATTATGGTTTTCTTTCCTCGTTCATCAGTTCTATATCCATAAATCTAACTATCTAGGAATGAGAAAACTTAAAATTAACCGGCGTACCTGTGATCACTTGCTCCATATTCCGTTGCTGAGTCAGATCCAATGCATACACTTGCTCCCTCTCCTGCCTACGGTCTCTGCCCTGGTATCCAGGACCTTGGCCACGTACTCGGTCTCCAAAATACTGAGCTGGCGGGGCAGCCGGTGGTGCTGGTGGTGGTGCCCCCTCATGGGGCAGTTCCTCCGGATATGCCCCACCTAATGACAGTTGAAGCATTCTAGCGGGGGATATGTCATACCCCCGGGTCGCTGCACCTCCCGCATCTGGAGAGGCTTAGTGACCACCACTACTGGTTCCCTCTTCTCCTGTCTCACCTCCTGACGAGGTTGATCTTCTGCTCTTCTCCCATTTGTGACGCATCCCTGCCGCTGATCATTTCTGACTCCCCGCCCCTGATCCTCAATTGGTTGCTTCCGGCCTCGGGTAGTATGCCAATCTGCCTCGATCCTTTTCGCCATCTCCAATATCCGAGGAATAGGCCTGTCAGACATGAACAACAGAGCCTCCCTCAGATCCTCTCGCATGCCCTTATAGAACCTCTTAGTGTAACCTGCCTCATCCAACTGATATGAATCTGCAAACCGGGCTAGGTGGTTGAACTCCCGATGATACTCCACCACTGTCTTGCTACCCTGTCTCAACTGTAGAAATCTATCCTCCAGCTCGTCTATGGCCGACTACGAACAAAATGCTCCAATAGTGCGGCCCTGAATTCCCCCCAAGCTATCTCAGCAACCTCTCTGTCAGCAAACGTCGTGTCCAGCGAAGTCTTCCACCATCTCTTGGCATGGGACTCCAAGAAAGAGACGACCAAGGGCACTATCTCCTCCCACGGGCACCGGATCCCAGTCAGCATCTCATACATAATGTCCAGCCACTCTTCCGTCCGAACGGCCCACTCTGTCCCCAAGTAGGATGGGGGAGAAAGTCCTCGAAATATTGTCAGCCAGATGGCCACCGGGTTTGGCTGCGGATCCGGAACCTGTTGAGCCCTAAAAGCCTCCAAGATAGCTGTCAGAGTCTGCCCCATCTCTGACTGTAGGAACAGAGTGGGGACCGGGGGTGGTGGTGCAACATTCAGAGTCTGCTGGACTCCGCCCTGTGGGGTATGCTGTGTTGGGGCTGGGTAACAACCTCCATTAGTAAGGAATCGACTCAAACCTAATTAAAAGTGGACAATTTACATGTGATCCCCCATATGGGCACACCACTGCTTCCACTACTTAGTTTGTCCCCAAACTAAATTCGCGCAGGGGTGACCCAGGGGTTGTGGACTGCTACTTTTTGATCGAGGTCTGCACTGATACCACTTTTAAGACTCCCCCCCCCTGTTTTTTTGAAAACACCGGGGTCTTAGGCCCAGAACCACCGCTTTGCGGTGACACCTTCGCGCCCGGGAAGGTCATCACTATAAAATACCGAGCCTGCCGGCCAAATCGATCACAACTGTAGCAAAATAATAAAAGGCAAGTCTACAAAAAATCACATATATAATAATAATCTCCACGAAGGGAGTGTCCACAGATATAACAAAATACTAAAATCTTGGGCTCATGCCCAGTACATCAAATCCTCACTACATATCTCTCATCGCGGAAGCAAGATTACAAAACTAATAGTAGCGAACAGGACTCAAAGTCCCTGCCGTCTGAACTCCGGTACTAGATTGCCCCATCTCCAAGCGTGCCGACCTCCGGGGCTGCTCCTCCATGTTGGGCTCCACGGTCCCATAAAATGATGTGGTTCGAAAACTGTTTTCTAAAAGACTAAGCCCTATCATCCCCCGCCCCTTCCCCCATGACTCCTAGGCACCGAGCGGGGAGGAGGAAAGGTGAGGACATGAAGGTGGAGAATAACAAATAAGCAGATGGCAGCGAAACTAAACTAGAAGCTCTTAAGAAAAGCAACCTTAACTTATGTGAAAACACATAAGCCAAGGGATCTTTTGCAGGGCTCCTATCGCAAAAAAAGTCCCAAACCAATTTATACGATAGGGTGTCGGTTTTCTAGCAATCCTGCATTTATATTTACTGAAATAAACCTTAACTTATATGCACGCTCGCACGAGCTTAAAGCCAAGGGGTCGTTTTGCATGGCCTATTGTATAAGCATCACATACCACTTATACAATAGGTGTCGGGTTATATGCAATGATTATGCCATGAAATACAATTATGACATGATGTGAACATGCAAGTGCAACTCACCCACTTGACTCTGTGTACACAGACCTTTAGTTCCCCCTTTCTAGAGCCGAACCTCCCAGGATACCTCCGTATTAGCAAACAGAAGCGGTGGGTTGGGCCTCGCCCACCTTTAAACTGGTAATTGCACTACCAGTCAGACCTATCATATACCTGAATGCTGGTGCACTAAGCGGAGCTCCTGCGTATTCTTGCTGGCTGGCGCACTGAACTATATTTGGCCAAGTGCTAAACCACACTTGTCGAGTCAACGTATTGGCGTCGGTGCATCGACTCTCCAATACCGAAGACCCACCACTTTATACTTTATGCACATGCAACCTTAATGTATCACCACCAAGCCTAAGCTCCCCGGAGCAACCCGTCCGTCACAAATGGAAACCGAGCCAAAGCTCGCCGGGCCAACCTGCCCATCACAAACAACAACCGAGCCAAAGCTCGCCGGGCTAACCTGCCCATCACAAACAACAACCGAGCCAAAGCTCGCCGGGCCAACCTGCCCATCACCAAATACACCGAGCCTATTGCCCGAGTGACCCAACCTAACATTCCGAGAAATCGAGGTGAGTGAGAGTGAACCCCTAGTTACACTAGTTACTCTTCCAATTTAGTTTTACCTACAACTTAGGTTAGCCCAGGACTGCCCAAGGTATACCCCTTGAAGGGCTCTCGAAGGCACTAGGAACTATGATGGGATTACGCCCAAAGCTCCCTTTCGCAAGAAACTTACTATTATTGGTTGCTATCAAATTTCCCAAACCCGTTCTTGTTGTACTGGATCTAACCCTAGAGTATTTGACACTTCCTTCCCTCAGGAAAGACGATATTTCGTCGATCCCGAGCACTACCTAACGCTAGCCAATTCAACACTCTACTCATCCTAACTTCCAATGATGAACTCATTCTTATTTATCCAAACCAGCAAACATCTAACACCAACTCATGTGCCCAAATTCATATTCCAACATAAATTCTGCAGTTTTACTAAATGCAGACCAACATAAGTTATATGGAGTGCAAAATGGAAGGTACTCAAAAAAATCATATGATAATCCTATAATAATTATTGGGGGTCTATCATGACATTTTTAGCCTAAATCCAGAATTTCATAATTTTCCTAATTTATTTTATAATTTATTTAATTATCCTAGTAATCCAAAACCCCACGTTTGAACATGAAGTACCACTTTCCAACAAACAAATGCTCCACAAAATTTATGATACATTCAAAATGACTATTTATCATAAAATCCAAAGTATCATAATTTTTCAGCAAGGTTTAGACTCAAATTCTAATTTTGAATATAACTTATTTTTATCAATTTGAAGAGGCAAGTGCAGCAAAAACATTTCCAAATATTCGGTGAAAATTAAAGGATGATTGTATGGACATGTAAAATCTCTGAGTCAAGTTTCATAAATTATTAGCAGGTAATGAACTCTAAACAAATTATTGAACTATTTTCCTAATTAATGAGCTTGTGAAGTAGGTAATACAAATATGTATTCAAAAATTCTAATAAAATTTATACATAAGCAATAACGCTTGAAATTCCCTCTGCCAAATTGTCATGAACTTCCAATGGGATTTTTTATCAGATAAATTAGGGAAGAGGCACCGAATTAATGTCCCAAAATTCTCAATTAAATTAGCAGAGGTTAATTCTACCCATATGACCACACTACCCAAATTTCATTATTGTTCAATGAGTTTTACTAAACTATTCTAGCACTATAAGATTTGTGCCCTTTACTAGGGTTAGGGTTATGAGGGGCCTACCCTTTCCCAAAATCCCTAAGATTTTTACAAGAGGTCTTTAGCTACCCTACCACCCTCCCTACCAAATTTCAAGTTCATTCAAGGTCTTTTGACCTCATGCCCTTCACAAGACACAAAATCCCTTCCTTAGGGTTTGGTCTTATGTCTTAGGGCAAAACTATTCCAATCTTCCCCACCTTCCATGGGGAGGTGCTAAAAGCCATACCAAGTCAGTGGCCCCAATTTCAACTTCTGTTGAGGTGATTTGGCCACCCAAAACCCAAAGTGCACTTTTTACCAAAATACCCTTTTTAAGGCAAGGCTAGGGTTTGCATGATTTTAATTCAAACCACCTCCAAATGAGATGAAATTTTAACCAGAGCTTTATAATGACCACAAGAACCACTCACCAAAATTTGGGTGAGGTTGGATGTCATTTGGTCCCTAAATGAAATTACCCTCGAGAAATTAAAAAATTTCCAAAACTATAGAAAAATGTCCCCCAAAATTCTCATTTTTGGGCAGGCCTAGATATGATCTAGGGTGACTCCCTATCCAAATTTCAAGTCATTTGGACTAGAGATGGAGGGTGGGCATCCATTTTAATTTCTGCCTAGCCCTAGGTATAGACCCTACCAAAATGAGTGCCCTGGTCAAACCAAACACCCAAATTGGTCCAAGCTAATTTTGTAGTAAACTAGACTCACCAGGCTACAATTTTTATGTTGACCATTGTCTCATACAGAGTATCTAAGTATTTTTAATAATTTAAACATTAAATAGAAAATGTGTGACAAATTCATTAAAATGTATGATATAATCTATAGTTTAATTTCTATTCTGCACGAATCTTGGCGCACTTTTGGACGACATCCCGTCATCGTCCCCGCGCGCCAATGACCTGGATTGAATTTTCCTGGGCCAACTTGAAATCCCTGCCACCGGCCAGCCAGGCACCTCCCTGGCCAGCCACCGCCGCAACCACCTCTATTGAGGTGGTGGCTGTCCCTAGGCGGCGGCACGGCCGCCGTAGGGGCCCATTCCGACGAACCAGATGAGTAATTTTTTGCGGAAAAACTTGGAGAGAAGCTCTCCTAATCGGGCTCGATTGAGCCCAAAACTTGGCCGTAAGGATTACTAATCTCTACCCATGGAAAAAGGAGTGGAGGAGGACATGAATCACAGCCTGAGAGCGGATGTTGTGCCTCCTCGCCATTTCCGACCACCAAACCTTGGCTCCTCTGCAACCTCCACAACAACTTCTCTATGACTGGGATCTGATCGGGGGAAACTCTTCCCCTTGCCCTGGAGAAGGTCTCTAATGATGGAATTGGGGAGAAGAGGTTTGTAACTCCCCAATTCTTCATGACTCCATAAAAGCCCCTTAATGGTGATTTTCGGTTTCACCAAATTTGAATGCCTGAGCTACTCCACTGTGTTAGAAAGTAGAGACAAGAAGCGAAAAGACTAGAACAAGAGAATAAACTTTTGAATAATTGAAATTTTATTATCCAAAAAAGATATCATTTACAAAGGTATGACCTCCCTTATATAGAATGGAGGAGATAAGAAAGAGAGTATACAAACAATGTGGGACTAAACATTTACAGGCTGAGCGGCTAGAATAATGGAGACCGATCAGGCCGCGCGGTTAGACAGATGGGATAACCGCTCGGCAACTCCAGCAGGATAGAACAAGCCGTAGAGTGAGACCGCCAGACCGCCCGGTCTACAAACCGCGGGATCAGACCGCTAAGCCGCTCGGTCTACAAACCGATGGAGCAGACCGCTAAGCCGCCCGGTCTAATACTTCAACACTCCCCCTCAAGCTGGAGCATAGATATCAATCATGCCCAGCTTGTCACAAATGCGGAAGAAGGAAGTAGAAATCGGCTTGGTGAAGATATCTGCCAACTCCTTGTCAGAGGTGACAAAAGGAGTACAAATCTGTTTCTTCAAAATCTCCTCCCGAATGAAGTGACAGTCAACCTCTATATGCTTCGTTCTCTCATGGAAGACCGGATTTCTGGATATGTGTATAGCGGCCTTGTTGTCACAGAACATAGGGAGAGGACAATCATATACCTCGCCTAGGTCAAGCATGAGAGCCCGCAACCACTTTAACTCACACGTAGTTGACGCCATACTCCGGTATTCTGCTTCGGCACTGGATCTGGAAACAACAGACTGTTTCTTGCTTTTCCAACTCACGAGATTACCTCCAACAAAGGTACAGAAACCTGACGTGGATTTACGATCGCCTTTGTCATCCGCATAACTTGAGTCTGAGTAGGCCTCAACTCTCAGATGGCCATTCTTCTGGAAGAGTAACCCTCTGCCCGGTGCTGCTTTGATATACTCTAAAATCTTCAGGGCGGACTGAAGATGACACTCCCTGGGAGCTTGCATAAACTGACTGACCTTTCCTACAGCGTAGGCGATGTCGGGTCTAGTCACCGTGAGATAGATGAGTTTGCCTACCAAACGTCTGTACCGTGTGACATCAGATAGAGGAGGCGATTCATCCGTCCACGTTTTGTCTTCTCCAACAGCCATGGGAAGATGAGCTGGTTTGGCACCTGTCAAGCCTGCTTCTCGAAGAAGATCAAGGGCATACTTCCGTTGAGAGAGGACCAAGGAGTCAGGTTTCCGCGAGATTTCTATCCCCAAAAAGTATTTTGGGGGGCCCATATCCTTCGTGACCAAGTGCTGACGGAGGTGCTTCTTCGTCAAGTCCACCCCATCTCGGTCATCACCAGTAAGGAGAATATCATCCACATATACGGCCAAAACCACCAGTCCCGAGGCCGTTTTGCGAATGAATAAGGAGTGATCGGCCGAACTCCTTTGAAAACCGATGGTTGCCACAATACCACTAAACTTTTCGAACCATGCCCGAGGGCTCTGCTTGAGGCCATAAATGGCCTTCTTCAAATGACATACACGTGTCTCCCCCTGAGCAACATACCCAGGAGGTTGCTCCATATAGACGTCCTCCTGAAGATCGCCATAAAGAAAGACATTCTTCACATCCAGCTGAGAAATAGCCCAAGCCCGGTTAACAGCCACAGAAAAGAGAACCCGGATGGTGCTGAGGCGAGCAACTGGAGAGAAGGTATCGAAGTAATCAATGCCATAAGTCTGAGTAAAGCCCTTGGCCACCAGCCGGGCTTTGTAGCGATCCACAGTGCCGTCGGGGCGAAACTTCACAACAAAGACCCAGCGACAGCCAACCACATCAGTGCCCACGGGAGGAGGAACCAGGGTCCAGGTACCCCGTTCAGTAAGAGTAGCCATCTCCTCATCCATGGCAGACTTCCAATGAGGGAGAGAGAGAGCCTCCTGGTAGGTACGGGGAGTAGAAGTGGCAGAGATAGCCAAGGCAAAACACCTGCGAGAAGGAGAAAGCTGATCATAAGAAACAACAGCCGTGAGCGGGTGTTGAGTACACGCCCGCACCCCTTTGCGAAGGGCAATGGGAACATCCAGATCATCGGGAGCGGCGGCGACGGGAGCGTCAGCGACCGGAGCATCCGTGGCGGAGAAGGCTGGCCCGGGACTAGAGAGAGACGGCAGCGGAGAGGAGGGTGGAGGGGTAGGTGGGGAGACGGACTGGGAAGGAGTGGGTGGAGGAGGAGACGAAGGTGGGAAAACGGGGAGAGGTGTGGAATGAACGGAGATATCAGAAGGAAGAGAAGGAAGAGAAGAGGAAGGAGAGAAATAGGAAGCATTTTCAAAAAAGGTCACGTCTGCGGAGACAAACTGCTTGCGAAGAAGGGGGTCAAAGCAGCAATAGCCTTTTTGAGTGGTAGAGTACCCCAAAAAGACACACTTAGTGGAACGGGGGGAAAGCTTGTCGCGGGTAGCGGAGGGAGCGTGAACAAAGGCCGTACAACCAAAGACACGGAGAGGAAGAGGAAAAGGTTCCTGGTGGGGGTAGAGAAGGGAGAAGGGAGTCCGGCCGTGGAGGACCGTGGAGGGAATGCGATTGATGAGATAGCAAGCGAGGAGCACAGCGTAGCCCCAGTAGGAGCGAGGGACGTGCATCTGCATCATGAGAGTACGCGCAACATCAAGCAGGTGACGGTTTTTACGCTCCGCCACCCCATTCTGTTGGGAGGTGTAAACACAAGTCGTTTGATGAATGAGGCCGTGTTGGTGAAAGAACGCGGAGAACTCATGAGACAGGTATTCCTTGGCATTATCAGAACGTAAGACTTTAATCGAAATAGCAAACTGAGTCTTAATCATAAAGTAAAAAGATTGCCAAACAGAGAATAGTTCAGAGCGATCCTTTAAGAGATACACCCAGGTACAGCGAGTAAAATCATCGATAAAAGTTACAAAATAGGAACTGCCCCGACCAACAGTGAGGGTAGGAGCAGGACCCCATACATCAGAATGAACAATATCAAAAATGCGAGAGGAGCCACGGCCTTGCTTCGGTGGGAAGGAGGAGCGATGATGTTTGCCAAGCTGACACGCATCACAGTTGAGCGGAGAACTGGTGGGAGGTAAGTGGGGCAGAAGCTGACGAATAAGCCGGGGAGGAGGATGTCCAAGACGAAGATGCCACTGAAGGAGATCAGCAGAGGAGGAGTAGGCAGAAAGAGCAGAAACATCGTCGAGGAAGTAGAGGCCGCCGCTCTCAGTCCCAGTAGCAATCGTCCGCTGGGTCCTCGGGTCCTGAAAAGAACAAGTAGTGGGAGTGAATAAAACGGAGCACTGAAGTTGCCGGCATAAAGTGGTAACGGATAACAAATTGCACGGGAACTTCGGGACATAGAGGGTATCCTCCAAGCAAAGCGATGGAGTGAGTTGAACCATGCCCGTCCCATGAACCGGAGACGGGGAACCATCCGCCACACGAACTGGGGGTAAGCGGTCATGGGTCTCCAGACGGGAGAAGCAATGAGGGTTGCCCGTCATATGATTGGTGGCACCGGAGTCAATCAGCCATTTACCTTGGGTAACGACGTGGGCACTACCTGACGTCGTGGCCACAGAGGCAGACGGCCTAGAAGAGGCAGAGGCCGAAGGAGCATCACCGGAAGGGCGAAGATGAGGATGTTTCTGCCAGCAGCGATCAACAGTATGGCCACTACGACCACAGTGAGAGCAGAAGAACCGGGAGGAACCCCGTCCGCCGGAGGAGCCACGGCCACTCGGGCCCCCCCGCTGAGCCTGGTGTGCAAAGGAGTCCTGCGAAGGGGGGGAGGCCAGCAGAGGCCGCTGGAGGAGAGAAGTAACGGCGGCAATGCGGGCCGCAGTGGCATCCAAAGTAGGAGATTCTGCCTCACCCAAGATCTGCTGGCGGATCATATCATAAGAGTCCGGAAGACGAAGAAGGTAACAAACAACCAGGAGTTCCTGGAAGTGTTTGTGCTGGTCGGCCAAGTCCGCAGAGAAGGGGCGATTCTGGAGGATTTCAGCCCCAAGAGCCTGGACCTGCTGATAAGCCGCAGCGGGGGACATGGAAGGGCGGGCGAAGAGGTCCGCATAGAGAGTATAAATGCGGGACGTCTGGCCCCCCTTAGAATAGAGAGCAGCGAGGTGAAGCCATGCGGCCTTGACCGTCTCATCATGGCGAATGATGGGAAGGCACTCATCAGAAAGGCTGTTGGCCAGCCAGGTGCGAACAAGAGCATCACTCGCATCCCAGTCATCAAACTCAGGAGAGGTGCGAGGAGGAGGGTCATCGGTGAGGTGATGACGCTTGCGTTGAGAACGAAGGAGAAAGGTGAAAGAAACGCTCCAATCGGGATAGTTGGAGCCCACAAGCTTGGAAAGGGTGCCAAGGTTACCCGAAGGAGGAGGAGGAGAAGGAGCTGCAGGAGTAGTGGTGAGACCGGAGGTAGTCATAGAACCCGGAAGCAGAAGAAGCCGCACGAATAGAGGCGGTTAGAAAAACAGAGGAAGCCGCGCGAACAGGAGCGGCTAGAAAGAGGCACTGCGGGGAAGAGGTCGCGCGGACTGAAAAGGCCGAGCGAACAGAAGAGAGGAGAAGAGCAGGTGACCGCGACCAAGATGCGGGTAAGAAAGAGACAACCCGCACGGTCAGGCAGATCACAGCAGCGGCAAGAAGGCGGGCAAAGGCACGGCGGGGAAGAAGTCGCACGAACTGAGAAGCCCGAGCGAACAGAAAAGAGGAGAAGAGCTGGCGACCGCTAAACAGGTCGGCGCGACAAAGAGAAGAAGGAGAGGAGAACCAAGAAGGAGCAAGCCGCGCGAACAGGTCTGCGGACAAAAAACAAGCCGCGCGGATAGAAACAAGCCGCGCGGATAGAAGAGAGGGCAAGCCGCGAATCAAGTCGCAGAACGCCGAAAAGAAGCCGCGAACAACAGAGGGCGCACAGAATCAGGAGGAAATGACCGTGTGCTCTGATACCATGTTAGAAAGTAGAGACAAGAAGCGAAAAGACTAGAACAAGAGAATAAACTTTTGAATAATTGAAATTTTATTATCCAAAAAAGATATCATTTACAAAGGTATGGCCTCCCTTATATAGAATGGAGGAGATAAGAAAGAGAGTATACAAACAATGTGGGACTAAACATTTACAGGCTGAGCGGCTAGAATAATGGAGACCGATCAGGCCGCGCGGTTAGACAGATGGGATAACCGCTCGGCAACTCCAGCAGGATAGAACAAGCCGTAGAGTGAGACCGCCAGACCGCCCGGTCTACAAACCGCGGGATCAGACCGCTAAGCCGCTCGGTCTACAAACCGATGGATCAGACCGCTAAGCCGCCCGGTCTAATACTTCAACACACTGGTCGGCCACCACCTAAAAAATCCTCCCCTGCCTCCAAGGAGTTAAAGCCCCATCAAAAGGGGTGGGAGGGGGGGGAGGGGTATGGGGCCTCCCTGGCCATGATGGCCATTAAGCTCCTCTTTTTCTCTCCTCCAATTTTAGGTAACTCCCTCTTTCTCTCTACAAGTCACCCATTTCTGAATTTGGTGGGCACAAAATGTGTCTCACGACCTCCTAGACCAATGGGCCACACTTGCCTAGGCCTAGCACACTTGGATTGGGCTTGAGTTAGCTATTTAGGCTAGTTTAACCACTTTGACCCAAGGGTTGACTTTGGTCAAATTAGCCACTAGGGCTGGCCCCAATGGGTCCTTGGTGACCCATGGTCCTCCACTAAAGTATAGAAGTACTTGGGTAGGGTCAACTTGCACACTATAGGTCACTTGCCCCTTTGTTAGGGCACTTTGACCTTTTTAGGGTTAAGGTTGACTTGGGTCAACTTAGGCTATAGAGTTGACCCCAATGGGTCCTAGGTGACCCATTGACCGCACTTTAGGGTTAGGAGGGCATGAGGGGGATCCACTTGGCTAAGGGAAGGTCAGTTGACCCTATGTAGGTCAGTTTGACACATTTAGGGTTAGAGTTGACTTTGGTCAACTTAACCACTTTGACTGCCCTCCAAGGGTCCTTAGTGACCTATTGACCCCACTTTAGGTTTAGGAAGACCCTTGTAGGGTTAGTTGGGATTTACTAGGGCACACTGTCCTTAGTTAGGGCACCTTGCTCAATTTAGGCCTAGAGTGGTTCTAGGTCAACTTTGCCACCCTACGTCGACTCCAATGGACCCTTAGGGCTCTAATGGACCTTATAATGGATTGGTGAGACCGTGGTGGGGTATTGAAGTCTTGGTGAAGCTCCATAATAATCTTAAACTAGGGTTCAGAAATCTACTATTTGCAGACCATAGTGGTCTCACCTACATTCCTAGGTTCACTTGGCCTTCTTGGGTTTCCTAGGGTTTTGTCATGACCTAGTCATGTCAAAACTGCACCTAGGGGTCTGGTTGTTTGAGGGATGTTGCAATCCGAATCTACCCTCCAACGATGATTTCGTGCACCGGAGCTCCTACAATCGATGGTCGAATGCTTTGTGAGGTCCGCCGCTTTCTCTCTTCTGCGAAACAGTCAGATGGCTTGGGACGAAGATGATGAGTAGTTTTTTTGTCTTATTGTAAGACTATATATATATATTAATAATATATTATATTATTATTATAAAATACCCCCAACCTATCGATAAATCTAAACAACTCCGATTTTCACGAAATTCACACCAAAGCTAAATATCGATGCTACGAATCCAATGGCGAAGTCGAAATAAACATTTGACAAACCAAACTAGGGTAAAAACTGCCCGATGATCAAAATACCAACTATCCAAAAAAAGGCTCCACCGAGTTCCAAAACAAACTCGGCTCGCCAGGTATAGCTCAAAAACACATTAGAAATTAGCCATGCTAATATTCTAAGTTAAAACCTCGGATACCAATGAGCAAAAGTCAAGATCCAGCAATGGTATCTATCAACTACACGTCAGCGTAATGCCCTGACATAAAAAATATGTCACTAAAGGAATTAAACTAAACATTGAAAAATTAGGGGCGTTACAGCCACTCCCCCTAAAAGGAAGTTTCGTCCCGAAACTTGAAACACAACTAAATCTACTAATGAGGGAAAATAAACAGGGGTCAACACAAAGAAATACTTACCAAAAGAAACTAGAAGAATAGATGAGGATGAGCATCCCTCATAGCTGACTCCAACTCCCAAGTCGTGCTCTCCACATCTTGGTTTCGCCACAAAAATTTGACCATGGATATTGTCTTCCATCTCAACACCCGATCTTGAGTATCCAAAATGCGAACAGGCATCTCAACATAAGAAAGATTAGTCTGCAACTAGTGCACCAAATCAAGAACATGCTGGTAACTAAGCAGACATTTTCGCAACTGACTCACATGAAACACATCGTGCATACCAGGAAAATTAGCGAGCAAATCCAGCTTATAAGCTGACACTCCGATGCGTTCATTAACTTGGAAAGGTCCCACGTACCTGAGCTCCAACTTGTGGTTCTTTCAAAACCTCTTAACACCGGGCATCAAAAAAACCTTGAGAAAAACCATGTCCTCAACTTCAAATTCCAGATCAATTCTTCTCCGATTAGCGTTCTTTTCATAACTCTCCTGAGCTATTCGAAGCATCTCTCGAATATGCGTTAGAGAAGTATTCATTTCTTCTAAGGCTTCCAGACCCAACAACGGTCCTTCACCAACTTCGTCCCAAAACAAGGGAGTTCTGCAATGTCTCCCATACAAAGCCTCAAAGGGGGTCATTTCCAAACTCTTCGGATAAATGTTATTATAGGCAAATTCCATCAATCTCATTCGCTCGTACCATGCTCCTCCATGGTCTAAGATGTAATATCTTAAAATATCGTCCACAATCTGATTTACTCTCTCTGTCTGACCATTGGTCTTCAGATGATAAGCAGTTGAATATCCGATGTCGGTACCCAACCCTTCCTATAAACTCTTCCAAAAACGAGACGTAAACCTGGAATCTCAATCTGCCACAATAGTAATAGGTACTCCATGCAGTCTGAAAACCTCATCCAAATATAACTCTGTTATTTTCTTCATGGAGTAATCAATCTTAAACGGCACAAAGTGAGCACACTTTGTTAGTCTGTCAACTATGACCGACACTGAATCATGTCCTCGGGGAGACCTATGCAAACAAGTAATAAAGTCCATAGAAATACTCTCCCATTTTGAACTTGGAATCTCCAAAGGCGTCAGCTTGCCACCAGGCCTTCCATGATCTACCTTAACATGCTTGCATATGAAGCATTCACACACAAACTTGGCTATATCATTTTTCATCCTATACCACCAAACGATCTGCTTCATATCTCTATACATCTTGGTAGAACAAGGTTGGTAGGAAACACTAGAACCATGCGCCTCACTGCACAACTTAGCTCAATACCCTGTACAGCGGGAATGCAATACCTATCACGGTACCTCAAAGTACCCGCATCATCAATAAAAAAGTCTAATAATTCTTCATTCTTAGTTTTGCTACGAAGGTGCTGCAAATTAGGATCGTTCATTTGATGTAGCCTAATAAGCATAATCCGTGAAGGCTCTGCTACTTCCAAACTACTTTGCAAGTCGCTACTTCCGACCATGATACCCATTAACAGAAACTCTTCCACCAAGGATTCCACCGAAAGCCCAAAGATCTGCATAGTCTTTCTACTCAATGCATCGACTCCCACATTTGATTTGCTCAGATGATATTATATCTCGACATGGTAATCCACTTCATATTCTAACGATCAACGCTGGGGTAAATTTAATTCCTTCTGAGTGAAGACATACTTCAAGCTCTTACGGTCCGTGTAAATCTTGAACAATGCGCCATAAAACAGATATCTCCACAACTTCAAGGAATAAATCATTACCTCAAACTCCAAATCATGAGTAGTGTAGTTCCTTTCGTGTATCTTTAATTACCTTGACCCATATGCAATTACCTTACCTTCTTGCATCAAGACACATATAAGCCCGACGTGCAATGCATCCACCTATAGAATATACTCCAATCCTTCGGTAGGCAAAATCAATATTGGAGCAGTGCACATTCTCTTTTTCAATTCCTAAAAAGGTTCATCGCACTTATCGCTCCACACAAACGCTGTGTTCTTCTGCATAAGCTTAGTCAGTGCCACAGACAACGTAGAAAATCTTTCCAGAAACCTTTTATAATAGCTTGCCAACCTTAGGAAGCTTCTTATCACTTTGGGTGTGGTAGGTCTTTTCCAATCCATTACGTCAGCTATCTTTTATGGGTCAATAGAAATTCCATCCTTATTCACAACATGACCCAAAAAGGAAACCCGAGGTAGCAAAAACTTTCACATACACAACTTTGAATACAACTTATGTTCTCTCAAAGCAGATAGAACTAACCACGAGTGTTACGCATGCTCCTCAGCACTCCAGGAATAAACCAGGACATCATCAATAAAAACGACCACAAAACAATCCAGAAAATCTATAAAATAGTTCATCATATCCATGAATGCAAAGGGTTCATTCGTTAATCCAAACGACATCACCAAGAAATCAAAATGCCCATTCCGAGAATGGAAGGCAGTCCGCGGAACATCCAACTCACAGATTTTCAACTAATGGTAGCCTGAACAAAGGTCAATCTTCGAGAACAATGTACTACCATGCAACTAATCAAACAAATCATACAGTTGGGACATGGGTTGATACCAATAATAATAAGTACCTTGGTAAAGGGAGATTTGGGCTTAAGCCCATCATAGTTCCTATTGCTCCTCAGAGCCCTTCATAGGGAATGCCCTGGGAAGTTCAAGGTTAACCTTAATCCGTAAGATTAAAATGTTAAAGAGCAATTAGATATACTAGGACTCACTTTCACTCACCCCGGATACTTGGGAGGTTAGCTTGAATAGGTTATCCGAGCGGTAGGCTTGGTGGTTGTGCAAATGGGCAAGTTAGCCCAACGAACCGTAAGCTCGGAAGGTAGTGGTAACAGATAGGTTAGTCTGGAAGATAATGGTTCAAAAATTCATGGTTGCATGTGCGTAAAGTGGTGGGTCCTCGGTATTAGACAAGCGTTCACACCGACATTGATACGATGACTCGGTGGGCGTGGTTTACACTTAGCCAAGGAAAAGACTGGCGGTTGGTCCGCATAGTACGTGGTTACTCTGGTGTGTCCTTCAAAGGCATACGTAAGGACTAGGCCTGATTGTGTGAATACCCGTCTAGGAGTGGGGTGGCTGACCCACTGTCTCCGTTGGCCACTACGGAGCCTCCTGGGAGTGAAGCTAGCTTCCAAAATGTGGGAACTAAAGATCTGTTCACATAAAGTTGTGTGTGTGTGTGTTGCACTTGCATGAATCATTGCATAATATATCACTACACACATACCTGCATAAAACCTGACACCCCATCGTATAAACTAGTATGTGATAACTTGTATGATGGGAGACTTGCAAAAGACCTCTTAACTTAAATGTTTGTATGAGCATTTATAAGTTAAGGTTAATTATTCCATAGCTTATTTTACTTGTACTTTCATTGTCTATAGTGTAGCTTGTACTTATTTCTTTATCTTTACCTTGCTTACATTACTGCTCTACTTGTTATAGAATAACTAGATTAGACTCTTGTAAATTTTATACTATATATTCTGCTAGATTAGAACCACCGTCACCTATTTTTGTTGACACTCCACCTTCATAAGCTTCCCTATATCTCCTCCCATACAGTGCCTAGGAGTTGCGGGGGCGTGGCGGGGACGATAGTTGGCTTAGTATTATGACTAACGGTTGGTGGACCAAACATTTCAGGGGCTCCGGATGAGAGACAGGGAGCAACAACAGGAGATGCAGCACCAGCGGTGCACGGTGCACATGGATGTGGGCCAGTCTAGTGTGGGAGCACCAGTCTCTGTCTCCGTGAGTGTTATCTTTACTTAGCTTCCGAGAGTGTGTTCTAATGAGGATCTGTTGTACCGGGAATAACCCGTTTATAATTCAACTTTGCTGATCTGTTTCATCACTTTTATTATCATGTGGAATTTGCTGTGATGTTTCATAATTCAATTATATATATGTGATTTTTTGTGGACTTGACTTGATTATACTTCTACTTTTTTTATGATTGTCAATGCCGGCATAATCAACATTTGTATTGGCGACCCTCCCGAGTGTCGCTGTGACCACAAAATGACGGATCTGGTCGTAAGACCCGGTAGCGTAACAAAAAATGCGTTCTTACAGGGGGTGGGGGTGAATACGTTTCTTAGTTACTTGTGAGTATCTTTTATTTTCCTTTCTTTGAGGTACTTTGTTAGTTAGTAGTTAAGCATTTAAGACACACACCTATAACAAGGAAACAACACGAAGAAGCACACACAGAATATATAGTGGCTCCCCAAATTATGGGTACGTCCACTTTCCCTCCCACCTTTCTAACTTATAATTAGACAAGGCACTTCTCTAATCTCTGCTCCTAAGATCTTAAAACACGATCACGCAGGACCACTCGGTCTCCTCCAAGACCTATAACTCATGCACAAGGCCCTACAACTCAGTGATCCAAAGATCACCTACCTCAGGCCCAAAGGCCCTGCAACTCAGGTTGGGAGGATAGACCTACCTCAGATCCACAAGGGATCCTACCTCAGAGAGAATGACACTCCTATAGCTCAGGCACAAAGGCCCTACCTCAGATCCAAAGGATCCTATAACTCAGACACAAGTGCCCTACACTCAGAGAGAATTACCCTCCTACCTCAGAACCAAAGGTCCTACCACAGATCCAAACTGGATCATACTCTCAGTGATCAAATGATCACCTACCTCAGATTCTCAATAGAATCCTACCTTAGGATAAATAGCCCTACAACTCAGATACAAACTTGTATCCTACCTTAGAGCAAATTTTCTTCTACCACTCAGATCCAAAAGGATCCTGAAAGAATTGGTAAGCCACTGATATCAATTGAAAGTTAGGGGATAGAACTGATTTACTCTAGACGGGGGGGGGGGGGGGGGGGGGGTGAATAGTGTAATTAAAACTTTGGGCTGTTTTAGAATTAATCAGAGTAAAATAGGTGATATCAATAGAAATAACAAAAAATGAAAATAGAGTAAACTAATTTATCACTGTACAACAAAAAAACAAAGAGAAAATATTCACACACAGAAAACACAAGAATTTTATAGTGTTTCCCCAAACTGGGTACATCCACTCTTCTACCACCCTGGTAGGAATCCACTATCAGGTTTTTGATCAGCTGACTGCCACCACAAGTTCTATTTACAGGGAGATCTCACAACCCTTTAGGCTTATGATCAGGTGCCCAAAAACTAAGAATAATCTTTTGAAGGGAGTTAATAAACCCTTTTACAGGAGGTTGAGAGAGTTGATGGTGTCTTCTCTTTTTCTCTATGCAACAGAGAAGACTTGTGGATTTCTATTGTCAAAGCTCCTTCTGAAGTAATGAATGATTCAGAAAGCTTGGAGCCTTGCTCAGGGTGTAGGTCTTCAGCCTTATCTTGAGGAGATCCAGGAATTTTCTGACTGATTCAAAGTTGTTGTCCTTGAATATTCCTGGAGTAGAAGTAGAAGAAGACTCTTGATATATGATGGTTGTTCTTCTTCAGTCTTCAGAAAGAACAAAGTGAAAACAAAATGTTTTCAGCACACAGAGAAGAAGCATATATTCTTCTGTATATTTCTGTATCTCTTCTCTATATTTTCTTGTGTTTTTCACTGCTGGTCTGATGTCGAGTATCTATCTGTATGTCTGAAAAGAGAAAATCTCTTTTATATTCTGCTATCAAAATTCTCCTTTGAAATTTTAATTCCAAGCATTAATTGCTGATTAATCTGGAGAATGAAATGGCTGCAGTATATACTTTAATGAGTTTCCCTAACTGTCCCATTAAAATAGGCAAGTAATTAACCCTAATGAAGACCATAATTAATGCTGCCAATAATGGCTATATTCAGGAGAATATAAGCACTAATTACTCTGAAAATCACTGCTAAAATAAATAAAATAAATAAGGACAGAAATAGGGAAAACTTCTAACTCTGGCTCGGGACAGAATTCGTCGAGCTCTGAACTGAATTCGTCGACTGGAGTTCCAAGTTCGTCGAGCTGATAAATCCTGTTCGTCGACCTGAGCTCAACGAACTGCATTCTAGAAATAACTTGCCAAATCTACGCTCCAAGTTCGTCGAGCAGAGAATCTATCTTCGTCGAGCTGAGTTCAGCGAAAATAAACTGGAAAGAATCTGTTGAAGCTGAACTCCAGATTTCGTTGAGTAGAGAATCTATCTGGATGAAGAGATCGTCGACCTGAGCTCGACTATTATCGAGATCAACAAAGAGAAATAACTCTGAGTTTGTCGATCTGCGATCGACGATTGTCGATCTTCGATCGACGACTGTCGAGCTGAGTTCGAAGAATTTTGAACTTGAACTCTGAATTCTTCTAAGTCTAGGTCTACTGAAGTCCTCTGCTGGCTAGTCCATGAAGGTTGAACCTAATGACTAGCCTAAACTCTAGGACTCATAGACTTGACCCTGACTATACAATGCGGGTCAAACTCATCCTAATTAGTGAACCTAGCACAAATCCAAACTAGAGATCCAACAATCTCCCCCTATTTGGGTGAGGTTACTAATACAAACAAAAGAAAACAAACAAAAAGCAGAATAAAATATATCTGGAAGAAAATAAAATATTCAGCAGATATGTACACAGGTGCTTCATGATTAACACATAAAGTTCAGAAAATAAAACTAAACAATATAGTTATCTGTTCTTCTTTGACTTCTCTTTGTCAGCTTTGTTAGAGTTTTTAGTGGGCTATCTGAATGTAATCTCTCTATTTTGATTTGCAGCTTCTCTCTTTGACATTGTCATGTCAGATGCTCCAATTATGTTGCAAGAGGTGGCCCTTGGAACTACTGCCTCAGGATGCAGACTCATATAATCATCTACATTGAAAAACTTATTAGCTTTAGAATACCTCTTGAGTTCTTCTTTTCTGTAAGATGACATAGTGGAGTACTGAGATGGATATTTTCCGTCTGCTTTAGCTTTGTTGATAATAGAAAGTCCAACTAGCTCTTGAAACCTGGCTATTTTAGTAGTTGTTTCCTGTTCTGGATCTACAAAAGGAATAGGTGGAGATTCTGGCCTTTTAGGACTAGAGTCCTTCTTTGAATAATCATGAGAAGCTGAAGTACTTTTCTTATCTGTAGTAGGAGGAGGCTTGCTCTGAGGGGATTGTTGTTGACTGCTGCCTTGAGAACATGGCTTGGAGTGTCTTTGATAAGTCTTGGTGACAGAGCTGATCTATGAGTGACACTACTAGAGGCCCCAACTGATGGAGGAGGAGGAGGAGGGTCTTTCCTGAAGTGCTTAGGAGGAGACCTGTACCTTCTTCTCTTCTTCCTTTCTTTTTGCTCATTCTTTGATAACCACATCCATTGTGGCATCCCAGGGTAAGGAGTAATCTTTTGTAGAATGTAGTAGGGAGTGTCATGTGTTGGATTTGGCTTGGGAGCAGCCTTTGGAACAATTTTCCTTTTCTTAGCAACCTTCCTCTTGGCTTTAGGATAATCAGATTCATCAGAATCTTCATTATCATTATCTTCATCAGAGGATTCTAGAGGGTTGTCATATATTTCATCAATTTCCTTCAAGGCTTCCTTTGAGATTTGCATTTCAGGTTGAGGTTGAACTAGAAGTTTTGTCTCTACAATACTTTCAGTAGCTGTTTGATTCTCTTCTGCTATATCTGCAAGAATGATGTCATCTAGGTTTGGTAACGGACTGTCATGCATTTTGTAGGTAGGAGGGGAGATAGCTTTTGCTCTGTTGTAGAGACTTGTTTAAGAACATTCTCAGTCACATATTCTTCTGTAATTACTGGTACTGCAAACTTTCCTTTAGTTGATTAACAACTTCAGTGCTTATTGGTGAAGTATAGCAAACTATAGCCATAGATTACTCTAGGCAAACTTCTGGAAGAAAATTCAAATAAGTTGTATCAAAAGAATTTAATAAATTGAATATATCTATTGTGGGATCGACAAGGAAATCCCCAACAGTCAAAATTTCTGGAAGATCAACTTGCATATCTATACAAAGCATATCAAAATCAACTGCTTCTGTAATCATATATACATCTGCATCTGCATCTGCAAGCTCATTTAACTGCAAAACTGCTGCTGCTTCTGCTACTGCTGGATTAGAGGAGACTGGAGTTTCTTCACTGGATATCTCCCCCTACCTTGTTTCAGAGGGTCCTGGAGCCAGGCCCCCAGAATAAGGGACAGTGGGCGCAGCAGAAATGAGGGCAGATAGGGATGAAATAGAATTAGCGAGAGGTTTAATGGCCTCTGCTATAAGCTTTGGGAGGAGAGGAGTGAGGTGTTCCAGAAGGGAGGGAAGGAAAGGGGAATCCATTTGCATAAACTCAAAGGGTATCTAAGTTGATACAGAAAGATGGAGGATGGATGATGAAGGGAAAGTAGTGGTGGCTATCATGGGCTCATCATGAGATGATGGAGTATTGATGGGAGATGGTAGCAGATCAAAAGATGGAATGGATGAGAGGTTATGGAGGGGGATATCAGCTAGATGTGGAGGAAGTGGGGATAGGGGTGGTGATGTGGTATGCTCTGGATATTGAAGTGGTGGTGGTTGATGTTCAGGAGATTGAAGTGGTGGAGATGGAGTATGAGCTAGAGATGAGGATGGTTATTGGAGGGTTGATGAAGGAATTGAAAGTTGTGAATGTGTAGATTGTTGAGATGGAGGTGTTGGAATCTGGGAGGATGGAATTCTAATGGAGGGGACAACTTATCGGAGTGGGGGATCAGCTGTTATAGCTCTTGTATCCACAGATGCTCTGGAAGAGGTTGAAGCCTTAGATGGATTAGAGATTGTCCTCTTCCAACATCCAAATAAGGAATATGTTAACCTTTTGGAACCATTAATGAATATGGTCTGAGAGACCAGAGATTCAACAGCCTTTTCCTGTAGGAAAATCCCAAGAATTCTTCCAAAACACACTTCTTTCTTACTATTCTTCTTCCTTATCAAGTCAAACAGGATAATTGCCCAATTCACAGCTTTCTTATTTACAACAGCACACATTACCAGAAATTATTACCTGGTAATACAGTCATGGACAGTATGCTTTCCTAGCAATACTTTACCCACCACATCGGCTAAAAGCTTATATTCAGAAGATAAATTTTTCTTTAACAACTTATTAGGGTTCTCTCTAGTATGACCCATTTTATTCAATATATCATCAAATTCATAACTATTAATCTCTAAATCTTCTTCACCATTTATCAAACCAAAAACTTCAGTTAAGACTGCGGGGTTTAAAGATATCTGGTTACCAGATATTATGCATGTCATCGTGTCGGCGTCTGTAGTAGAGGAGGTGAACACCCATTCTGTGATTTTAGTAGCAGCTATCTTTATTTTGGTTGTCATGAAGTTCTTCAACTGTTGTTCCTCAAATAGTTTCAGTATGTCCAAGAAAATTTGATCAGAATGTTGAAATGATTCAAAGTCTATAACGAATCCCATGTTGAATTTCATTGCTGCAAGAGAGCTCGCCGGAATCGAAATTGATCGCCTGCAAAAGGAAACAGAAAGATCAAGTGCATGGGAAACCGAAAGCGCGGGAGGGATCTCGAAGAAAACCTTGTTATATGGTTTTCAGAATATGAAGTGGCAGACTCCGTTTTGTGAAATAAAAACAATACTTTGATCTGAGTTCGACGAAATATTTTATTGACAAAAGAGTTCGTCGATCTCAGTCTGAAGAAGGGAATCGTTTTCGTCGTTCTCAGGTCGACGAAAATTTTCTGAAGCAGTATCGTCGATCTCCATTCGACGAATAAAAGTTCACACACAGAGAGTTCATCGATCTCAGGTCGACAAATTTTCTCAAGAACGTTTCTCAGTTCGTCGATCTCCGTTCGACGAACTGTGACAAATTCTTTAACCACAGACAAAAAGTTAAATTAATGAATCTCCATTTATCATACCTAGCTGATTCATAAAGAACAGATGTTTCTTCTCATACAAGGGTTTGGTGAAGATATCTGCCTTTTGCAAATCAGTAGAGATAAAGGTGAGATTAATTTTCTTTTTGTCAACACACTCTCTAATTAAATGATGTCTTACATCTATATGCTTAGTTCTACTATGATGCACTGGATTCTGTACAATGGAAATTGCACTGGTATTATCACAAATTAGAGTTGAATTATTTAAGTTGACACCATAATCTAGGAGTTGTTTTGAATCCACAACATCTATGAACAACAACTGCCAGCTGCTATATACTCAGCTTCTGCTATTGAGGTAGACATAGATGTTTGCTTCTTGCAAAACCACGACACTAGCCTATCACCGAGGAACAGACATGTTCCCGATGTGCTCTTTCTGTCCACTATACATCCAGCAAAGTCAGCATCAAAGTATCCAGTTAACTCAAATTCGAATTGGTGGTCCTGTCAAAATTGAATTGAATATGTCTTCATCAATAGAGTTTATATAGAGTTTATTCTTGCCTTCTAGATGACAAACTTGGTTAAGTTGCAAACTGGAGGTCTGGTGCTAGCATAATTCTTGTTTTGTGCCATGATATAAAGTATGAAAGGAACAAGATTTAATCAGAGATTATCTTAGGATCTTGGTCCAGATGTTAGCCTGTTAAAATTAAAATAACCAACCTCGCTCTGATACCAATTGAAAGAAAAGGGAGAGTAATCTCGGGTTAAATCTAGAGGGGGGGGGGTGAATAAAGTTAATTAAAAATTCCTTTGCAACTTTTTACAATTATAAAGTTAAGTGATAAAATATGTGATATAATAATAGCTAAAAGTGGTTAACAAAATCAAAGAAAAACAACACTAAGCTATCATAGCACAAGGCAAAAGGAAAACATCAAACAGAGAGACAACACAAGAATTTTATAGTGTTCCCCAACTGGGTACATCCACTCTTCTACCACCCTGGTAGGAATCCACTACAGTTTTGATCAGGTGACTGCCACCACAATATCTATTTGAAGGGAGATATTGCAACCCTTTGAGCTTTTGATCCGGTGCCCAAAAACCAAACTCAAGTCTTTGGAAGGTGACTTGTGAACCAGGTTAAATTTTGAAGGGAGTTAAAACCCTATACATTGGGATGGGATTTAAAGTGACGTTAGTGTTCTCTTTTCTCAAAAGCACTTTGAGAAGACTTTGTGTGGATTCCAGATCTTGCCAGAGCTCCCCCTGAGATGTAGAGTTGTTCATGATTGAGAAGCTTTGTTTAGGAGCGTGTAGGTCTTCAGCAGATCCAGGAACTTTAGACAGATGGATCTATATTGTCTCAGCAAATTCCTGGAAGGAGAAGATGAAGAAGACTCTTGATCAGTTTGTGTTGTTCTTATTCTATATTCTTGAGAGCAAAGTGAGAGATGTTGATTTTTTGCTGCTGTGAAGTTTCCGCTCTTGCTAAGAATATCTCTCTGCAATTTTTCTGCTCCGAAAGAATTATCTTCCTGTTCTCAATCTTTGTATGCTTCTTGAAATATTATTCTCTCTGTAAGTTCTCTTTGACAACCAATCTTCCTTCGAAATTTGAACAACTTCAATTAATGCCTTGCTGGAAAACTGGGAAGCAAAACGGCTAGCATATCTGTCATTATTCGTTTCCCTAACTGTCACGAGAAATATGTCAAATAAGTCCTTTGATGAATACCATAATCAATGCTGACAGTAATGACTATATTAATAGAGAATATAAGCATTGATTACTCAGGGAATTTATGACTTAAAGTAGTAATAGAGAGGGAACAAATAAGGAAAGAAGAAAGAACAGACAGCTTATAGAATTCGTCGACCAGGAAATAGATTTCGTCGACCTGCACTCAGAGAACAACGACCTGAGAAATTTTGTTCATCGACCTGAGCTCTGCGAAGCAAACACTGAATATAAACAAGTGATTCTGTGCTCCAAGAACGTCGACCTGAGAATCTATTCTACACTCAAAGATCGCCGACCATAGAACTTGAACAAATAGAATTAGTCGAGCTGAGAACCAGTCTGGGAGAAAATGTCGACCACATAATATATCCTTCTGATGAAAATCGTTGACCTGAGCTCTAAGCTCATCAGGCTGAGTTCGTCAAACGTCGAACTAATTTCCAGACAACTGAAAATCTTCTACGTCTTGAATCTTAAGTCCATATTAGGCAGGTCCATGAAGTTTGACACTTGGGGGACTGGTCTAAAACTTAGAAAGAAGAACTAGTGACCCTAACTATACATTATGGGTCAACACAACCTAAGATATGAACCTAGCCCAAATTAAAATAGGGGTTCCAACATCAGTGGGTATGTAGATAAGGCATCAACTCCACCAGGACAAGATGCATGCCTTCTTCACATCTTAAACTGAGCCCCAATACATTAAAAATGCTGAGCAAGATCCATACTGGATCATGACAATGCAAGAGGAGCTCAACCAGTTTGAGGGATGTAGAGTTTGAGATTTAGTTCCAAGATCCAAAGACTACACAGTCATTGGAACTAAATGGGTATTTAGAAATAAACTAGATGCTCAAGGTCTTATCATGAGGAACAAAGCAAGATTAGTTGCTCAAGGATATAGACAAGAGGAAGGCATAAATTATGACCAAACATTTGCCCCTATTGTAAGGGTAGAAGAAATAAGGATATTTCTAGCTTATGCAGCCTATAAGGAGTTCACAGTATACCAAATGTATGCCAAAAGTGCATTCCTAAAAGGTGAACTCAAATAGGAGGTGTATATGGAACAACCACCAGGTTTTATCTCTTCATCCCATCCATGTTATATTTTCAAATTGCATAAGGCTCTCTATGGTCTAAAGAACTGTTGTGTATAGTCCTCCAGTTCCAGTTACAGTTCCAGTTCCAGTTCCAGCTCCAGTTCCAGTTATAGCTACATAATCTCAAGTTGTCAAGCATTTTAATAAAGATCTTGTTGGATCCCTAGTTGATTTGGGCTAGGTTCACTGACTTATGATGTGACCCATCATGTATAGTCTGGGTCAAGTTTTTGTCTTAGAGTCTAGGACAGTCCTCTATCTCAACTTCAGATGGACCAGCCTTCTTCAAGACCATCAGGAACTCCAGATCTATCAGTTTTTCAGACTAAGTGAAATAAGTTCGACGTTCGTCGAACTCAGCTCGTCGAAGGGAGCTCTGCGCTCGACGATCGTGAGACTATTCGCAGTACTGAGCTCGACGAACTTTGTTCTTTGCTCGACGAACACCAGATCCTTCTTCAAGCATTCTCAGAACTACTTCAAATTTCTCTAAGTCCAGCTCCATGCTTCGGTCGACGAATTATTTTCTGAGCTCGACGAACTTGGACCTCAAGTTCACAGCTTCTCAGGTCGACGAATGCAAATCTGTACTCGACGATTTTTGTGCTCAGAGAATCTGTGTCGACACTTGGGGCTTGTGTCGACACCAGACGATTTGTGTCGATACCCAGGATTTCAATCGACACCAGCTTGTGTCGACACCAGAGGATTTGTGTCGACACCTAGACCAATCTGTCGACACCAGAGGAGTTGTGTCGACACCAAGACCAATCTGTCGACACCATTTTGTGTCGACACAGCATTTCAGCAGATGCAGAGTATTTCGTCCAAGTCCAGAACTTTTCTCATGTCGATGAAGTTTCTTCTCAGCTCGACGAATTTGGTTCTCTGCTCAACGAATAATGTTTGTCTGATATTAGAAACTGTCTATTCAACGAATGAAGACTGTCAGCTCGACGAACTCAGCTTCGTTCGACGAACTCTTAACTCTGTTCGACGAATTCTGTTCTTCGGTCGACGATTCCAGACTAGGTCTTCTTCCGTTCCCGTCTCATCTCATGGCGCTGATTCCTGGACAATTAATGGCAGTTCTTCATAGTATACTACCGTTAGGATGCGCAGTTAATTCTGGAATATTACATGTCATTTTCCCATGGAAACAGTTAGGAAAATAATTAATTGCTGCTTCCTTTCCAGGCCGTCTGTCATTACTGCTCGACATTCAAAAATTCGAACCCTCCCCATGACAGATAGAGACATACAGAAACCAGAAGTAATACAATAAGTACACAACACCAGACAACAACAAGAAGAAGATAGACAGTGATTCAGACAACACAAGAAAAAGAATTCATTCTTGGCCCAGAGAGAAATTGATCTAGAAGAAGAAGAAGAAGAAGAACATTACATCAATATCAAGAGTCTTCTTCATCTGCTTTTACTCAGGAGAACTTCAAAACAATACATTCATATCAGTTGCAAGAAGTTCCTGAAGACTTTCTCTGGACCTGGAATTCTAGGTCTTTGAAGACCTATCACCCTGAAGCAGTGCTCCAGCATTCTTCCTGATCCATTCTACATCTCAGGGGGAGCAAAGCTGCTAAACAACATTCCACAAGTCTTCTCATTTGACTTGAGAAAGAGAATACCTCATCACCCTCTCACTCCACATCTGTACAGGGTTTTAATTCCCTTCAAAATTATTCTGGTTGAAAGTCTCCCACCAAAAGACTTGAGGGTTTGGTTTTTGGGAACCTGATCAAAACCTCATTGGTGCCAGGACACCTGATCAACCCCTTCCTGTAGTGGATTCCTACCAGGGTGGTAGAAGAGTGGACTACCCAGATTTGGGTAACAAATATAAAATTCTTGTGTCGTCTGGTTGCTTTCTTTTCCTTTTGTTTTCTGGCCTTGCTCTGTGAATGTGCTGTGATTAGTCCATTGCTGTTTTTTTTATTTATTGTATTTGCTGCACACACACACACCTAAAATACAACAGCAGTTGTAAAAGTTTCAAAATCACCATATACTATATTCACCCCCCTCTAGAGTATATCAGATCTAGCTGCACTTTTAATTGGTATCAAAGCGAGGTTAGTTAAACATACCATACCTGATTGGTTGTACAGGCTAACACCTGAACCCAAAGATCCCTTAGTTAGATCTCTTTGTTTTTATTCTGTTATTAGATTTTGTTCTCACAGACATGGCCCAAAACAAGGATTATACAAGCATCAGACCTCCAGTGTGCAATCTTAACAAGTTTGCCATCTGGAAGGCAAGAATTAGATTATATATGAACTCCATTGATGAGGATATTTTTTCTGTCATTTCAACAGGTGTTCCTCCAGCTCCTACAACTTTTGCCAGCACATCAACTAATCTGAGTGCAGTACCACCTCCAGACAACACTGAAGCCTATAAGAAAGCCAAGATGGCTGATGCAAAGGCTATGAATATTCTGGCCCAAACAATGTCAGATGACATATTTCAGAAGGTGGCTGAGTGCACCTCAGCCAAGGCCATTTGGGACTCTCTCAATCAAATGGTAGCAGGCTCAGCTGATGAAAGAAAGGATAGGAGATCCAGTCTCATTTCTCTCTATGAGAATTTCAAAAAGGATAAGACAGAATCAGTGGCTGAGATGTACAATAGATTAAGTTCAATCATCAGTGAACTCAAGACTCTTGACAAGGACATCACCTTAACTGAGGTGAATGACAAGATATTGATGTGTTTCCCCAGTTCATGGGACTCCAGAATCTGGTCAATCAAAGAAGCCAGAAGCCTCAATGAGATCTCAACAGAATCTCTGCTAGGCAAGCTGAAGTCATATGAGCAGCTTGTCAAATCAAGAGAGGCAGCAGAACAGAAGGCAACTACCCCAGTTAGGAAGGAGCACAGCTTGGCCCTCAAAGCTTCTGAAGACAGTGAAACATCTACCTCCAATGAAGAGTTAATGAGCCTTTTTGCCAAAAGATTCTACAAAATTGCAAGAAGGGACTTTAGAAGAAAATCATCCCGGCAGGATGATAAACCCGAATATGACAAGACACCAATTAAGGAGGTTGTGTGTTTTGGATGCAGAAAGCCTGGGCACTATATTTCAGAATGCCCAGAGAATCAAAAAAAGGACAAGGGCAGGGACAAGGATGCCAGAAGAAAACAAAGCAGCAGACCCTCCTCCAACAAGTATAAAAGGAAGGACAAAAGATTTGTTGCTGAGTCCTGGAGTGACACAGAAGAGGAAACATCCTCTTCCAGCTCCAGTGAAGAAGAGGAAGAAGCCAGATCCAAGGAGGTGTGCCTAATGGCAATAGATGCCTCCAGAAGCAACTGTGGATCAGAAGAGGATTTTGAAGATGAAGGTGCCTCAGACTCAGAGGCTGATCCGGTGATTTCTAGTTTTGATTTCAATTCTGACTTGTTTAAAGTAGAATTTAAAACTATGTGCATGGATTTAATAAACTCAGAGAAAGAGATAAAAACCCTGAGGACTAGACTAGAAAATCATGAATCTGTCAGCACAGAAAACAGAAAACTAACTGACCAATTGACTCTAGCTAATGAACAGATAATCAAGTTAAAATCTGAATTATGTGAGGCAAAACAACTTGAGCAATCTCTCAATGGGAGAAGCCTCAAGCTGATGGATATCACAAGCACAGTAAATGCCAGATTAAATGGCAGGCTGGGCTTGGGTGCTTCATCAGGTTTACCCCGCATAATAAAGAAGAATATACTTTCCACTCCCATAAAGTTTATCACTGCTAAAGGTAAAGAGAAACTAACTGAAAAACCAAGATCAGAAAACAAGTCAAATCCCCTAGACAATAGCAACAGAAAACAGAAGAAAGCTGTTAAAAACCAAGTTCAGCAGAATTCGTCGAACTTAGATCGATGAAATCCTGCAAGATCGTCGAACCCCGATCGACGAACGCTGAACGCAAACTTCCGAAATAATTATTCGTCTTACTGCGATCGACGAACTGTGTATGGTTCGTCGAGCAGAGGTCGACGAACGTGGGACGCAGAAAATGACCATGGTCATTCTCTGAGTGGAGGTCGACGATCTTATCCCCATTCGTCGAACTCTGGTCGACGAACTTACAATAATTCGTCGATCCCAGAACGACCAAATATAAATAATTTCTCCTATAGAAATGTTAAAACAACTAACAAGACATTTAATCCAGTAGTTGATTGGATAATCCCACCTAGGTGATATCACCCTCTAGGGTATAAGTCTCAACCTGCATTATCAGTCATTTCTAGCTTTACTTTTCAGCCAAACCAAGGACCCAAGGTAACCTGGGTCAAGAACCATTGAGCTTTGTTTTTTGATGCAGGTACAGGTAAAGAACTGTCCAAGGCTAAGTCAGACATGGTACCTGGACAGTGGCTGCTCCAAGCACATGACTGGCAGCAAAGCAAATCTCTCCAACTATAAGTCCAAGCTAGGACCAAAGGTGATATTTGGAGACTCAAAGAGTGGTCAGTCAGAAGGGTATGGAAGAGTAAGCATTGGAGCAGTGACTTTCAAAAAGGTGACAGATGTAAGAGGACTTAAACATAACCTTATATCCATAAGTCAATTATGTGATGAAGGTTATCAGGTACATTTCAACTCTACCTCTTGTTCTATTATAAATGATAAAAACCAAACTGTTTTAATTGGACTTAGACAAGGAAACATATATTTAGTAGATTTCATTTCTGCCACAACAGATATTTGTTTACGCAATATCACTAGTAACCAAAATGAGTTATGACACAAAAGGATAGGACATGTAAACCTTAAGAACATATCTAGGTTATCTAAAGACAACCTTGTTAGAGGTTTACCTTCTGGTCCCTACAAGAAGGAAAGCCTATGCAGGGCTTGTCAACTAGGCAAGCAAACTAAAACTAGCTTCAAATCCCTTAATAGAAGTGATTCACCTAGGATATTGTATCTGATTCATGTGGATCTTTTTGGACCCATTGCAGTACAAAGCCTAGGAGGGAAGTCTTACACCTTAGTTATTGTTGATGATTTCTCCAGATTCAGTTGGGTAGCCTTCCTGAGAGCTAAGTCAGATACATTCAAAGTTCTTACAGATTTTCTCAGGACCATACAGATTGAGTTCTCTACTCATGTTGCATTAATCAGAAGTGATCATGGCACAGAGTTTGAGTCTCTTCTTATGCATGAGTTCTGTGAGAAGGAAGGTATCAGGCAGTGCTTCTCAGCTCCTAGAACTCCCCAACAAAATGGGGTTGCTGAAAGGAAAAATAGGACACTCATTAAAGCTGCAGGTACATTGTTACCAGATGCCTACATGCCTCTATCCTTTTGGGCAGAAGCTGTAAACACAGCTAACTATGTCCTGAACAGATGTCTTATACATAAACTAAAACACAAGACCCCCTATGAATTACTTAAAGAAAAGAAACCTAAAATCACTTTAGAGTTTTTGGTTGCATATGTTACATCCACACTAATAACAAAAGATACACTAGAAAATTTGAGGCTAAGGCTGAAGAAGGAATTTTTCTAGGATATTCCCAAGTAAGCAAGGCCTATAGGGTTTTCAACAAATCATCCCTTAAAATTGAAGAATCTGTCCATGTGTCTTTTGATGAAGCTAACATGTCTTATAAGGAGAAAGACATTTCTACCAATATTCCTTTGCAGGTTTCACCAATGTGTGAGTCTATGGATGGACTAAACCTTACCCAAGAGGTTCCAAATCATCCCACTCCACAGGATGCTGAAGATAGTGAAGAAGAAATCCAAGAGGAAGTAACTGAACTTCCATCAACAGCCAGTACCATTCCTCAAGGGGAATTATTTGCAGAAGCTGTTGCTCAACCAACTCCACCAACTGATCTTGTTATACTTAGAGATCACCCCAGATCTCAAGTGATTGGGGACATTTCAGTTGGTGTACAGACAAGACATCAGCTCAATCAAGACTTGATGCATGCCTGTTTTCTCTCTCAAATTGAACCTCTCACCATCCATGAAGCTGAGCAAGATCCCCACTAGATTCTTGCAATGCAAGAGGAACTAAATCAGTTTGAGAGATGTAGAGTTTGGGATTTGGTTCCAAGACCCCATAACTACCCAGTTATTGGAACCAAATGGGTCTATAGGAACAAATTAGATGCACAAGGGAACATAGTAAGGAACAAGGCTAGACTGGTTGCCCAAGGATATAGGCAAGAAAAAGGAATAGACTATGACCAAACCTTTGCCCCTGTTGCAAGGTTGGAGGCCATTAGAATATTCCTAGCCTATGCAGCATACAAAAAGTTCAAGGTATTCCAGATGAATGTTAAGAGTGCCTTTCTGAATGGTGTACTTCAAGAAGAGGTTTATGTAGAACAACCTCCAGGTTTTATCTCTCTAACTCAACCCTCTTATGTTTACAAGTTGCATAAAGCTCTCTATGGTTTAAAGCAAGCTCCAAGAGCTTGGTATGAGACCCTAGCTAGCTTTCTTTCAGAGCATAAATTTACAAGAGAAACCATAGATAAAACCCTTTTCACTAGACATCATAAGGACCAAATCTTATTGGTACAAATATATGTGGATGACATTATTTTTGGGTCTACTGATCCCAAATTGTGCCAGAGGTTTGCTGACCTCATGCATTCCAAATTTGAGATGAGTAGCATGGGTGAGCTTTCCTACTTCCTTGGTCTCCAAGTGAAGCAGCTCCCTGATGGTATCTTCCTCTCTCAATCTAAGTATGCTAAAGAGCTTATTAAAAAGTTTGGGATGGGTGATGCCTTAGGAATGAAAACACCTATGGCTACAAATGCTGTTGTGGATTCTGATGCAGCAGGGAAACCTGTAGATCAGAAACATTATAGGGCAATCGTTGGATCCCTATTATACTTAACAGCCAGCAGGCCTGACATAATGTTTGCCACATGCCTTTGTGCTAGATTCCAAGTGAATCCTAAAGAATCTCATCTTATTTTTCTAAAAAGGATTTTGAGATATATAAAGAGTTGTCCTAGTTTAGGACTCTGGTATCCTGCAGAGTCAGAATTTGAGTTAACTGGATACTCAGATGCTGACTATGCTGGATGTAGAGTGGACAGGAAAAGTACCTCTGGAACTTGCCAGTTCCTGGGTATGAGACTTGTCTCTTGGTTTTGCAAAAAGCAGACATCTGTGTCTACATCAACTGTTGAGGCAGAGTATATGGCTGCTGGCAGCTGCTGTTCACAGATGCTATGGATACAAAACCAACTCCTAGATTATGGTATCAACTTAAATAATTCAACCTTATTTTGTGATAATACAAGTGCTATTGCTATAGCTCAGAATCCAGTTCATCATTCTAGGACTAAACATATTGAAATAAGACATCATTTCATTAGAGATAATGTGGATAAAAAGAAAATTAACTTGATCCACATTCCTACTGATCTACAGAGAGCAGATATCTTCACCAAGCCTTTGGATGAGAAAACCCATCTGTTCTTTATAAATCAACTGGGAATGATTGATGGAGAAGAGTTAAATTAATTTCTGTCTGCATTCGACGAATTTTCCAGAGTTCGTCGAACGGAGTTCGACGAATTAGGGAAAGTTCGAGAGATTCTCGTCGAACGGAGATCGACGAATTCTCTGTGTGGAAAAAATTTTCGTCGACCGGAGATCGACGAACCTTGCTTCAGAAACCATTTCGTCGAACGGAGTTCGACGAACTGTTTTCAATTCTTCTGAATGGGTTCGACGAACTACTCTCATATACCTTATTTCGTCGATCTCAGTTCGATGATCTGTCTCTCTTTCGTGGAACGGAGCTTGTCGATTCATATTCTGAAAATCTTATATCTAGGTTTTCTTCGACCTCCGTCCCGCGCTTTCAGTTCCTTTGCTCTTGATCGTCGTTTTCTCTGTAATTTTCATTGCAGGTCATCAATGGCGATTCCTCCAGGAGCACTTGCAGCGATGAAGTTTGATGCAGCATTCTCAATGGACTTTGAGTCCTTCCAGCATTCCGATCCAATTTTTCTGTATATCCTTAAATTACTTGAAGAATTGCATCTCAAGGACTTCATGACACGCAACATCAAGCTACACTCCACCGAGATAAGAGAATGGGTGTACACTGTCACAATTTCTGAAGATGGAAATCTGATAGGAACTATTGGAAACACTGCCGTTTCCCTGTCCCCAGCAGTACTCTCTGAAATATTTGGTCTGATCAATGGGGAAGACAACTTGGAAATGGACGCTGAGGAATATGCTGATATGCTGAAAGTCATGGGTTTCTCCGGCAATAACCCTAATAAGCTTCTGAAGAAACAACTGTCAGCCACTTATCAGTTTTTGGCCGACATTATAGGGAAAATTCTGATGGGCAAGCACTCGGCACACGACTACATCACTCGCCATCAATTCCTAATCATGTGCGCAGTGCTCAACAAGCGCCAGGTCGATTGGGGCATGGTTTTCTTTGACCTTATCAAGAAAAGAACTAGCAAGAAGGAAGTCTGCTACGGCAGAATCCTGGGGATTTTCCTCCAGGAAAAGGCCAGTGAATGTCTGGTCTCCCCGACCACATTCATCAACGCCAGCAAGCGCCTCACCTACGCCTTGTTTGGCCTATGGGGGAGGACAATCAACAAACCCTCCAAGGGTTCCTCCTCCTCCATCAATGCTTCTGAGAGCACCAGGACCGTCAAGGTCACTCCCCACCCTGACTCTGAAGAGGTCATTCCCCCTACCAAATCTCTTCCCACTCCTCCTGCACCTCAATTGACTCCACCTCAACATCAATCTCCACCGCCTGATCTTACACATATTCCCTCACCTCCTCAATCCCCTCTTCCACCACACCTTTCCACTATTCCATCCTACACCATATCCACTGAACCACAACCTGTTCTACCTCCCTTATCCCCTCCACATATTCTTCCTTCCTCCTCTACTATTCTTTCTCCACCTATGAATTCTTCCACCATTCCCACCATCATCTCTCTTCTGACTCCTCTTATTAAATCACTCATCACAGAGGCCATTACACCTATGGTGAATTCAATTGATTCTTTATCTGTCCAAATCTCAGCCCTCTCTGCTGCCCCCTCTTCATCTAGGGGCCTGGCTCGAGGTTCTCCTGAACCCAGGCAGGGGGAGATGCTCCATGATGAAGCTGGTGCAGCAACTGCAGAAGTGAATACAGTTGATACAGATACAGATACTGCAGATACAGTTCTTGACACTACAGATATAGTTGATTCAGTGCTTGATAATGCACTCGCAGTTACAGATACAACAATAGATTTTATTCAATTCATGGACACTGACAGTAGCTTTGATGAGTCAGTAGATTCAATAACAACTGCTGGCGATTTCCTTATAAATCCCACAGTTAATTTATCTGAGATACTTCAGATTTTTGTTCCTGTATATATGAAGTTTCCTTCAGTAGAGATTGCTAAGCCATATTTGGCTATTGTCCAGTATACCTCTCCAGCAAGTCCAGCAGTTGCCAGGCAACTTTGTGCATCCTTTGCTGCTCCCTCTGCTATTCCAACATCTGTGTCTATTCCAGAAATCTGCCCTGTCCCAGATTTTGTCATGGATGATTCTCCCATGCCTGATCTGGATGAGCTCATTCTGGCAGACATTAAAGAAGAGAACAAGGCAGCAGCTGCAAGTTCTGTCTCTATTGCTGTTGAACCCTTACCCTCTGCACCTTCTATTCCCCCTCAAGTAAAACCTCTTATCATTCCTGATGCCTCTCTGAGGAAGCTGAATGCTTTGTATGATAACCCTCAGAGTTCAAATTCTGATGATGATGATGATGAATCAGATCAGGAGGCTGCTAAAAAGAAAAAGAAGTTGCTCTCTAAGAAAAGGAAGGCTCCTCCTCCTCCTGCTCCCAAGCCTAATCCCACTGCAATCACTCCATATTATATTCTGCATAATGTTGCTCCTTACAAAGGGATGCCTGCATGGATGTGGCTATCAAAGAACCAGCAAAAAGAGAGGAAGAGGAGTAGGAGATACTCTCCTCCCCCAGTTTATAGATACAGAAATGATCCTCCTCCTCCTCCAGCAGTAGGTGCCTCTGGCTCACGCTCTCAGAGATCTGCTCCTATTCAAACCTATCAGAGACAAACAGGGAGATCCTCTGGTGGTAGTCTGCCAAGGCCACCATCTTCAGGCAGTCAACACCATCAACAACAACAGCAGCAGCCCCAGGAATCTAAGGAACATGAAGCTGAAAGGCCCTATTCCCCTCCTGAAGATCCAGAAACAGCCAACATAGCCAGAATGGCAAGATTCCAAGAAATCATTGGCTTATCTCTAATCAATAAAGCTAAAGCTGAAGGCAAGGACACAACATGATTAACTACTATGTCTCAGTATAGGAGAGATGAACTAAAGTGATTTGGGAAAGCAAACAAGCTACTCAATGTTGATGAATACATGAATCTTCACCCAGAAGCAGTTGTCCCCAGAGCCACTTCACTGAACATCATAGGGGCAGCTGACATGACTATGACCAAGGCTCAAGCTTCAGATCCCAATAGGAAAATCATTTTCAAGAAGCCAGGAGATAAAGTACCAGAAGTCAAGCCAAAACAGAAGAAATCAGAGAAGTAATTTTGTGTTTTCTTTTCATTTCTGCTTCTGGTTCAGTCTATATTTTGCATTAAAACAAAGCCAGTATGTATATATATATCTGTTGCATGTGTTGTAAATTCTCTGCCAGATATATCTCTTAATTTTGCTTTGTTTTTCTGTTTGTTCTTTGCTTGGAGTTTCTGTTAGTGACCTCACCCAAATAGGGGGAGATTGTTGGATCCCTAGTTGATTTGGGCTAGGTTCACTGACTTAGGATATGACCCATCATGTATAGTCTGGGTCAAGTTTTTGTCTTAGAGTCTAGGACAGTCCTCTATCTCAACTTCAGATGGACCAGCCTTCTTCAAGACCATCAGGAACTCCAGATCTATCAGTTTTTCAGACTAAGTGAAATGAGTTCGACGTTCGTCGAACTCAGTTCGTCGAAGGGAGCTCTGCGCTCGACAATCGTGAGACTATTCGCAGTGCTGAGCTCGACAAACTTTGTTCTTTGCTCGACGAACACCAGATCCTACTTCAAGCATTCTCAGAACTACTTCAAAGTTCTCTAAGTCCAGCTCCATGCTTCGGTCGACGAATTATTTTCTGAGCTCGACGAACTTGGACCTCAAGTTCACAGCTTCTCAGGTCGACGAATGCTAATCTGTACTCGACGATTTTTGTGCTCAGATAATCTGTGTCGACACTTGGGGCTTGTGTCGACACCAGACGATTTGTGTCGACACCCAGGATTTCAGTCGACACCAGCTTGTGTCGACACCAGAGGATTTGTGTCGACACCTAGACCAATCTGTCGACACCACAGGAGTTGTGTCGACACCAAGACCAATCTGTTGACACCATTTTGTGTCGACACAGCATTTTAGCAGATGCAGAGTATTTTGTCCAAGTCCAGAACTTTTCTCAGGTCGACAAAGTTTCTTCTCAGCTCGACGAATTTGGTTCTCTGCTCAACGAATAATGTTTGTCTAATATTAGAAACTATCTATTCAACGAATGAAGACTGTCAGCTCGACGAACTCAGCTTAGCCCGACGAACTCTTAACTCTGTTCGACGAATTCTGTTCTTCGGTCGATGATTCCAGACTAGGTCTTCTTCCGTTCCCGTCTCATCTCATGGTGCTGATTCCTGGACAATTAATGGCAGTTCTTCACAGTATACTACCGTTAGGATGCGCAGTTAATTCTGGAATATTACATGCCGTTTTCCCATGGAAACAGTTGGGGAAATAATTAATTGATGCTTCCTTTCCAGGTCGTGTGTCATTACTGCTCGACAATCAAAAATTCGAATCCTCTCCATGACAGATAGAGACATACAGAAACCAGAAGTAATACAACAAGTACACAACACCAGACAACAAGAAGAAGAAGATAGACAGTGATTCAGACAACACAAGAAAAAGAATTCATTCTTGGCCCAGAGAGAAATTGATCTAGTAGAAGAAGAAGAACATTACATCAATATCAAGTGTCTTCTTCATCTGCTTTTACTCAGGAGAACTTCAAAACAATACATTCATATCAGTTGCAAGAAGTTCCTGAAGACTTTCTCTGGACCTGGAATTCTAGGTCTTTGAAGACCTATCACCCTGAAGCAGTGCTCCATCATTCTTCCTGATCCATTCTACATCTCAGGGGGAGCAAAGCTGCTAAACAACATTCCACAAGTCTTCTCATTTGACTTGAGAAAGAGAAGACCTCATCACCCTCTCACTCCACCTCTGTACAGGGTTTTAATTCCCTTCAAAATTATTCTGGTTGCAAGTCTCCCACCAAAAGACTTGAGGGTTTGGTTTTTGGGAACCTGATCAAAACCCCATTGGTGCCAGGACACCTGATCAACCCCTTCCTGCAGTGGATTCCTACCAGGGTGGTAGAAGAGTGGACTACCCAGATTTGGGGAACCACTATAAAATTCTTGTGTCGTCTGGTTGCTTTCTTTTCCTTTTGTTTTCTGGCCTTGCTCTGTGAATGTGTTGTGGTTAGTCCATTGCTGTTTTTTTTGTTTATTGTATTTGCTGCACACACACACACACACCTAAAATACAATAGCAGTTGTAAAAGTTTCAAAATCACCATATACTCTATTCACCCCCCCTCTAGAGTATATCAGATCTAACTGCACTTTCAGAACTTGTGAAAGCTTTAGATTCTTTGTATGATAATCACCAAGAATCTTCAGATGATGATGATGAAGATGATTCAGATGACAGTCCTTCTGTAAAGAAAATGAAAATCTCTAAGAAAAGGAAAGCCCCTCCAGCTGCTCCTCCTAAACTAAACCCAACTCATGACATCCATTACTACATCCTTCAGAATATAACTCCTTACAAGGGTATGTCAGCCTAGATGTGGTTGTCTAAGACTCAACAGAAGGATAGAAATAAAAGCAGAAGATATTCAATTCCTCCTCAGAAACATTGGAAAGGTCCTCCTCCTCCTCCACCTGCTGCTGGTTCTTCAGCCACCTCTTCTCAAAGGTCTACCTAATTCACTCAAACTTATCAGAGACAACATGGTAGATCCACTTTTAATTCTGGAAGTAGCCAGCAGAGACACTCCTCAAGCAGACAACATCAGCAACATCAACATCAACAACCTCAGCAACATCTACAACAAGCTCCTGAACATCAAAAAAATGATAGTCCAAAGAGGCCTGAATCTCCTCCTGTTCAATTTGAGGATCCTGAAATAGCTACTAATGCTAGAATGGCCAGGTTCCAGGAACTGGTTGGCTTATCAATAATAAACAAGGCTAAAGCTGAAGGAAATGATCCCTCACAGTACTCAACAATGTCCAAATACAGGAAAGAAGAATTGAATAGGTACGTAAAAGCAAATAAGTTTTTTAATGTAGATGATTATATGCAATTACATTCATAGGCTGCAATGCCTAGAGCCACATCTCTCAACATCATTGGAGATGCTGATATGGCTATGACAAAGAGTCAAGCAGCTAATCCTAACAGAGAGATAAAGTTTACTCAGCCTGCTGCCAAAGAAAAGGATGATAAGCAAAAGGAGATAATGAAGTAGAAGAATTGAGTGTATGCTATTTAGTTTCTGACTGTCTTAAACTCTTTATTCATTTACTAACACAAAGCTACATTGTATACATATATGCTGCATGTTTTAAATCTTTTTGCCAGATATATTTTTCTTTTGCTTTGTGAATGTTTTTGTTTCTATTTATTTTGAAGTAACCTCATCCAAATAGGGGGAGTTTGTTGGAACCACTGTTTTAATTTGGGCTAGGTTCACTTCTTAGGTTGTGTTGACCCATGATGTATAGTTAGGGTCACTAGTTTTTCTTTATAAGTTTTAGACCAGTCCCACAAGTGTCAAACTTCATGGACCTGCCTGATGTGGACTTCAGCTTCAAGACTTAGAAGATTTTCAGTTGTCTGGAAATTAGTTCGACGTTCGTCGAACTCAGCACAACGAACTTAGAGCTCAGGTCGACGATTTTCATCAGAAGGATATATTCTGTGGTCGACGTTTTCTCCCAGACTGGTTCTCATCTCGAATAATTCTATTTGTTCAAGTTCTGTGGTCGACGATCTTTGAGTGTAGAACAGATTCTCAGGTCGACGTTCTTGGAGCACAGAATCAGTTGTTTATATTCAGTGTTTGCTTCGCAGAGCTCAGGTCGATGAACAAGATTTCTCAGGTCGATGTTCTCTGAGTGCAGGTCGACGAAATTTGTTCCCTGGTGGACGAATTCTGTAAGCTGTCTGTTCTTTGTTCTTTCCTTATCTGTTCCCTCTCTATTACTACTTTAAGTCATAAATTCCCTGAGTAATCAATGCTTATATTCCCTATGAATATAGTCGTTCCTGACATCATTGATTATGGTATTCATCAAAGGATTTATTTGACATATTTCTCGGGACAATTAGGGAAGCAAATAATGATGATATGCTAGTCGTTTTCCTTCCTAGTTTTCCAGCAAGGCATTAATTTCAGTTATTCACATTTCAAAGGAAGATTGGTTGTCAAAGAGAACATACAGAGAGAATAATATTTCAAGAAGCATACAGAGACTGAGAAGAGGAAGATAATTCTTTCAGAGCAGAAAAAATGCAGAGAGATATTCTTAGCAAAGGCAGAAACTTCACAGCAGCAAAAAATCAACATCTCTCACTTTGCTCTCAAGAAGATAGAAGAAGAAAAAACCAAACTGATCAAGAGTCTTCTTCATCTTCTCCTTCCAAGAATTTGCTGAGACAATATAGATCCATCTGTCTAAAGTTCTTGAATCTTCTGAAGACCTACACACTCCTGAACAAAGCTTTTCAATCCTGAACAACTCTATATCTTAGGGGGAGCTTTGACAAGAACTGGAATCCACACAAAGTCTTCTCAAAGTGCTTTTGATAAAAGAGAAGACTAACATCACTTTCTTTCCCATCCCACTGTACAGGGTTTTAACTCCCTTCAAAAGTTAACCTGGTTCACAAGTCACCTTCCAAAAGACTTGAGTTTGGTTTTTGGGCACCTGATCAAAAGCTCAAAGGGTTGCAATATCTCCCTTCAAATAGATATTGTGGTGACAGTCACCTGATCAAAACCTGTAATGGATTCCTAACAGGGTGGTAGAAGAGTGGATGTACCCAGTTGGGGAACCACTATAAAATTCTTGTGTTGTCTGTGTATTTGTTGTTTTCCTTTTGCCTTGTGCCGTGATAGCTTAGTGTTGTTTTTCTTTGATTATGTTAACCACTCTTAGCTATTATTATATCACATATTTTATCACTTAACTTTGTAATTGTAAAAAGTTGCAAAGGAATTTTTAATTAACTCTATTCACCCCCACCCTCTCTAGAGTTAACCAGAGATTACTCTCCCTTTTCTTTCAACTCATATGTCTCCAATCACTTAAGATACAGGGTGATCTCTAAGTGTGACTAATTCAGTAGGAGGAGTTGGTTGAGTGATAGTGTGTTTTGTATTTAAGCTATTAGAGTTTTATTTAGGTCTTTTATTGTGCAAATCTTATCTTATTAGCTTATATGTCCCTCTTCTTGTATTTATTTATACCACTAATGTTTCTATGCTCTTTTGCAGGTTTTCTAAATTTTCACCCAAAATGACCTGACACGGCCACCCACATGGCCGTGTCATGGGGCGTGTCACCTGTTCCTAAAGAATCAATAACCAGAGGAAAGTCCAGAGTTCATCCCAACCAGGACACGGCCTACAACACGGTTGTGTCACTGGCCATGTCTCTGGCCGTGTCAGCTGGCCGTGTCAACATGGACCTTGTCACTAGGAGTTGATGAATTTCAAGAGCAGGACACGGCCACCCACACGGCCGTGTTGCCAGGCGTGTAGCCACCTCCTCAGCGCATGTAGCCCGCCATTAATGCGCCCCCCGTCGAAGCCCATCAACCGCAGAGGACATGACCACCAACAAGGCCATGTCGTTGGCCGTTTCAGCATGGGCGTGCCTGCCAGTCGGCATTGCAATGATCATTTCCCGCCAGAACAACAACCCGAAGTCAACCAGCACGGGACACGGCCACCAACACGGCCGTGTCGCCGGCCGTGTCACCCCCTCTAGAATTTCTATAAATTCAGACCCACCCTGTGAGTCCATATAGTCTTCTGGAGTGTGTAAGGAAGTGCTGCCCTTTTATTTTCTGAAGTTTTTCATGCTTTTCTCTCTCCCTCTCCCTCTTTCTCATTTTAGTTTTTCCTAATTCTTGTTTGGTTTAAGTTTTTGAAGTAGCCTTTTTAATTGCTTTAGTTGCTAATGGTAGGGCTAGAATAGGATTTTACTTTTCATGCACTTGTATTCTTTTGTTTTCACTTTGTAAGATCCTTGTTTTCATTAATAAAGAAGTGTTGTTTACTCTTCCCTTTCAACTTTGTGTTCTTTATGCTTCACTACTCATCCCCCCTCCTCCACTTCAACATGATTAACTAATCCTCCTTGTACTCGATCTTGATGATCCGAGGTATGAGGGATTAAGTTATGATGCTTTGAGTTTACCTTTTATTTTTAGGATTTAGCCTTGAATTACTCTTGATTTATTATGGGTTGGAGATATATCATCGATATATGTTCTCCACCTTTGCTTTCATTCTTGGCTAGCCGAGAGGCCGATAGATTGAAGTGAGCACTCAAGAGTAAAGGGAGTTGTACGCACCCCTCGAGAGAGGCAGACATCCAAATCTCCCGGATTGGAGTAAAATCCAATAGTGGGGTTCACCTCGTAAAACGAGCTTTAGGGCTCCGATTTAGACAAGAGTCGGTAGGACCTTCCTAAACTCAGTTGGGCACGACTTCGAGAGAAGCATGTTCAATCTTTAGGAACCTCCACGGTCAAGAACCTTTACCCTATTAAGCTTAGGTTTATTTATCGTGTTTTTAATCGACTCTTGCCGAGGTGATTCTTGATCGAGTGCATTTCCTTTTCATCGTTCTAACCCTTCAGTGTAATCGTTTCTTTTATGCGCTCTTTATTTTTATTGCAAGTAGTCCTCTATTTTATGCAATATTTCCTTTAGTGCATTTAGCTTTCTTTTAACCTAAGATTTCTGTAGATAAAATAATAGACTTCGTGTGAGTAAGCTTACTCAACATTTCCCGGATTTTAATACGACACTTGTGTCCCCTTACTACAGTTTGATAGGTATACTTGCCTAGTTGGATTGCTAGTTCGGCCACTCTCTTTTCTGAAGCGTCGGCCGGGCCATCAAGTTTTTGGCGCCGTTGCCGGGGAGCAACTTTCGTTGATAAATTGAAAACATGAACATATTAATTTTGTCATTTCTCTTTCTCATCCTCCTTCTAAAAAAATTTTAAAATCAAAAATTTTTTATTACCGCTCTTAATAGAAACCTGTTTCACAATTTTTTTACACCACCTAAATCTCTCAAAAAGGGCAAAGCGGTTTGAAGTGCCGCTATCTTGTCTAGTACCTTCTGAACCCTTCACTGGGTAGCCCTTGGGAAGTTCGGGAGTTAAAACATAACTTAAAAAAATTTCTATTTCAAAAAAATTAGTAACTCTCTTTTTCTAGTTTTTTTTATTTCTCTTTCTTCTCTTCTCTTCTTCTAGTGTATGACCCGTGACACTCCGTTGGTTATTTTGGACCTGGACCATGAAATTGAGCGTACTCTTCGGAGAAGATCGCGATTTCAAGGCGCTACTTTCCAAATACCGGTTGAGGATTCTGAGTCATTTTCTACTTTTAGAATGGAAGAACCCCAAGTGGAGGAGGTCGTGCAAAGGCCTATGTCTTATTATGCACGACCGAATCTTGAGGGTACTGTATCTAGAATAGTTCGCCCTGCAATAACAAATAATAACTTCGAACTGAAGCCTAGCATAATTCAAATGGTGCAGCAGTATGTGCAATTTGACGGACTTCAAAATGAAGATCTGAACGCACATATAGCAAGCTTTCTTGAGATTTGTGACACCTTCAAGATAAATGGTGTCACAAATGATGCTATTAGGCTAAGATTATTTCCCTTCTCCCTTAGAACTAAGGCTAAGCAGTGGCTGAACACTCTACCTAAAAATAGCATCACAACCTGGACTCAATTAACTGAAAAATTTTTGGCGAAGTATTTTCCGCCAGCTAAAACCGCAAAACTTAGGAACGACATTTCTGCCTTTGGACAAATAGACTCCGAAACCCTTTATGAAACCTGGGAAATATTTAAACAATTATTAAGATGATGCCCACATCACGCTCTGCCTGTATGGTTACAAGTGCAGACATTTTATAACGGGCTAAATCAAAGTACAAAGCAAATGATAGACGCAGCTTCTCGTGGTACTTTAAAACATAAGACCCCGGAAGAAGCTCTTGAGCTTTTTGATGGCATGACAATGAACACCTACTAGTGGAATGTGCCTAGGTCCCGCCCAAACAAACCTACAGGTATCTTTGAAGTGGACAACGTCTCCCAGCTAGCTCTGCAAGTAGAAATATTAAGCAAAAAAAATACGGAGATGACTGCTGCCTCCTCCCCTCAGGTATGGGAATCTGCAACTCCAGCTCCAGAAAACTTAGATTTTGTTAATAATAATATGCCTAGAAATGCTTTTAATAATTTTTTTGCTGCGAATTTTCATCCTCCTGGTTTTGTTTTTCCAAATAGTTATAATCCTGCTTTAAGGAATCACCCGAATTTTTCATGGAGTAATCCATCGAACGCAATGCGCACACCACCACAAAATGATTTTTCTGCACAGCCTCCACCTCTTGAGAACTTTCCAAAACCTCCAAGCTTGGAGGAGTTACTTTCTAAATATATCACCACAAATGACGCTACTATAAGAACCTTAACCGGGTCCGTAAAAAGTCTAGAAAATCAAGTAGGACAACTCGCAAAACTAATTTCTAAGCGACCCGCAGGGTCTGTTCCTTCCAATACCGAGCCCAACTCGAGAGAGCAAGCAAAATCTATAACTCTTCGGAGTGGGAAGCAAGTTCCCGATGTGGTAAGTGAAGAGCCCGAGGCAAGCTCCCCTCCCGCTTTAAAAAATCAAAGCTCCGCTCCCGTTTTAAAAATTCCACCCTCTGTCGAAGAAGTTATCACCCCTGTTTTAGGAAAAATACTCACTCCACCACCCGCTTTTAAAAATAATCGAACCCCGCCATACCCTTCTAAACTTAATAAACAACCTCAGGACGACCAATACACCCATTTCTTAGAAATGTTTAAACAAATCCACATAAATCTGCCCTTTCACGAAGCGATATCCCAGATGCCAAAGTACACTAAGTATCTTAAGGACCTCCTGACCAAAAAGAAGAAGTTAGAGAACCTTTCATATGTCACGTTAAATGCCGAGTGCTCGGCAGTCTTTACAAATGGTTTACCAAAGAAAATCATTGACCCGGGTAGTTTTTCTATTCCGTGTGTCTTTGGTGATTTTTTTGTCAAGCACGCATTAACCGACTTAGGTGCGAGTATTAACCTAATGCCCCTCTCATTGTTTAAGAAGTTAGGAATTGGTAACCTCAACCCCACACGCATGAGTATCCAGCTAGCCTATAGATCTGTCAAGTACCCGTTAGGAATCGTGGAGGATGTCCTAGTTAAAGTCGACAAGTTCATCTTCCCGGTGTACTTTGTCATATTGGACATAGAAGAATACGTCGAGGTTCCCCTTATCCTTGTCCGACCCTTCATTGCCACCTCCAGAGCCATCATTGATGTAAGCAATGGTAAGCACTTCCTTCGCGTAGGTGACGACGAAGTAACTTTCTCTATCACACCCTCGATGATGAACACCCTAATGAATGATGACTCTAGTTTTTTCATAGATGCCCTAAGTGAAGAATCCTCCTGCCGCCTCTCTGATTTTGAAAAAGAATTTTCTGATTTTTGTTCCTCCTCTACTCCTCCAACTGAATCGCTACACCTAAGTGAAGAATCCTCCTATCACCTCTCTGAATTTGAAAAAGAATTTTCTAATTTTTGTTCCTCTTCTACTCTTCCAACTGCATCACTGCAAGAAGCCGCCATGGCCGCTAGCCCCACCCATTTTAATTTTATACAAAAAAAGTCTACGAGGACATAATTTTTGAAAAAGAAAGAATTTCTAAAACCTTGTATGAAGACCCCGCTACCCTGGTGTTGGATCCCTAGTAATATTTGGGCTAGGTTCACTAAGTTAGGATCATATATGACCCACAATGTATAGCCAGGGTCATAGTTGTGTCCTAGAGTCTAGGCCAAGTCCTTAGAGTCAACATCACATAGACCAGCTATCAACAAGACTGCCAGAGACTCAAGACTTAGAAGATTTCAAGACTCTGTAAAGTGAGGTCGACGTTCGTCGAATTTAGGTCGACGATTGTCGTGCTCAGTTCGACGATCTCATAGTTAATTCTCTGAGCTGAGCTCAACGAACTTTATTCTTTGGTCGACGAATCTTTGGACTACTATAGCATTCTGTCAAGACTATGTTCTCTAGTCTCTGGTCAACAAACTTTGTTCTCTGCCCGATGAATTCTGGATTATCTACTTCAACAACTTAGAACCAGAAGACTTGTGTCGACACTCAGAGTATTGTCGACACCAACTGAGTCGATACTAGAAGCACTTGTGTCGACACCCAGATCATCAGTCGACACTTTGGAAAGGTTGTGTCGACACCACACAGAATACTTGTGTCGACACATAGGATATCAGTCGACACCACCTGTGTCGACACCAGGATTAATTGTGTCGACACACAGAATATTTGACAACTCCAGAAACTCGACGAAATCAAATCTTAGGTCGATGAATTCTGGAGACCTTAACTTTCATTTAAGATACAACTGTGAATATTCTAAGTCCAAAATAGTTGCTGAACTCCAGTCGACGAACACCGTTATCAGCTCGACAAATTCTGTCATGAGTTCGACGATTCTAGACTTAGCATTTATTCCTTCTGTCCTTAGTCTATGGCAATAATTTCTGAATGATTAATGATAAAATGTTCTCTGAATATTACCGTGGACGGTACATTAATCACGACTTTCATCAGAATTATTGTTTTCCATTTTTCCAAGGGATAATTTGGGAAAGAAATCAATGCAGTTTATTTTCAAGGACCGCCAGCATTGATTGCCGTAGAAGGATTAAAATTTCGAAAGGAAATTCCCTCAGGAAATATTAAAAGAGATTTTTCCCTCTTTCCTGACAGCAAGTAAGAAAAAAAAGAAAGAAAGCAAGTAAGAAAGAAAGAAAGCAAGTAAGTAAGAAAGAAAGAAAGCAAGTAAGAACAATCAGAGTACCAGAGCAATTGCAGAGACACAGCATACACAGATACAGAGATTTTCAGTCAGTCTGTCTTCAACAGCTTCTCTGCTCCTTTCACAAAAGCTCTGATATAAAAAGAAGATCTGCTCTCAGAAAAAGAAGAACAATCATACAAAATCAAGAGTCTTCTTACTTTAACAATCCAGGACTTCCAAGGACAACAACTATCAAATCTGTCAAGAATATCCTGCAGATAAAGGCTAAAAGCTTGAAATCCTATCACCCTGCAGCAAGGCTTCCAAATTTCCCTGAACCATTCAATATCTCAGGGGGAGCCATTTGCTACCATCAATAATCCACAAGTCTTCTCTCTAATTGATGACAGAGAAGACATAATCAATTCTGTCACCCCCAATGTGTAAAGGGTTGTCATCTCTCTTCAAAAGTGATTCCTGGTTATAAGTCACCTGATAAAAAGACTTGGGTATTTGGTTTTTGAGCACCTGATAAAAAGCTCATTTGTGTCAGGCTCCTGATCAAAAACCTGAGTGGATTCCTACCAGGGTGGTAGAAGAGTGGATGTACATAGGTTGAGGAACCACTATAAATATCTTCTATCGTCTGGTTGCCCTCTTTATTTTGTTTTCTTGCTGTGGCTGTGGTAGTTAGTTTCTGTGCTTTTATATTTTGATTTATTTACTACTACACTTAGACTAATCTGCATTATCCAGCAGAGAATTTTATAAAACTCTAAATACTCTATTCACCCCCCCCCCCCTCTAGAGTATTCCTGATCTAACTGCTCACTTTCAATTGGTATCAGAGCAGATTCCTTTGGTTGTATAAGCTAACCCTTGACCAAAGATCCTTTGTTAGATCTAAATTTTATTTTTAGTTCCATATTAGATTTATATACACAACTATGAAACAAAACAAGGACGATGCAAGCACCAGACCTCCAGTTTGCAACCTAAACAGGTTTGCCATCTGGAAGGCAAGAATTAAATTATACATGAATTCTATTGATGATGATATATACAACTCTATTTTGACAGGTGCCCTTCAAGCTTCAACTTATGCAACATCTACAAGCACTACTGAAGTTCCACCACCTGAGTGGACTGAAGCTCAGAAGAAGGCAAAGATAACTGATGTCAAGGCTATGAACATACTGGCACAGACTATGTTAGATAATATTTTTCATAAGGTGACTGAATCCACCTCAGCCAAAGCCATCTAGGATTCACTAAATCAGATGGTGGCTGGTTCAGCTGATAAGAGAAGGATAGGAGATCCAACCTCATATCCTTATATGAGAACTTTAAGAAAGAAGAAGTTGAATCAGTAGCTGATATATATAAAAGGTTAAGCTCAATCATCAATGAGCTAAAAACCTTGGACAAGGACATCACCCTCATAGAGGTGAATGACAAGATACTGATGTGCTTCCCAAGCTCATGGGATTCAAGGATCTGGCCCGTCAAGGAGTCCAGAGGCCTAAATGAGATATCTACAGAATCTCTATTGGGCAAGTTAAAGTCTTATGAACAACTGATCAAGTCCAGGGAGGCAGCACAGCAAAGGACACCTCCACCAGCCAAAAAAGAGCAAAGTATAGCTTTCAAGGCTGCTGAGGAGACATAGACATCAACATCAAATGAAGAGCTCAGGAGTCTATTAGCCAGAAGATTCTACAAGATGGCAAGAAAGGACTTCAGAAGAAAGTCATCTAGGAAAGATCACAAACCCAGGTATGATAAAACACCAACTAAAGAAGTGGTGTGTTTTGGGTGCAGAAAACCTAGGCACTTCCTCTCTGAGTGTCCAGAGAACCAGAAGAAAGAGAAGAGAAGAGATAAAGACACCAGGAAACATCACACCAGCAAACCTTCTTCCAGCAAATATAAGAGGAAGGAAAAGGGTTTTGTGGCTGAAACCTGGAGTGAAACTGAAGATGAATCAACATCTTCCAGCTCCAGTGAAGATGAGTAATAAGCAAGGGCTAAGGAGGTTTGCATCATGGCAATTGATGCTTCCAGGAGCAATTCAGAAGAAGAGGAATCAGGCAATGAAGAAGCTTCAGATTCAGAAGCTGATAAGGTACTATCTTCTTTTGATTACACTTCAGATTGTTTTAAAATTGAATTTAAATCAATGTGTATAGACTTAATAAATTTAGAGAAAAAGATTAAAACCCTTAGGGAAAAATTAGGAAATTTAGAAAACATTAACTCTGAAAATAATAGGTTAAAAGATGAATTATGCTTAGCTAATGAGTAAATAACATTGCTAAAAACTGAGCTTTGTGAGGCTAAACAACTTGAGGAAACTCTTAATGGAAGAAGCCTCAAGCTGATGGACATCACAAGCACTGTGAATGCCAGATTTAATGGCAAGCTAGGCTTGGGTGCTTTAGCAGGTTTGCCCCCCATTCTCAGGAAGAACATCTTAACAACCCCCATAAAATTTGTCACTGCTAAGGGAAAAGAAAAAGTAATCAATAAACAAACAACAGAAAATGTTTCTAAATCAATAGTTCAGAAAACCAACAACCAGAAAACCATAGGTAACAAGGTTCAGTAGAATTCGTCGAACTTAGATCGACGAAATCTTGCCAGTTTGTCGAACCCAGATCGACGAACTCTGAACGCAAACTATAGTTATAGTTATTCATCTAACTGTGATCGACGAACTTTGTATGGTTCGTCGAGTAGAGGTCGACAAACAAGGGGCACAGAAAATGATTATATTCATTCTCTGGGCAGAGATCGACGATCTTAACCCTATTCGTCGAACTCTGGTCGACGAACTCACAGAAATTCGTCGAACCCAGAAAGACTTAACCAAAACTTTAATTATAACAAAAAATTAAATAATTCTAGGAAAGCCTTTAATCCACTAGCTGATTGGGTCGTACCACCTAGGAGTTATCACCCTCTAGGATATAAATCCCAAACCAGAATATTCTGTTATTTCCAGCTTTTCATACCAGGAAAACAAAGGACCCAAGGTAAACTGGGTCAAGAACATTTAACTATTTTTCATTACAGGTGAAGAGCTGTCCAAGTGTGAATCTGACCTGGTACTTGGACAGTGGTTGATCTAAACATATGACAGGCAACAAGGAGATTCTATCCAACTACAAGTCCAAGCTGGGGCCAAAGGTCATCTTTGGTGACTCCAAATGTGGCCAGTCAGAAGGTTTTGGAGAAGTGAAGATTGGAGCTGTCACATTCAAGAAAGTGACATATGTCAGAGGACTGAAGCATAACCTCATCTCCATAAGTCAATTATGTGATGAAGGTTATCAGGTACATTTTAGTTCATCTTCATGTATTATCTCTAATAAAGAAAACCAAATAGTTTTAATTGCGAATAGAAAAGACAATATATATTTAGTTGATTTTTTATCTGCCAATTCTGATATCTATTTACTTAATATAATTAGTAACCAGAATGACTTATGGCATAAAAGGCTAGGTCATGTTAATATGAAAAATATTGCTAGGCTATCTAAAGACAACCTTATTAGAGGTCTACCTTCTGGTCCCTATAAGAAGGAAGGCCTTTGCAGGGCTTGTCAATTAGGCAAGCAAACTAAATCTAGTTTCAAATCCATTAATAAAAGTTATTCACCTAGGATTTTGTATTTGCTACACATGGATCTATTTGGACCCATTGCTGTACAAAGCCTAGGAGGGAAATCCTACACTTTTGTTATTGTAGATGAATTCTCCAGGTTCACTTGGGTATCCTTTCTGAGATCTAAGTCAGATACCTTCAAGGTTCTTACTAATTTTCTCAGGACCATACATATTGAGTTCTCTACTCATGTTGCATTGATCAGAAGTGATCATGGCACATAGTTTGAGTCTCTTCTTATGCATGAGTTCTGTGAGAAGGAAGGTATCAGACAGTGCTTCTCAGCTCCTAGAACTCCCCAACAAAATGGGGTAGATGAAAGGAATAATAGGACACGCATTGAAGCTGCAGGTACATTACTTGCAGATGCTTACATGCCACTATCCTTTTGGGCAGAGGCTGTGAACACTGCAAACTATATCCTGAACATAAGCCTAATATATAAGCTAAAGAATAGGACTCCCTATGAATTATTAAAAGGGAAGAAACCTAAAATAAACTATTTTAAAGTCTTTGGTTGAATATGTTATATTCACACAAACAACAAAAAGATATATTAGAAAGTTTGAGGCAAAGGCTGAAGATGGAATTTTTCTAGGATATTCCCAAGTAAGCAAAGCCTATAGGGTTTATAACAAATCAACTTTAAAAATTGATGTGTCTATCCATATTACTTTTGCTGAAGCTAACATGTCTTGCAAGGAGAAAGAAATTTCTACCAGAAGCAACTTGCAGGTACATCACTTGTGTGAGAGTTTGGATGGACTAAACCTTACCCAAGATGTTCCAATTCATCCTTCTTCACAAGTCATTGATGAAAGTGAAGATGAAGGCATTGAAAGAAGTGATATTCCCCCAACAACAAACATAATTCCACAGGAGGAATTAATTCAAAATGCTGTTGCAGAACCAACTCCACCAGTTGATCTTTTCACACTTAGGGATCAACCCAGATCTCAAGTTATTGGAGACATATCAGCAGGTGTACAGACAAGGCATCAACTCAACCAAGATTTGATTCATGCATGTTTTCTCTCTCAGATTGAACCTCTATCCATCCATGATGCAGAGCAAGATCCCCACTGGATCATTACAATGCAGGAGGAATTAAATCAGTTTGCGAGATGTAGAGTTTGAGATTAGGTTCCAAGGACTCAAGACTACCCAGTCATTTGAACCAAATGGGTCTACAAAAACAAGTTGGATGCACAAGGAGTAATAGTGAGGAATAAAGCCAGGCTTATTGCACAAGGATATATGCAAGAAGAAGGAATAGATTATGACCAGACCTTTGCACCTGTTGCAAGGTTGGAAGCAATGCGAATATTCCTTGCCTATGCAGCTTACAAGAGATTCAAGGTCTATAAAATCGATGTGAAAAGTGCATTCTTTAATAGAGTACTCAAGTAAGAGGTGTATGTTGAACAACCTCCAGTTTTTGTTTCTCCAACTCATCCATCTTATGTTTACAAATTGCATAAAGCTCTCTATGGTCTAAAGCAAGCTCCAAGAGCTTGGTATGAGACTCTAGCCATCTTTCTGTTAGAGCATAAATTCATTAGAGGTATTGTAGATATAACACTTTTTACTAGACATCATAAGGATCAAATACTATTAGTACAAATATATGTGGATGACATAATATTTGGGTCTACTAATTCAAAATTGTGCAAGAGATTCTCTGATCTCATGCATTCTAAATTTGAAATGAGTAGCATGGGTGAGCTTTCATACTTCCTTGGTCTCCAAGTGAAGCAGCTCCCTGATGGCATCTTCATCTCCCACGCTAAGTATGCTAACCAGCTTATCAAAAAGTTTGGGATGGCTGATGCCTCAGCAAAGAAGACACCTATGGCTACAAATGCTGTAATTGATTCAGATGCACATGGGAAACCTGTGGATCAAAAACTATATAGGGTCATTGTTGGATCTCTGTTATAGCTTACACCAAGCAGACCTGATATCATATTTGCCACATGCCTTTGTGCTAGGTTGCAGGTGAACCCAAAAGAATCTCACCTTATTTTCCTAAAAAGAATTTTGAGATATATAAAGGGTTGTCCTAGTGTAGGCCTATGGTATCCCATATAATCAGAATTTGAGTTAACTGGATACTCAGATGCTGATTTTGCTGCATGCAGGGTGGATAGAAAAAGTACTTCAAGAACTTGCCAGTTCCTGGGTATGAGATTAGTATCCTGGTTTTGTAAGAAACAGTCATATGTATCTTCCTCAACTGCTGAGGCAGAATACATTACAGCAGGTAGCTGTTGTTCCCAGATGCTGTGGATACAAAATCAATTACTAGACTATGACATCAACTTAAATAATTCAACTCTACTTTGTGATAACACAAGTGCTATATCCAAATCACAGAATCCAGTCCATGACAGTATGACAAAGCATATAGACATTAGACATCATTTCATAAGAGAGTGTGTAGACAAAAACAAAATTAAGCTTGTCTATATCTACACTGATTTACAAAGGGCTGATATATTCACCAAACCTCTGGATGATAGAAATCATCACTTCTTTATAAATCAGCTGGGAATGATTAATGGAGAAGACTTAGTTTAGTTTAAGTCTGCACTCAACGAATTTGCCAAAGTTCATCGAACAGAGCTCGACGAACTATGAAAAGTTTGTGAGATATTCGTCGAACGCAGGATGACAAACTCTTTGTGAGTTAAGTTGTTTTCGTCGAACGGAGATCGACGAATTCACTTCAGAAAACTTTCGTCGAATGGAGCTCGACGAAATGTCTTCAATTCTTCAGACAGATATCGACGAATTATTTGACTATTAATTATTTCGTCGATCTCAAGTCGAAGATTTTCTTGATTTTCGTGGAATGGAGTTTGTCGATTCATATTCTGGAAAATCTTATATCTAGGTTTTTCTTCGAACTCCGTCCCTCACTTACTATTCTCTTGCACTTGATCGCCGTTTGTCTCTCTTACAGGTGATTCCAATGGCTATTCAAGCAGGTGCCCTAACCGGAATGAAGTTTGACACGGGCTTTGACGTCGACTTCAAATCTTTTCAACATTCAGATCCAATATTTCTGCATATACTAGAACTTCTGGAGGAACAGAAACTGAAAAATCTGATGTCAACAAGGATAAAACTGTCTGCAACTGAAATCAGAGAGCGGGTTTATACATCTACATCAGAGGAGAACACTATGATCAGAACAATTGCGGGTAACTCTGTATCTTTATCTCCCGCTGTACTTAGTGAGATTTTTGGATTGGTTAATGGAGAAGCACAATTAGACATTGATTCTGAAGAATATGACATGATGTTAAGTCTGATGGGTTATACTGGAGATAACCCAAATAAGTTGTTAAAGAAACACTTATCTGCCGAATACAAATTTCTGGCAGATATTGTAGGAAAGGTTTTGCTGGGCAAGCATACTGCCCATGACTACATTACCAGACACTAGTTTCTGGTTATGTGTGCAGTGATTAATAAGAAGGAAGTGGATTGGGCTCAAATCATATTTGATTTGATAAAGAAAAAGAACAACAAGAAGGAAGTCTGTTTTGGAAGGATCCAAGGTATTTCTTAAAGGAAAAGGCTGATGAATCACTGGTCTCACCGACCATATTCATAAATGCCAGTAAAAGGCTATCCTGTGCCTTATTTGGGAGGTGGAGAGGACAATAGTCAAGCCCTCCAAGGCATCATCCTCTTCCACCACAGCTTTTGAAAGCACCAGGGCTATAAGAGCCACTCCCCACCATGATGAAGAGATCATTCCACCCTCCTCATCTCTTCCAGCTATTCCACCTACACTTCCACTAACAGTCCAAACCATCTCTCCAACTCCACAACCACAACAACAACCTCTACTACAACAACAACAACACTCTACTCATATTCCTACTCCACCTACATCTCCACAAATTGATCTTATAGAGATCCCATCTTCCACCCTTCAGGAACACCAACCACCAACACCACCTTCATCTCCTCTTCCACCTTACCTATCCTCCATTCCAACTTTTGATCTTCTGACTTCACCCCTCAATTCTCCTCCTCCTCAGGATATCCACATGCAAGATGTCCCTCCTTCATCATCTCCAACATCTATCATTCCTCCACATGTTTCTACTCACACAACATCTGAAACATCCACTGCTCCAACATTGGACCCCTCCACCATGTCTTCCATCATTGCTATCATCGCACCCCTCATAAAATCAATCATAGAAGAGGCCATTATACCTCTTGCTACCTCTATATCTACTCTATCTGCTCAACGTTTTGCCTTCACTGCTGCCCCCTCTTCATTCAGGGGCCTGGCTCCAATATACACTAAAACCAGGCAGGGGAAGATGCTTAATGAAGAAGCTGCAGCACCTCCAACAAAAGAAGAAATCTCAGCTCCAGCAGCTCCAATAACATCAGAGGCAGAAGCACTACTAAGCCATCCTTGGCTATTGTACCATATACTTCTCCAATCTCTCCAAAAGTTGCAAAGCAACTTAGAGATAGTTTTGTTATTTCAAAACCAGCAGTCATGCCATCTCCAAAAGAAGTTCTTTTTGTTCCAAAATTTGTAATGGATGACTCACCCATACTAAATCTGGATGATTTGATTTTGGCTGATATAGAAGAAGAAAGTAAGGCAGCTACTGAAAGCACTGTCAGAACCAGTTCTCTAGTCTCTCCTATGGCTTCTTCTCCTGGTCATGTTGAAGTTTCTGCTCAAGCTCCTGAAAAGCCAATCATTTCTACTGAGGCTCTGAAAGCACTCAATGACCTATATGATAACCATCAGGGATCAGATAATGATAATGATGATGATGAGGATGAGGATGATGATTCAGATGATTAACCCAAGAGGAAGCAAGTATCCAAGAAAATAAAAGCCCCTCCTCCTCCTCCTCCTCCTAAGTCTAATCCAAACAATGACACTCCCTATTATATTCTCCAAAATATAACTCCATACAAAAGGATGCCATCTTGGATGTGGTTATCCAAAAATCAGCAGAAGGAGAGGAAGAAAAGCAGAAGGTACTCTCCTCCTCCAGCTCAAAGAATTAGAAAAGATCCACCTCCTCCACCTCCTCCAGCTGCTAGTGCTTCAAGCACATCTTCTCAAAGATCTGCCCCACTTCAAACATATCAAAGACACTAAGGGAGATCATATGGAAGCAAGCAGCACATGCAATACTCTTCAGGAAAGCATCAACAACAGCAACAACAACATCATCAGAAGCAGCAACATTAACAACAACAACAACAATCCACTGAACATCAACCAGGTGAAGGCTCTAATAGACCATCTTCTCCTCCTGTTCCTTTTGAAGATCCTGAAACAGCTACTACTGCTAGAATTACCATGTTCCAGGAAATTATAGGCCTTTCTATGATTAACAAAGCCAAAGCTGAAGGAAATGATCCTTCTGAATATTCAACAATGTCAAAGTATAGGAAAGAGGAACTTAAAATATTTGATAAAGCAAACAAGTTTTTCAATGTTGGTGACTACATGAAGTTGCACCCAGAAGCAATTGTCCCCAGAGCTACATCTTTGAATATTATAGGGGTTGCTGACATGACCATGACAAAAGTGCAAGCTTCAGATCCCAAAAGAGAGATTGTGTTTACAAAGCCTGGAGAGAAGAGCAAGCAAGACATGCCAAAGGAAAAGAAACAGAAGAAGTAAAGGTTGAACTCTTTTGTTTTCTACAATTATCTATAACTGCTATATATTCTGAACAAAGCTTATGTATATATATCTGCTGCATGTGTTATTGATCTCTGCCAGATATATGCTTTTTCTGCTTTATTTATTTTTCAATTTTGATTTGAGTCTGTGATTAGTGACCGCACCCAAATAGGGGGAGATTGTTGAATCCCTAGTAAGATTTGGGCTAGGTTCACTAAGTTAGGATCATATATGACCCACAATGTATAGCCAGGGTCATAGTTGTATCCTAGAGTCTAGGCCAAGTTCTTAGAGTCAACATCACATGGACCAACTATCAACAAGACTGCAGAGACTCAAGACTTAGAAGATTTCAAGACTCTGTAAAGTGAGTTCGACGTTCGTCGAACTCAGGTCGACGATTATCGTGCTCAGTTCGACGATCTCAGAGTTAATTCTCTGAGCTGAGCTCCACGAACTTTATTCTTTGGTTGACGAATCTTTGGACTACTACAACATTCTGCCAATACTATGTTCTCTAGTCTCAGGTTGACAAACTTAGTTCTCTGCCCGACGAATTCTGGATTATCTACTTCAACAACATAGAACTAGAAGACTTGTGTCGACACTCAGAGTATATGTCGACACCAACTGAGTCGACACTAGAAGCACTTGTGTTGACACCCAGACCATCAGTCTACACTTTGGAAAGGTTGTGTCGACACCACACAGAAGACTTGTGTCGACACACAGGATATCAGTGGACACCATCTGTGTCGACAACATGAGTAATTGTGTCGACACACAGAATATTTGACCACTCCAGAAACACAACTCGACGAAATCAAATCTTAGGTCGACGAATTCTGGAGACCTTAACTTTCATTTCAGATACAACTATGAATTATCTAAGTCCAGAATAGTTGTTGAACTCCAGTTGACGAACACAGTTATCAGCTCGACGAATTCTGTCATAAGTTCGACGATTCCAGACTTAGCTTTTATTCCTTCTGTCCTTAGTCAATGACAATAATTTCTGAATGATTAATGATAAAATATTCTCTAAATATTACCGTTGGACGGTACATTAATCACGACTTTCATCAGAATTATTGTTTTCTGTTTTTCCAAGGGACAGTTGGGGAAAGAAATCAATGCAGTTTATTTTCAAGGACCGCATGCATTGATTGCCGTAGAAGGATTCAAATTTCGAAAGGAAATTCCCTCAGGAAATATAAAAAGAGATTTTTCTCTCTTTCCTGACAACAAGTAAGAAAAAAAGAAAGAAAGCAAGTAAGAAAGAAAGAAAGAAAGCAAGTAAGAAAGAAAGAAAGCAAGCAAGTAAGAACAATCAGAGTACCAGAGCAATTGCAGAGACACAACATACACAGACACAGAGATTTTCAGTCAGTCTATTTTCAACAGCTTCTCTGCTCCTTTCACAAAAGCTATGATACAAAAAGAAGATCTGCTCTCAGAAGAAGAAGAGCAATCATACAAAATCAAGAGTCTTCTTACTTCAACAATCCAGGACTTACAAGGACAACAACTATAAAATCTGTCAAGAAGATCCTGCAGATAAAGGCTAAAAGCTTGAAGGCCTATCACCATGTAGCAAGGCTTCCATATTTCCATGAACCATTTAATATCTCAGGGGGAGCCATTTGCTACCATCAATAATCCACAAGTCTTCTCTCTGATTATTGACAGAGAAGATATAATCAACCCTCTCACCCCCACTGTGTAAAGGGTTGTCATCTCCCTTCAAACGTGATTCCTGGTTACAAGTCACCTGATTAAAAGACTTGGGGATTTGGTTTTTGAGCACCTGATCAAAAGCTCATTGGTGTCAGGCACCTGATCAAAAACCTGAGTGGATTCCTACCAGGGTGGTAGAAGAGTGGATGTACCCAGGTTGGGGAACCACTATAAATTTCTTGTGTCGTCTGGTTGCCCTGTTTCTTTTGTTTTCTTGTTGTGGCTGTGGTAGTTAGTTTCTGTGCTTTTATATTTTGATTTATTTACTACTGCACTTAGACTAATCTGCATTATCCAGCAAAGAATTTTATAAAATCTAAATACTCTATTCACCCCCCTCTAGAGTATTCCTGATCTAACTGCTCACTTTCACCTGGAATTGAAAGAACTACTCGAGCATCTTAGATACGCTTTCTTAGAAAAGGACTCCAAGATGCCCATCATAGTTTGACCTACCTCACGGATGTGCAAAATGATAAACTCCTTTTAGTTTTACATAAGCATCGCCGAACTATTGCTTGGCAGATATCTGATATCAAGGGAATAGGCCCATCTTTCTGCACTCACAAAATCTTAATGAAAGATAATTCACGTAACTCTATACAACCTCAGCACTGTATAAACCCCAACATGAAAGAAGTAGTTAAGGGCGAGGTCATGAAATTATTAAACGCAGGAATTATCTATCCTATATCTGATAGTAAGTGGGTTAGCCCAGTCCAGGTAGTACCAAAGAAGGGAGGGATAACGACAGTTAGTAATGAGAATAATGAATTAATCCTGACACGGACGGTGACCGGGTGACGAATGTGTATAGATTATCGTAAGTTAAATGACGCCACCCGCAAGGATCATTTTCCCTTACCAATCATCGATCAGATTTTAGAACGATTATCCGACCATAGCTTTTATTGTTTTCTCGACGGCCTCTCGGTGTATTTTCAAATCCCCATCTCTCTAGACTACCAAGAGAAAACTACGTTTACTTGTCCCTTCAGCACCTTCGCCAACCGAAGAATGCCATTTGGATTGTGCACTGCGTCAGCTACATTCCAGCGATGTATGCTCTCTATCTTTGACAAGTACGTAGAAAACATTATGGAGGTATTCATGGATGATTTATCCGTGTTTGGTGACGCATTTGATAGTTGTTTAAAAAACCACAAAAAAGTCTTAGAAAGATGCGAAGAAACTAACCTTGCCCTAAATTGGGAGAAATGCCATTTTATGGTGAGGCAAGGGTTAGTTTTGGGTCATAAAAGTTCTGCAAGAGGTATTGAAGTAGAAGTTGCTAAGATAGAAGTTATCGAGAAACTACCGCCGCCTACGAACATCAAAGCTATAAGAAGTTTCCTAGGGCATGCTAGTTTTACCGTCGTTCATAAAGGACTTCTCCAAGATCACCAACCCTTACCCATCTCTTAGAAAAAGACCCCATTCATTTTTGATGATTTTTGCCTCGCTGCTTTTAATTTATAAAGAAAAATTAAATAATGCCCGATTACGATAGCTCCGCTGTGGGACCTTCCCTTTGAGATAATGTGCGATGCGAGTAGTTTTGCGGTGGGAGCCGTATTAGGTCAACGCATATCTAAAAACTTCCACCCCATCTATTATGCAAGTAAGACGCTCACATCTGCACAGGAAAATTATACCACAACCGAGAAGGATCTCTTAGCTGTAGTATTTGCTTTTGATAAATTCCTCCCTTATGTTACACTTTCAAAAAATATCATTTTTACGGAGCACTCGGCCCTCAAATATCTTCTTGCCAAAATGGATGCCAAACTGCTCCTCATTCGGTGGGTCTTACTCCTCCAGGAGTTTGACATAGAAATCCTTGATAAGCGAGGAGCCGAGAATTTGGCCGCCGACCACCTCTCGCGCCTAGATAATCCTTTTATTGAAACTCTAGATGAAAAATCTTTTAATGATTATTTTCCTGATGAGAAGCTGCTTTCAATTAGCACTTCTCCTTCTCCTTGGTTTGCACACATTGCCAACTACTTAGTTGCTCGTGTGCTCCCAAAAGAGTTCTCCTCTCAACAAAAGAAGAAATTCTTTTCTAAGTTGAAGAACTATTTTTGGGAGGACCCGGATCTTTTCAGAGTCTGTGCGGACCAAGTGATAACGAGATGTGTTTCTTATGAAGAAGGATTAGATATTTTAAAACACTGACATGAAGGTCCGAATGGTGGGCACTAACAAGCTGCTCGCACCGCTCACAAGGTGCTTTGTGCGGTTTTTTATTATCCTAGCCTTTTTAAAGACATGCAAGCCTTTGTGAGTAGGTGTGATAGTGGCCAACGGTCGGGCAACATTTCCAATAAAAATGAAATGCCACAAAATTATTTCCTTGAGTGCGAAATTTTCGACCTCTGGGGAATTAATTTGTTGGCCCTCTTCCTCCTAGCTTCGGAAATAAGTTTATTTTAGTTGTTGTTGATTATGTTTCGCGATGGGCTGAAGCCCAAGCTCTTCCTACGAACGACGCCCGAGTCGTGGTTATGTTTTTAAACAAATTATTTTCTCGATTCGGTACGTCGTGCGCCATCGTTAGTGACAGGGGTTCCCATTTTTGTAACGCACAGTTTTCTAAAATACTTACTAAATACGGCATTATGCATAAGCTTTCAACTGCGATTCTTAAACTGTAGAATTAGAACACCATACTTTTTGGGCCTTGCGATTCTTAAACTTCGATCCCCACTCTATCGGCGACCTTAGAAAATTTCAACTCAACGAACTCGACGTGTGGAGCACTTACGCTTACAAAAATAACAAACTTTATAAAGAGCGGACGAAACGTTTTCACGATAAGCACTTAAGGCACCCAAAAACCTTTTAGTCGGGCGACCAGTTTCTTCTTTATAATTCTTGTTTACGTTTATTTCCTGGAAAATTAAAATCACGTTGGTCTGGGCCCTTCACTGTTTTAGAAGTTTTTCCTTATGGTACTGTTTTGATTTCCCACCCTGATAAGGGTAATTTCAAAGTGAATGGTTAGCGTCTTAAACTATATTTCTGTGATGATGTCAGTCCAAACTGTGTTAACTCTATCCTTCATGATCTAACTTTTGATTAGTTTGGAACTTTATGTTATTTATTAAAACTTTGAACTATTTCTTTGAATTTTGTTTTAGATAATATTTTTGGACAATATTATTTTGTTGCGTCGAGCTCAAACGACGTTTTAAACAAAGGGCACTGTTGGGAGGCAACCCAAGTTATCTTTTTCTGTTGTCTTTATTTTACAATTTTTTCCCCGGACGGCTCCGACAAGCTGAAGCTACTGCGATCGCCTGCTAAAACGCTGCTGAATCCATCACGAAGTCCAAAGAAGACATTTCATGAAGATCCAAAGCGCTAGCATGGGGGAGCGACATCACTCTACTTTCGCAGCAAATAAATCCAGGGAAGTACCTGTTTTTCAATTCTGTACTTTAATTTTCTCTCTCTCTCTCTAACCTCCTTCTCCATTGAGGACAATGTCCATTTTAAGCTTGAGGGAGGACTTTCTACTTCTTTTTACTTTTTGTGAATATTTTTCATGTTTTTTTGTGTGAATATTTTTGAAAATCCAAAGAAAAGATAATAAAAAAAAAGAGAATATTTCAAAATTTAAAAAAATATATGTTTTTTATTTTTTTAATAGTTTAGACATTTTGGTATTTCAATAGTACCCCTTATTTTTGTTTTGCTTTTTCTCAAAATTCCTTATAAACAACTTAGCTAATAATAATTTTTCTAATCCTTCTTTTTAATTATGTTTCAGAAGTAAAATGTTGGCCATGCAGTGTTTCTAATTCACGGTAGCATGTTAAGGTGAAATTGTTTTCTAAAACTCGCATTTCTATTATGTTTTTTTGTTCTTTATTTTCTTTACTTTCTCAAAAATTCAACATCCACTATTTTCCTTTTAGTTTTTAGATAATTTTTGTAAGGTCAACGTTTGAATAGCGTAGTAGATGTGAACGATCCAAGTCACCTATTATTTCTATTTTCAAGATAATTTCATCAATCTTCTTTTATTATCTAGGACTTGCTTTTTGAAAATTTCCAAATCTATGTTTTAAATAAACTTAAAAGCGTGAAAATGATTTAGGTCGTTTTTGTTTTCGTTTGAGCTTTCCTGCCAACCTAAAAACTTTCACCACTAGTTTGCCGCTTTTGAGGCTTTTTTCCAATTTCATTTGATAGCTCCTCTTTTCATATCATTTTCAACAAAGCCAAAATTTTCAACCTATCTAATCACACTAGCCTTTTTGAGTTTCATAAAGAATTTTCATGATTATGATATGTTATTTTGTGATATTTTTGAAGATGTTTTTTTTAAAAAAAAGTATGCTCAAAAGAAATGTGTGTTTTTGTTTGGCCAATTCAAAATGAAAATGAAAATATTTATGGCCTTTGTTTTGAAAAAGAAAAAAAAATGGAAAAGAAAAAAGAAAGAAATTTTTTTGAAACTCTTTGTTTTAGTTTAGTGTGATTTTAAGCCTCCCTATTTATCTTTGAATTCCACTCATAATCATAATCCTAAACAAAACGCTTCGGTCCTATTAAGTCCTTTGTGATTCCGCCTTTTTGAATTTTATTTAATAACTAAGAAAAGAAGAAAAGTAAATAAGTATTAGTTTTGCATGTAAACTTAAATTTTTGTTATTTATCTAATATAATTATAATGCGTTGCTTGGATAAAGTAACAACTCGATGCGTTATTTTTCATTTTCGTTGCTTGCTTAAATATATTTAGTGAATTTCGTCAAAATTTTGGATGATTTATTTTCGTTAATTAAAGTTTATAAAAGATAAACCATACCTAAATAATTGTTTTAGATTCGCATTTCACCTTTTCCCTACTTAGAATTTCGCATAGTACTTGTATAGGCATAATTAGAACTTTTTGAGTAGTCCTATTTTATGGTTATCTAGTTTTATATTTTTGCTTGGGGACAAGCACAACTTAAGCTTGGGGGAATTTGATAGTGTGTTTTGTATTTAAGCTATTAGAGTTTTGTTTAGGTCTTTTATTGTGCAAATCTTATCTTATTAGCTTATATGTCCCTTCTTCTTGTATTTATTTATGCCACTAATGTTTTTGTGCTCTTTTGCAGATTTTCTCAATTTTCACCCAAAATGACCTGACACGGCCACCCACACGGCCGTGTCGTGGGGCGTGTTACCTGTTCCCAAAGAATAAACCACCAGAGGAAAGTCCAGAGTTCATCCCGACCAGGATACGGCCTACAACACGGTCGTGTCTCTGGATGTGTCAGCTGGCCGTGTCAACATGGACCGTGTCACCAGGAGTTGATGAATTTCCAGAGTAGGACACAGCCACCCACACAGCCGTGTCACCAGGCGTGTCGCCACCTCCTCGGTGTATGCAGCCCGCCATTAATCCCCCCCCGTCAAAGCCCATCAACCGCAGAGGACACGACCACCAACACGGCCATGTCATTGGCCGTGTCAGCATGGGCGTGCTCACCGATCGGCGTTGCAATGATCATTTCCCGGCAGAACCAGAGCCCAAAGTCAACCAGCATGGGACACGACCACCAACATGGCCCTGTCACCCCCTCTAGAATTTCTATAAATTCAGACCCCCCCGTGAGTCCATATATTTTTATGGAGTGTGTAAGGAAGTGCTGCCGTTTTATTTTCTGAAGTTTTTTATGCTTTTTTTTTCTCTCTCTCTCTCTCTCCCTCTTTCTCATTTTAGTTTTTTCTAATTCTAGTTTAGTTTAAGCTTTTGAAGTAGCCTTTGTAATTGGTTTAGTTGCTAATTGTAGGGCTAGAATAGGGTTTTACTTTTCATGCACTTGTAATCTTTTGTTTTCACTTTCTAAGATCCTTGTTTTCTTTAATAAAGAAGTGTTGTTTACTCTTACCTTTATACTTTGTGTTCTTTATGCTTCACTACTCATCCACCCTCCTCCACTTAACCATGATTAACTAATCCTCCTTGTACTCGATCTTGATGATCTGAGGTTCGAGTGATTAAGTTATGATGCTTTGGGTTTCCCTTTTCTTTTTAGGGTTTAGCCTTGAATTACTCCTGATTTATCATGGGTTGGGGATATATCATCGATATATGTTCTCCACCTTTGCTTTAATTCTTGGCTAGCCAAGAGGCCGATATATTGAAGTGAGCACTCAAGTGTAAAGGGAGTTGTACGCACCCCTCGAGAGAGACAGACGTCCAAATCTCCCGGATTGAAGTAAAATACAATAGTGGGGTTTACCGCGTAAAGAGAGCTTTAGGCCTCCGATTTAGATGAGAGTCGGTCGGACGTTCCTAAACTCAGTTTGGCACGACTTTGAGAGAAGCATGTTCAAGCTTTAGGAACCTCCACGGTCAAGACACTTTACCCTATTAAGCTTAGGTTAATTTATCGTGTTTTTAATCGACTCTTGCCGAGGAGATTCTTGATCGAGTGCATTTCCTTCTCATCGTTCTAACCCTTCAGCGTAATCGTTTCATTTATGCTCTCTTTATTTTTATTGCAAGTAGACCTCTTTTTTATGCAATATTTCCTTTAGTGCTTTTAGCTTTCTTTTAATCTAAGATTTCCATCAATAAAATAATAGCCTTCATGTGAGTAAGCTTACTCAACAGTTCCCAGATTTTAATACGACACTTGTGTCCACTTACTACAGTTCGGTAGGTATACTTGCCAAGTTGGATTGCTAGTTCGACTGCTCTCTTTTCTGAATAGTCGGCCGAGCCATCATTGAGAAACATCTTGGGGAATTAATTCCTCTTGTGGAATTATAGCTGTTGTTAGCTCTTCATTGAGTTCAGTGTCATCATCTTCAATAACTTCAGCAACATGTGGAGAAGGATGTGCAACAACCTTATTGGTGAGGGTCAATTCATCTAACTTCTCACGTAGATGTGGTTCCTACAAGTTCTCACTGGTAGAAGGATTCTTCTCCTTGTAAAAGATGTTAGTCTCATCAAAAGAATATGAATAGACACTTCCATTTTCATAGATGATTTATTATATACCCTATAAGCCTTTCTTACTTGGGAATATCCAAGAAAAATTCCTATTTTAGCCTTGGCTTCAAACTTTCTAATGTGTTTCTTGTTGTTGTTATGAATGTAACAAATGCAACCAAAGACTCTAAAATAGTCTAATTTAGGTTTCTTCCTTTTTAGTAGTTCATAGAGGGTTTTGCCCTTAAGTTTGTGTATCAAATTTCTTTTCAGTACATAGTTTGCTGTGCTCACAGCCACTGCCCAAAAGGATAGGGGCAAATAAGCATCTGCAAGTAATGTGCCTACAGCTTCAATCGTTGTTCTATTTTTCCTTTCAGCTACCCCATTTTGTTGAGTAGTTCTAGGAGTAGAGAAACAGTGCCTGATATCTTCCTACTCACAGAATTCTTGCATGGGAAGAGACTCAAACTCAGTACCATGATCACTTCTGTTCAATGCAACTGGAGTAGATAACTCAATCCTTATGCTCTTAAGAAAATCTGTAAGAAGCTTGAAGTTATATGACTTGTTTCTCAAGAAGGACACCCAAGTGAACCTTGAGAATTCTTCAACAATTACTAATGTATAAGACTTCCCTCCTAGGCTTTGCACAATAATGGGTCTAAAGGGATCCATGTGTAGCAAATACAGAATCCTAGGTGAATCACTTTTTTAAGTGACTTAAAGATATTTTTAGTTTGCTTGCCTAACTGACAAGCCATGCAAAGGCTTTCCTTCTTGCAGGGGCAAAAAGTCAATCCTCTAACAAGGTTGTCCCTAGAGAGTTTAGCAATATTTTTCAGATTTACATGTCCTAATCTCATATGTCAAGGATCATTATTATTACTAGTTTGGTTAAACATGCATATTTCAGTTTTAGCTGACTTAAAATTAACTACATAGATATTTCATATTCTAGTACCAGTTAATACTACTTGGTTATCTACAAAAGTAATAATACAGGAGGTTTTATTAAATGATACCTGAAACCTTTCATCACATAATTGACTTATGGATATCAGGTTGTGCTTCAGTCCACTTACATATGCTACCTTCCTGAAGGTGACAGTTCCAATTTTGATATTTCCATATCCTTCAGTCTGGCCATAATTGGAATCACCAAATATTACTTTGGGGTCCTAGCTTTGACTTATAGTTGATTAAGTTGTCCTTGTTTCCAGTCATATGCTTTGAATAGCCACTATCCAAATACCATTGTTGCTCGGTGGTGGGAAAGTCTTTCACCTATAATAAAACAGATAAGCTATTCTTGACCCAGGTTACCTAAGGTCCTTGTTTATTTACATAATTAAAGCTGGAAATGTATGAGTATTCTGGTTGATTTTTATAACCTAAGGGATGAAATCTTCTAGGTGGAATTATCCACCGGGTGAATGGATTAACATATTGTCCTGGTTGATTAAATGTTCTATAGGAATTAAAGTTTCTATTATAATGAACTGGGTTCGTCGAATTCTGGTAAGTTCGTCGATCTCAGCTCGACGAATGGGGATGAGTTCGTCGAACTCCACTCAGAGAATGAAAGTATTCATTCTCTAGGCCCAAATATCATCAATCTCGGGTCGACGAACCATACTGGTTTTGTCGATCACAGTTCAGAGAGTAATTGTAATAAAAGTTTACGTTCTGAGTTCGTCGACTTGTGTTCGATGAACTGTAAACATTTCGTCGATCTGAGTTTGACAAAATCTACTTAACATTGTTATGGTTAAGATTTTTCTTATTCTTTCTCTTTTTCTTATTCTTTTGTTTTAATTCTGTTTGTTTAACATTATTATCAACTATCTTTTCCTTGCCCTTTTCTGAAACAAATTTTATTGGAGTTGTTAAAATATTTTTCTGAATCAGTGGGGGTTGGCTTGTCAAAGCACCTAAGCCCAGCTTGCCATTAAGCCTGGCATTCACTGTATTTGTGATGTCCATCAGCTTGATACTTCTCCAATTTAGGGATTCTTTAAGTTACCTAACCTCAGTTAATTCAGTTTTTAATGTGATGATCTGTTCATTAGCTACGGTTAAGCCATGTTTTAATTTAATATTTTCAGAAAGCAAGTTTTCTTGTTCAGTCAATTTTTCTCTAAGTTGTTTAATCTCTTTTTCAGACTTATTTAAATCAATGCATAAAGATTTAAATTCAGTTCTAAAATTTTCTGAATTGAAATCAAAGGAGGGCAGTACCTGATCCTCTTCAGATATATGTTCTTCACTATCTAATTGCTCAGCTTCAGATAGGCTGCTTGATGTATCAATGACCATCAAGAAAATCTCCTTTGACTTAGCCTCTTCTTCATCTTCACTGGAGCTAGAAGATGAAGATTCATCTTTAGTTTCCTCCTTTTATGCTTGCTGGAGGAGGGATTGTTGTAGTGCTGCTTCCTGGATTCCTTTTCTCTTCTTCTCTCCTTCTTTTGGTTTTTTGGACACTCTAATATAAAGTGTTCTGGCTTCCTGCAACCAAAATAAACAACTTCTTTAGTTGGAGTCTTGTCATACCTTGGCTTGTCATCTTGCCTAGATGACTTCTGAAATCCTTCTTTGCCATTTTATAAAATCTCTTGGCTAAGAGACTCATAAGTTCTTCACTAGCTGTTGGAGCTTCTGATTCTTCAGATGACTTGAATGTTATACTTTGCTCCTTTCTTGCTTCTAAAGGAGTCTTCTACTCTGCAGCTTCTCTTGTCTTTATTTGTTATTCATAGGACTTGAGCTTTCCAAGAAGAGATTCACTGGAAATCTCATTAAGACATCTGGCCTCCTTGATTGGCCATATTCTGGAATCCCATGAGCCGGGGAAGCACATGAGGATTTTGTCATTAACTTCTATGAGGGTGATGTCCTTGTCCATAATCTTCAGCTCATTAATGATTGAGCTTAGTCTGTTGTACATGTCACTCACAGACTCTGACTCATCTTTCTTAAAGTTCTCATATTGTTAGATGAGATTTGATCTCCTGTCCTTTCTCTTATTGACAAAACCAGCAACTATCTGGTTAAGAGAATCCCAGATAGCTTTAGCTGATGTGCACTCTGCCACTTTCTGGAAGATGTCATCAAACATTGTTTGAGCCAAAATATTCATGGCCTTGACATCAACTATCTTGGCCTTCTTTTGAGCATCTATCCACTCAGGTGGTGGAACAACATGTGTACTGGAAGTTGAAGTGGATGTAGTCCCTGGAATAGGTGGTCCGGTCAAAATGGAATTAAAGATTTCTTCATTAATAGAATTCATATATAGTTTAATTCTTGCCTTCCAGATAGCAAACTTGTTCATATTGTAAACTGGAGGTCTTGTGCTTGCATAATTTTTATTCTGTATCATGATACAAAATAAACAGAAAAACAACGAAAAAGGAAGATCAGATTTAATAAGGATCTTTTGGTTAAAGTGTTATCTTGTAAACCAAATGAATACCCCTCTGATACCAATTGAAAGGATTTGTAAGCCACTAATACCAATTGAAAGTTAGGGGATAGACCTGATTTACTCTAGAGGGGCGGGGGGGGGGGGGGGGGGTGAATAGAGTAACTAAAACTTTGGGATATTTTAGAATTTATCAGAGTAAAATAGGTGATATCAATATTAATAACAGAAAACGGAAATAGACTAAACTAATCTATCAGAGCACAACAAAAAACAAAGAGAAAATGTTCACACACAGACAACACAAGAATTTTATAGTGGTTCCCCAAACTGGGTACATTCACTCTTCTACCACACTGGTAGGAATCCACTATCAAGTTTTTGATCAGGTGACTACCACCACAAAATCTATTTACAAGGAGATCTCACAACCCTTTAGGCTTTGATCAGGTGCCCAAAACCGAGAATAAACTTTTGAAGGGAGTTAATAAACCCTTTTATAGGAGGTTGAGAGAGTTGATGGTGTCTTCTCTTTTCTCTATACAACAGAGAAGACTTGTGAATTTTTGTTGTCAAAGCTCCTTCTGAAGTAATTAATGGTTCAGAAAGCTTGGAGCCTTGTTCAGGATGTAGGTCTTCAGCCTTGTCTTGAGGAGATCCAGTAATTTTCTGACTGATTCAAAGTTATTGTCCTTGAATATTTCTGGAGTAGAAGTAGAAGAAGACTCTTGATATATGATGGTTATTCTTCTTCAGTCTTCAGAAAGAATAAAGTGAAAATTGAATGTTTTCGGCACACAGAGAAGAAGCAGATGTTCTTATGTATATTTTTGTATCTCTTCTCTGTATTCCCTTGTATTTTTCACTGCTGGTCTGATGTCGAGTCTCTATCTGTATGTCTGAAAAGAGAAAACCTCTCTTATATTCTACTGTCAAAATTCTCCTTTGAAATTTGAATTCCAAGCATTAATTGCGGATTAATCGGGAGAATGAAACGGCTAGAGTATATCATTTAATGAGTTTCCCCAACTGTCCCATTAAAATAAGAAAATAATTAACCCTGATGAAGACCATAATTAATGCTGCCAATAATGGATATATTCAAGAGAATATGAGAATTAATTACTTAGGAAATCACTGCTAAAATAAATAAGGACAGAAATAGGGAAAACTTCTAAGTCTGGCTTGGGATAAAATTCGTCGAGCTCTGAACAGAATTCGTCGACTGGAGTTCCAAGTTCATCGAGCTGATAAATCCTGTTCGTCGACCTGAGCTCAGCGAACTGTATTCTGGAAATAACTTGCCAAATCTGCGCTCCAAGTTCGTCGAGCAGAGAATCTGTCTTCGTCGAGCTGAGTTCAGCGAAAATAAACTGGAAAGAATCTATTGAAGCTGAACTCCATATTTTGTCGAGTAGAGAATCTGTCTGGATAAAGAGATCGACGACCTGAGCTCGAATATCATCGAGCTCAACTCAGATAAATAACTCTGAGTTCGTTGATCTGCGATCTACGATCGTCGAGCTGAGTTCGAAGAATTTCGAATTGGTAATTTTGAACTCTGAATTCTTCTAAGTCTTGGTCTACTGAAGTCCTCTGCTGGCTGGTCCATGAAGGTTGAACCTAATGACTAGCCTAAACTCTAGGACTCATAGACTTGACCCTGGCTATACAATGTGGGTCAAACTCATCCTAATTAGTGAACCTAGCGCAAATCCAAAGTATGAATGCAACAGATCCTACCAGGTGGAAGTGGGTTGTGTTGAATTCTGTGAAGTGAAAGTGGGTGAATGGAAGGCTTGGGAAACCTATCCGCGCGGACTACGCGGACAGGGGTGGCGGACTGCTAGGTCGACAGGGATGTTGCAGGCGGTTTGCTCTATGGCGGCCTGGGCGGTCTGTTCGCGTGGACTACGCGGACAGCAGCAGCGGTCTGACAGGCCAGTGTATGCTCAGCAAGCGGTTGACTCCCAGGAAGTAACCGGGCGGATAGAAATGCTATCCGCGGAGTCCGGCATGAAGCGGACTGAAGAACTGGAGCTCGGCAGACCGGTTTGGCAGTTGCCTTGGTTTTGCTCTAGTGCAGCGGCAAGTGGAAGCCGGGGAGACCGCCAGTCAGTGCGGACAGAAACTGGAGGTCGCCCGGTATGGCGGGCTAGATCCAGTGTCCGCCAGTAAGTGCGGACTGGCCCATGTGGCCAGTGGACTGGACTTGGTGTGATATGAACCAAGTCCAGGTTGGCTCAGTCCGGGGAGATCGCGCAGTGGAGCGCGGGCTGCTTTCTTAGTCCGCCAAGCCTAGTAGAAGTGTTGTTGCCTTGATTGCTAGCTTGGTGATATGCGGACTAAAGGATTGTCTGTGCAAGAGCGTGCGGACTGGAGCTGGAGTCCACTGAGTTCGGTTTAGCCTTGTGATGAGGTTATGAACTCAGGAATGCGGATTGGAGTTTGCTGTGTAAGCAGACTGGATCGGCATGTCCGCTGAGTCCGGCGGTGCCTTGGAGATAAGAGGCAATGGACTCAGGAGGTGCGGACGGAAGCCGGGTGTCCGCTGAGTCCGGCAGGTGCCTTGATGGCGAGGCTGCGGGCTCGGGGTTTGCGGGCTGATGCCTTGTCCGCAGATCGGCGGACACAGCTGTTGTGGAGTCCGGCTGTGGTGGTCCTGGCTTGGCCTCTGGCGGCAAGGCAGGCTGGATATTGGAGTCCGGCCTTGGAGAAGCTGGGGCGGACTGGCTATCTGCACAGGAGCGGCGGACTGGAATGTTTATCCGCGGGCTTGCAGATACACTTGTTCTTGCTGCGGGATGTGGCGGTGATCCTATCGTCTAGGGCGGTGACCATACTCATCATCGTGCCTATAAATAGGACCCATGTCACATCAGGAGAAACGAACCAGAAACGAAGTTAGTGAACAGTAATTGAGCTCGCGTAAGTTGCTGCGGTCTGGACTTTGGTGTCCGCGCGGATAGAGAGTTGACCCGGTTGTGCTGTGCAGGTTGTGCGGATAGCGCTGGAAAGCCAGGACTTGGCTGTGATTGCGGTCAGGGACAGTGCGGACTCTGTGGTTAAGCAACATGCGGTAAACAGCAGGTCGCGGATAGCGACTAAGCGGTCTTCTCTTTGGCAACTTGGTTCGGGGTTCGGGAAGTCGCCTGATTCAGGCGGACTGTTCCATTCGATGGCGCAGCTTGTGCGGTCTGGAGGCTAGGCGACCTCACGGTCAAGCGGCCTGTAGATCGGCGGTGAAGAGCTGGCATTGGAAAGGGTGAGTCCGCGCGGCTTGGGTTGCGGTCTGGCGACCTGGCAGACTGAGCGGACTCCACAGTAGTAGGTCGGCGGCTTATTGATTGAGTCCGCGTGGCTTGTTATTTGTTCTTGTCTTTGTAAGTGTCTCTGCTCTCCCGGTGTTGGGTTTTGGTGAAGCATGTCTCGCCATGTATGTCTCGCCTTGTAAAGAAGTTTGCTCTTGATCAATAAAGAAGCTTGTCCTGCATGTGTTGCTGGTTGTTACTGCTTTGTTGAGATAACCCCTGCTAACTCCACGATCCGGGAAAACTTTCAACATTATAAGTGGGCGTATCCTCCTCCGGTTTGTTGAGTTTTCAACAGGGTATCCAAGGGGGCGTCTGCGGTTTGTTGAATTTTAACATGGTATCAGAGCCAGGTTGTTGGAGTGGTCAAGCAGTGCTCAATGGAAGTAATTTCTCTTCTGTAGAGGAAACCAGTGGTAGAACCATTACAGTGGAGGATGCAAGTTGTCTTGGTATTGATCTTCTTACAGAGACGAACTTTGAAAGGTGGAAGTCTTATATGAAGAGCTTTCTTCTTGGCGAGGACCTTTGGGAGGTTGTATGCAGAGCAGGAAGACAAGAGGATAATGCTGGCAATGCTGAAGAGATGAGAGCTTGGAAGGAGACAAATGCGAAAGCGGAGTCTATTCTTAAGCAGGTGATCTCATCGGAGCTCTTGGACCACATCAGTGGATGTCGGTTAGCTGCGGAGGTTTGGACTTCCCTTGGTGGGTTGTTCAGGAAGGAGGTGAAGGTTGCTGCGGAAGATGGTCCCTCTACTTCATATCAGGAAGAAAGGAGTGATTCTCCTAGGCGTGATAGGAAGAGGAAGGAAGGACCAAGGTGCTATAAGTGCAAGCAGCATGGTCATCTCAGGAAGGAGTGCAAGGTTGTCTTGCTCTCGGCGAACGTAGCTCATATAGGGAGAAAGGAGAAGAACGTAGTTGGTTTATCAACAAGTTCTGGAGCTGATCGGATGAATGCCAGTGATAGTGCAGCTATCTGGCATGAAAGACTGGGGCATGTTGGGATGGACAAGCTGAAAGCAATGGCGGAAAGAAGACTCGTAAGAGGCTTGCCTAGATTGTCATCCTATGGCGATGGTCGGGGGAGTGCGGGATGTCAGGAAAGTGGAGCCTATCGCTTCATGGTTGACAAAGCACAATCCAGATGTAAAGCACCATTGGCGGTTGTCCATTATGCTCTGGTGGGACCAACCGTCACGGCCAGTCTTGGAGGCAGCAAGTTCATGCTGATATTGGTTGATGACTATTCTAGGTATACTTGGGTATACTTCATGAAGAAGAAGTCCAACATGGTTCGCTTGTTTGTGGAGTTCAAGAAGCTTGTGGAAGGCCAGTTTGGCCGGAGGATCAAGGTGTTGAGGACAAGTATCAGTGGTCAGTTTGGCTCAACCGAGTTCTCACACTTTTGTAGGAAGCAAGGGATCCGGAAGGAGCTTTCTTGTGGACATACTTCACAACAAGGTAGTATTGCAGCTCGGATGATCCGTTGGTTAACGGAGACCTGCAAGTGTTGGCTTCAGAGTAAAGGCGTTCCGAAGGCTCTTTGGGCGGAAGGAATGGCCTGTGCTGCTCATGTCATCAACCGGATGCCTCTTAGTCCGATCATAGTAAAGACTCCTTATGAGCTGATGTTCGGAGTGAAGCCCTCAGTGAAGCACTTTCGGGTGTTTGGATCTACCTGCTATATACACTCTCCGGGTGCTCTCAAGACAAAGCTAGTCTTTGTTGGGTATGATGAGCAGAGGAGAAGATGGAGGTGTATGGATCCTGCGACGAAGAAACTCATAGTGTCGAGAGACATTGTCTTCGATGAGTTGACGCCGTATTGGGGTAGCTCTCATGTGGAGCTAGAGATAAACAGCTTAGATGGTGGGCTGAAGGAGGCTGCTGCTAAGGAAGTGGAGTTACCTGAGTCACCAGGTGTTCCAGGTTGTTCTAGCTCCGGGGCAAAGGCGTCAGAGTCGGGAAGAAGGGGGAGCGATGCTCCACGATCTTCTGGCTCGAAGGCGGAGGCTTCCGGTTCAGGAAGTAAGTGGAGCGATGTTTCAGGGAGTTCTTGTTCAAGAGGAGAGTCTTCTGGTTCAGGTAGTAGGGGGAGCGTTGCTCCAGGTGCTTCTAATTCCAGTAAGGAGGCGTCTTGTTCAGGGAGCAATGGCAGCATTGTTCCGGGTTTGCCCGGGAACGGAGCCGGTTCCAAAGCAGCGGAGGTGGTTAGCCATGATCAGGTTCTTCGGAGATCGAAGAGGATCAGTAAGCCACCAGCTCGATATAGTGAAGGGAACACGGCGGACTTGGTTCCGTGTTTCCTTGTCAGCCCTCAGGTCGAGCAAGGTTCTTCTGGCTGTGATGACCCCACTAGAATCAAGGAGGTGGTTGACACCAAGGCTGAAGAGGTGACTTCTCTCAGAGATAACAAGGCTTGGGCTTTTGTGCCCAAGGAAGTTGGTGATACTCCTGTGATGCATGAGTGGAGGTTGAAGCTGAAGAAGGCAGAGGGAAGCATGACTCCTTTTTGGAGATGCTGGAGGGCTCCCTCATGGTCCATGATATGCGGGGCGAGGACTATGTCTTGGACATCTCTTCGTAGATGCTATCGGAAGGACCAGGTGCAAGGTTACGGGAGCTGCTGGTGTTATTCACCACTTCTCACTTCAAGGGGGAGTGTTGAATTCTGTGAAGTGAAAGTGGGTGAATGGAAGGCTTGGGAAACCTATCCGCGCGGACTACGCGGACAGGGGTGGCGGAGTGCTAGGTAGGCAGGGATGTTGCATGTGGTTTGCTCTGTGGCGGCCTGGGCGGTCTGTTCGCGCGGACTACGCGGACAGCAGCAGCGGTCTGACAGGCCAGTGTATGCTCAGCAGGCGGTTGACTCCCAGGAAGTAACCGGGCGGATAGAAATGCTATCCGCGGAGTCCGGCATGAAGCGGACTGAATAACTGGAGCTCGACAGACCGGTTTGGCAGTTGCCTTGGTTTTGCTCTAGTGCAATGACAAGTGGAAGCCGCGGAGACCGCCGGTCAGCGCGGACAGAAACTGGAGGTCGCCCGGTATGGCGGGCTAGATCCAGTGTCTGCCAGTAAGTGCGGACTGGCCCATGTGGCCAGTGGACTGGACTTGGTGTGATATGAACCAAGTCCAGGTTGGCTCAGTCCGGGGAGATCGCGCAGTGGAGCGCGGGCTGCTTTCTCAGTCCGCTAAGCCTAGTAGAAGTGTGGTTGCCTTGATTGCTAGCTTGGTGATATGCGGACTAGAGGATTGTTTGTGCAAGAGCGTGCAGACTAGAGCAGGAGTCCGCTGAGTTCGGTTTAGCCTTGTGATGAGGTTATGAACTCAGGAATGCGGATTGGAGTTTGCTGTGTAAGCAGACTGGATCGGCGTGCCCGCTGAGTCCGGCGGTGCCTTGGAGATAAGAGGCAATGGACTCAGGAGGTGCGGACGGAAGCCGGGTGTCCGCTGAGTCCGGCAGGTGCCTTGATGGCGAGGCTGCGGGCTCGAGGTTTGCGGGCTAATGCCTTGTCCGCAGATCGGCGGACACAGCTGTTGTGGAGTCCAGCAGTGGTGGTCCTGGCTTGGCCTCTGGCGGCAAGGCGGGCTGGATATTGGAGTCCGGCCTTGGAGAAGCTGGGGCGGACTGGCTATCTGCACAGGAGCGGTGGACTGGAATATGTATCCGCGGGCTTGCGGATACACTTGTTCTTGCTACGGGATGTGGCGGTGATCCTATCGGCTAGGGCGGTGACCATACTCATCATCGTGCCTATAAATAGCACCCATGTCACATCAGGAGAAACGAACTAGAACCGAAGTAAGTGAACAGTAATTGAGCTCGCGTAAGTTGCTGCGGTCTGGACTTTGGTGTCCGCGCTGATAGAGAGTTGACCCGGTTGTGCTGTGCAGGTTGTGTGGATAGCGCTGGAAAGCCAGGACTTGGCTCTGATTGCGGTCAGGGACAGTGCGGACTCTGCGGTTAAGCAACAGGCGGTAAACAGCAGGTCGCGGATAGCGACTAAGCGGTCTTCTCTTTGGCAACTTGGTTCGGGGTTCGGGAAGTCGCCTGCTTCAGGCCGACTGTTCCATTCGGTGGCGCAGCTTGTGCGGTCTGGCGGCTAGTCGACCTCACGGTCAAGCGGCCTGTAGATCGGCGGTGAAGAGCTGGCATTGGAAAGGGTGAGTCCGCGCGGCTTGGGTTGCGGTCTGGCGACCTGGCGGATTGAGCGGACTCCACAGCAGTAGGTCGGCGGCTTGTTGATTGAGTCCGCGCGGCTTGTTTTTTGTTCTTGTCTTTGTAACTGTCTCTGCTCTCCCGGTGTTGGGTTTTGGTGAAGCATGTCTCGCCATGTATGTCTCGCCTTGTAAATAAGTTTGCTCTTGATCAATAAAGAAGCTTGTGCTGCATGTGTTGCTGGTTGTTACTGCTTTGTTGAGATAACCCATGCTAACTCCACGATCCAGGAAAACTTTCAACATTATAAGTGGGCGTATCCTCCTCCGGTTTGTTGAGTTTTCAACAGGGTATCCAAGGGGGCGTCTGCAGTTTGTTGAATTTTAACAGGTTGGTGAGTTGGTCTTGACACAAAAGATGTTTCTCTGTGCCAATATTTCTGTACTAAGATAAACTTAGCCCAACTTTGACTCTAGGGAAATAATCCCGGCACCTACTGCTACCTGAACTGAGTAATACTCATCCCTATCCCCTTCTTCTCAACACCAGAAAGTTTTCCTGCTGGAACTCAAAAGAGACTGCAGTTAGACTTGCTGCTACTAGAGCTGAGAGAATCCCAGCCCGACTCCTTCTCAACAACAAGGATGTAGATCTTGCTTTGTCTTGTGCTGCAAGTAACTTGTTGACAACTGCTTTGCTTCTTCTTTCTTTTCCAGGCTGAGGAGATGCAGCCCTAACTTTGACTCCAGAGGAATAGTCCTATGGGCCTTCTTTCAGATCACTACTTCTTCAAGCTTTCTTCTTCACAGCTTCTAGAGAATGTTCTATAGAATTATGTTGTTTGATCTGTGAAGTACCTGAAGCAAGGGTTAGCCCTTGCTACCTCTTGACTGTCGAAATTAGTTGTATTTGCTTCTCCATCTTCCTCAAAAAGAAAGCTTTTTGACCTTGCCGGTGCAGGTGAAAATGACACCAGCTTACTTGTTTTTGATCCCAGATCCTGCAGCTAGGGCTAGACCTTGGCTACTTCTTTTTCTCAAAGATTAACTCTGAACTTGCTGATGTTGATTAAGCAGACAACAACTAACTTTTGTTGAGCTTTAGACCCACTGATTTGAACTTAGTTTTTCAGCCTCTACAATAATGGTGAGGATGAAGATGAGGTCCAACTGTCTTTTCCAAAAGCTATTTTCTCTTCCTCGATCTCTGCCTTTTATTATTATCCCATCAATGGCTCTTTTGACCCAGGGGCCCTACTGAAATTGAGAGCTGCAACTTTGCTTTTGCATTAAATACAGTACAGAAGGCACATAACTACATTTGTTGCGTACTGTAGCTTTCCCGCAACAAATTTGAATTTTGTTGACTTTCGACTTTACTGACGTCACCATCTGTGGTCTTAGCAAAAATCAAGCATCATTAGTATAGGCGTTGAGTGAGTAAGCTTCACTCAATGCCAAAACACATAGAAAAATTTCTGTCTATATCAGGTGTTGAGTGAACAAGCTTCACTAAACGCTTTTGCCCTTAGCCAATCATTTTGTGAGTAGGCGTTGAGTGAACAACCTTCACTTAACACCAAAACACTTAGAAAGTTTTTCTGTCATTAATCGTTGAGTGAGTAAGCCTAACTCAATGCCAAAATACTTAAACAATCTTTCTATCTCTAGGTGTTGAGAGCGTTGAGTCCACTAAATGTTTTTTTCCTTAGAAAATATTCCTGCTTCTCTGGTGTTGAGAGCGTTGAGCGTGTCTTCATCACTCAACGTTTTTTGCGTTGGCCAGACATTCTGTTACTAGGCGTTGAGTGAGCCTTCATCACTCAACTTCATATTACTTAGACAGATTTTGTCACTTGGCGTTGAGTGAGTAAGCTTCACTCAACGCCAAACTACTTAACAAATATTCTTTTGTTATCTGGCATTGAGTGAGAAGACTTCACTCAACGTATTTGGAGTTAGCCAAATTTCTGTGAAATCACAGTCTTTGACTAACTAAGGTTCAGTCAACGCTTTTTATCACATGGCGTTGAGTGAGTAAGCTTCACTCAACGCTTGTGGACTTAGTCAATATCAACACAGATTTTTTGTGGCATTGGTTGTCTGAGGTATACTCAATGATTTATACTGTATGGTATTGAGTGAGTAGATATCACTCAATTCCTGTGAACTTAGACACATCTTAGCCAGTTTCTCCTTATACTTTGACTGCCCCAACCTGTCTCAAAACGTTTTGCTATATGGCGTTGAGTGAGTAGACTACACTCAATGCCTGTGAACTTCCTTTTCTATTTAGCCAATAGTTAGGCTTAAACTAATCAAGCTTACTCGATGCTTTTACTTACCTGTCATTGAGTGAGTAGAGTTCACTCAACTCCTGTAGACTTAGGCGATTTCCAACCTATGCAACATCTTCACTTGCTTATGGCATTGAGTGAATTGACTTCACTTAGTGCCTGTGGTCTTAACGGAATTCCTACACCTGGCGTTGAGTGAGTAATCTTCACTCAATGCTTGTAGACTTAGTCAAATTCCTACCTGTCCAGCATCTATCTTTATGTCCACCTGTCCAATCACTTGGAATACCTGTCTTATCAATGTGTCAAGGACAACCTATATGCATGAACTTAAGCACACATCAAATATAACTTTATGTATATCATTAACATGATTAACTTCTTCATATCCGGGACATTGTTGGCAATGGACCCAACAATCTCCCCCTATTTAAAAAGTCAAAACCCTCAAACAATTGAGTCAATGATATACATTGACATATGCAGCAGTAAAATATCAACTTAAAACAAAGAAGTGGTTTTAGTTACCACACTTCATTACCTGTAGGGTGATCATCATCATACCTGCTCCCCCTGAATTGTTGTTACCTGACCTTGATCAATTTTATCATAACCATCTCATAGATCTGATACCACTTGTATCCTTCTCCTCGTGTTATGACCAGATTCCAGATTTATATCCTTTTTCCTCCCCCTTTTTGACTTCTGTAAATAGTCATGGAGGTATCTTCTCCCCCTTTTTGAGTTTGGATAAGTAGTAGTTGAACCACTTAAGAGTGTTGGAGCAGTCCTAGACTTGCTCCCACTCAACTGAAGAATCATCTATCATGCATCTTGTTAGACACTTTAGTCTACAACATCTAGATAGTACTTCCACTAGCATAATACCATTCAAGATATACAACTTGAAACATCTTCAAATCACTGAAGTACTTGTCCACCTGTAGGAAGGAATACAACCTGTAATAATATGAGGAGCAATTGAAGCTATACTAGGTTCAACATACCTAATTCAAAGTTGAAGGTGTTGAACCTTGCTTCATCTAGTGGCATGACAAACATGTCAGCCACCTGTCAGTGAGGACAAACTCAGGATTGAGTTTTTCTTTATGCTCCCTAATTTATTGATACATAATATCAATAAGCATAGTCCTTCTTTGAGGGACAGGATACCTAGCAATTGAGATTGTACTAGTAAAATCATAATATGAATGAGGTCTACTTATCTGGAGGTTATGGACCTGGAGCTGAAGTTGGATCCACACCAGTTGAGCCCAGCAACTCCCTTGCACCATGCTGGGTCTCTTCTTGCTGAGCCAGGTCTTTTCCTTTCCTTTAGCAACAGACTTGCTTCTAGCTTCAACTTTTTGATCAACATCACAATAGTGCTCAGCCCACTGAGCATCATCTTGATCATCACATTGATCCGCCCTCTTGATCACCACACTGGATACCATGCAGTCCTTCTTGAATAGGAGGAATGCTATCTGCATACTGTTCACGCCCCAATTAATTTCTTATATTGGAATCCCAAACATCATTCTCCCCCTTGATCATTTCCTTCATCCTTGATCATGGCCAGTTACCACTCCCATAATGATCATATCACTTGACTAGAGATCAATTCTCTTGAGTTGATACCACTAACACAACTCTCCTATACCACTTGATTATTCCCTTCTTGGCTTCTGAATAGTGAGGGAGGTGCTGGTCTGCCTTGATTTTCTTATCCCCCTAGCTGATTGCAGATGATACCACTGGTGCAGCTGCTAGCTTCCTCTCTTCATGAGGCAGAATTTTCTCCTATTGCTACTGGACTTTTAGACCACTTGAACCTTGAGTGATCTTTCCTTGAACCATCCCTTCATTTTGATACCAAGTCTTTCTTTACACTGCTATTCCCATCGGAATATGCTGAATTGTATCAGCAATAGATGGGGCAAACCACTAGTTCTTGTGAACTTGCTTATTCACAATGGTTGCAGTCATCTGGATAGTCTCCCTCTCATCCTCAACATTGTCCATTGGGATATTCTGAACTTCAGAAGTTCTCTTCTGATATTTTTGGAGCTGGAGATTCTCAAACACAAATTCTTTAAACCAGATATTCCTGCTTGATTGATTCAGCGGGTCTTTGCACATGACTTGTGCAACACTTTGTTTACTGATGAGGTAGCTACACTTTGCCCCATCACTCAGGCATCTTAACCTTTAATGTATGGATTCAGCTGGTCTTCATCCATGACTTTGCACTTGTCCTTCAGGATTTCACTCAACATTCTCTTCCTCTTGGGCAGTATGAGGAGTATCCTAGATGGTCAATATCCATCACAAACTTCCCAACTGTAGATCTCAGGTCTTTCCCGCACTAGAGTATGATCCATAAGATGACTTTCTTATTCCAGTCCAAGTTTTGGAACATCCTCTATCTAAGTACCTCATGGGGGAATGAGCACTTGAACTAACCTTCAAAACATAGTTCATCCTACCTTAGGAACCCGATAAGTATTGGGTCCTAGGTTCTGATTAGTCTGAAATCTAACTTGCCTACTAGCAACATTTATGACATGTAGGCTAACTCTTGCTCTGGGCACAGAAGGATCGTTCTAGCAATCTAGGGCAAAATGCCCCACCTTGCCACAACCCCAACACTCATGGATATTATATCTTCTTTTCTAAGTAGGTCCTGCAGTGTGGTTAACTACTGACTGAACAAAAGGAAGAGGAGCAGCAGCTTTCTTCAGGTTCCTTTCAGTAAGGATCTGACTAATGGTTAGTCTTCTAGCAGGCTTCCTTTGCTTGCTCTGAATGCTATTTACAGCTGTCTTATTTGCAGATGATAAGCTATTTATATCATCAGAAATAGCCAAGTCAAGATTACCGGTAGACTAAACCTCGGTCTGAGTCCTTGCTGCATGGGCTTGAGTGAAAGCCACTGCCTTGTCCTTGAGAGTTGGTGATGAGGAACCAAATACATATAGTCCAGAATGGGCCATTTGTACTTCTTCTTGGGGGAGCCTTAAATGCACTCATTCCCCTACCCTTTCTTCTCCCATTGTAAGATACACTTTTATTATTACAAGAAGAATTTTCATTCTTACAGTGACCATACATGCAGTCTTGGTCATACCTCCCAGGATACCTCCGTAGTGGCAAACAGAGGCGGTGGGTTGGGCCTCACCCACCTCTAAACCAGTAATTGCATTACCAATCCGACCTATCATACGCCTCAATGCTGGTGCACTAAGCGGAGCTCCTACATACTCTTGCCGGCTAGCGCACCGGACTTTATTTGGCCAAGTGCTAACCACACTCGCCGAGTCAACGTATTGGCGTCGGTGCATCGACTCACCAATACCGAAGACCCACCACCTTATTCTTATACACATGCAACCTTATGTATCAGCTACCGAGCCAAAGCTCCCCAAACCATCCCTTCCGTCATAAACTACAACCGAGCCAAAGCTCGCCGGGCCAACCTGCCCATCACAAACCATTACCGAGCCAAAGCTCGCCGGGCTAACCTTCCCATCACCAAAACCACTGGGCCTACCTCCTGAGTGTCCCAACCTATCTCCCCGAGGCATCGAGATGTGTGAACGTGAAACCATAGATTTACTAGTTACTCTTGCATTCCAGTTTTGCCTACAATTTAGGTTTAGCCAAGGACTGCCCAAGGTATTCCCCGTGAATGTCTCTCGAGGGCACTAGGAGCTATGATGGGATTACGCCCAAATCTCCCTTTCGTAAGGCACTTACTTTTATTTGTTGCTACTCATCTCCCACCTCTTAAATGTTATACTGGATATAACCCTAGTGTATTTGACACTTCCTCTCCTACGGGGAAGACGATGTTTCGTCGACCCCGAGTATACTTAACACTAGCCAATTCAACACTCTACTCCTCCCCACTTCCAAAGATGAACTCATTTCTATTCATCCAACCCAGCAAACAACTAACCCTAACTCATGTGCTCAAAATCATACTCCAACTTAATTCTTGCAGTTTTATTAAATGCAGACAACTTAAGCTATATGATGTGTAACATGGGAGGTACTCAAAATATTCATCCAGTACCCCTATAATAATTATTAGAGGGCTGTCATGGCCTTTTTTATACTAACACCAGAATTTCATAATTTTCCCTATTTATCCGATATTTTATTTAATTATTCTTGTCATCTAAAAATTCCAAGTTTGAACATGAAGTACCAATTTCAGAAAAGTAAATACTCTACCAAATTTATGATAAATTCAAGATGGCTATTAAACACAGAATCCAAAGTATCCCAATTTTCCAGCAAGGTTAAAGCCTCTAAATATAATTTTGAATATAACCTATTTTAATCAATTTTAAGAGGCAAGAGCAGCAAAAATACTTCCATAAATTCTGAGAAACTTCAGGGGTGATTGCAAGGACATATATATGCTCTAGGTCAAGTTTCATAATTTATCATCAAGTAATGAGCTCTAAACAAAATATTGAAAAATTTTCCAAGATGATGAGCTTGTGATGTAGGTATTACAAGTATGTATTCAAAAATGCTAATAAAATTCATGCATAAGCAATAAGGTCCAAAACTCCCTCGGCCAAATTTTCATGACCTTCCAATGGGCAGTGGGATCATAATGACCTAATGATTAATTAGGGCAAAACCATGAGTTACAAAGGAAGTGCTAAGATTATTGATCCAAAATTTCAAATTAAATTACAAGAGGTTCAATCTATCCTTATGACCATACTACCCAAATTTCATTAATGTTCAAGGAGTTTTACTAACCTAATATAGCACTACAATGTTTGTGCCCTAAATTAGGGTTTGGTTTTTGAGGGCCCTACCCTTTCCCAAATCCACTAATATTTTCACCAGAGGGCTTTAGCTACCCTAGCACCCTCCCTACCAAATTTGAAGTTCATTCAAGGTCTTTTGGCCTTATGCCCTTCACAAGGCACAAAAGCCCTACCTTAGGGTTTGGCCTTAGATCTTAGTGCAAATCTATTCCAATCTACCCCATCTTCCATGGGGAGGTGCTAAAATCCATGCCAAGCCAGTGGCCCCAATTTCAACCTCTGTTAAGGTGATTTGGCCACTCAAAACCTACAGTGCACGTTTTGACCAAAATACCCTTTTTTGGGCAATGGCTAGGGTTGCATGATTTCAGTTCTACCCACCTCCAAATGTGATGAAATTTTAACCAGAGCCTTATAATGACCCCAAGAACCACTCACCAAAATTTGGGTGAGTTTAGAGGTCATTTGGTCCCTAAATTAATTTACCCTACATAAATTAAATAATTTTCAAAACTATAGAAAAATTGTCCCCAAAAATTCTCATTTTTGGGCAGGTCCAAGATACAGACTAGGATGACCAGGCACCCAAAAATTCTCATTTTTGGTCAGGACCCCAAGCACCACTCACCAAAAATGGATGAAGGGTGGGCATCCATTTTAATTTCTGCAAAGCCCTGGGTATAGACCCTACCAAAATGAGTGCCCTGGTCAAACAAGGAACCCAAATTGGTTCAAACCAATTTGGAATTAAAGTAGACAAACAGGGCTACACTTTATGTGTTGACCATTTGCACTGAATTAGTCTCTAGGTATTTTTAATAATTACAAACATTAAATACTTTATATGTGATAGAAATGAAATAATAATTTCATCAAGCGAATAGTTTGATTTTATTCCTGCACGAATCTTGGCGCACCAGTGGACGACATCCCTTTGTCTTCAACCTCCAGCCGACGACCTGGATTGGATTTTCCTGGAGCATCTTCCACATGCTGCCGCCGGCCATCCGACCACCTCCCTGGCCGGCCACCGCCACCACCACCTCCGTTGAGGTGTTGGATGTTGCCAGGAGGCGGCACAGCCATTGGAGAGCCTTTTTCTGGCGATCCCGACAAGTGCAAAATAACGAAAAAACCAGGAATTTTTCGAATTGGATCGGGCTCAATTGAGCCCGAACCTTGGCCATAAAGATTGCTATGAACTACCCATGGAAGAAGGAGTGGAGGAGGACCTGTGTGGGTGGCTGTAGCCTTGCCGATCGCCGGATTGTCATTGTGGTGGTGGTGGTCGGATTTCTGCAACAACACAGTGAAACTCCTTGGCTCCTTTAGTTAATGGGTGGAACGCAATCCCTGGAATCCAGTGAAGCTTTTAAGAATGAAGGTTGGGGTGTTAGGTGGGTGTAGGTTGCATTGCCATTATTTGTCCTTATTCAAAGTTTTAGGCCATGGTATGTGGGGGATGAAGCATGGCTCAAACCAGTCAAGGACCAGCTGGTTGAAATGGGGCTGCATTCCTTGTCCTAGTGAATTGAATGGGGGGTTGGGGAAGGGGAAGGATGAGCCCCAAAGTCCTCCCCCATTACTCTCTTCTCTTTCTCTCTCCTTCATTTGGAGTTTCTTCTCTCTCCTACTCACCAAGCTGAACTTTTGACACCTACCTAACCTAATGGCAGCCCACATGTACATTTTATCCACCAATATAAGGTTATCCCAAGTGAATTGTGCTTTAGCTTGAGTTAGCCCATTTGGGCTAGCACGACCTAAACCTTAACTAGGGTTTACCTTGGTCAATTTGGTCTTTAAGGTTGCCCCTAGTGGGTCCTTGGTGACCCATTGGCCTCCCCTAAGGTCTAGGTGGGGTTGACTTGCCCTTTGGAGGTCACTTGACCCTTAAACAGGGCACTTTGACCTCTTTAGGGCTATAGTTGACTTAGTTCAACTTAGCCTTTTTGGTTGACCCCAATGGGTCCTTGGTGACCCATTGGCCTATCACTAGGGTTAGGAAAGTATCTGTGGGGTCCACGTGGCTAAGGGAACTTCAATTGGCCCTATGCAGGTCAGTTTGACCCATTGTAGGTCAGTTTGACCCATTTAGGGTTAGAGTTGACTTTGGTCAACTTAACCTCTTGGATTGACCCCAATGAGTCCTAGGTGACCTTTTGACCTTACTATAGGGTTAGGAGGACATGAGTGGGATCCACTTGGCTAAGGGAAGGTCAGTTGACCCTATGTAGGTCAGGTTGACCCATTTAGGGTTAGAGTTGACTTCGGTCAACTTAACCACTTTGACTGCCTTCCATGGGTCCTTAGTGACCCATTGACCCCACTTTAGGTCTAGGAAGGCCCTGGTAGGGTTAGTTGGGCTTTACTAGGGCACACTGCCCTTAGTAAGGGCACCTTACCCAATTTAGGCCTAGACTGGTTCTAGGTCAACTTGGCCACCCTAGGTCGACTTCAATGGACCCTTAGGGCTCTAATGGACCTTACAATGGGTTGATGAGACCATGGTGGGGGTCTTGATGTCTTGGTAAAGCCCCATAGTCATCTTAAACTAGGGTTCAAAAATTTACTATTTGTTGACCATAGTGGTCTCACCTACATTCCTAGGTTCACATGGCCCTCTTGGGCTTCCTACGGTTTTGTCATGACCTAGTCATTACAAAACCACTCCTAGGGGTCTAGTTGTCTGAGGGATGTTACAGTCTTAATGAGACATGCCTCTCAAATAATGGCCACAAGGTCTCCACAAGACAGGCCTCACAACAATGGCCCCCAGGTCTCCATAAGACAGGCCTCACAAAACAGTGCTCACTAGGAGCTATCGTCGGTGATAGAGCTATCGTCGTGCAGTAGGTGACATACTATAATTTCTTCCTCTAGATGAGTGTTTTCTTGGAGACCTACTACAATACTCTCACCGCCGCCATCTATGGTCACAACCCTCATTTTCTCCGTATTTAAATGATGTATCAGAGTAAGAGATAACATTTGTCATGATGCCACACCGTGCAGGAGATAACTACAGATGCTTAGGCAAGAACCCGAACCTAACACTTCATATGAAATCCTCAAGTTTATTCTGAATAAAACTATAATGTAAGTTAAGTTTTAATAGTCGTATCCCTCGACTCAGTGGATCAACTAGTCCACAAGTGAAAATATGAATATACTGTTGAATTCTGTGAAGTGAAAGTGGGTGAATGGAAGGCTTGGGAAACCTATCCGCGCGGACTATGCGGACAGGGTTGGCGGACTGCTAGGTAGGCAGGGATGTTGCAGGCGGTTTGCTCTGTGGCGGCCTGGGCGGTCTGTTCACGCGGACTACGCGGACAGCAGCGGCGGTCTGACAGGCCAGTGTATGCTCAGCAGGCGGTTGACTCCCAGGAAGTAACCGGGCGGATAGGAATGCTATCCGTGGAGTCCGGCATCAAGCGGACTGAAGAACTGGAGCTCGGCAGACCGGTTTGGCAGTTGCCTTGGTCTTGCTCTAGTGAAGCGGCAAGTGGTAGTCGCGGAGACCGCCGGTCAGCGCGGACAGAAACTGGAGGTCGCCCGGTATGGCGGGCTAGATCCAGTGTCCGCCAGTAAGTGCGGACTGGCCCTTGTGGCCAGCGGACTGGACTTGGTGTGATCTGAACCAAGTCCAGGTTGGCTCAGTCCGGGGAGATCGCGCAGTGGAGCGCGGGCTGGTTTCTCAGTCCGCCAAGCGTAGTAGAAGTGCTGTTGCCTTGTTTGCTAGCTTGGGGAAATGCGGACTGGAGAATTGCTTGTGCAGGAGCGTGCGGACTGGAGCCAGAGTCCGCTGAGTCCGGTATAGCCTTGTGATGAGGTTATGGACTCAGGGATGCGGACTGAGGTAGTCAGCAGGAATGCGGACTGGAGAAGTCTGCAGTGCATGCGGACTGGAGTTTGCTGTTAGCAGACTGGATTGGCGTGTCCGCTAAGTCCGGAGGTGCCTTGGAGTTGAGGTAATGGACTTGGGATATGCGGACGGAAGCAGGGTGTCCGCTGAGTCCGGCAGGTGCCTTGATGGCGAGGCTGCGGGCTCAGGGTTTCCGGGCTGATGCCTTGTCCGCAGATTGGCGGACACGGCTGTTGTGGAGTCCGGCTGTGGTGGTCCTGGCTTGGTCTCTGGCGGCAAGGCGGGCTGGATATTGGAGTCTGGCCTTGGATAAGCTGGGGCGGACTGGCTATCTGCACAGGAGCGGCGAACTGGTATGTGTGTCCGCGGGCTGGCGGACACACTAGTTCTTGCTGCGGGATGTGGCGGTGATCCTATCGACTAGGGCGGTGACCATACTCATCATCGTGCCTATAAATAGGACCCATGTCACATCAGGAAAACGGAACCTAACCGAAGTAAGTGAACAGTAATTGAGCTCGCGTAAGTTGCTGCGGTCTGGACTTTGTGTCTGCGCGGATAGAGAGTTGACCCGGTTGTGCTGTGCAGGTTGTGCGGATAGCGCTGGAAAGCCAGGACTTGGCTCTGATTGCGGTCAGGGAAAGTGCGGACTCTGCGGTTAAGCAACAGGCGGTAAACAGCAGGTCGCGGATAGCGACCAGGCGGTCTCTTCTTTGGCAACTTGGTTCGGGGTTCGGGCAGTCGCCTGCTTCAGGCGGACTGTTCCATTCGGTGACGCAGCTTGTTCGGTCTGGCGGCTAGGCGACCTCGCGGTCAGGCGGCCTGCAGATCGGCGGTGAAGAGCTAAGCATTGGAATAAGGGGTGACTCCGCGCGGCTTGGGTTACGGTCTGGCGACCTGGCGGACTGAGCGGACTCCACAGTAGTAGGTCAGCGGCTTGTTGATTGAGTCCGCGCGGCTTGTTTTTTGTTCTTGTCTTTGTAACTGTCTCTGCTCTCCCGGTGTTGGTTTTTGGTGAAGCATGTCTCGCCATGTATGTCTCGCCGTGTAAAGAAGTTTGCTGTTGATCAATAAAGAAGCTTGTGCTGCATGTGTTGCTGGTTGTTACTGCTTTGTTGAGATAACCCCTGCTAACTCCACGATCCGGGAAAACTTTCAACATTATAAGTGGGCGTTTGCTCCTTCGGTTTGTTGAGTTTTCAACAGGGTATCCAAGGGGGCGTCTGCGGTTTGTTGAATTTTAACATGGTATCAGAGGGAGGTTGTTGGAGTGGTCAAGCAGTGCTCAATGGAAGTAGTTGCTCTTCTGTAGAGGAAACCAGTGGTAGAACCATGGCAGTGGAGGATGCAAGTTGTCTTGGTATTGATCTTCTTACAGAGACGAACTGTGAACGGTGGAAGTCCTGTATGAAGAGCTTTCTTCTTGGCGAGGACCTTTGGGAGGTTGTATGTGGAGCAGGAAGACAAGAGGATACTGCTGGCAATGCTGAGGCGATGAGAGCTTGGAAGGAGGCAAATGCGAAAGCGGAGTCTATTCTCAAGCAGGTGATCTCATCGGAGCTCTTGGACCACATCAGTGGATGTCGGTCAGCTGTGGAGGTCTGGACTTCCCTTGATGGGTTGTTCAGGAATAAGGTGAAGGTTGTTGCGGAAGATGGTCCCTCTACTTCATATCAGGAAGAAAGGAGTGTTTCTCCTAGGCGTGATAGGAAGAGGAAGGAAGGACCAAGGTGCTATAAATGCAAGCAGCAAGGTCATCTTCGGAAGGAGTGCAAGGTTGTCTTGCTCTCAGCAAACGTAGTTCATGTAGGGAGGAAGGAGAAGAACGTAGTTGGGATATCAACTAGTTCTGGAGTTGATCGGAGGAATGCCAGTGATAGTGCAGCTATCTGGCATGAAAGACTGGGGCATGTAGGGGTGGACAAGCTGAAAGCAATGGCGGAAAGAAGACTCGTAAGAGGCTTGCCTAGGTTGTCATCCTATGGCGATGGTCGGGGGTGTGCGGGATGTCAGGAAAGTGGAGCCTATCGCTTCATGGTTGACAAAGCACAATCCAGATGTAATGCACCATTGACGGTTGTCCATTGTGCTCTGGTGGGACCGACTGTCACGGCCAGTCTTGGAGGCAGCAGGTTCATGCTGATATTGGTTGATGACTATTCTGGGTATACTTGGGTATACTTCATGAAGAAGAAGTCCAGCATGGTATGCTTGTTTGTGGAGTTCAAGAAGCTTCTGGAAGGCCAGCTTGGCCGGAGGATCAAGGTGTTGAGAACAAGTATCGGTGGTGAGTTTGGCTCAACCGAGTTCTCACGCTTTTGCAGGAAGCAAGGGATCCGGATGGAGCTTTCTTGTGGATATACTTCACAACAGGGTAGTATTGCAGCTCGGATGATCCGTTGGTTAACGGAGACCTGCAAGTGTTGGCTTCAGAGTAAAGGCGTTCCGAAGGCTCTTTGGGCGGAAGGAATTGCCTGTGCTGCTCATGTCATCAACCGGATGCCTCTTAGTCCGATCATAGTGAAGACTCCTTATGAGCTGATGTTCGGAGTGAAGCCCTCAGTGAAGCACCTTCGGGTGTTTGGATCTACCTGCTATTTACATTCTCCGGGTGCTCTCAAGACAAAGCTAGTCTTTGTTGGGTATGATAAGCAGAGAAGAAGATGGAGGTGTATGGATCCTGTGACGAAGAAACTCATAGTGTCGAGAGACATTGTTTTTGATGAGTTGACGCCGTATTGGGGTAGCTCTTATGTGGAGCTAGAGATAAGTAGGTCAGATGGTGGGCTGAAGGAGGATGCTGCTAAGGAAGTGGAGTTACCTGAGTCACCAGGTGCTCCAGGTTGCTCTAGCTCCGGGGCAAAGGCGTCAGAGTCGGGAACAAGGGGGAGCGATGCTCCAGGATCTTCTGGCTCGAAGGCGGAGGCTTCCGGTTCAGGAAGCAAGGGGATCGATGTTCCAGGCAGTTCTTGTTCAAGAGGGGAGTCTTCTGGTTCAGGTAGCAGAGGGAGCGTTGCTCCAGGTGCTCTTGGTTCCAGTAAAGAGGCGTCTTGTTCAGGAAGCAAAGGGAGCATTGTTCCGGGTTTGCCCGGGAACGGAGCTGGTTCAAAAGCAGCGGAGGTGGTTAGCCATGATCAGGTTCTTCGGAGATCGAAGAGGATCAGTAAGCCACCAGCTCGATATAGCGAAGGGAACATGGCAGACTTAGTCCCATGTCTCTTTGCTAGCCCTCATGTCGAGCAAGGTTCTTCTGGCTGTGATGACCCCACTAGAATCAAGGAGGTGGTTGACACCAAGGCTGTTGAGGTGACTTCTCTCAGAGATAACAAGGCTTGGGCTTCTGTGTCCAAGGAAGTTGGTGATACTCCTGTGATGCATGAGTGGAGGTTGAAGCTGAAGAAGGCAGAGGGAAGCATAGCTCCTTTTTGGAGATGCTGGAGGGCTCCCTCATGGTCCATGATATGTGGGGCGAGGACTATGTCTTGGACATCTATTCATAGATGCTATCGGAAGGACCAGGTGCAAGGTTACGGGAGCTGCTGGAGTTATTCACCACTTCTCACTTCAAGGGGGAGTGTTGAATTCTGTGAAGTGAAAGTGGGTGAATGGAAGGCTTGGGAAACCTATCTGCGCGGACTACACAGACAGGGTTGGCGGACTGCTAGGTCGGCAGGGATGTTGCAGGCGGTTTGCTCTGTGGCGGCCTGGGCGGTCTGTTCGCGCGGACTACGCGGACAGCAGCGGCGGTCTGACAGGCCAGTGTATGCTCAGCAGGCGGTTGACTCCCAGGAAGTAACCGGGCGGATAGGAATGCTATCCGCAGAGTCCGGCATGAAGCGGACTGAAGAACTGGAGCTCGGCAGACCGGTTTGGCAGTTGCCTTGGTCTTGCTCTAGTGAAGCGGCAAGTCGTAGTCGCGGAGACCGCCGGTCAGCGCGGACAGAAACTGGAGGTCGCCCGGTATGGAGGGCTAGATCCAGTGTCCACTAGTAAGTGCGAAATGGCCCTTGTGGCCAGTGGACTGGACTTGGTGTGATCTGAACCAAGTCCAGGTTGGCTCAGTCCGGGGAGATCGCGCAGTGGAGCGCGGGCTGGTTTCTCAGTCCGCCAAGCGTAGTAGAAGTGCTGTTGCCTTGTTTGCTAGCTTGGGGAAATGCGGACTGGAGAATTGCTTGTGCAGGAGTGTGCGGACTGGAGCCAGAGTCCGCTGAGTCCGGTATAGCCTTGTGATGAGGTTATGGACTCAGGGATGCGGACTGAGGCAGTCAGCAGGAATGCGGACTGGAGAAGTCTACAGTGCATGCAGACTGGAGTTTGCTGTTAGCAGACTGGATTGGCGTGTCCGCTAAGTCCGGAGGTGCCTTGGAGTTGAGGTAATGGACTTGGGATATGCGGACGGAAGCAGGGTGTCCGCTGAGTCCGGCAGGTGCCTTGATGGCGAGGCTGCGGGCTCGGGGTTTGCGGGCTGATGCCTTGTCCGCAGATTGGCGGACACGGCTGTTGTGGAGTCCGGCTGTGGTGGTCCTGGCTTGGTCTCTGGCGGCAAGGCGGGCTGGATATTGGAGTCCGGCCTTGGAGAAGCTGGGGCGGACTGGCTATTTGCACAGGAGCGGCGAACTGGTATGTGTGTCCGCGGGCTGGCGGACACACTAGTTCTTACTGCGGGATGTGGAGGTGATCCTATCGACTAGGGCGGTGACCATACTCATCATCGTGCCTATAAATAGGACCCATGTCACATCAGGAAAATGGAACCTAACCGAAGTAAGTGAACAGTAATTGAGCTCGCATAAGTTGCTGCGGTCTGGACTTTGTGTCCGCGCGGATAGAGAGTTGACCCGGTTGTGCTGTGCAGGTTGTGCGGATAGCGCTGGAAAGCCAGGACTTGGCTCTGATTGCGGTCAGGGACAGTGCGGACTCTGCGGTTAAGCAACAGGCGGTAAACAGCAGGTCGCGGATAGCGACCAGGCGGTCTCTTCTTTGGCAACTTGGTTCGGGGTTCGGGAAGTCGCCTGCTTCAGGCGGACTGTTCCATTCAGTGACGCAGCTTGTTCGGTCTGGCGGCTAGGCGACCTCGCGGTCAGGCGGCCTGCAGATCGGCGGTGAAGAGCTAAGCATTGGAATAAGGGGTGAGTCCGCGCGGCTTGGGTTGCGGTCTGGCGACCTGGCGGACTGAGCGGACTCCACAGCAGTAGGTCGGCGGCTTGTTGATTGAGTCCGCGCGGCTTGTTTTTTGTTCTTGTCTTTGTAACTGTCTCTGCTCTCCAGGTGTTGGTTTTTGGTGAAGCATGTCTCGCCATATATGTCTCGCCGTGTAAAGAAGTTTGCTCTTGATCAATAAAGAAGCTTGTGCTGCATGTGTTGCTGGTTGTTACTGCTTTGTTGAGATAACCCCTGCTAACTCCACGATCCGGGAAAACTTTCAACATTATAAGTGGGCGTATCCTCCTTCGGTTTGTTGAGTTTTCAACAGGGTATCCAAGGGGGCGTCTGCGGTTTGTTGAATTTTAACATATACACTGCGAAAAATACATTGCTTATATTGATTGACATCCTACATGAGCATTGTTGGGTACATTGGAGTATATGTACCTGATTTGAAGAATCCTCACCCTACTCAATGATATACATCAAGGTGTATTTGATGTGCTTTGAGTTTATATGTGCAGGTTAAGTAATTGCAGGAAAAACATAAAAGTTTCTAAGTCCATGTGTCGACACCTAGAGGTGAAGTGTCGACACTTATGAAGGCTTGTGTCGACACCTAGAGAAGCTGTGTCGACACTTGGTGTAATTGTGTCGACACCAGAAGAAAAGTGTCGACACATACAGGCAGTGTCGACACACAGTGAAGACTTGTCAACATAATCAGTGTCGACACCCAGAGAAACTTTATCGACATCAAAAGTGTCGACACCAGGAGGCTGTGTCGACACTCAGCAAACTTCAACAAAGTTAAAGTACTTGTGTCGACACAAAGGAGATGTGTCGACACTCAGCAAGTTTCAACACATGAAGGTATGTGTTGACACAAAGGAGATGTGTCGACACTCAGCAAAGTTTCAACACATGAAGGCATGTGTCGACACAAAGAAGATGTGTCGACACTTAGCAAGTTTCAACATAAGAAGATGTGTCGACACAAAGGAGTTGTGTCGACACACAACAGAATTCAACTAAGTATTAAAGAAGAAGTATTTGTGTCGAAACACTCAACCAGTGTCGACACATTCAACAGAAGGCTTGTGTCGACACATAGAATTAGTGTTGACACATTCTGAAGAAGCAGTGTCGAGAAGCTGTTACAACAACACAAGGAGTTGTGTCGACACCATCAAGGCTAGTGTCGATACTTAGTCTACTTGTGTCGACACTTAGTCTATTTGTGTCGACACACTACGACTATCTGTCTCGACACTTCCAGACAGTGACAGTGATTTCAAGAAGTGACTGGATGACTTGACAGCAGCCATTTCAACCGGTCAACTGCAACTGTCAGAGCCATCAGAAGGTTGTTAGAAACCGGATCAGCCGGTCACCATGGAAAAAGCTTATATAAAGGACTTTCTCCTTCGACAGAAAGGAGAGGAATCACAACAGAAGATTGATAATAATTAATCAAGAGATCTAACAATAAAAAGAAGACCTTCAACAGAAGATCTAAGAAGTTGGAGAGAGAGAGAGCTCCTTCTAAGAAGTGCAGCTGCTAAACCAGGCTGCAAAGTAAGATTCAGATTGAGATCTGAATCTCAAGACACAAGTTGATTGAAGATCATCTTCACAGGAGATTCAACCCTACTGTGTTCTAATTCAAGAAGTTTTGAAGAAAGCCAAGGGAGGTTGATCTCTGCCAAGTTCTTTCAAGAACTCATCAAGAAGCCAGTCAACTCATCTCTATCTTTTAGAGTTGTGGTTAATTATTTTGTATAATCAAATTACTGTAGGATCTTGTATAGATCTGAGCTGTAAGCCTATTTTATAAAGGCTGAGTGTAGGAAACTGTGTGCTCTGAGTGTAGGTCTTGCTGAAGACTGAGGTAGGGCCTTGTGTTTGAGTTGTCGGAGACTTTGTTCTCTGAGTGTAGGTCTTGTTGAAGACTGAGTGGTAGGGCTTTGTGCCTGAGTTGTAGGAGCGGGGCAACTCTGAGTTGTAGGAACCTGATTGGGGTTCTGAGCTGTAAGATCGGAGGATCTGAGGAGAAGTGCTGAAGTTAGGCCGAATCTAGTACACTACTAGATAGGCGAAGGGGGAAAGTGGATGTACCCAGACCTTGGGGAACCACTATAAATCCTGTGTGCACTCTGTGTATGTTTGATTGTATGGTTACTGTGTTGTGATAATTGTTGAATTGCATTTACTGTACAGTATTTCTGCCTTAAAGTTAAAAAGATAAAGTTCACCTATTCACCCCCCCCCCCTCTAGGTGAGTAGACACTATTTCTTTCAAGTGGTATCAGAGGGAGGTTACTCAAAAAGGACATAACAGTCTGAGTAAGATCCTGTAGGCAGTATCAGAATAAACAAGAATCCAGAAAATGGGTTTTAGTGAAAATCACAAAGAGCTGGGGTCCATGAAATTGCCAATCTGTAGAAAAGAGATTTTTGGCATAAGGAAAAAGAGGGTTAGACTCTTTATGGATGCATCTGACCCAAGAATATACATTACAGTCAAAGAAGGGCCATATGTGCCAATGAAGATATCCATTCTAAATGCAAATCAGAAAACTCCTAAAGACTATTCAGAATGACCAATGATGAAATCATTCTGGCCACTATGGACAAGAGGGCCTATAATATTATTTTTAGTGCAATTGATGATGCAACATTTCAGAACCTAATACATTGTAAAACCTCTAAAGAAATGTGGGACACATTAATAGTCTATATGGAGGGATCAGAAGAAGTAAGACAAGACATGAAGTCTTTGTTAAATCAGGAATATGAAAGCTTCAGACAAGGAAAGTCTGATAACATTACTGAATGCTACAAGAAGTTTTATAGGATAGTAAATGAATTGATGTCCTATGGAAGAGAATTCAGCAACTATGAGCTGAATGACAAGTTCTTAAGATCTCTGACTAAGGACTGGGACACTAAGATTTGTGACATTAGGGAAATGGCTAAATTAGCTGATATACCTCCTCCAGCTTTGTTTGGAAAACTGCTATCTTATGAAATACAGTTAATGATTAGAAAGGAGGAAGAGAAGACTACTAGAGTGGAGCACAAGGAAAGAGCTGTGGCCTTCACGACTGAAGCCACTAGGAAGTATAGAAGCAAGTCTCCATCTCCATCTCAAATAGTTGCTGAGACAGTCACAGAAAATTCAGATAGCAAGAATTCAGAAAGTAGTGAAAGTGATGAAGACTTTGCAGCTTTCACTAGGCATTTTCAAAAGTTTCTAAAGAAGAAGCAGTGGAGGTCTAAGCCTACCACTTCTCAGCCAAAAGATGACTATTATCAGAAAAGAAAGTCGTCAAGGAATGACAGAAGCAGATCCAAGCCAAGCAAAGCTACATCTTCAAAAATTGTGTGTTATTGCTACAATAGACAGGGACATATAGTAGCTGACTGTCCAGAAAAGAGGAAGGAGTCAACTGACAAGAATAAGACTCAGTTTAAGGGCAAAAAGGAAAAGTCCTTTGTTGCTAAGAAAGACATAAGTTTGACTAATCAGTCATCTTCAGAAACAGATTCAGAAGCTGAAGCCTATATTGGATTGTTTGCTGAAGAGGAGGAAGATGAGTTCATGCAACTGATGAATTCAATTTATGAACATGAGGACAATCAGTGCAAAGGGCTGATGGCCTTATCTGAAGGAGACAAGATCCAGGATCAGCCTGGACCAAGCAAGGTACAAAGTTGTTCTTCTAGTTCAATTTCTTGTACTGAGTCAGAATCAGATACATCTGCATCAAGTTATGTGGGTGGGTCTTAATCTGAAGGAGATATTCATCAGTTAATTGATGAATATAGGGACTTGTTGCAGGCCTTGAAGAAAAGCAAAACCTTAGCCAAAACTCAGGCAATGCAAATTGCTAGTCTTAAATTGGCTGCTGCTGATTCAGACAAGTTGTTTGATCAGAAACTGAATGAAATAGCCAGGCTGAAGAACATTACTGTTATTCAGATGGGTACTATTACATTTAAGAATGATCAAATTAGAAATCTAGAGGCTAGACTTCAAAAGGAGAGAGAGATTGTAGCAAGTTTTTCTAAACCAATATCTGTTTTACCTTTGATAGATGAGTTTGTACCTCAAAAGGGTAAGACTGGATTGGGGTTTACAAAACCTGCCAGGATAGTTAGGTCCAAATCAAAGGGAAAAGCCCCAGCACTAAACAAGAAGGCTGCAGTAGATAATCCAGCCAGGGTTGTACCTAAACAAAGGTACAACAGGTTTGAGTGCTGGTGTTGTGGCAAGATAGGCCAATTTGCCATAGATTGTTGACACAATTCAAGTGTCAATGAGAGTAGCAAACTACCTGCTAGAAGAGCTACAGGTAATTTTGTTAAAAGTTAGACTAACCTGCACCAAGGACCCAAGAATTATTTGGGTTCTAAGGTTAAGTAATATGTTTTGCAGGTGAGTCCAAGTGGCCATGCCCCTATATGGTACTTGGACAGTGGATGTTCCAGGCACATGACTGGAACTAGGGGGTTGCTGAAGGACTATACACCAATCAAGGATGGCCCTAAAGTTACCTTTGGTGGTTCAGAAAAAGGAATCATCAAAGGATTTGGTAACATTTCTAGTAACCAAATTATAATTACTCAAGTGGCTTATGTAAAGGGTTTGAAACATAACCTTAATAGCATAAGTCAGCTGAGTGATTTAGGATATGACATCTCATTTGTCAAGGATGGTTGTCATATCAAATGGTCAAGTGATCAAAAGATCATTCTGACTGGATATAGGAAGAGAAATGTCTATTGTCTAGACTTTGCATGTGAGAACAATGTTTCTCCTATTTGTCTTGTAGCTGATGAGAAAGTCTCACATTGTGTTAAATGGTATAAGAGGCTGGCTCATCTTAACTAAAAGATAATTGGCCAACTCTTTAGCAAAGAGTTAGTGAGGAATGGTCCTCAGGTTAAGTGTATAAAGGATGGGATATGCTCAGCTTGCCAAAAAGGCAAGCAGACCAAATCCACCTTTCATAGCCTTGAGAAAAAAGATGATGTGAGGTGTCTATACCTCTTGCATATGGATCTTTTTGGTCCTATGGCACTTCACAGCCTTGGTAGAAAGGTCTACACATTTGTGGTTGTAGATGACTATTCAAGGTTTTCCTGGGTGTTCTTCCTTATACAAAAATCTGAAACCCCAAGTATCTTATATAGTTTTGTTAAACAAATTCCGAATGAATTGGACAGTACAGTGGTCAAAATCAGAAGTGACCATGGTACTGAATTTCAGTCTGAAAGTATGACAAAACTGTGTGAAGAATTTGTAATTTTTCAGGAATTTTCCTCACCAAGAACACCTCAGCAAAATGGTATTGCTGAAAGGAAAAATAGAACCTTGATAGAGGCTGGTAGAACCCTATTGAGTGACACATCTCTCCCAGAATATTTCTGGGCTGAGGCAGTAAACACTGCTTGTCATGTGATCAATAGGGCTATTATTACCAAGAGACACAAGAAGACCCCCTATGAGATTGTGAAGGGTAGAAAACCAAATTTATCCTATTTCAGGATCTTTGGTTGCAAGTGATATATCCTTAACAATGGTAAGTCTTATCTAACCAAGTTTGCTGCCAAATCCCAAGAGGGGATCTTTATTGGGTACAACAACAATAGTAAGGCTTATAGGGTCTACAACTTGAATACTCAAGTTATAGAAGAGTCTGTTCATGTAGTTTTTGATGAAGCTAGACTCATTAACAATGAATTGCCAAGAAGTGTTTGCAGCTCTACAGGTAAAACTAAGAAGATGGACAAGCTTACTTTAATAGAAGATCCTTCTGCAAGTCAGCAAGTGGAAGATGGTGGCTGTTGTCGAGGGGGAGTACAAGATACTCCTGATGCTGAAGAAGACCAAGAGATGCAGCTAGATGAAGAGACTGAAGGTGTATAACCTGAAGACAGGCTGCCTCCAGCAAATAGGTACTTAAAGGATCATCCAGCCAATCAAATAATTGGAGATCCCAGACAAGGGGTGCAAACAAGGAGCAGGAATCTAAATACAGTTCTTTACTCCAGTTTTTTATCCCAAGTAGAGCCAAAGAAGTTTGAAGAAGCAATCCTAGACCCTCATTGGATTGAGGCCATGCAAGAGGAGCTGAATTAATTCAAAATATGCAAGGTCTGGAATCTTGTTCCTAAACCCAAGGATCATAACATTATTGGAACTAAGTGGATCTTTAGGAACAAGTTGGATGAGAATGGAATCATCATAAAGAATAAAGCAAGACTTGTTGCAAAGGGATATAGGCAGGAAGAAGGTATTGATTTTGATCAAACCTTTGCTCCAGTAGCAAGACTGGAAGCAATAAGGATGTTCCTTGCCTATGCAACATATCAAGGATTTAAGGTATATCAAATGGATGTTAAGTCAGCTTCTCTGAATGGAAATCTGAAGGAAGAAGTCTATGTAGAGCAGCCATCAGATTTTGCAGGCTGCAAGGAAGATAGGAAGAGTACTACAGGAACCTGTCAATTTCTAGGTGGAAGTCTGGTGTCTTGGAGTAGCAAGAAGCAGACCAGTATGGCTATCTCCACAGCTGAGTCAGAATATGTTGCTAGAGGAAGTTACTGTGCACAACTCTTATGGATTCAACACCAGCTAGAAGACTATGGTATTCAAGTAAGTAGAACACCTTTATTTTGTGATTCTACAAGTGCTATTTCTATTGCAAATAATCCTGTCTCACATAGTAGGACTAAGCATATAGAAATTAAATACCATTTTCTAAGAGAACATGTAGAAAAAGGAGACATTTCACTAGAGTATGTTAAGACAGATAATCAGTTAGCTGATATGTTTACTAAGCCCTTAGATGAAACCAAATTCAATAAGTTTAAAATTTAATTAGGAATGATAAACTTAGAATAGTTTACAAAAATTGGCTAAGTAAAATAGTGTCGACACACAGAGTTGTCTGTGTCGACATATAGAAGTGGTGTCGACATTTCAGAGAAATGGTGTCGACACATCTAGAAAGTCAGTGTCGACACTTCAGAGAATTAGTGTCGACACATGCAGTGTAGGTGTCGACACATCCAGGGTGGTGTCGACACTTATGATTTACACAGAATTCATCGAGTAGAGTCTCGACTAAGTGTCGAGCTGAGATATATAAGTGTCGACATATATATTCTGTCGACTATATTTGTGTCGACACATAGTTGTCGAGATATTAGAAGTAAGTGTCGACACATTTCAAGTATTTTATCGAGCCTTTTCACCTTCGATTTTAGAAAGGTATAAATAGGACTTCACCATTGTTTGTCGACACGCTCACCATAGTTTCGAGACCAAACTTGTGTGTCGACATCTCTCTTCTATAAATTCAAAATTTCTTCAAACCCTAATGGCGCCCAAGCTAGAAGAGAACATTAATGAAGGATATGAGCTCTGCGCCACGCTTTGATGACGCGGAACCGGAAATCCAAGGTGTGGTAACCCTAGTTGTAGAGACTGGGTTAGATTATCTTGTTTCCGAACCAATCAAGATATGGAAGAAGGAGGTCCTCGAATTCTTTCATGAAGCTACTCTTGATGACACAGGACTCAAGCTTAAGTCCAAAGTTCATGGGGAAAAAGTCAAGATCACCCAAAAAGGTCTAAGAAAAGTTCTACATCTCCCTAGAACTAAAGAAGAGGAAGATGTACCTGCATCAAAGACAAGGGAGGCACTGGAATGGTGTGGAATTTAGTCAAGCATGAAGATTGGATCAGGTTTCAATAGAAAAGGCATGAACATGCAGGGCAAGTTCTTGTCTGAAATAGTTGGGAAGGTGATACTGAGCAAGCCTGGTGGGCATGATAGGATATCAGATCATATGTTCAATTTGATGACCAGGATAATTTTCAAAATTAAAACTGATTGGTCAGTAGTAATGTTTGATAAGATAAAGGAAAGTCTGAAGAAGCCCAATCTGGGTAGGATTCTGAGTTTTTACTTAGCTGGAAGTATCCCTGAAGTGATGAACCAAGCTGCTGGTTCTAAGATAAATCATATGAGAAGAATGGATCTTAGGATTCTCTCAAGGTGGGATAGAGTGTTGACAAAGAAATGCCAACTCTAGAAAAGGAAACACCTCAAAAGAAGAAGAAGAAAGACATTGTGGCTCAAGAATCCTCAAGTAGCTCAGAAGAGCAGGTAGTGTTTAGTTCTGATGATGGAGAGGATGGTAATGCTGGACAGTCACCAGCAAGATAAGAAGATGCACAGATGCAGGGGGAGCTACCATCAGCTAGCCCTATTCATATGGATTCACTCCAGAGGGAGCCTCTCCATGTGGATGAGCCAACTCAATTAGAGAGTGAAAGGGCTACCCAAACAATTCTAGAGGTAATCACTGAAGTTAATCAATTAAATTTCACTATTGAGGATGAAGTTTTGACTGAATCATTACTTGATGTTGATCAGCAAACACAGTTACATAATCAACCACAAGATGTTGTCATGGAGGACACATCTGTTGCTGATAAAGAGGTATCAGTTGCTCCTGAGATCAGAGATTCTCTAGTACAACCTCAACATGAGTTTACACTAGAAGAGTTGTTCCCTGATCTTTTACAGACTGAATTTGAAGGAGATAAAACAACTGTTGAGGGGGAGAAGGTCAATCTTGAGGGGGAGCACATAGAGGAGACTGCTACAAAAGAGTCTGTGGAGAAAAGGAATGCTGAGGAACTACCAAGGACTGAGAAGGATTTACCTCCTAGTCCTAAGGACAGAGTAGACATTGCCAGTACATCTGCTTCAGAGGATGAAGAGGCTGCTAGGGCAAAGAAAAGAAAGTTACAAGTCTTCAAGAGAAGAAGCCAGACCTACAAAAAGGCACTGCAAACCATTGTTCCACAACAAGCCCCAACTGCTGACTATAGTTCATTGTTGGTGGCTTTGCAAATTAAGATGGATGAGCAAAGGAAAGCTCTAGAAAAGTATATGGATGAAGGCCATAAATCATTTCAATTTGATCTGGCTCAAGACATAAAGTCTATAAGATTTGAAGTGAATCAAAACAAGAAGGAAATGACGGATTGTTTGCATAAAGAAGGGAATGCAGTGGTCTATCTGGCAACACATCAAGAGAAAATCAAGAAACAAGTTGATGACATGGCAGTAAAACAAGGATATGTTCTGGAAAACTAGATTAGAATGAATGACAATTTAACTGAATCATATAATGTGATTATAACTGAAATACAGAATCTTGCAGCTGCTCAGACTGCAGCAAGGACTACTACCAAGGCTGAATTTGACAAGCAATTACAAGAGAGCCTCACTGCTGTTAAAACTGTCATTGAAGATTCTCAAAAGGATATCACTGAAAAGCTCCAAAGGTTAAAACCTTTTTATAAGGATGGAGTTAACTATTTGAATGCTCAGATAAGGTTTCAGAAGGATGATCTTAGAGATAATATAGAAAGAGAAGTCATAAAGGGGGAGAGGGTATTAGTCAAAGCAGGCTCTGACCATACCAAATGGATTTCAAACAGCATCCAGAAGCCACCCTTGGATATCACCTTTTTAGTGATGATGATAATGTAGCAGAGTCTGGAATAAAATCCTGTGCAATTTTGAGGAGAGCAAGCTGAAGTAGCTCAGGTGATCTACCCTCCTGCAGATTTTGATATGATACATCAGGAGGTACAGTCTATGTATAGTCCTCCTGAGGGTAATCAGAATATTATACTTGAGAAAGTAGTACAGCCTGTGCCAGAGGCAATATAAAAGAGCAAGAGACATATTAAAGGAGGCAAGAAGCTCAATATCTAAGAAGAGGTTCAGAGTGCAGGCTGAATTAAGGATAGACTTGAGCATGGAGCCAAACTCTAGGAATATCATATTGACTGCTTGGAAGTTGCTAAGGATAATTCCTAGAGAGGGGCAAATGGTATTATGACCAGGAATGTAAAAAAACATGAGGCCAGCAAGAGGCATAGTACAATACAGAAGGAAGGCTAAATTAGGGAAGCTACCTCCTAATGCACAGGAGCCTAGCAAGTATTCCCTAAGCTAATCACTATTTGAGAGACAGAAGATAAGAGCTGAAGAACAGAAAAAGAAAGATCTAAAGGGAAGAAGCCTGCTGATGACAATGATGCTCCAGTCCAGCAGAGATTCAATCTGGAAAGGACATTGTTATCAAGGAGCCAGAACAGCCATAGGATAGAATTTCTTAAGTTTACAACTCTGTAATCTTTTACATTACAATTATGTAAACTTTTGGTAATGAGACTTTGAAAGTTATAACAAAATAATGTTTGATCTGTTACATTTTATTCTATAATGATTGTTTATACAGTTTTGTTAAGTATTTACCTGTCATATAATACTGTTTTACATCATACTGAGAATTTGTTATGTATGGTGTATATCATTGACTAAGGTTATGACTTCCCAAATAGGGGGAGATTGTTGGGTACATTGTAATATATGCACCTGATTTGAAGAAGCCTCACCCAACTCATGATATACATCAAGGTGTATTTGATGTGCTTTGAGTTTATATGTGCAGGTTAAGTAATTGCAGGAAAAGCATAAAATTTTCTAAGTCCATGTGTCGAACCTAGAGGTGAAGTGTCGACACTTATGAAGGCTTGTGTCGACACCTAGAGAAGCTGTGTCGACACTTGGTGTAATTGTGTCGACAGGAAGGCAGAGTCGACACCAGAAGAAAAGTGTCGACACATACAGGCATTGCGGACACACAGTGAAGAATTGTCAAATAATCTATGTCGACACTTAGAGGCAGTGTCGACACCCAGAGAAACTTTGTGACATCAAAGTGTCGACACCAGGAGGCTGTGTGACACTCAGCGAAACTTCAACAAAGTTAAAGTACTTGTGTCGACACAAAGGAGATGTGTCGACACTCAGCAAGTTTCAACACATGAAGGCATGTGTCGACACACAAGGAGATGTGTCGACACTCAGCAAAGTTTCAACACATGAAGGTATGTGTCGACACAAAGAAGATGTGTCGACACTTAGTAAGTTTCAACACAAGAAGTTGTATCGACACAAAGGAGTTGTGTCGACACACAGAAGAATTCAACTAAGTATTAAAGAAGAAGTATTTGTGTCGACACACACTCAACCAGTGTCGACACATTCAACAAACAGAAGGCTTGTGTCGACACCATAAAATCAGTGTCGACACATTCTAAAGAAGCAGTGTCGGAAGCTGTTACAACAACACAAGGAGTTATGTCGACACCATCAAGGGTAGTGTCGACACTTAGTCTTCTTGTGTCGACACTTTGTCTATTTATGTCGACACACTATGACTATCTGTCTCGACACTTCCAGACAGTGACACTGATTTCAAGAAGTGACTGGATGACTTGACAACAGCCATTTCAACCGGTCAACTGCAACTGTTAGAGCCATCAGAAGGTTATTAAAAATCGGATCAGCCGGTCACCATGGAAAAAGCTTATATAAAGGACTTTCTCCTTCAATAGAAAGGAGAGGAATCACAATAGAAGATTGATAACAATTAATCAAGAGATGTAACAACAAAAAGAAGACCTTCAACAGAAGATCTAAGAAGTTGGAGAGAGAGAGCTCCTTCTAAGAAGTGCAGCTGCTGAACCAGGCTGCAAAGTAAGATTCAGATTGAGATCTGAATTTCAAGACAGAAGTTGATTGAAGATCATCTTCACAGGAGATTCAACCCTACTGTGTTCTAATTCAAGAAGCTTTGAAGAAAGCCAAGGGAGGTTGATCTCTGCCAAGTTCTTTCAAGAACTCATCAAGAAGCCAGTCAACTCATCTCTCTCTTTTAGAGTTGTGGTTAATTATTTTGTATAATCAAATTACTGTAGGATCTTGTATAGATCTGAGCTGTAAGCCTATTTTATAAAGGCTGAGTGTAGGAGACTGTGTGCTCTGAGTGTAGGTCTTGCTGAAGACTGAGGTAGGGCCTTGTGCCTGAGTTGTAGGAGACTTTGTTCTCTAAGTGTAGGTCTTGTTGAAGACTGAGTGGTAGGGCTTTGTGCCTGAGTTGTAGGAGTGGGGACACTCTGAGTTGTAGGAACCTGATTGGGGTTCTGAGCTGTAAGATCTGAGGATCTGAGGAGAAGTGCTGATGTTAGGCCGAATCTAGTACACTACTAGATAGGCGAAGGGGGAAAGTGGATGTACCCAGACCGTGGGGAACCACTATAAATCCTGTGTGCACTCTGTGTATGTTTGATTGTATGGTTACTGTGTTGTGATAATTTTTGAATTGCATTTACTGTACAGTATTTCTGACTTAAAGTTAAAAAGATAAAGTTCACCTATTCACCCCCCCCTCTAGGTGAGTAGGCACTATTTCTTTCAAGCATAAGCATCCAAATAGGACAACTCATGATACACATACCTCTAGGTTTAATATAAGTATAAAAATATTTTTACGTTCGTTAAAATATAGTGACTTTAATTGAAAACCATGATATGAATGAGATGTTTAAAATGATACTTTTATACCTTAAAAATAACTAACATGAAATCTTAGAGTAAAATCTTCTCAGAGAGCAAGTAAAACCAACCAGTCATCAAGAAGAGACTAAGCCTCTAGAAAGTAACTTAACAAAATAATGACACTAGTGAGCGTCAACAACCTGACATGATCATACTAAAAAGAAACATATATGTCTGAACTAAACAACAACACAACCCCACAAACGTGATGAAAACACGACTGCAATAGCTGCTGAACACCATCAACCACCAACCCTAGCCGCTCAACCATTTACTGCTCCAAACCTGAGGCATTCAAAAAAAAAGAACACCTCCACAAGAATATACAAGTGGCAAGGAAAGATCAGTTTCAAATGAAAATACTGGAGTCAAAGGGTTACCAACCCAAATAGGAATATAAGAACTGAAAAAACACCAACCATAAGGTAAACAGTTAGAAAGAACTCACAAGGGTTAGACATCCTAAGTTGCACCAAGTGTGATAAAGATCTAAGCTTTAAAAAATATACACAAGTAAGTATATATATAAAAGTAGCAGGCTCATCATAGAATGAGTATAAACACCGGCAAAATCCGGCACCTGCGGTGGTGGTTTCCTCCTCCACACACCAATAGTAAGGACTTCACCAGGATCCAAGGAAAAGTGGTCCTATTTATTGACACACCAACGTCCAGGGAAAAACCGACACCTGAGGTGGTGGGAACCTACCCAACACACAATCAGTCACAAACCCAGCCGGGTAAACCCACCAGGGCAAAGATCCATAACCTGGCCTTAGATTGGTGGTCCTTTATCCACTGCCAACCATGGGCCACACCAAAATAACTTCCATAAACAACAATAAAACCCCATTGAAAACATGGGATTACTCCAACGGCAAAAAGGAAGAAGAAATCCAAAAAAACATCACCCTAAGGCCATACTCGCCGAATTGGACTCAATTCGAGAGGAAAAACTAACTCCACACTAATTCGTCGAGTATACTCGAATAATACAGTAGAACTCGACGAAATATACTTAGCAAAATTAGTAAACTTGGTACACGATGAATCGGCAAAAATAATCCAAGTCCACAAAAATTCGTCGAGTATACTCGACAAATAGCATATTTCACTCAGCGCGCTCGATGCCAAAGAAAGTCTCACTCGACGCCTGGACTTAACTCCACGTTTTACTTCACTCAACGCCTTCACTCGATGCCTAGCTGAGTCCACTCAGCGCACTCGATGCTAAGACTGACTCAGTCAACACACTCAACGCCAAAGGCTACACTCAATGCCAAATGCTACACTTAATAATAAAGGCTACACTCAACGCCAAAGGCTGCACTCAACGCTTTTGACACCAACTGACAATACTAGACGAATTCGTCGAGTTTACATGGCGAATTAGAATTAGACTCATCGGCACTCGACGCTGTCGATGCCAAAACAATAGCACTCAACACCAAGCCTATAACTCGACGAACTCAACGCACTAAACTCAACTAATGTAGAATCACGCAATGCCGAGACTGATACACGACGAATTCATCGAGATTACTTGACGAATCTGACTTAGACTCACAAATCACTCGATGCTCTTGACGCCAAGTCACATTCACTCAACACTAGGACTGATAATCAATGAATTTGGCGAGATTACTCGACGAATCTGACTTAGACTCACAGATCACTCTACGCTCTCGACGCAAGGTCACATTCACTCAACGCTAGGACTGTTACTCGATGAATTTGTCGAGAATACTCAATGAATTTAAACTTAAGCTAATGGCCATATTAATCAAATTTTAATTAGGCTAACTATTATACACAATGAATCCTACTTAGCGTAGCTGTCATACACCTGATGGGTTAACCTAGACTAACAGTCATATACAACAAATCTTTTCTTTTACTTGGCCAGGAATGATACACTTCCCAGTAGATTTATCTTGGCCAATCGTAACCCTACTCCTAATCCTAAAGATGGAAGAAAAACAACAATGAACACACGAAAAAAAAGACTTGGCGAGGGGAAGGAATCACCACTTGCCTCAAATTGCCTGAAAACCGGCCACACAAGAGCTCCTCCTCGAGGATCTTCCAGCAAGAACACCTAGGAAACAATTCCTGAAACTTTTCGGGGCAAACGAGGGTCAAAATTGAACAACCTAACTCCTACAAAATTCTAGAAATGGAAAAATTCATTACACAGACGTAGATCTCGATGAGAGCTATCAGAATCTATACTTCGATGACGATATCGTGCACCGGAGCTCCTATATTCAACGACTGAAAGCTTTGCGAGTTCCGCCGCTTTCTCTCTTTTGTGAAACGGTCGGACGTGTTAACCCAGAAATCGGCGATCCCTTCTAAGGATGCTATCTTGCAAGTCACGGCCTGCTCTAGGTTCCCCCTTGAGGTCGCGGCCTATCTCAGCCCTCTTTTTGGGTCAGGCAGATAGAGTCCTCTATCCGCTCATGCCGCGCGGTTAGAGAGGTCTCCCCACTCTGACCGCCTAGGTCGCGCATTAGCCGTTCATTCTGCAAGGGCTGCGGACTGCTCCCATAGTCCGCCCCTGTAGGCCACGCGGTTAGGTCGGCTAATCGCGCAATAGTTTGTTCTATTCCAATAGGTGCGGACTACCCAACTAAGTGTCGAACTCGCATTTATATCCGCCCAGACCACTCGGTAACCGCATGCTCAGCAGGAGGTGCGGTCTGCTCTTCAGTCCGCTACTACAGGTCGCTCGGCTAGCAAGGCTAAGTTATTGCCAGGCGACCCCCTGTCTATAGGTGCGGACTGAGCTCTTTGCAACATCCCAGTCTGCCAAGAATTAGACGTCCTGCCTTTAGGTCGCCCAATAGAGCCACAAGCTTCATGTTGCTCAGACAACCCCCCAGGTCGCCCAAGCGACATATGTCAGGCTGGCAAGCAGGGGCGACAAGCCTGTCCCTCCAACAGGGGACGAACACGCTCCACCAACAGGGGATACCTTCACCTTCTATTCAGTAGAAGGTGGCGGACTGAGTCTTGGACTGAGTCTTCAGTCCGCCGAAGGGAGGAAGACTTTCTCCAGCTCTCCGTCAACCAGCACAACATCCAGCAGACTATACTTCAGTCCACCAGAAGGTGGCGAACTCTCTCCACCAACAGTGGTGACCTGATCCTTTAGTCCACTAGGTCGCCATGTGGGCGACCAACCCTTCAGTCAGCCACCAAGTGGCGGACTTGGTATCAGCTCTCCTGAGAAAGGACTTGGCAACAGGACCAACTATTCACCAGACCGCACAACCCAACTCGGATTCAACTACAGTCCGCAAGGAGGAGGTGGACTCGCTTCATCCAAAAACATGCGTGACCTGCTCTATTCAGTCTGCCAGGACATCAAGCTCTTGTCTCATAGTAACGGGGATAATCCTCAAACAACAGGAGACCTGCTTTATCTATTCGATAAACGGCGGCAGACTCGTCTCCATCCAGCAGTAGAGGCGGTCTCAACCTGTCTGCCGTGTGCTAGGAAGACTCATGATGCAGTCCGCAAAGAGAACTCCAGCTTTCTAGCACCGGCCACTTCCCAGCAGCAGGCGAACTACTCCTCAACTCGCATAACTTGACGCGGGCTTGCTTAGTGCTGTAGAGGCGGACTCGTCCTAGTCTGCCAATGGCAAATCAGTTCTAGACATTCCTATCCGCACATGGTGCAGACTAGGCAGACTCCTTGTCTACTCATACAACTCACCAACATACCTGGGGTAACGTTACCAAGATCATCACCTCCTTGGGACTATAAATAGGCCCCTATACATCTCATTATGGACACTACAGTCGAGGACGACCCACGAGGGAAAACCATCGCATCAAGCCTACATACACAACTACCCTATCTTCACAGTTAAGCCCTTCCGGCCTGGTTCCCGACCTTGGCTTCAGCGACCTTCACAGTCTTCTCCTCCTGATCGAGCATTCTGCTCGGCATATTTTAGTGAGCTCCAAGATCAGCTGTCTGCGCGGTCTGCCGGCCTTCTTGGTCAAACCACGCGGCCTCTGGCATCTTCTTTCCTCTAGCTGCCAACTTCCCTTTGTACCCTCTATATTCTCATATAAAGGACTCAACTCAAGCTGTAACACTGAATTATAATTAAAGTAGAGCCCGTCGCAAGAGTCGCATTTAAGCTACGACGGGCGAAGTCTGTTGTTGCCGCTGAAAGCGGCACCTCTTCTCCTCTCCTCTCTCGGCATCAAGCATCAAAACCTAACCGTCAAAGTAACTGTATGCTCTATAGTTCCTCATCAACCTTCCCTGCTATCCCTTGGATGCTCATCAACCTCTCCTCTATCCCCACAACCTCTCTCCACGTCGCTCGTGAGACCGAGGACTCGTTATCTGCAAGTGTTACCATTTTCGCGCATCAACAAGACGGCTTAGGAAGAAGAAGTTGAATAGCGTTTCCATATTTTCGTAAGACTATATATATATAAATAATATATTATATTCTTATAATTATAATAAACCCCCAAACTATCGATAAATCCAAACAACCCGGATTTTCACGAAATTCGCACCGAAGCTAATTATCGATGCTACTAATCGAACGACGAAGTCAAAATCAAAATCCGACCAACCAAACTCGGGTAAAAACTTCACGATGGCCAAAAAATCAACTATCCCAAAAAGCCTCCATCGAGCTCCAAAACAAACCCAGTTCGCAAGGGATAGCTCAAAAACACACTAGAAATTAGCCATGCTAATATTCGAAGTCAAAACCTCGGATATCAATGAGCAAAAGTCACGCTCCAAGAAAGGTGCCCGTCAACTACGTGTCAGCATAACGTCCTGACGTCAAGATACTCCAATAAAGGAATTAAAATAAACATTGAAAAAAATCAGTGGTGTTACATCCACTCCCCCTAAAAGGAAGATTCGTCCCGAAACTTGATAGATAACTGATTGCACTAAAGAAGGAAAACAACCAAGGGTTATCACAAAGATATACTTACCAAAAAGAAACTATGAGAACAGATGAGGATGAGCCTCCCTCATAGATGACACGAACACCCATGTTGTTCTCTCCACGTCTTTGTTTCTCCACAAAACTTTGACCATGGGTATTGTCTTCCTTCGCAACACCCGATCTTGAGTATCCAAAATGCGAACATGCATATGAACATAAGAAAGGTTAGGCCGCAACTGGGGCGCTGAATCGAGAACATGCCGATCATTAAGCACACATTTCCGCAACTGGCTCACACGAAATACATTGTGCACACCAGGAAAATTAGTGGGCCAATCCAGCCTATAATCTGATACTCCGATGCATTCAAAAACTTGGAATGGTCCCACATACCTGGGATCCAACTTGTGGTTCTTTCCAAACCTCTAAACACCGGACATCGGAGAAACCTTGAGAAAAACTATGTCCCCAACTAGAAATTCCAGATCAATCCTTCTCCGATTAGCGTTCTACTTATAATGCTCCTTAATATTCGAAACTTCTCTCTAATATGCTTCACAGAAGTATTCATTTCTTCTAAGGCTTCCGGACCCAATAACGGTCCTTCACCAACTTTGTCCTAAAACAAGGAAGTTCTACAACGTCTTCCATACAAAGCCTCAAACGGGGCAATCTGCATACTCTCCCAATAATTGTCATTATTGGTAAATTCCATCTATCTTAGCCGCTCGTCCCACGCTCCCCCGTGGTCCAAGTTGTAAAATCCTATAATATCTTCCACAATCTAATTTACTCTCCTCCTCTGACCATTGGTTTGCAGATGCTATGCAGTTGAATATGTGAAGTCGGTACCCAACCCTTCCTATAAACTTTTCCAAAAACGAGATGTAAACCTGGAATCTCGATCTGACACAATACTAATAGGTACTCCATGTAGTCTGATGACCTCATCCAAATATAACTCTGTTATTTTCATCATGGAGTTATTAATCTTAAACGGCATGAAGTAAGCACACTTCATTAGTCCGTCAACTATGACCCACACTGAATCATGTCCTCGGGGAGATCTCGGCAAACCAATAATAAAGTCCTTAGAAATACTTTCCCACTTCCAACTTGGAATCTCTAAAGGCATCAGCTTACCACCAGGCCTTCCATGATCTGACTTAACACGCTTGCAGGTGAAGCATTCAGACATAAACTTGGCTATATCATTTTTCATTCCAAACCACTAAACGATCTGCTTCAGATCTCTATACATCTTGGTAGAACCAGGGTGGTAGGAAATAATAGAACCACGCGCCTCTCTGCACAACTTAGCTCGAATACCCTTAACATTGGGAATTCAATACCTACTGCGGTACTTCAAAGTACCCTTGTCATTAATAGAAAAGTTTTGTAGTTCTCCTTTCTCAGTTATGCTAAAAAGGTGCTGCAAATTAGGATCATCCTTTTGATGTAGCCTCATAAGCTTAATCCGTGAAGGCTCTGCTACTTCCAAACTGCTTGGCGAGTCACTACTTCCGACCGAGATACACATTAACAGGAACTCTTCCACCAAGGATTCCACTGAAATCCCAAAGATCTGTGCGGTCTTTATACTCAAGGCATCAACTACCTCATTAGCTTTGCCTAGATGATATTGGATCTCGACATCGTAATTCGCGACATATTCTAACCAACAATGCTGGTGCATATTTAATTCTTTCTGAGTGATGACATACTTCAAGCTCTAATAGTCCGTGTAAATCTTGCACAACGTGCCATAAAACGTATGTCTCCACAACTTCAAGGCATAAATCACTGCTGTAAACTCCAAATCATGTGTAGGGTAGTTCCTTTCATGTATCTTTAATTGCCACGAACCATACATAATTACCTTGCCTTCTTGCATCAAGACACATCCAAGCTCGACGTGCTATGCATCCACATAAACAACATACTCCAATCATTCCGTAGACAAAGTCAACACTACAGCAGTGAATAATCTCTTTTTCAATTCCAGAGAAGCTTCATCTCACCTATCGCTCCACGCATACGCTGCATTCTTCTGCGTAAGATTATCCTGGGGTGCAGACAACGTAGAAAATTCTTCCACAAACATTCTATAATATCCTGCCAACACTAGGAAGCTTCTTATCTCTTTGGGCGTGGTGAGTCTTTTCCAATCCATTATGACAAATATCTTTTTAGGGTCAATATATATACCATCCTTATTCACAACATGACCCAAAAAGGAAACCTGAGGTAGCCAAAACTCGCACTTACTCAACTTTGCATACAACTTATGTTCTCTCAAAGAAGATAGAACTAACCCCAATGATGTCGCGGCCTCTCCACCATTACTTGATGATGATCCGGTTGCCGAGGTGTTACAACATTATTGGGTACACTATTTATATGTACCAAATTTGGAGAAGCCTCATCTTAATCAATGATATACATCAATTTGTATTTTATGTATGTTTGAGTTTCATTGTGCAGGTCTAAGCATTGGGAGATAGTTTTCTAAGTACAAGTGTCGACACTTGTGAAGAATCATGTCGACACATAAAGAAGAAGCTGAGTCGACAGTCAGACTTAAGTCGAAACCTGAGCCAGGAATTATGTCGACACTGAAAGCAGAAGCTGTGTCGACACCCAGGAGCTATGTCGACACTGAAAGCAGAAGCTGTGTCGACACCCAGGAGCTATGTCGACACTGAAAGCAGAAGCTGTGTCGACACCCAGGAGTCTTGTCGATGATGGAAGCAGAATTATGTCGATACAGAGGGCTTGTGTCTACACATTTAAACAGATGCTGTGTCGAGTACCAGAAGAATGACTATGTCGACACATGGAGTGTTGTGTCGACATCATCAAGATTTTTGTTGACACTTAGTTCATTTGTGTCGACACATGTGAAGCAGTTTGCTGAGTGGTTTATGCTGAGTTGGAAAGTCTTTGAAGAATTAGCTGACATAATAAACCGGTCTGACACCTTTGTCAGAACTGTCAGAAGACTGTTATAAACCGGATCAGCCGGTAATCAGGAGGAAACTCTATATAAAGGACTGGTTTGATACAACAAGAGTGGATGAAAAAAAAAAGAAAAGAGAACATACAACACTAAGAAGTGAATCCTTCAGAGAGAGTTTTCTACAACAAAAAAGGGGAAACCCTTATGAAGGCAGATTCAGATCAGTCTGCAAGGAAGATTCAGATCACATTCTGAATTCAAGGAGTAAGCTATCTGAAGATCAACTTCTACATCAAGTGAAGATCAACCTTATTCTGTTCTATCAAGAAGCTTTGAAACGGCTAAGTCAGGTTGGATCTGAAGATCAGACTATTCAAGAACTGATCAAGAAGCACACCGGTAAGAGATTCATCTAGTGAAATTTTTGTATCTCTTAATCAAACAATTTCTGGTAGGATCTGTTGTAAGATCTGAGTTGTAAGCCTGTAATTATAAAGGCTGAGGTAGGGCTTTTGCCTGAGTTGTTGGAGTGGGGTTTCACTCTGAGTTGTAAGCCTAGTGACATAAGCTGAGGTAGGGCTGAGGCCTGAGGTAGGGTTCTTGGGAAGAATCTGAGGTAGGACTTGTATAAGTCTGAGTTGTCAGAATCATTCTTGGTTCTGAGCTGTATGATCTGCGGATCTGAGAAGAAATAAGGAAGTTAGGCCGAATCTAGTACACTGCTAGATAGGTGAAGGGGGAAAGTGGATGTACCCAGACCTTGGAGAATCACTATAAATCTGGTGTATGCTGTGTTGTGTTCATTATTCTGTGGCTTGCATTGTTTCTATGCTGAGTTAAAATTTGATATTTGCCTAAAATTTTGAAGGAAAAATTAGAACCTATTCACCCCCCCTCTAGGTGTCTAGAAATCAAGTCTTTCAAGTGGTATCAGAGGGAGGTTACTCAAAGATTGACCTAACAGTCTGTGTAGATCTCCAAGGCAAATAACAGATTTCAAGAATGGGTTCAATAGAGAATCAGAAGGAATTTGGATCTATGAAACTGCCTATCTGCAGGAAAGAATGTTTTGGCATATGGAAGGAAAGGGTCAGGTTGTTTATGGAAGCATCTGATCCAAGAATCTACATAACAGTACAAGAGGGTCCCTTCATTCCAATGAAGGTATCAGTTCTGGATGCAAATGTTAAAACCCCTAAGAGCTATTCTGAAATGACTTAGGATGAAATCATCCTGGCAACATTAGACAAAAGAGCACAAAACATTATAGTAAGTGCTATAGATGATGCCACATTTCAGAATCTGGTGCACTGTAAAACCTCCAAGGAAATATGGGACACCCTGATTATCTACATGGAGGGAATAAAAGAAGTCAGAGGATAGGAAATCTATGCTGAATCAAGAGTATGAGAGCTTTAGACAAGCCAAGACTGACAGCATAGCTGAATGTTACAAGAAGTTCTTCAGGATTGTCAATGAGCTGATGACCTATGGAAGAGTCTTCAGCACATATGAACTGAATGACAAGTTTCTCAGGTCACTAACAAAGGACTGGGACACAAAGATATGTGCCATCAGAGAAGTGGCCAAGCTTGTTGATACACCTCCACCCACTTTATTTGGAAAGCTGCTATCATATGAAATGCATCTCACTGCTAGAAAAGAGGAGGAGAAGAACAGTAGGCCTGAATATAAAGAAAGGTCTGTAGCCTTCAAGGCTGAAGGCACAAGAAATGGTTTGAAAAGGTCTTCTTCTCCACCCAGAAGGATTGCTGAGGCTAAAGAAGAAAATCTTGACAACAGCACATCAGATAGCCACACCTCTGATGAGGACTTTGCTGCCTTTACAAGGCAATTCCAAAGGTTCATGAAAAAGAAGAAATGGAGAACCAAGCCATCAACATCCTTTTCTAAGGATGAGTATTACAAGAAAAAGAATACTCCCAAGGAGGACAAGTATGCATCAAAACGTAGTAAAGAAATTAATACTAAGATTGTGTGTTATTGTTGCAACAGGCCTGGACATGTCATAGCTGACTGTCCAGACAAGTGGACTGAATCTAAAGATAAGAAGAAGTAACAAGTGAAAGGCAAGAAGGAGAAATCTGTTGTTGCCCAGAAGCAGAAGAGTTGGACAGACTCTTCATCTTCAGGATCAGGAGATGAAGATAATACAGAAGCATATGTTGGGCTAATCTCAATAGAAGAGGATTCTAGGGAACTAGAATTTCTACAAATGCTGGACTCCATAAATGGAGTGGAAGATTATTGCTATAGAGGGCTGATGGCTCTATCAGAAAATGATCAGTGCAAGGATCAGCTTGGTCCTAGTAAGGTATACAGTTCTCCCTCAGCTTCAGATTACTGCACTGCATCAGATTCAAAAACTTCTGCATCAAGAGATGTCGATGGTTCTGAATCAGAGGGGGATGTGCATCAACTCATTAATGAGTATGGTGGGTTGCTGCAAGCTCTGAAGAGGAGCAAGTTTCTTGTCAAGGAGCAGGCCAAGGAGATTGAGTCTCTAAAGCTGGCTGAATCAGATTCAGCCATGTTGATAGATTCAAAACTGAAGGAGATTGCTAAACAGAAAAACATTACTGTTATTCAGATAGGCACAATCTCTTTCAAGGAGAATCACATCAAGAAACTAGAGGGAAAACTTCAGCAAGAAAGAGAGTTAGTGGCTAAATTCTCTAAACCAAAATCATTCTTGCCCTTAATATATAATTTCATTTCTCATAAAGGGAAGACTGGTTTAGGTTTCAAGGGTAGAACTAGGTCCACCAATTTCATAGAAAAGGTAAGGCCCCAGCTCAGCAACTAGCTTCTAAGCCCCCTATTTTCTATAGGAAAATGATGCAACCAACAAACAGGTATGATCATGATAGTACTCATGGTCACTGTAAGGATGAAGATCTCATGGGCAAGGGTGCAAATGACCATAGATCACACTATAGGCAAGCCCATCAGGTTCAAGAGGAAGTCTTGGGGTTTACTGCTCCAGCACATACACTCAACAGAACTGCTGGCAACAAAGTAGTAAAGTCTGTACCTAAGAGAAGGTATAATAGGTTTGAGTGTTGGTGCTGTGGCAAAGTGGGCCATTTTGCCAGGGATTATTGGTTCAACACAAGTGTTAAAACCAAGAGTAGTTTATCTGTCAGAACAACTGCAGGATTTCAACCTAACAATGACCTAGGACCCAATAACAATTTAGGTTCTAAGGGTAAGTAATTCTGTATTTGATGCAGGTGAATCCAAGTGACCATACCCATATATGGTACTTGGATTGTGGATGTTCCAGCCACATGACTGGAATAAGGAGAATGTTGAGGGACTATGTACCCATAGAGAATGGACATAAAGTAATCTTTGGTGGATCAGAAAAAGGAATTATCAAAGGATTTGGTAACATTTTTAGTGAATCAATTACTATCACTAAAGTGGCTTATATGAAGGGTCTAAAGCATAACCTGATCAGCATATGTCAACTTAGTGATCTAGGTTATGACATCTCCTTTCTCAAAGGGGAGTGCCAAATAAGAAGGTCAAGTAATCAAGAGATTATTTTGACTAGCACTAGGAAAGGGAATGCATATTGTCTTAACCTAGATTGTGAGTTTGACAACTCACCCATTTGTCTAATTGCAGGAGAAAAAGCTTCACTATGTGTCAAATGGCACAAGAGGCTTGCCCATCTGAACTATAAGTCAATTGGACATCTGTTTAGCATGGGGTTAGTGAGGAATGGTCCTCAAGTCAAGTGCATTAAAGAGGGTGTGTGTTCTGCTTGCCAAAAGGGCAAACAGACTAAGTCCTCTTTCCATGCACTTGATATCAAAGATTCATTGAGATGTTTATATCTCTTGCATATGGATTTGTTTGGTCCTATGCCAGTTCACAGTCTTGGTAGGAAAATATACACATTAGTTATTGTGGATGACTATTCTAGATACACATGGGTTTTCTTCTTGAGGCAGAAATCTGAAACCCCAACTATTTTCCAGACTTTTGTTAGACAAATTCAGAATGAATATAACAGTTCTGTGGTCAAAATCAGAAGTGATCATGGAACTGAATTTCAGTCTGAATGTATGACAAAGTTCTATGATGAATTTGGGATTCATCAGGAATTCTCCTCACCTAGAACTCCTCATCAATATGGAGTTGCTGAAAGAAAGAATAGGACTCTAATTGAGGCAAGTAGAACACTACTTAGTGACACCACTCTCCCTGGGTACTTCTGTGTAGAGGCAGTAAATACTACATGTCATGTTCTCAATAGAGCCTCCATCAATAAGAAACATAAGATGACCCCTTATCAGATTTTGAAAGGCAGAAAACCAAACATTTCCTACTTTAGAATCTTTGGTAGTGAGTGTTATGTTTTAGTTAATGGAAAGCACTACCAAATAAAGTTTGCTGCCAAATCCCTAGAAGGGATATTTGTTGGGTACAATAATAATATTAGGGCATATAGAATCTACAACTTAACTACTCAAGTTGTAGAGGAATCTGTCCATATTGTATTTGATGAATCTAAGTTGATTAACAGTGAATTGTCTAGTTCTTCAGTTAGTTCTACAGGTTTAACAGACAGGCTGGATAAGCTAACCATAAATGAAGAGGTACCAGCTAGGCTGAATGAAGAAAAAGATGCTTGCTGTCCAGGGGGAGAACAAGACTCACTGAATGAAGAAGACAATGAGGAGCATCAGGTTGAAGAAAATGAAGTAGTCCATGAGGTTGATAGATTTCCTCCAGCAAGAAGACACTTGAAGGATCATCCTGCACACCAAATTATTGGTGATGCAAATCAAGGTGTTCTTACAAGAAGCAAAAGTATGAACACAGTTCTATGTTCTAGCTTCTTGTCACAAATAGAACCAAGAAAGTTTGAAGAAGCAATGCTAAACACAAACTGGATTGATGCTATGCAAGAAGAGCTGACTCAATTCAAAAGGTGTAATATATGGGAACTGGTTACTAAACCAAAGGATCACAACATCATAGGAACCAAGTGGATCTACAGAAACAAACTTAATGAGAATGGCACTATAATTAAGAACAAGGCCAGGTTGGTAGAAAAGGGTTACAGGCAAGAGGAAGGGATTGACTTTGATCAAACTTTTGCCCCAGTGGCAAGGTTGGAAGCTATAAGATTATTCTTAGCATATGCTGCCTATCAAGGGTTTACAGTATATCAAATGGATGTAAAGTCAGCATTCCTGAATGGTGACTTAAAAGATGAAGTCTATGTCGAACAACCCTCAGGTTTTGTAGACCCTCATTATCCTGATTATGTATATAAGCTTAGGAAAGATCTATATGGTTTAAAACAAGCCCCAAGGGCTTGGTATGAAACCTTGTCTGCTTTTCTCATTGAGAATGAGTTCTCTAGAGGAAAGATAGACAAAATTCTATTCTTTAGGGAATCTAAAGGTAAGATAATCCTAGTCCAGATATATGTTGATGACATTATATTTGGTTCAACTGAAAACAACCTTTGTAGGAATTTTGCTAAACTTATGCAAGGGATGTTTGAGATGAGCAGTATGGGTGAACTGAAGTTCTTTTTGGGACTTCAAGTTAGATAGACTGATGATGGATTGTCCATATCTCAGTATAAGTTCACCAAGGAGTTGATTAAGAAATATGGTATGGACTTAGCCTCCACCATGAAAACTCCTATGGGAACAAGTATGTCTATAGGCAAATATGAGGCAGGGAAACCTGTTGATGAGTCTTTATATAGAGGGATAATTGGCTCCCTACTTTATTTGACTGCTAGTAGACCTGACATCATGTATGCAACATGTGTTTGTGCTAGGTACCAAGCTTGTCCAAAGGAATCTCATTATACTGCAGTTAAAAGAATTTTGAGATATCTTAAGGGCACACCAAATCTAGGCCTTTGGTACCCAAATAATAGAGATTTCTTACTAACAGGTTTCTCCGATGCAAAGAAGACAGGAAGAGTACAACAGGAACCTGTCAATTTCTTGGAGGAAGGCTTTTGTCATGGTGCAGCAAGAAGAAAACAAGTGTAGCTATATCAACAGCTGAGTCTGAGTATGTAGCTGCAGGTAGTTGTTGTGCATAGTTGTTGTGGATAAAGCACCAACTAGAAGATTATGACATCAAGGTAAGTAGGATTCCAATGTTTTGTCATTCTACCAGTGCTATTTCTATTTCTAAGAATCCTGTATCTCACAGTAGAACCAAGCATATAGAAATTAAGTTTCATTTCATCAGAGAATATGTTGAGAAGGAAGATATTAGTCTAGAGTTTGTGAACACAAATAATCAAATAGCTGATATATTTACAAAACCTCTGGAAGAAATTAAATACAATTATTTTAAAATTGAATTAGGTATGTTGAACCTAGAATAGGTTAGCACAAGCTTCCCTAAGAAGAATATGTAAGTACAGAATTTCACAGGAAATTTGTCTAAGTACAAAGTTTGTGTCGACACAAGCACAATTGTGTCGACACACTCAGTATGTTGTGTCGACAAAGAATAAGAATGTATCGACACAGAAACAGTATCTGTGTCGACAGAAGAATAGGTGTTGACACAACCTTGTCGAGACCTTATATCTAAAGAATTTTTCATGTTGACACACACAAAAGTTGGTGTTGACACATCTATGTCAAGACATGACCAGCCCGTGTCGACTTTCACACATGTATGTCGACATCTAAACATGTCGACTAAACCTAAGTTTTGTCGAGACCTAGTTCATTTCAGTTGACATGCGTAAAATTTGGTCGACTATGGCTCGCCTTTTGACCTGCCCTTTACGCTAACACTATAAATAGGTCAAGCCAAATTTTGGTCGACTATGCTTTCAGAAATCTAGGATCTGCACCTTGTGTCGACAAAGACCTTCTCTTCTTTTCTCTTCCATCTCTCTCGACAATGGCGCCTCACCAAGGTGATAAGGTGAATGAAGGATATGAGCTGGTTCGTGGAGGATTCACAACAGCTTCACAAGAAATCCAGGGTGTCATTACCCTAATTTCTGATAATGTATTAGAATTCTTGGTCTCAGAACCAACAAAAATTTGGAAAAAGGAAGTCATGGAATTCTATTCATCTTCTACTGTAGACCCAGAAGGGAAGAAGATCAAAGCCACGGTTCAGGATTCATGAGTTAGACTAATGCTAAAGACTATCAGGAAATCACTCCAACTTCCCATGATTAAGGATGATGAAGAGATTGTGCCATCCAGAAGTAATGAAGCACTAAGTTGGTGCGGGTTAAATCCTAATATCAAGTTTGGATCATCTATTGCCCGGAAAGGGATGAATTCCCAAGGAAAGTTTCTGTCTGAAGTAGTTGGGAAAGTAATTCTTTGTAAGACTGGTGGACATGACATAATTTCAGTCCACATGTTTAATTTGATGACACGGATTATTTTCACCATAAAAACAGACTAGGCATAAATAGTTTTTGATAAGCTTCAAGAAGGAATACAGAATCCAAATCTGGGAAGAATTTTGAGTCTATATCTATCTGCTACAATACCAGAAGTTTTGCACCAACTTCCAGGAACCAAAATCAACCACATGAGGAGGATAGATGTGAGAATTATATCTAGATGGGATAGAGTTTCGACAAAGGAAGTATCTACTCCACAGAAAGCTGTTAAGAAAGATAAACAGCAGAAAAATGGTATTCCACAAGCAGAATCCTCCAGTGATTCTTAAGAAGAAGCAGTCTTCAGTTCAGATGAAGACAGACCACAAAAGGTAGCACAGGATCAAGTGGAGAGCAGTATGTTTTTATAACAATAGGTAGTCTCCACTCCAGGGGGAGAAACTCCTGAACCAGCAGTACAAGACATAGTACAACTTGATCTGCCTGCCCAAGGGGGAGGTATTACTGAAGCTGCTCTAGAAAGTGAGCATGCTGCTGATACTATTATGGCCATAGTGTCAGATATTAACAATGAAGAACTGCTAAATGCTAAGAAAGAAGAACAAGCTGAGCAGCTACAAGATACTGTACAAAATTTTCAAATAAATATTTACTTTATAGAGAATGACCTGGAGAAAGATCTGGATGTCCAGGGAGAACCATCTGTTTTCCAAACAAATTTTGTTCCTCCTGTTCAGCTGCAGTAAGAGGTAACTATGGAAGAGCTATTCCCTGAACATCAAACAACAGGGACTGAGGGGGAGCTATAAATCATGGAAAAAGATCTTCCAGGTACTGAGGTGGAGATGTCCCAGCAAGCCCCAACTGATAAAGAACCAGTAACTATACAAAGTTCCTCAGAATCTTCTGATGATGAAGAAGCCTCAATGGCTAAGAAAAGGAAGTTAGCTGACTTAAGAATACTGAGCTCGGGCTATAAAAAGGCCTTACAAATAGTTACACCACCAACTGCTCAAAACATGGATTTCAGTTCTCTACTGGTCCAATTACAAGTGAAATTGGATGAGCAAAGATATTCTTTGGAAAGGTATGTGGATGATACACATAAAGATTTGCAATTCAATCTGGCTCAAGATATCAAATCAATCAGGTTTGAAGTAAATCAAAATAAGAAAGAAATGATAGATTGCTTCCACAAGGGAGAAAATGCTGTGGTATACTTGTCAAAGCAACAACAAGAACTCATTACTAAAGTGGATGACATTGCAGTTAAGTAAGGTTATGTTCTTGAGAATCAAATCAGGATGAATGATAACCTCAAAGAGTCACACTTTGCCATTCTTACGAAGATTGATACTCTAACCACTGCTCTCAAAGCTGAAATATGCAAGCAGATCAAAGAAGATCTTGCTGCTGTTCAGGACACTTTTACAATATCTCATAAGAGTATTTCTGATTTCTTGCAGAAGTTCAGGAATTATTACAAGGAAGGCACAAATTATCTTGTTAATCAAGTCAGATTTCAGAAGGATGATCTGAGAGATCATATTGAAAGAGAAGTCATAAAGGGGGAGAGGGTGTTAGTCAAAGCCAGCTCAGATCATGCTAAATGGATATCAAATAACATCAGAGCAACTCTTGGATATCCCCCCTTATGTGATGATGACAATGTTGTTGAGTCTGGAGTGCAACTTGCCTATATTGAGGGAGATCAACCTGAAGTTGCTAAAGTGATTTACCCTCCAGCTGATTTTGATATGGTTCATCAAGAAGTTCATTCAATGTACAAACCTCCACATGAGGCTAAAAATATTATTATTGAAAAAGTGTAAATGTCAGTGGATGCTAAGGAAGCTTAGAAGGAAGCACAACTGTCCAAGAAAAGGTTTAGAGAAAAGGCTGAGCTGAAGCCTGATTTTGAGAAATGGAGCGCTACTTACAGGAACATTATATTGACTGCCTGGAAAGCTGTGAAGGACAAGACCCATGAAAGCAGTAAATGGTATACTGAGCAAGAGTGGAACAAGTATCAAGCCAGATAGGAAGCCATTCTTCAATACAGAAGAAAAGCAAAAGATGGGAAGTTACATGCTAATGCTTTGGAGCCTAGCAAGTACTTCCCAAAGCCTTTTCATTATTTTGAAAGGCAAAGGATAAGAGCTGAAGAATAGAAAAAGAAGGATCTGAAAGGAAAACAATCTGCTGATGATGTTGAACCTATTGTGCAGGCTCAGATCAAATCAGGAAAAGGCATTGTGATTAAGGAGCCTAATCAATTATAGGATAGTTAGGCTTATGTATAGAACAATGTAATCTTTTGGATTTTGTTCTAAAGAAAATTGTGTAAACTTACCATTTCTCTATAAGTAAATGAAATTAGTTTATGTATCCATTTCAGTTGTTTACAATGTTTATATGTTACCCTGCAGTGAAATGCATGTACATTTATTTCTTTTTATGTGTTTTATTATTATGAGTGATGTATATCTTTGACTAAAGGTTATGACTTCTCCAAATAGGGGGAGATTGTTGGGTACACTGTTTATATGTACCAGATTTGGAGAAGCCTCATCTTAATCAATGATATACATCAATTTGTATTTGTTGTATGTTTGAGTTTCATTGTGCAGGTTTAAGCATTGGGAGAAAATTTTCTAAGTACAAGTGTCGACACTTGTGAAGAATTATGTCGACACCTAAACAAGAAGATGAGTTGACACTCAGACTTAAGTCGACACATAAGCAAGGAATTATGTCGACACTGAAAGCAGAAGCTGTGTCGACACCCAGGAGCTATATCGACACTGAAAGCAGAAGCTGTGTTGACACCCAGGAGCTATGTCGACACTGAAAGCAGAAGATGTGTCGAACCCCAGGAGTCTTGTCGACAATGGAAGCAGAATTATGTTGACACAAAGGGCTTGTGTCGATACATTTAAACAGATGTTGTGTCGAGTACCAGAAGAATGACTATGTCAACACATGGAGTGTTGTGTCGACATCATCAAGATTTGTGTCGACACTTAGTCCATTTGTGTCGACACATGTGAAGCAGTTTGCTGAGTGGTTCATGCTGAGTTGGAAAGTCTTTGAAGAATCAGCTGACATAACCAACCAGTCTGACACCTTGGTCAGAACTGTCAGAAGACTGTTATAAACAGGATCAGCCGGTAATCAGGAGGAAACTCTATATAAAGGACCGGTTCGGTACAACAAGAGTGGATGAAAAAAGAAAAGAAAAGAGAACATACAACACTAAGAAGTGAATCCTTCAGAGAGAGTTTTCTACAACAAGAAAAGGGGAAACCCTTATGAAGGCAGATTCAGATCAGTCTGCAAGGAAGATTCAGATCATATACTGAATTCAAGGAGGAAGCTATCTGAAGATCAACTTCTACATCAAGTGAAGTTCAACCTTATTTTGTTCTATCAAGAGGCTTTGAAACGACTAAGTCAAGTTGGATCTGAAAATCAGACTATTCAAGAATTGATCAAGAAGCACACCGGTGAAGAGATTCATCTGGTGCAATTTCTGTATCTCTTAATCAAACAATTTCTGGTAGGATCTGTTGTAAGATCTGAGTTGTAAGCCTGTAATTATAAAGGTTGTGGTAGGGCTTTTGCCTGAGTTGTAGGAGTGGGGTTTCACTCTGAGTTGTAAAGCCTAGTGACATAGGCTGAGGTAGGGATGATGCCTGAGGTAGGGTTATTGGGAAGAATCTGAGGTAGGACTTGTATAAGTCTGAGTTGTAGGAATCATTCTTGGTTCTGAGCTATAAGATCTGCGGATCTGAGAAGAAAGAAGGAAGTTAGGCCAAATCTAGTACACTACTAGATAGGCGAAGGGGGAAAGTGGATGTACCCAGACCTTGGGGAACCACTATAAATCTGGTGTATGTTGTGCTGTGTTCATTATTCTGTGGCTTGCATTGTTTTTGTGCTGAGTTAAAATTTGATATTTGCCTAAAATTTTGAAGGAAAAATTAGAACCTATTCACCCCCCCTCTAGGTGTCTAGAAATCAAGTCTTTCAAACATAAAGACTTTCGGAGCCATGATGATGCTAACGGAAGACAGCGTTATAACCTCCGCCTGCGGCGTGCTAAGCCCACTTGAAGGCTTATTTTAATTTATGCACTTACATTATTTTGTTTTTGTGAATATAAAATTATTCCATGTTTGGGTAATAATTTTATATTCATGAGAGGACCTTTTATTTTGTTATTTCCTGCATTTAAACATTTTGGTGTGTATTTAGCCTTCCGGATGGATGAGATTTCATCTCTATATTGGATGGCTATATGTGTGTTGTAACTCCTACTTAAGGAGAACCTTTGATGAGAATATTAGACAAGATTTGCTACCCTAAAATATTACCTCCCTAAGAGAGAAAATTCGGCCAAGGAGATCTCCCCAAGCCGCCGACCAAGGTGTGAAGTCGTCGCCCCCTTTGCTCCTTCCTCCCCTCTTCGGTGCGACGTCAGCGTGGCTTCCTTTGGTGCAACTCCAAGGAAGAAGATTGCAACACCATTCGGTGTGACACCGGTGGATCTGTGAAGAGAGTGATTGTCCCACCTTATGAAGTGTGTTCATGAAAATGAGGTTGGGTAATTTCTCCCCTCTCATCTTTGTGTTTTCTTACTAGTATTGTAGAGGTTGAACAACCGTTGTTTCCGTGATTTTTAAATTCAATCACTCGCCATTTCTAATTCGATTTCATCGTTTTCGAACTTCTTTAAATCCAGATCAGGTAGATCCAATTTCCTTGAGTGAATCTTGGCCTATAGCCTTGATTTTGCTCTCAAAAAGGATTGACAAACTTTGCATTAATTTGGGGAATCATCCGACTCTTTTTCTTGATCGTTGTTTAGAGTCGATCACTCCTCCTTGTTGTTTTATGTGTTTCGTTTGATCAGAACAGTAACAAGTCGCTAGATGCTTGTCTAGGAGCGGTAGATCTAAGGCGTGTTGGGATTGGTTGGGTTACTTGTGTCCGTGACGCTCTCCGAATGACCCCTACGTCAATTTGGTATCAGATGCGGTCATATCAATTTCCAAATTGAAACGTCCTCGCTTGAGTCTTGTCGGCACGCACAATACAAACCACAAAAAAAACAAAAAAAAATTATTCTACTGGTCTACCAATAATGCTCTAAAATCTGTATATTTCGGCGAAAAGTTCAAAAAAAAATTTTAACGTTCTGCATTTTTTTTACATCGGGAAATTTCAAAAATATTTTGTTTTCCATGTAGGGTCAGCCCTAGGGAAAATCATCTTTCCAAATATTTCTACACCTGCATGTGCACTAGACTAGCAACGGAATACACTAGCCCCTCATCGTCTAGGATGGCTGCGAATGAGCAAGGGGACCCCAACGCTATGAGTATAGCGGGTCTACGTAATGAAATGACTGAGATTAGGGCCATGTTAGGACAACTCCTTTTGAATCAAGGAGGGCCACCACCACCTGTTAATGTTGCGCAGCCCCACCGGCCCCAACAAATCTCAGATTCGGATTCCGATGAGGACTCTCCCGGAGTACCCCCTCGAGAACACCACCACGAGAGAGGTTTTGATATCACTATGGCCATTAAGATTAATGCCCCCACGTACGATGGCATGGGAAATCCCCAGATCTTTCTTAATTGGAATGTGGACATGGAATGTTACTTCGAATGACACAATCTCACGAACCCTCAAAAGGTCCAAGTTGTCAGGATGAAGTTAACAGGCCGTGCGAAGACATATTGGTTGAATGAGGAGCGGAGATTAGGAACCGGACATGGAGCCCCACTTATAGGTTGGCCGGTGATGAAAAATTTGCTAACCGATCAGTACGTCCCTGCGTACCACCGAACACAGATGTTCGATGAGCTTGCCACCATCCGGCAGGGCACAAATTTGGTAGCTGAGTACATGGGAGAGGTGAAGGACCATATGTTGCGTTGCGATCTTAGGGAGATCCCCGAGGTAACATTATCTAGGTTTCGTAAAGGGCTTCAACCCGAGATTCAAAGGAAGCTCTTGCACTATGGTCATACAGACCTGAATATGACCTTCAATGCCGCCCTCGACATTGAAAAACATCTGGCCTCTAAGGCCCATTCCCGCTATTCCCATGCAAAGAACAAGTCCACGGCTGGAGCATCTACCTCCACATACCCGGATAAAGGGAAGTTTAGGTCCACCAAGTCGAAGTCGGTAGTGATCACTGCTAGGAACACTAAGAATCCCGCGGGTGAGCGTATCCCCATATGGAAGGTTAGTAAGACCAATGCCACATGTTATTCTTGCGGCATTCAAGGCCACTATGCCTTTGAGTGCCCAATGAATACGAAGGCCATAGCCCTTTTAGAGTCGACTACCGACCTCGCTGATTATGTTTATGAGGCTGCAAAGGAGAGTGACCCAGATGGGGTCCCAAGTGATTTAGAGGACGATCACCACCTTTTGGTGATGCGTTGTTTCTTGACCACTCCTCGTCCGTTAGATGATTGGAAGAGGACGAGCATATTTTCTCTGATTTTTAAGAGTGGTGAGAAGCTCTGCAAACTGATTATCGATAGTGGTAGCTGTGTGAATGTCGTTTCTAAAAATGTCGTTACACCAATGGCCTTGACCACACATCCTCACCCGACTCCGTATCAGGTAGCTTGGATCAATAAGGTTACCGTTCCGGTCACCATGCGATGCCTGTTACCCCTCTCGATAAAATCCTATACTGACGAGGTATGGTGTGACGTCCTTCCAATGTACTCTTGTCGTGTGTTATTGGGCCGTCCGTGGCTATACGACCGCAACGTGACACACTTTGGCAGATCCAACACGTACGAGTTTAAATTTAATGGCAAGGTCATTACGTTGAGGCCGACCGTTCCGAAGGAACCAGTAGCTGTGGCTAAGGACACCACTATCCCAGTCAAGAGGAAAACATTGAGTCTTGTAGGTACGAAGGAATTTGTGAAGGATTCATTTCTTGATGGAGTGTTGTATGCTTTAGTATGTATGAGTGCAATGACTAATTTGGGAGTGCTGGATGACTTAGCCAGTGAGCTCCTGGCATTATTGGAAGAATATAAGGATGTCTACCCGGATGAGCTACCTTCGACGTTGCCACCACTTCGGGATATACAGCATGCGATAGACCTTATTCCCAGTTCGTCCCTACCCAACCAGCCCCATTATAGACTTCATCCCACTGCCCATAAGGAGTTACAGACCCAGATTGAGGACCTGTTGAAGAAGGGGTTCATTAGGAATAGCTTGAGCCCATGTGAGGCACCAACCTTGCTTGCCCCCAAGAAGGATGGTACATGGAGGAAGTGTATTGATAGCCGCACTATCAAAGGTTTCCTATTCTGCGATTAGATGACCTCTTAGATGTCTTATCTGGCGCCACTATCTTTACAAAGTTGGACTTACGGAGTGGCTATCACCAGATTAGGATCCTTGAGGGAGATGAATGGACGACTGCGTTTAAGTCTAAGGATGGGTTATATGAGTTGCTTGTGATGCCCTTTGGGTTATCCAATGCCCACAGCACCTTCTCCCGGATGATGACACATGTCTTTCAGTCATTCCTGGGAAAGTTTGTTGTCATTTATTTTGATGACATCTTAGTCTACAGCACCACCACTGACGAGCACAATTCCCACATGAGAGCGATTCTTTCCACCTTGAGGAAGGAAACATTGTTTCTAAACTTTAAGAAGTTCACTTTCTACGCATCAGAGGTAGAATTTTTGGGTTATATAGTCGGGTCTGAGGGCATACAAGTTGATCCTGGTAAAGTTCAAGTGATACAGGAATGGCCCGAACCGACTAGCATACGTGAGGTTTGTAGTTTCCATGGATTAACTACTTTCTATCGCCGTTTCATATGAGACTTCAGTAGAATCATGGCCCCCATTACGGAGTGCATGAATAAGGGTGAGTTCACTTGGACGAATTCTGCCACCCTTGCTTTCAACCGCATTAAGAAGCTTATGACCGAGGCACCTGTCTTGTGTCTACCAGACTTCACCAAAGTCTTTGAGTTAACTTGTGATGCTTCTGGGGTGGGTGTTGGAGGTGTCTTGAGTCAGGAGGGGCACCAAGTTAGTTACTTTAGAGAGAAGTTAACCGACGCTAAGCTAAATTATTCAAACTACGATAGGCAGTTTTATGCGGTTGTGCGGTGTTTGCACCATTGGAGGAACTATCTCCTCTCCAAGGAGTTTGTGATCCTCTCCGATATCGAAGCTTTACGCTTCATCAATGGCCAGCATAAAATCAGCCCGCGTCATGCTAAGTGGGTAGCTTTCCTACAAGGTTACACATTTAACCTTAAGCACCTTAAGGGGTCAGATAACCGAGTTGCGGATGCTCTTAGTCGCCTTACCCTCTTGCTTTCCAGTTTGGAGTTTAACGTTGTAGGTTTTGAATGCATTAAAGATGAGTACGCTACCTACCCAGATTTTCAGCAATCCTATTAATCCGCTCAGGATAGCTCCCCCACGACGATAACTGTGTTTGTTATTAGAGACAGTTACCTCATTAGGCATGATAAGTTGTCTATCCCACAGTCATCTCTACGACTTCATATCATTTGGGAGCTGCATAGCGGAGGGTTGAGTGGAAACAGTCATCTCTACGGCATGAGAAATTCTATTGGCCAAAACTTAAGGCGATGGTGGCAGGGGTAGTTAGTAGTTGTTGTACCTGTCAGGTATCCAAGGGCACCAAGACCAATGTTGGATTATATACGCCCTTGCCTATCCCTTCCACACCATGGGAAGACGTGAGTATGGATTTTGTTCTGGGCCTACCCACCACTTTACGCCGTCACGATTCTATTTTTGTAGCGGTGGATAGATTTTCTAAAATGGCGTATTTCATTCCATGTAGTAGGACCAATGACGCGTCTCACATGGTGAAATTGTATTTTAAGGACGTCGTTAGTCACCGTGGAGTGCCGAAGACAATAGTCTCGGATAGGGATGTCAAGTTTACGAATTATTTTTGAAAAACACTTTGAATTTTAATGGGTACCAAATTATTGTTTTCCGCCGCCTACCATCCACAAACTGATGGGCAGACAGAAGTGGTTAATCAGAGCTTGGGAAATATTTTTAGATGTCTTGTGAGCGATCACAAGGGCACTTGGGACTTACTTCTTCCCCATGCCCAATTGGACTACAATAATTCGAAAAATAGGTCACGGGGTTGTCTCCCAACGAGATTGTCCACGGGTATAAGGCCCCTATGCCACTTGACTTGGTTCCGTTGCCTCCAACGTACAAAGCAAGTCAATTTGCACAATCCTTCTCCTAACACATTCTATACCTACGCACTCGTATACGGGCTACCTTGGCTACTCAATATGAGTCTTATCAAGCGCATGCTAATCAACATAGGAGAGTGTCAAACTTTAATGTTGGCGATCTGGTCTTAGTCCGGTTAGTTCCCAAGCGACTACCCACGGGCACCGTTAAAAAGTTAGCACCAAAGCTCGCCGGCCCTTTTCGTATTATTAAGAAGCTAGGTGACAATGCTGTCATTTTGGATTTGCCTGCTGATTGGGGAATCTCCCGCATTTTTAATGTCTCGGATTTAACGTTGTTTGTTTCGCCTCCACAAAAGTTGAATTCTTTGTCGTCCTCTCCTTCCACTAAAATTTCTAATGGGTTGGGGAGTGGTAGTTCAGATGATCTCTCTCTTACGGTCCCGACATTGTATATCATCAGATGGTGAGTTGCATTCCTTTATTCCTAATGCTAACATGTTCCGCAGGTTTCCCAAGACATTGCTTACTCCAGACAGGATACTTGCGGCTGAGGCACTTGCTACTACCGATGGTGATACCTACCGCTTCCTCGTCCGTTGGCGTGACCCCCCCCCCTTTGGATGACTCATGGGTACTCGAGACAGAGCTTAGATGCTTGTATGTCGCTCTTCTCCACCGCTACTTCGTGGACCACGCATCAGAGATACGTGATTTTGAGCGGGGGAGGATTGATGCCGCGGCCTCGCCACCCCTACTTTATGATGATCCGGTTGCCCAGACATTACAACATAAAGACTTTTGGAGCCATGATGATGCTAATGGAAGACATCATTATAACCTCCGCCCGCGGCGTGCTAAACCCACTTGAAGGCTTATTTTAATTTATGCACTTACGTTATTTTATTTTTGTGAATATAAAATTATTCCATGTTTGGGTAATAATTTTATATTCATGAGAGGACCTTTTATTTTGTTATTTCTTGCATTTAAACATTTTGGTGTGTATTTAGCCTTCCGGATGGATGAGATTTCATCTTCATATTGGATGGCTAGATGTGTGTTGTAACTCCTATTTAAGGAGAACCTTTGATGAGAATATTAGACAAGATTTGCTACCCTAAATTATTTCCTCCCTAAGAGAGACAATTCGGCCAAGGAGATCTCCCCAAGCTGCCGGCCAAGGTGTGAAGCCGCCGCCCCCTTTGCTCCTTCCTCACCTCTTCGGTGTGACACCGGCGTGGCTTCCTTCGGTGCGACTCCAAGGAAGAAGGTTGCAACCCCATTCGGTGTGACGCCGGTGGATCCGTTGATAGAGTGATTCTCCCACCATATCAAGTGTGTTCATGAAAACGGGGTTGGGTAATTTCTCCCCTCTCATCTTTGTGTTTTCTTGCTAGTATTGTGGAGGTTGAATTACCGTTGTTTCTGTGATTTTTTAATTCAATCGCTCGCCATTTCTAATTCGATTTCATTGTTTTCGAACTTCTTTACATCTGGATCAGGTAGATCCAATTTGCTTGAGTGAATCTTGGCCTATAGCCTTGATTTTGCTCTCAAAAATGATTGACAACCTTTGCGTTAATTTGGGGAATCATCCGACTCTTTTTCTTGATCGTTGTTTAGAGTCGACCACTCCTCCTTGTTGTTTTATGTGCTGCATTTGATCCCAACCGTAACGAGTCGCTAGATGCTTGTGTATGAGCGGTAGATCTAAGGCGTGTTGGGATTAGTTGGGTTACTTGTGTCCGTGATGCTCTCCGAATGACCCCTACGTCACCCAAGTGCTGGGCATGCTCGTCAGCAGTCCGGTAATAAACTAGGAGATCATCAATAAAAAACAATTACAAAACGGTCCAGAAAATCTTTAAACATCTGTTCATCTTGTCCTTAAAGGAAGAGGGTGCATTCATCAATCGAAATAACATCACCAAGAACTCAAAATGCCCATACCGAGAATGGAAGACAGTCCTCAGAACATTCAATTAACGGATTCTCAACTGATGGTAGCCTGAACGAAGGTCAATCTTCAAGGACACTGTACTACCACGCAACTAATCAAACAAATCATCTATTCACGGCAAGGGATACCTATTCTTGATAATTACCATGTTCAATTACCTATAATCAATGCACAACCTCATAGATCCATCCTTCTTCTTTACAAACAACATGGGAGCACCCCAAGGCAAAGAACTTGGCCTAATGAATCCACACTACAAAAACTCATCGAGCTTGGTACGCAACTCTTCCAGCTCACACGGGGCCATACGGTACGGTACGTTAGCAATAGGGCGAGTACCTGGCTCCAAATATATAACCAACTCCACATCTCTCTTAGGCGGAAAACCAGGAAGAATATCTGGGAAGACATCAGGAAACTCTTGCACCACAAGAACCCCCTAGATGCGTGGCAAACTACAAATGGTTTCCAAAATAGAAACCAAACAAGCAAAACAATCCGAGTTCAAAAGTTTCCAAGCACATACTGTAGAAATAATGGGGGAATCCTGGCACGGAAAACCATAAACACTCCTGGGGTGGTCTTTGTCCATCTTGAAGTCCAAATGCTTAACCTTGCATTGGATAACCCCATCATATCTGGATAGCCGGTCTATGCCGAAGATCACATAAAAGTCCTCCAGGTCTAGCACCTTCAAATCAGCAAAACCTACGAAATCACCTAAAAGGATCGGACAACTCTAGATACGTTCGTCCGACACTACCGAATCACTGGAAGGAAACTTAATTCGAAAGGAATCGCTAACTAGACCGAGAGTCAAACGATGATGCTCTATGAAAGTCCTATCCACGAACGAGTGGGTAGCACCAGAATCGAAAAGAATGCTTGCCCAACGGTTCTTTACCTTAAATGTCCCTATAAAGTCGCATACATAACTAGAGGAACAATTATTCAAAACTAATGCTAAAAGTAAGGAACTAGATTAGAATCTAACCCGAGATCACATAGGTGGACGTCTGCGCTTCCTCCATAGTTCTCACATTTAACTTGCCCTTCCTTTTATCCGAAAGTTGTGGTGGCGGCAATGCTTTATGTAGAATTGGATGCAGCGGGGGCTGAGACTACATGCACTTTGACTTGAAATGTCCCTTCTGTCTACACTGGAAGTAGACCTTCACCGTACCCCAATAATTGGCGACATCGTGCCCCTTCCACTTGCACGAAGCACAAACCAGGTCTCCTTTGGGAGCGCTCTGAATTGCATGCACTTGGCGTTGCTTTTGAGCTCCCAGCCTCTTGAAACATTTCTCGAATGGATGGCCTGACTGAGCACAGACACTGCATATCTCCTTTCTTCATTTCTTCAAAGCGGGACCAGATTCTCGAGAGTTCTTACCAACATCTAACTTCCTCTTGTCTTTTATCATTTGCATTCCTCGATTCTTGGCATTATCGATAGCTTCGACCTTGAGAGCAGTTTCTACAGCCTCAGTATAGTTCCCAGATCCATTAGCACTAGCCAACTGCAGGATGTCACTCCAAAGACCTCGCAAAAAACACTTCACTCTGCTAGCTTTAGAGGTTACCAAATCCGGGGCAAACTGGCTCAACTTGATTTCCGAATACCATGAAATCAGCTCTATCGTGTTGGGTTTTGTTACCACAATAACCTTGATTTGAAGAGGCCCCCTTAAAACTAATTTGAATTGTAGTTGTATTTGATGGTGTTTGTTTAGATGTGCTTGCAGATTATATGATGGCGCCATGGATCCCTGTCTGAAAGCCTTCGTAGGTTGGGACGGTCGTTGCCGCAAGCTCACGGATGGGATTTCTACATCGACGCCAACGCTGCCTCCTCAATTAAATAAAATATATAATTATAAATAAAATAATTATAATTATATATTTTATTAAATTGTTGTTTTATGGATTGTTAATTTAAGCAATTCTATTTCAAGAATTTTTTATTTTGTATTGCATGATGGGTGCCTATAACCATCTTGTATTTTTTATTTTCATGCAAACTCTATGTTTTATTCAATTCATGATTGGTGCATATAACCATCAAGTGTGTGTTAATTTTCTATGGTGGAGATTAAGTGGTGTAGCCTATATATAGGCATGGATTGTTTTCATTTTGCTTAGTTGATGAATGAAAAAGAAACCCTAAAATTCTTTTTTAGAATTTCTCCTCCCCCAAGGCAACTTTCGGCCACTCTCCTTCCTCCCTCTCCCATTGGCCGCAGGCCTCCTCCTCCGCCCTCCCCCTCTCTATATTCCGGCCATCCCTCCTCCTCCCTTCTCAAGTTCCTCCACCAAACAACCCTCTCCTCCCTCCTTCCATAAAAAGAAAACCGAGCCCCTTCCTTCCCTCTTGAAGTCGGCCAACCTTGGTCATTCCTATCCTCCACCCTCTCTTTCCCCCAACCATATTTTTGGCCACCCTCCTCCACCACCCAACCCTATCAACCCTCTCCATCACAAATCCCGAGCAGCCCCCTCATCACAAAACCGAGCCACTCCCTTGATAGGATTACTCCACCACCTTTTCTCTTTCCTCTTTGCTTATATATTGGCCTTTCAAGTTTCTCCATCTTATAGGGTTTGCAAAGGAAGAACGGCTTGAATCTTCTTCAACCGGTGCGGATCTGTGGGTTCACATGGAGAATAGAAATCATCCACCATCACGATCGCTTCCTCCACTCAACATTGCGGACGGACTTTCTTGGGATTGGGTAACGATTCCTACACCTCTTTTGTGAATTCTTCTAACTTATTTTATGAGGTTTTGGTGGAATTAGAAGGCTAGTTTTTAGTCCGGAATTATTTTGAAATTAGTGCTTAATCAAATCTTAATTTTCAAGCATTTATTTCCCGAATATTTTTCATAAAATTGGATCGAGTAGATCTCGTGAACACTAGAAGAAATCGGGTTCATCACCCTTGATTTCCCCTTGAGTTCAAGTGATTTGGTAAACCTCTATTAATTAATTTTGGGAATCGACTGGGACTTGATTTTAAATCACTTATTTAGCCTGGACCTTTCTTTATTGGAACTGTGAATTGCTTGCGCATAATTTAATTTGAATAGCTAACTGTCCGGATCATGTGGGTCCTTTTCACTTCAGCGAACATTGGCCTATAGCCCTTGATCAATCTATAAAAGGGGTTGCGTCCCTTTGCGATGATGTTGTGGAATTTGTGCCTTTTAATGCTTGAGTATTCGATAGTGCTAGGTAGAGAAACCGCGCGCTAGATATTTAATTAAATTGTCGAACATAAGATCTCGTAGTTTAATCCGTAGAAATAATGGGCCTGCATCATTATAATTGCCAAGTGTAGACCAATATCAGTCTACAATGAGTCACCAAACACAGGACCATACATTATAAACCCTCATTGTGTGATCCATGGTGTTGACTCATGTGTAGCCTCTCTATTGGGACACACTTCATTCTCAAGTACTAAAGCAATAGAAGAAAGAATAGTTGATGTATACATTGAAGAAAATAATTTTCAGAAAGTAAACTTTTCTTAGTGCTTTACTCGAGTAGTACATATTATACTCAAGTGGTGCTAGAATGAATTCTCGAGTATACTAAGTATAGTTCTCATGTAATAGAAATCATTCTCGAGAAGGCTTAGTCCAATACTCGAGTAAGCCATGGAGTACTCGAGTACTACTTATCTATGTCTCGAGTTTACTCAATAATTCATTTTAGAGATTTTTTAAGTGTTGTACTTGAGTAACAGAAGCCAGTACTTGAGAAGGGCAAGCCCTATCTCGAGAAGTCAGAGGACCAGTACTCTAGTAAGAAGAAATTTAGTTTCGAGAAGAAGTCTTATTCTCGAGACGTCATGGTAGTTCTCGAGAAGTCTTACTATAGTTCTCGAGTAGTAGAAGTCACTTCTCGAGAAGCCAGAAATCACTTTCGAAATTTATCTAAGTCTTTTTCTCGAGAACCTTACATCCCTCTTCTCGAGAAATAGAAGTTATTACTCGAGTAGTCTATAAACCACTCGAGAAATTGAGGAAATTTTCCCGAAATTTCGTTAAGTCCAGACGGAAATGAGTTCAAATTTAATCTCGATTCTTACTGGTCCACATGTGCAGTCATTTATGATTATGACGTTAGGCTTGTCTTATAAAAGGTCCTATCAATTTTGACTAACCCTAAAACGTTAAAATAAGTTTTCTGAATCGTCCTTTCATTCTAAATTGGGAAATCCGTCGCTCCTCATCGTCGTTCTCGCTACTTCTCCTCTCTGATTCAAGAAGTTCAGAACAAGAATCAATCAACAAATCAAGGGCTTCAACTTCTACAGATCGTTTTCTTAATCGTGTTGATCTTAAGAGTTTCAGATCCAGAGATTTCTGCAGTCTTCCTCGATCTATTCTTGACAGATTTTCAACTTTCAAGAAGGAAGAAATCTGAAGTTCTCCAATCTGAAGTGAAGTTTATTTTACTGTTATTGTAAATCTATTTCAATTCTTGTAGGAGATTTTGTCTCCGAGTTTCTAGGAAATTTTTCTTTTGAGTGTAGATCTCGTTTCAGGATCGAGTTGTAGGAGATTCTTCTTCAAGTTATAGCATTGTTTTCAATCTGAGATAGTGGAGTAGCCGAGTCTAGTGCATTGCTAGATCGGTGAGGTGGAAAGTGGATGTAAACAAGGTTGGAGAACCAATATAATTCATGGTGTCGTCTGTGAATGCTTGCTTATTTTTTTGTGCATCGCTCGTTCAATTTTTATTCCGCAAAAAGATGCAGAACTCACCTATTCAGCCCCATTTATGTGACTTAGGTTGACAACTTAAGCATTTTTCAATTGGTATTAGAGGGAGGATGTTCATCAAAAGGTTAACAACTTGACAGATATTCTGCAAGTTGTCTTTTGAGTGTTTCAAGCATGGACAGATCCAAGGACTCCACTAATCTTCCAGTGTGCAATAAGGCAAACTTTCCCATATGGAAAGAAAGATTAAAGTTCTTCATGGAAGCTGTTGACCCCCGCATCTTCATGACAATGGAAGAAGGCCCTCATGTGCCTATAATCGCATCCACTATTGATCCTACTAAGAAGGTGACAAAGAAATTGATGGACCTCAACAAAGACGAGATTGCACTTGTCTCTCTTGACAAGAAAGCAAAAAACATCATCGCAAGCGCAGTCGATGACTCTATGTTGCAAAACCTCATTCACTGCAATTCTGCCAAGGAGAAGTGGTAGTCTCTAATCATCTTGATGGAAATCATAGAAGAAGTAAGGGATGATAGAAGATCCCTTCTGAATCAAAAGTATGTTGCCTTCAAGCAAGACCCCAAGGAATAAAATGCTGACACATATGAAAACTTCTTCAAAATCATCAATGTCCTAAGGAACTATGACCGGGTGTTCACAGATGGTGAACTAAATGACAAGTTCCTAAGATCCTTGACAAAGGAATTGGGGAACAAAATATGTGCCATCAGGGTGTTCGGGAGATTAGCAGAAACCGACCCTTAGAATCTCTTCGGGAAGCTTATGTCATATGAGCTTCAAATAAATACAAGAAAAGCTGAAGAAGAGGGAAACAGATCTTCATCAAAAGATAAGTCTGTTGCACTGAAGGCAGACAGCTCAAGAAAGGCCAAAGCTGCATCTTCTGCTTCCACTCATGAAGACCATGAAGAAGAAGACTAAGAGCCAAACACCTCAGGCTCAGAGCTATCAGATGGAGAGTTCTGTAACGCCTCCATTCGTCACATGGAATATAACAGTGGGTCCGGCTGGGTCCGCACACCATTTTCACAAACAAATGTTGAAATTACATAGGAATATCAAAATCACGTTCTACTCGCATCCTAACTCAGAGAATTCTAGCGCAGAATTTTTAAGTTGCAAAAACTCATCACAGTGAATGTCTACTAAATATATAAACCATACATTTATATATATCACCAAGAATGTATACAAATACACATGCACATGGCCTCAAGGCCTTACAAGTTACTCTTTACTAATGACAGCTTCATACATCGGCACGTAGGCCGGCCACACATGAAATCCAAGAATTCTTCGCACAGCCTTCAAGGGACTTTAAGCAGCAAGAGATTCATTCCGCTCAATTCAATTCAACCCGTCAGCACCTGCAATTAGACATCCACCCCAAGAGCGGTAAACAAAGCAATGGTTAGCATTAGCTGACCAATTATAACGACCCTACCCCTTACCCGGGGCCGTGGTTCCTTCCCTGTATGCATTGCCATAACATCTAACTATCACAACAAGTATCACAGCAGTATCACGAACGCCGGCCTACGCCAGACGCTCCGTGAACTCAGGGAACCTTACGGTGGGCCGGACTACTTGGCACCACCACCGAGCAGAGGTTTTTAACATGTTGGTTGGCCGGTCCGAGTCCACTCAGAGGTGCTAACGTCACGGCAAACTTGAGCATTTAAATTGCACTGAGATCGACCCACCATTGTGGTGCAGCAAGCCGGGTCGGGGCCTCATCCGCCCATGCATTGCCATCAATCGATCCCTCAACACAGGTCCAGGTTAGGCTTTTCCCATTGCTCATTTTGTCAATAACACAGATCTTGATGCGGGTCGACCTTCCCTTTCCCGCTTCGCACACATCTCTTGCAGAGCCGCTTACCAATTCAGCACACACAATCCAAGAGCTCATCCCGAGCTTTCTAGGTATTCCCAATTCACAAGCATCCATAAAATACACGGAGTCTTCTTCGGTTCATAATATAAACATCACCAATCCAGACTAACGGTCCCGATGGGCTTCACACATCATGCCTATGTCGTACTACCTATTTCCGGCTCTAAATGCAGATCAACCTGGAATCACTTACGCTTTCCACCTCTTGGTGGAGGATTCCATACTCATTGATGGGCCCGCGAACAGACTCTTACTGTGGTTGGTTCGGTGAGTCGATCGCCGCGGGCTTGCTCGGGTAGGCAAGTGCACCTATCGCAAGTAGTACTCGATATTCGGGGGAATACCGAGGTCGTATTGTTCTCGGGGTCGCGTTGACTATTCTTACTCCTCCGGGAGGACTATTATTTTACTGAAAATAAGGTGGATTTTTTACTTAATAAAAACGGAAAAGCAAAGGAGCGAAAAAAAATGATTTAGAAAATATTCGATGAAGGGTTAACGCTCGGCATCGAATCGGATTAAGACTAAAACAATTTTTAATAATAAAAAGACTTAGTTTTCAAATTAATAATAAGACAACTTGGCCGTGGAGGTTCCACAAATGTGAGCTCACCTAGCTATAGGGATATCGCTCACCTAAACGTTAAGACTATTCGACCGAACGTTAGTCCGACGAAGGATTCCTCTTAACGCCCGCTTTACGCTAAGAACCCCGCTATTGGGTGGGGGACCCAATCCGGTAGAATTACGCTAGTCCTCTCTCGAGGGTATGCACGCAACTCTATTTACCCAGGGGTGATCGGTCCATATGCACGGCCTCTCGGCTAGCTAGCATATGGACTACGGAAATAGGGCCCACACATCGATTATGTGGTCCTACGCGTCGTAAACCCGGGGTAAACCCTAAGTGCTTAAATTAAAATGAAAATGAAGAGCTTTAATTATTATAAATCATTTTAAATGTCCCAATGCTCTTCGATGCCGAGGCTAATAGCGATTAGCCACACATCGGTATGGGGACGGCTTATAATTTAGTGAGGCGCGAGTTCGAATTTTAATGCTAAACGATTATAAGAAAGAGACAAAAGAAAAATAACAATATTTAGAGAGCTAAAAAGTTAACTAAACGAGAACTCACGCACACTCCAAATTATAAATTAAACAAAAGCTAAGTTACACATAAAAGAAAATTGCATATTCAAATTTGCGAGTCCCACTCAAACGAGTGGGGGCGGTAAATAAAGGCTGAAAATTGCAAGTCCTACTCAAACGAGTAGGACTGAAATGAAAGCGAGTCCTACTCAAATGAGTAGGAGAAAATAAATGCGATTACAGGGCTAAAAAGTCCGGCCATTTAACTCAAGTGAGTAGGCGGAAAAAAAAAGAAAGTAAAATTGCAAGTCCTACTCAAACGAGTAGGACTGAAATAAAGTCCGGCCATTTAAACTCAAGTGAGTAGGCGGAAAAATAAAGAAAGAAAAATTACAAGTCCTACTCGAACGAGTAGGACTGAAAATGAAAACGATGCGCCATTTAACTCTTAACGAGTAGGCGGAAATAAATGCACACGAACACACACACTCCAAATGAAATTCAAGAAAGCAATAAAATTATACACCTACACTCACACACTCTACATAATTTGAATCAAAGCATTATTTAAAGGAAGCATTAAAACAAAGCATGAAAATTTTACACCTACACTCACACACTCTACATAATTAATCAAAGCATAAAAATTATACACCTACACTCACACACTCTACATGGAAATTTAAGAAGAACAAAAAGAAATTTAAGCTCATACACTCACACACACTAATAACAAAGAAAAATTAAAGTTACCTAAAAATGAAAATAACAAGATTTCTACTCCTAAAACTTACCCAAAACACATAAAAAGAACAAACAAAAATAATATGAGCAAAAAGTTTTACAAAATAAAGTCAAAATCAAAGGTGCTCAAAAATTAAAACTTTAACTTTTTCATGCTTAGGTTTTGCCAAAAATGAATAAAAAGAGAAAATTACAATTTTTGGAAGACTAAAGTTTTTCAAAGTAAATCAAAAATCAAAGTTTTTAGAAAATTAAAATACCAACATTTTCATTCTTATGATGTTATGAAAGTGATAAAAAAGTGAAAAAGAACATGAAAAGAACAAAATAGGTTTTACAATCCTAAAAAAAAACTAAGTAAAAAGAAAGAACAAATTCACTTTTTAAATCTCTTTCAAAAAATCATAAGAATGAAATCAAAATCCTAAGCATGAAGATAAGTTAAGGGAAAAAAAACAAGGAAAGTAAATACATTACACTCATACACACACACACACCTTTCCTAAGTGAAGAACAAGTGAAGAACAAAGAATAAAAAGGTGAAGGAAAAGTGGGCACAAGTGTTCATTCCAAAGCCATATATGAAGAGAAATTTTAACATTTTATTTGATCAAAATGAAACTATTACAAGCTATTACAAGTGCTAAAACTAAAACAAAACAAGAAATGAAATAAAAAAGGGAGAAATCTCCTTACATAGCCTTGAAAATCACGGATGCAGCCCACAAAAATACACTAACTTGGCCCAAAAATCTGAACCCTTGGACCTTACAGAACTGGGCTATTTATAGGAAAAAATTTCTAAGTACACGCCCTCGGTCACGGGCGTGACATGGGGGCGTGACAGTACTATTCATGAAGGCGGCTGGCGATTGGACAGCAAAGTTGACTTCGGGCTGAGTTCGCAGCAGTCACGCCCCAGGTCACGGGCGTGACCTAGGGCGTGTCGGGGAGGTAGAACCGGGCGCGGGTTGCGTCAAATGTCCTCGGCAGCGTCTTGTCGGGCCAGCTGGAAAGGTCACGCCCCATGTCACGGGCGTGACTATGGGCGTGACAGTCGGGGTCGACACTCGACGAATGTCGAGCGGAAAGTGTCGAGTCGAAATCGTTGAGCTGAAATTGGGTCACGCCCCAGGTCACGGGCGTGACTATGGGCGTGACAGTTGGGGTCGACACTCGACGATCGTCGAGTGGAATTCGTCGAGAGGAGCGGACACGGGCTTGGGTCACGCCCCGTGTCGGGTGACACGGGCGTGTCGCCAGGCGTGTCAAGCCTTTTCTTCAGAAATTTTCCGATTTCACGGGAAATGCACAGGCACGGCTCGGTCACGGGCGTGACCCATGTGTCACGGGCGTGTACTTCCCAAAATTTGGCAGATTTTGGAATTTTTCTGCAAAATAAAATAAAACAAGTTAGGAGAAAATTTACAAGAATAGGAACATTTTATTGAACAAAAATAAGTAAAAACGACGAAAATAAATGAAAATGACTAAATTAATGTGCATAAAAATACGCATATTTACAGTTCATCAAATACCCCCATACTTAGGCTTTTGCTATTCCAGAGCAAAAGTTTGAGGTGAATCTATAAGGAATAAAAAAAACTCTAAGTTTTGGCTATCGCTTAATTAATTATAAGAGAGATCGAAATAAATATACGGGGTGTAAGAGTTAAGTCCTAAAATTATGTAGATGATTTAAATAGCGCAAAAGTTTTGGCCAAAAGACTTCTTGATGTAATCAAATAGAAGGCAACATTTGTAATGGTTAGGTTAACGAAAATAGTTTGGAATTATAAGAATTCTAGCTTATACGAGTGCTACCGGAAATAATACAATTTACTAATTATGCTCTCAAAAAGATTTTTGAATTAATTCTAGAATCGTGTAATTGGCTAAGGGGTAGTGTGGTTTATGAAGAGGGTTTTGATATTTGAGGTGAGGTAATTTTTTCTCGAACCTCCATTTTTTTTCTTTTGGATTATTAGGAAAACGAAATCTTATTTTCCTAATATGATTTTTGTTTTTCAACTTCATAATAATAAAATTAACCCAATGTATATTTGTAGGAGTAATGAATTTTATCCTCTTACTCCCTATATAATCTTTTAAAATTATTGGGTGCCTATGTTTACGGAACGAAATCTTGTTCCCATTGACATAAGATCTTTTAAGGATAAAATTTTTCATGCCAAGTAGGTCATGAAAAGTGAGGGGAGAAAGGAAAACTAGATTGTAATCCTAAAAATTTTTGAGAGCAACCTTAATAATTTGTACGTTCCAATGTTTTCAGAAAGCTAAAAGTAAGTATAATTGAATTCTATAGTCGTTATTTCCTAACATAATATACGTGCTCCTATTAATGAAAAATTAGAAGTAGTGCCTAAAACGAGTCCGCTAGTTTTAACAAAGCATAAAGAATTCTTTAAAACTTAACCCCGGCTATTTAAATGTTTCAATCGATAATTAACAAACGGGTAGTAAACAGAGAATTAATAGTATTCACATATAAATAAACTCAAAACAGAATTTTTGGATAGCAGAAAAGTTAAGTATGGAATATTTAATTTATTTGTTGCAAAACATTTTTTTTTTTTTTTTTTATAGTTTTTTTTTGTAAACATTTTTTTTGTGTTTTTCATTTATTATCTTTTTTTTTGTATTTTTGTTTTTCTCAATTTTTTTTTTGAAAATTTTTTGAACTATTATCTTTTTTTTTTGTATTTTTTAAGAGAATTTTCATAATATGTACAAAAATAAGGGAGAAAAAGAAAAATGTTTGTACAAGAATGAGGAAGGGGGAGAGAGAGAAAAAAATATTTACAAAGAGAAAAAATTTTTTTGGATTTTTGTTTTTTTTTTTTTTTCATAAAATTTTTTTTTGTTTTTTTTTTTTCATTTTAAAATTTTTTGTTTTTTTCATTTTAAAAAAAATTTTTTTGTTTCATTTTAAGATGTTTTTTTTTTTTTGTTTTTGTTTTGTTGTTATATGTATTTTTTTGTATTTTTCTTTTGTTTTTGAGATGCAGAAAAATTGAAGTGCAGAAAGTAAAGCACGAAAATACCCCCATACTTAAGTCCAACATTGTCCCCAATGTTGTATCGTAAGTATGCGGAACAGAAATGAAAGACAATATGTACAACGAAAAGAAAGGGAAGGGGGTAGAAGCTTCCCTGAAACGCGGAGGGGGGGAGGCCGATCAGAAACCCTGCGTTTATTAGAAAAAAAATAACAAAGATAATAAGGAAAGAGCGAAAAAGATAAGCGAGGGGTGCCTCCCAGGAGCGCTTTGTTTATAGTCGTGTAGCTTGACTATTTTGGCGGGTTTATAATGTGGAGGAAAGTTATGGTTTCGCTAAAACCGATCACTGGGTCGCCCGCGATGTAAGACTTTAACCGATGACCGTTTACTTTAAAGAGCCTTTGTCCGGGTGGGAGACGAGTACGGTTCCATAAGGAAAAACTTCTTCAACTAAGAAGGGACCGGACCATCTAGATTTTAATTTACCTGGAAAAAGCCTAAGGCGTGAATTGTAAAGAAGGACAAGATCGCCCGGAGAAAATAATTTTTGGGACTTGATTTTTCGATCGTGATAGAACTTAGAGCGCTCCTTATAGAATTTATTGCTCTCGTAAGCGTTCGCACGCCATTCATCGAGCTCGTTTAGTTGCAGTTTTCTATTCTGAGCGGCTAAGTTGGAGTCGAGGTTTAAGAGTTTTAAAGCCCAAAGTGCGCGATGTTCTAATTCTACGGGTAAATGGCACGCTTTGCCGTAGACTAACCGGAACGGCGTACATCCAATAGCGGTTTTGTATGCCGTCCGATACGCCCACAACGCATCGTCGAGTTTAACGGACCAATCTTTCCTATTTAGCGAAACGGTTTTTTCTAAAATTCGCTTAATCTCTCGATTTACTACCTCGACTTGGCCACTTGTTTGCGGGTGGTAGGGGGTGGCAAGCTTGTGCGTGACTCCGTATTTAGCTAACGTCTTAGCCATAAGAGCGTTACAGAAATGCGTTCCCCTATCACTAACAATTGCGCGAGGCGTGCCGAAGCGAGAAAATAATTTTTTAAGAAATGTAACGACGACTCGCGCATCGTTGGTGGGGAGAGCTTGCGCTTCCGCCCACCTCGATACGTAGTCGACCGCCACTAAAATATACATATTTTTGAAAGACGGAGGTAGGGGGCCAACGAAATCTATGCCCCACAAATCGAAGACTTCGCATTCTAAAAACATATTTTGGGGCATCTCGTCGCGACGAGAGATGTTACCCGACCGCTGACAGCTATCGCATGCGCGCACAAAATTATGCGCGTCTTTGAAGAGAGTGGGCCAAAAGTAGCCCGCCTCTAGCGCCTTCCGAGCGGTCCGGTTGGCTTGATAATGCCCACCGGCTGGACCCTCGTGGCAGTGCTTAAGAATTTGCAAGCACTCCACACCCGCAACGCATCTTCGGACCGCTTGGTCCGCGCAGATACGAAAAAGAAATGGGTCCTCCCAAAAGAAATTTTTCAAGTCAGAAAAGAATTTCTTCTTTTGGTGACTGGAAAATTCTTTTGGAAGGACCCGCGCTACTAAAAAATTTGCAAAATCTGCGAACCAAGGCGAAGATGACGAAGATTTATTAATGGCAAGAAGGCGTTCCTCGGGGAATCTGTCATTTATTTCAGATTCGACGAGCGCTTCCGCACCCGGATTTTCTAAACGGGAGAGGTGGTCCGCCGCTAGATTTTCCGCTCCCCGCTTATCTCGGATCTCCAAATCAAACTCTTGTAGGAGGAGAATCCATCGAAGAAGGCGGGGCTTCGCATCATTTTTAGCTAATAAATATTTAAGCGCGGAGTGATCGGTAAAAACGATAACTTTAGATAGCGTTATATACGAGCGAAACTTATCGAAAGCGAAAACGACGGCTAAGAGTTCCTTTTCCGTTGTCGTGTAATTTACTTGTGCGGAAGTGAGCGTCTTGCTAGCGTAATAAATAGGATGAAAATGTTTTTCTACGCGTTGGCCAAGAACGGCACCTAAGGCAATATCACTAGCGTCGCACATTATTTCGAACGGAAGGGACCAATTAGGGGCCACTAATATTGGTGAAGAGATAAGTTTTTGTTTTATCAAATTAAAGGCGGACTCGCATTCGCTACTAAAGATGAAGCGTGATTCCTTTTCCAAGAGGTGAGTTAGCGGCTTTGTTATTTTTGAAAAATCTTGAATAAAGCGTCGATAAAAGCCCGCATGGCCTAAGAAACTCCTAATAGATTTTACGTTTGTTGGATGCGGAAGTTTTTCTATAATTTCTATCTTGGCCTTATCCACCTCTATCCCCTTAGACGAAATCATATGGCCGAGGACCAAACCTCCTCGAACCATAAAGTTGCATTTTTCCCAATTTAAAACAAGGCTTGTGTCCTCGCACCGTTGAAGGACACGATCTAAATTGTTAAGGCAATCGGGAAAAGAGCGTCCGAAAACAGAGAAGTCATCCATAAAGACTTCCATAATGTCTTCTACTAGCTCGCCAAAGATCGCTAGCATACATCTTTGGAATGTAGCTGGCGCGTTGCAGAGTCCAAATGGCATTCTTCGATATGCGAAGGTGCCGAACGGGCAAGTAAAAGTTGTTTTCTCTTGATCATCGGGGGAAATGGGGATTTGGAAAAACCCCGATAAACCATCAAGAAAACAATAATACGGATGACCGGATAAACGCTCTAAAATCTGGTCTAGAAATGGCAGAGGGAAATGGTCCTTGCGGGTGGCGTCGTTAAGTTTCCTATAGTCGATGCACACTCGCCAACCCGTAACAGTACGAGTTGGGACAAGCTCGTTATGCTCATTCGCCACTACGGTAAGACCGCCCTTCTTGGGCACGACATGCACGGGACTAACCCATGCACTGTCCGAAATAGGGTAGATAATCCCCGCATCTAATAACTTAATGATTTCGGCTTTAACGACGTCTTTCATGTTTGGGTTAAGACGACGCTGCGGCTGTATCGTTTTGCGGCAATTATCGTTTAGGAAAATCTTATGGGTGCAAAAGGAGGGGCTAATCCCCTTTAGGTCAGAGATTTGCCACGCAATTGCGTGGCGATGTTTAAATAAAACTTCCAATAAATCGGAAGTCTCCGAATCACTCAAGTCCGAAGAAATGATAACGGGGAGCGTATCACCTTTTCCCAAAAAAGCGTACTTGAGCGAGGCGGGTAAGGGTTTGAGGTCTAGGATGGGCGGTTCTTCTAGGGAGGTTTTAATTCCTATGTCTTTCTTACCAATTGGTTCGAAAGGCAAGTCTATAGACGTATCCTCATCGCAGTTAAAATTTTCGAGCGCATAAATATCGTCATTTAAAAATACGGACTCGAAAATGGGAGAAGAACGATCTCCGAAAAAAGTATTTAAAGAATAGCAGAAATCGTCGCTCGATGACAAATTGTCCATCGAGGGATTAATAGAGAAAGTAACTTGGTCATCGCCTACTCGGAGGAGAAGGCTACCATTACTAACATCTATTAGTGCGCGGGAGGTGGCGAGAAAAGGGCGACCGAGTATTATTGGTACCTCGGCGTCCTCCTCGATATCTAAGATGACGAAGTCTACCGGGAAGGTAAACTTGTCGACTCGGACAAGGACGTCCTCCACTACCCCGATAGGGAACTTAACCGAGCGATCCGCTAATTGGATGCGCATATTCGTAGGACTAGGAGTACCCAAACCTAAACGCGAAAAGAGCGAGAACGGCATCAGATTAATGCTAGCCCCTAAATCAGCTAAGGCGTACTTTACTAATATATCGCCAAAAAGGCACGGGATGGAAAACCGTCCCGGGTCGTTTTGTTTTGCGGGCAATTTATTAGTAAGGGCCGCCGAGCAGACAGCGTTGAGAGATACATGCGAAATATCCTCTAATTTGCGTTTATTAGAAAGTAGTTCTTTTAAAAATTTCGCATATTTGGGCATTTGCGAGATAGCCTCGCAAAAAGGAACATTAATGTGAATTTGTTTTAATAATAAAATAAATTTTTCATATTGCGCGTCCTTACGCTCGTTTTCTAACTTATGCGGATACGGAGAGCCTTGTTTAAAATAATTTTTTCTTTTATAATAGGTAAAGGTGGCGTGAGCGAAGAAAGGGAAGAGGGGTCGGAGGTGAAATATGTACCTGAGGGTCGGTCCGTTTTGGATCGACCACCTCCTTTCCGCTACGGAGGGTTATAGCGTTGGCGTTTTCCCGCGGATTGGGCTCCGTGTTTCCCGGCAGTGCCCCGAGCGCGCGCTCGGACATCATCCTCGCCAGCTGTCCAACCTGTTGTTCGAGTGTTTTTAGCGATCCGGTGATGTTCCGGATATTTGACTCGTTGGACGCAATATACTTCGAAAAATTTTCCTCCATCGGGGAGGGTTTCGGAAGAGGAGGGGGAGGAAGAAATCCGGGCGCATAAGAAATAGGGGGACGCTGAGCATTATTCGGGTTGCTCCACGAGAAGTTGGGGTGATTCCTCCAACCCGGATTATAGTTATTACTATAAGGGTTGTTGTTGGGGTTGAAGGGAGGACGACCCGAATTTCCCATGAAGTCCACGAACTCTTCAGCTACGCAGACGTTAGGGGGAATAAAACAAGGCGGAGTGGAGGAGGCAGCAGACATCTCCGCCACCTGCTTTGTTAACCTTTCAACTTGAAGGGTCAAGAGAGCAGTGGCATCCACTTCAAAAAGACCAGCCGCCGGCTTTGGCCGTCCCCGCGGGACGTTCCATTGATAGGCATTCATAGCCATCTCTTCGAATAAAGCCTGGGCGGCCTCGGGGGTTTTGTTGTTAAGCGTTCCCCCGGCAGCCGCGTCAATCATTTGACGCGTCTGAAAATTCAGCCCATTATAAAAAATTTGAACTTGCAACCACGTTGGCAGCGCGTGGTGCGGGCAACGGCGGAGGAATTCCTTAAATCGTTCCCAAGTCTCGTATAGAGACTCAGGATCGTTCTGCACAAACGAAGAAATGTCCGCCCGCAACTTTGCAGTTTTGGCGGGCGGAAAGTACTTCGTTAGGAACCGTTCCGTCAACTCAGCCCACGTGGTGATACATCCTCGCGGGAGGGCATTCAACCACGCCTTGGCTTTGGACTTAAGGGAAAAAGGAAATAAGCGCAAACGAATGGCGTCATCAGTGACGCCATTGATCTTGAAGGTGTCGCATATCTCCAAGAAATTGGACAAGTGGACATTCGGGTCCTCATCCGGCAGTCCATCGAACTGCACGGCGTTTTGGACCATTTGAATGACACTTGACTTTATTTCAAAATTATTATTGGCCACCGCAGGGCGAACAATACTCGACCCTGAATCATCCAGGTTAGGCCGGGCGTAATAAGACATAGTACGCTCGGCCGCCGGGGGAAGGTTAGGGGCGGCCATAACTACAACAGTGGGTTCTCCGATAGATTCTTCGGGATCTAAAGAAGGATTTCGGCGATGAGATCGGATACGCGCAAGAGAGCGTTCGATCTCAGGGTCGAAGTCTAAATCTTCAGACTCTGAGGGTTGTCCTCGGGTCATACACCCAAACAAAAATAAAACAAAAATAAATTTTTTTTTGTTTTTTTTTTTTTAAAATAAAGTTTTAGTTTTTTTTTTTTATAGAAAATAAGTAAAATTAATAGACTCCGGAATTCGAAATAGCAACTCGAAAAGAGGCTCCCCGGCAACGGCGCCAAAAACTTGATGGGCCCGCGAACAGACTCTTACTGTGGTTGGTTCGGTGAGTCGATCGCCGCGGGCTTGCTCGGGTAGGCAAGTGCACCTATCGCAAGTAGTACTCGATATTCGGGGGAATACCGAGGTCGTATTGTTCTCGGGGTCGCGTTGACTATTCTTACTCCTCCGGGAGGACTATTATTTTACTGAAAATAAGGTGGATTTTTTACTTAACTAAAAACGGAAAAGCAAAGGAGCGAAAAAAAAACGATTTAGAAAATATTCGATGAAGGGTTAACGCTCGGCATCGAATCGGATTAAGACTAAAACAATTTTTAATAATAAAAAGACTTAGTTTTCAAATTAATAATAAGACAACTTGGCCGTGGAGGTTCCACAAATGTGAGCTCACCTAGCTATAGGGATATCGCTCACCTAAACGTTAAGACTATTCGACCGAACGTTAGTCCGACGAAGGATTCCTCTTAACGCCCGCTTTACGCTAAGAACCCCGCTATTGGGTGGGGGACCAATCCGGTAGAATTACGCTAGTCCTCTCTCGAGGGTATGCACGCAACTCTATTTACCCAGGGGTGATCGGTCCATATGCACGGCCTCTCGGCTAGCTAGCATATGGACTACGGAAATAGGGCCCACACATCGATTATGTGGTCCTACGCGTCGTAAACCCGGGGTAAACCCTAAGTGCTTAAATTAAAATGAAAATGAAGAGCTTTAATTATTATAAATCATTTTAAATGTCCCAATGCTCTTCGATGCCGAGGCTAATAGCGATTAGCCACACATCGGTATGGGGACGGCTTATAATTTAGTGAGGCGCGAGTTCGAATTTTAATGCTAAACGATTATAAGAAAGGACAAAAGAAAAATAACAATATTTAGAGAGCTAAAAAGTTAACTAAACGAGAACTCACGCACACTCCAAATTATAAATTAAACAAAAGCTAAGTTACACATAAAAGAAAATTGCATATTCAAATTTGCGAGTCCCACTCAAACGAGTGGGGGCGGTAAATAAAGGCTGAAAATTGCAAGTCCTACTCAAACGAGTAGGACTGAAATGAAAGCGAGTCCTACTCAAATGAGTAGGAGAAAATAAATGCGATTACAGGGCTAAAAAGTCCGGTCATTTAACTCAAGTGAGTAGGCGAAAAAAAAAAAGAAAGTAAAATTGCAAGTCCTACTCAAACGAGTAGGACTGAAATAAAGTCCGGCCATTTAAACTCAAGTGAGTAGGCGGAAAAATAAAGAAAGAAAAATTACAAGTCCTACTCGAACGAGTAGGACTGAAAATGAAAACGATGCGCCATTTAACTCTTAACGAGTAGGCGGAAATAAATGCACACGAACACACACACTCCAAATGAAATTCAAGAAAGCAATAAAATTATACACCTACACTCACACACTCTACATAATTTGAATCAAAGCATTAAAAGGAAGCATTAAAACAAAGCATGAAAATTTTACACCTACACTCACACACTCTACATAATTAATCAAAGCATAAAAATTATACACCTACACTCACACACTCTACATGGAAATTTAAGAAGAACAAAAAGAAATTTAAGCTCATACACTCACACACACTAATAACAAAGAAAAAATTAAAGTTACCTAAAAATGAAAATAACAAGATTTCTACTCCTAAAACTTACCCAAAACACATAAAAAGAACAAACAAAAATAATATGAGCAAAAAGTTTTACAAAATAAAGTCAAAATCAAAGGTGCTCAAAAATTAAAACTTTAACTTTTTCATGCTTAGGTTTTGCCAAAAATGAATAAAAAGAGAAAATTACAATTTTTGGAAGACTAAAGTTTTTCAAAGTAAATCAAAAATCAAAGTTTTTAGAAAATTAAAATACCAACATTTTCATTCTTATGATGTTATGAAAGTGATAAAAAAGTGAAAAAGAACATGAAAAGAACAAAATAGGTTTTACAATCCTAAAAAAAAAACTAAGTAAAAAGAAAGAACAAATTCACTTTTTAAATCTCTTTCAAAAAATCATAAGAATGAAATCAAAATCCTAAGCATGAAGATAAGTTAAGGGAAAAAAAACAAGGAAAGTAAATACATTACACTCATACACACACACACACCTTTCCTAAGTGAAGAACAAGTGAAGAACAAAGAATAAAAAGGTGAAGGAAAAGTGGGCACGAGTGTTCATTCCAAAGCCATATATGAAGAGAAATTTTAACATTTTATTGATCAAAATGAAACTATTACAAGCTATTACAAGTGCTAAAACTAAACAAAACAAGAAATGAAATAAAAAAGGAGAAATCTCCTTACATAGCCTTGAAAATCACGGATGCAGCCCACAAAAATACACTAACTTGGCCCAAAAATCTGAACCCTTGGACCTTACAGAACTGGGCTATTTATAGGAAAAAATTTCTAAGTACACGCCCTCGGTCACGGGCGTGACATGGGGGCGTGACAGTACTATTCATGAAGGCGGCTGGCGATTGGACAGCAAAGTTGACTTCGGGCTGAGTTCGCAGCAGTCACGCCCCAGGTCACGGGCGTGACCTAGGGCGTGTCGGGAGGTAGAACCGGGCGCGGGTTGCGTCAAATGTCCTCGGCAGCGTCTTGTCGGGCCAGCTGGAAAGGTCACGCCACATGTCACGGGCGTGACTATGGGCGTGACAGTCGGGTCGACACTCGACGAATGTCGAGCGGAAAGTGTCGAGTCGAAATCGTTGAGCTGAAATTGGGTCACGCCCCAGGTCACGGGCGTGACTATGGGCGTGACAGTCGGGGTCGACACTCGACGATCGTCGAGTGGAATTCGTCGAGAGGAGCGGACACGGGCTTGGGTCACGCCCCGTGTCGGGTGACACGGGCGTGTCGCCAGGCGTGTCAAGCCTTTTCTTCAGAAATTTTCCGATTTCACGGGAAATGCACAGGCACGGCTCGGTCACGGGCGTGACCCATGTGTCACGGGCGTGTACTTCCCAAAATTTGGCAGATTCTGGAATTTTTCTGCAAAATAAAATTAAACAAGTTAGGAGAAAATTTACAAGAATAGGAACATTTTATTGAACAAAAATAAGTAAAAACGACGAAAATAAATGAAAATGACTAAATTAATGTGCATAAAAATACGCATATTTACAGTTCATCACTCATGCATAAAGAAAGGACTTCGCTTGTCCAAGAAGGAGATCGTTACCCTTGACGATCGCTTTGGATCCATGATCTAGCCGGATGTAAATCACCGCCACGGCTTTGCCTCCACGAATCCGCACTCGACTCATGATTCAACACGCTGAAGCTTCTCTGTTAGTCGTCTTCCTTCTCCCCTTCCTTCCTATCTTTCTCTTCTCCCCACTTCTCTTTAGAAAGAGAATGGCCAAAGATGGAATGAGGATTATCTTCTCCCTTTCGGCCTTAAAGCAGCAAGGAGAAACCTGGGCCATCATATCCCAAAGGAAGGAAATGAACGACTAGAAAATGCCTGAAAAATGGCTCTTTCGGGTCTGACATGCCCTGTGACACGCCCGTGTCACAGGCTGTGTCCCTTAAGCGGCGCACAAACAACCTTATCCAGAACAGGACATGGCCATGTGACATTACCGTGTCACATGGCTGACATGCCCGTGTCATATGGTTGACACGCCCGTGTCGCATGGATGACATGCCCGTGTCTTCATCTCGAGACCCACTCAAGACAACTACTCAAGTAGTTGGACATGACACGCCCGTGTCATATGGCTGACATGCCCGTGTCACACCCGTACTCGAGACATTTAAGACCTACCCGAGACATCCACTCGAGTAGACACAGAGCAGGACACGACCATGTGACATGCCCGTGTCACAGGCTGTGTGCCCTCTCTCTCGAGAATTTGTCGAGCGCATTTCCTCGGGTGAAGTTCGTCGAACACGCCTCGGACACGCACCTGGACACGCCCGTGTCACAGGGCGTGTTCCCTCTCAAAAACTTCGTCGAGTGCATTTCGTCGAGCACTCGACAAGCTACTCAACACGAGCAGGACACGCCCCGGGACACACCCGTGTCCCAGGCCGTGTCGCCCAACCTGAACCCAAATATGGATTTGGGGTGTTACAACCATCCACTCCTTCAAAATAATTTTGTCCCCAAATTAAGCTCAACTGGAACCACCAACAGAACCACACATTTGTTGCACCTCACTAAAACGATCCGAGTTAGAGCTCAGAGGTCGCAGCTTGTCTCAGCCCACGACATCGCACAAGACAAGTCAGTAACATATCATACATACACAACATACTCATATCTTTTACCCCAATATTCATACACCAACATGAATGAACAAAACATCTCACGGTTCATCCCTACATACAACAAATATTACATCACAAAAGTACACAGTTCATTCTTCAGTTCACTTCCACTCATCCGCATCTTTCATAAGGCGTTTTATAGCCTCTTGGACTTCCAAACTAAACACTCGAGGCTGTTGTACTTCACCGATTGAGCTTTTTGGCTCCTGCAATTCGAGATTATATAATCGCGGTTGTGTTTGGGATGCAGACGACTCTGTCACTTCCTTACCCTTTTCCTCATAAGATGCACCCATCTTCTTCTCACCCCTTGAAGAGCCACTCCAACAATTATTGGATAAATGTCCTTTCTTCCCGCAATGAAAACATGTCCGTGTTACAACACGTAGTTGCCCATACGTTGCTCCCGAAGAAACAGTCGAAGGAGTTGGTTCAGCAGGCCTGAACCTTTTCTTATCTCGTCTCCTAAACTCTGATTGTTCTGAATGGGGAACTTTGAATTCCGGCTTGTCAATTGCAAAATTCTTCTTGTCCAACACCTGTTTCAAATCTTTCTCCAGCGCACGGGTTATATCTACTAACACTTGGAAGCCTTGGTTCGCCGAACACGGATTGCTAATCTCAGCTCATCACGCAGTCCCTCATAAAATCGATTGGTCTTTTGCGCTTCCTCAGCGAAAGTAGACCTCACATTGCGCCCCAATCAAGTAATCTCATGCAGGTACGTATCAACATTGCTCTCACCCTGCCCTAAACGTTGAAACTCATTCTCCATAGCAATTCACTGCGACATTGGCAAATACTTCGCCAGAAATAATCGTGAGAATTCTTCGATCGATATCTCTTCCAATCCTCGACCTGCCAAGTGGTGCAATTCCACTTCATCCCACCAAAGCCTCGCATCTACTTTACTCTTGCGAGCTAATCTTCCGACTGTGTTGGGGAACCCGTTCCTCCAAACGTAGGTGGATGAAACTCCATAAACCGTTTCAACTGCTCGTCAGCTGCTTGCTCCTCAACCAGAGCTTTAACACGCTCTTGCCTTACGCAAAACCGTACTAGCACCCCATGCAGACTCAACCTGGAATCACTTACACTTTCCACCTCTAGGTGGAGGATTCCATACTCATGCATAAAGAAAGGACTTTGCTTGTCCAAGAAGGATATCATTACACTTGATGATCACTTTAGAGCCATGATCTAGCCAGATGGAAATCATCGCCACGGCTTTGCCTCCACGAAACCGCACTCGACCCATGATTCAACACGCTGAAGCTTCTCCGATAACCATCTTCCCTCTCCCATTCCTTCCTTGCTTTCTCTTCTCCCTGTTGAATTTTCTCCAGGTGGTCACCAAGATAGTGTGATGTCATATTAATATTCTCAGCACTATCAAGATCATAACTTGATCACGAGGAAATTTCCATGGACCTTGGAGTGAGCAGGGGTTATCTCCACTAAATCCAGTCAACCAAAAAACACACGCAGCACAAGAGTCTTTATTGATTCAAAGCAATCTTCTTATCACAGCGAGACAAACATGGCGAGGCATGCTTCACCAAACAAACACCCAATGGAAAGCATAGACTACAAATACAAGATAAGTTAACACAAGTCACGCGGACTCAAACATCACCCCGCCGGTCTACTGCTGTGGAGTCCGGACAGTCCGCCAGGTCGCCAGACCGCAACCCAAGCCGCACGGACTACCCCTGACTCCAATGCTAGCTCTACCTGCCGATATGCAAGCCGCCTAACCGCAAGGTCACCTAGCCGCCAGACCGTACAAGCTGCGATGCCGAATAGAATAATCCGCCAGAAGCAGGTGACTTATTGAACCCCGAACCAAGTTGCCAAAGAGAAGACCGTCTGGTCGCTCTCCGCGACCTGATGTTTACTGCCTGTTGCTTAACCGCGAAGTCCGCATTGTCCCTGACCGCAATCAGAGCCAAGTCCTGGCTTTCCAGCGCTACCCGCACAACCTGCACAACACATCCCGGTCAACTCAGCCAAACTGCGCGGACACAAAAGTCCAGTCCGCAGCAACTGTTGCGGCCTCACTTACAGTTCACTCAGTTTCTCAGGTTACTCTCGGGTTACTGTTCCTGATGTGACATGGGTCCTATTTATAGGCACGATGATGAGTGTGGTCACCGCCCTAGCCGATATGATTACCGCCACATCCCGCAGCAAGATATCTCCGTAGTCCGCGGATATATTACAGTCTGTCGCCATTGTGTAGGATAGCGTCCACCATAGCTTCTCCAAGGCCTGACACAATCGCCAGTCCGCCTTGTCGCCAGGGGCCAAGCAGCCAAGACATCACCAAGGCCGTACAGCAAAACTAGTCCGCCTTGTCGCCGAGGGCCAAGCCAGGACCGCCACAGTCGGACTCCGCAGCAACATTGTCCGCCAATCCACGGACACAGCTCCAGCCCGCTTATCGCGAGCCAACAGCCTCGCCACCAAGGTAATTGTCGGACTTACTGGACACAGCTCCAGTCCGCTTATCCCGAGCCCACAGCCTCACCACCAAGGCACCTGCTGGACTCAGCGGACACACCGCTTCAGTCTGCTCATCCCGAGACCACGGCTTTGCCACTAAGGCAACAGCCAGACATAGCGGACACGCCGATCCAGTCCCCACATACTGCAGACAGCTCTAATATGTATATCCTTTCAGACAACTCTAGTCCGCATACCCCGAGTTCACAACCATGCCAGCAAAGTAGCTGTCGGACTCAGCGGACTCCAGCTCCAGCCCACACGCAGTTGCAGACACAATCTTCAGTCCGCTTCTCCCAAACTCGCAACCAAGGCACACAGCGCAACCAAGGTACACAGCTCCACTGCGCGATCTCCCCGGACTGAGCCAAACATGGACTTGGTTCAGAACCAACCAAGTCCACACCACTGGCCACAAGGGCCAGTCCGCACTTACGGGCGGATGTTTGATCCAGTCAGCCAAACCCGGCGACCTCCAGCACCTATCCGCACTGACTGGCGATCTCCACGGCTTCCACTTGTCGCTTCACTAGAGCACGACCAAGGCTTCTGCCAAGCCGATTTGCCGAGCTCCAGTTCTTCAGTCCGCTTCTTGCCGGACTCCGCGGATATAGTTTCTATCCGCTCGATTACATCCTGGGATCCAACTACCTATTTAGCACAAGCCGGCCTGGTTAACCGCCGCTGTTGTCCGCGTAGTGCGCGCGAACAGACCGCCCAGGCCGCTATAGAGCAAACTGTCTGCAACATCCCTGCTGACCTAGCTGTCCGCCAACCCTGTCCACGTAGTACACGTAGATAGGTCAAAGTGCTCCATTCACACACTTTCACTTCACAAATTTCAACACTCCCCCTTGAAGTGAGAAGTGGTGAATATCTCCAGTAGCTCCCATAACCTTGCACTCGGTCCATCCGATAGCATCTACGAAGTGATGTCCAAGACATAGTTCTCGCCCTGCATATCATGGACCATGAGGGAGCCCTCCAGCATCTCCTAAAAGGAGCCATGCTTCCCTCTACGTTCTTCATCAGCTTCAACCTCCACTCATGCATCACAGGAGTATCACCAACAACCTTGGGCGTAAGATCCCAAGCCTCGTTATCACTGAGAGTAGTCACCTCTTCAGCCTTGGTGTCAACCACTTCCTTGATTCTAGTAGGGTCATCACAGCCAGAAGGTACTAGCTCGACCTGAGGGCTTGCAAGGAAATATGGGACCAAGCCCGTCGTGTTCCCTTCACTATATCGAGCTGGTGGCTTACTGATCCTCTTCGATCTCCGAAGAACCTGGTCATGGCTAACCACCACCGCTGCTCCTCCTGAACTAGCTCCGTTCCATGGTAAACCCGGAACAATGCTCCCCTTGCTTCCTGAACAAGACGCCACCTCACTGGAACCAGAAGCACCTGGAGAAACGCTCCCCCTGCTACCTGAACTAGAAGCCTCCGCTCTCGAACAAGAACTACCTGGAACATCGTTACCCCTACTTCCTGAACCGGAAGCCTCCGCCTTTGAGCCAGAAGTACTTGGAGCATCGCTCCCCCTACTTCCTGACCCTGACGCCTTTGCCCCGGAGCTAGAACAACCTGGAGCTCCTAGTGACTCGGGAAACTCCACCTGAACCTTAGCAGCAGCCTCCTTCAGCCCACCATCTGACCTGCTCATCTCTAGCTCCATATAAGAGCTATCCCAATATGTCGTCAACTCATCGAAGACAACGTCTCTCGACACGATGAGCCTCTTCGTCGTAGGATCCATACACCTCCATCTTCTCCTCTGCTCATCATACCTAACAAAGACTAGCTTCATCTTGAGAGCATCCGGAGTGTGTATGTAGCAGGTAGATACAAACACTCGTAGGTGCTTTACACTGGGCTTCACCCCGAACATCAGCTCATAAGGAGTCTTCACATAGATCAGACTAAGAGGCATCTGATTGATGACACGAGCAGCACATGCCATTCCTTTCGCCCAAAGGGCCTTAGGAACGCCTTTACTCCGAAGCCAACACTTGCATGTCTCCATCAACCACAGATCATCCGTGCTACAACACTACCTTGCTGTGAAGTATGTCCACAACAAAGCTCCTTCTGGATCCCATGCTCTCTGCAAAAGTTTGAGAACTCGGTTGAGCCAAACTCACCACCGATGCTTGTCCTCAACTTCTTGATCCGCAGGCCAAGCTGGCCTTCCACAAGCTTCTTGAACTCCACAAACAAGCACATCATGTTCGACTTCACCTTCATGAAGTATACCCAAGTATACCTTGAATAGTCATCAACCAATATCAGTATGTACCTGCTGCCTCCAAGACTGTCGGTGACGGTCGGTCAAACTAGAGCACAATGGACAACCTCCAAAGGTGCTTTACATCTAAATTGTGCCTTATCAACCATAAAGCGACAAGCTTCACCATGCTGACATCCCGCACACCCCTAACTATCGCCATAGGAGGACAATCTAGGCAATCCTCTTACGAGTCTTCTTACCGCCATTGCTTTCAGCTTGTCCATCTGTACATGCCCCAGTCTTTCATGCCAGATAGCTGCACTATGACTGGCCTTCATCCGATTAGCACCTGAATTTGTTGAAGTCCCAACTAAGTTCTTCTCCTTACTCCCAACATGAGCTACGTTCTCCGAGAGCAAGACAACCTTGCACTATTTCCTGAGATGACCATGCTGCTTGCATTTATAGCACCTTGATCCTTCCTTCCTCTTCCCATCATGCCTCGGAGAAACACTCCTCTCTTGCTGATATGAAGTAGAAGGACCATCCTCTACTACATCCTTCACCTCCTTCCTGAACAACCTATCAAGGGATGTCCAAACATCCGCAGCTGACCGACATCCACTAATGCGGTCCAAGAGCTCCGATGAGATCACCTGCTTGAGAATAGACTCCGCTTTCACATTTGTCTCCTTTCTAGCTCTCATCTCTTCAGCATTGCCAGCAGTAGCCTCTTTTCTTTCTGCTCCGCATACTACCTCCCAAAGGTCCTCGCCAAGAAGAAAGCACTCCATACAAGACTTCCACCTATCATAGTTCGTCTCTGTAAGGAGATCAATTCCAAGACAACTTGCATCTTCCACTGTCGTGGTTCAACCACTGGTTCCCTCTTCAAAAGAGCAGCAACCACTTCAGTTGATCACTGCTTATCCACTCCAATCCAGCTCTGATACCATGTTGAATTTTCTCCAGGTGGTCACCAAGATAGCCTGATGCCAAATTAATATTCTCAACACTATCAAGATCACACCTTGATCACGCGGAAATTTCCCTGGACCTTCGAGTGAGCAGGGGTTATCTCAACTAAAGCCAGTCAACCAGAAAATACATACAGCACAAGAGTCTTTAATGATTCACAGCAATCTTCTTTACACAGCGAGATAAACATGACGAGACATGCTTCACCAAACAACCACCCAAGGGAAAGCAGAGACTACAAATACAAGACAAGTTAACACAAGTCGTGCAGATTCAAACATCAAGCTGTCAGTCTACTGCTGTGGAGTCCACACAGTCCGCCAGGTCTCCAGACCGCAACCCAAGCCGCGCAGACTACCCCTGACTCCAATGCTAGCTCTAGCCGCTGATCTGCATGCTGCCTAACTGCGAGGTTGCCTAGCCTCCAGACCACACAAGCTGCGATGCCTAATAGAATAGTCCGCCTGAAGCAGGCGGCTTATTGAACCACGATCCAAGTTGAAAAAGAGAAGACCATCTGGTCGCTATCCGCGACCTGCCGTTTACCGTCTGTTGCTTAACTGCAGCGTCCGCACTGTCCCTGACCGCAATCAGAGCAAAGTCCTGTCTTTACAGCGCTATCCACACAACCTGCACAGCACAACCCAGTCAACTCAATCAAACCGCGCTGATACAAAAGTCCAGTCTGCAGCAACTGTTATGGGCTCAATTACTGTTCACTAGATTTCTCAGGTTACTCTCAGGTTACTATTCCTGATGTGACAATGGTCCTATTTATAGTCATGATGATGAGTCTGGTCACCGCCCTAGCCGATAGGAATACCGCCACATCCCGCTGAAAGACATCTCCGCAGTCCGTAGATATATTCCAGCCCGCCTCCACTGTGCAGGATAGCGTCCAACATAGCTTCTCCAAGGCCGGACACAATCGCCAGTGCGTCTTGTCACCAAGGGCCAAGCCGCCAAGACATCACCAAGGCCGGACAGCAACACCAGTCCGCCTTGTCGCCGAGGGCAAAGCCAGGACCACCACAGCCAGACTCCGCAGCAACATTGTCCGCCAATCCGAGGACACAGCTCCACCCCACTTATCTCGAGCTAACAGCCTCGCCACCAAGGCAACTGCCGGACTCAGTAGACACAGCTCCAGTCCACTTATCCCGAGCCAACAGCCTCACCACCAAGGCACCTGCCAGACTCAGCGGACACACCGCTTCAGTCCGCTCATCCCGAGCCCACAGCTTTACCACCAAGGCAACAGTCGGACTCAGCGGACACGCCAATCCAGTCCACACATACTGCAGATAGCTCTAGTCTGCATATCCCTACAGACAAATCCTGTCCGCATACCCTGACTCCACAACCATGCCAGCAAGGCACCTGTCAGACTCAGCGGACTCCAGCTCCAGCCCGCACGCAGTTACGGGCACAATCTTCAGTCCGCTTCTCCCAAACTCGCAACAAAGGCACACAACACTTCTGCCAAGCTTGGCGGATTGAGAAGCAGTCTGCGCTCCACTGTGCGATTTCCCCGGACTGAGCCAAACATGGACTTGTTTCAAAACCAACAAAGTCCACACCACTGGCCACAAGGGCCAGTCTGAACTTACTGGCGGATGCTGGATCCAGTCAGCTAAACTCGGTGACCTCCAGCACCTATCCGCACTAACTGGCGATCTCTGCGGCTTCCACTTGCTGCTTCACTAGAGCAAGATCAAGGATTCTGCCAAGCCGATTTGCCGAGCTACAGTTCTTCAGTCCGCTTCTTGCCGGACTCCCATATAGAGTTTCTATCCGCCCGGTTACTTCCTGGGATCCAACTGCCTACTGAGCACAAGCCAGCCTGGATAACCGCCGCTGCTTTCCGCATAGTCCGAGCGAACAGACCGCCCAGGCCACTACAGAGCAAACCGTCTGCAACATCCCTGCCGACCTAGCTGTCCGCCAACCCTGTCCGTGTAGTCCACACGGATAGGTCCAAGTGCTCCATTCATTCACTTTCACGTCACAAATTTCAACACTCCCCACTTCTCTTTAGAAAGATAATGGACAAAGATGGAATGAGGATTATCTTCTCCCTTTCGGCCTTCAAGCAGTAAGGAGAAACCTGGGCCATAAGATCCCAGAGGGAGGAAATGAACGGCTGGAAAATGCCTTAAAATGGCTCTTTTGGGTCTGACACGCCCGTGTCACAGACCGTGTCCCTTAAGCATCACACGAACCGCCTTATACAGAACAAGAGATGGCCATGTGACATGCCAGTATCATATGGCTGACACACCCGTGTCACATGACTGACAGGCCCGTGTCACCTGGCAGACACGCCCGTGTCTTCCTCTCGAGACCCACTCGATACAACTACTCAAGTAGTTGGACATGACACGCCTACGTCATATGGCTGACACGCTCGTGTCACGCCCGTACTTGAGACATTTAATACCTACTCGAGACACCCACTCGAGTAGAAACAAAGAAGGACACGGCTATGTCACACGCCCGTATCACAGATCGCGTGCCCTCTCTCTCGAGAATTCGTCTAGCGCATTTCCTCGAGTGAAGTTCGTCAAACACTCCTCGGACACGCCCCTGGACACTCCTGTGTCACAGGGAGTGTTCCCTCTTGAAAACTTCATCGAGTGCATTTTGTCGAGCACTCGACAAGCTGCTCAACCCGAGCAGGACACGCCCTGGGACACGCCCGTGTCTCAGGCCGTGTCGCCCAACCTGAACCAAAATTGGGATTTGGGGTGTTACAAGTTCTTCCTACTCTCCCGACAATTTGAGAAGTTTCTCAGTAAGAAGAAACAAATGAGAGGAAATGATTCCGCTTTCATAAGATCACGTCATGGCGGTGACTATCAAAAGAAAAGTCACACATCTGACAGGTACAAATCTAAGCCGAACAAACATGTTTCATCTAACCTTATTTTCTACTGTTGTAATAAGTTAGGATATATAGGTACTGACTGCTCTTATAAGAAGGATGGTGGAAGAAGATAGGAGAAGAAAACTTCTTATAATAAGAAGAAGAATAAAAGAAGCCTGGTAGCCAAGAAGGGCAAGACCCTCAGTGACACAGACTCATCTGAGTCTACTGATGAGGAGGAAGCTTACTTTGGGCTCATGGCACACACAAATGAAGAAGAAGATCCCCAGTTCTCTGGGAAGATAAAATCTCATACCCCTCTCTCTGAATCAGATGCTTCTGACCATGATCATGAGGACTGTTTGTCTAATGATTATTCTGAACTCATGATTCAGTACAAAGAGCTGATCAAGGCTTACGAAAAATATGAAAGAGTCGTGAGAACTCAGGCTAAGGAGATTAAATCTCTCAAGGCTGTGGAGAGCAATCGGGGGGAGGAAGTTATAATGATGGAGTCACTCAGAAAGCAATTACATGATGCAATGAAAGAATACAATAAAGCTCTCGAGCACCTGAACCTGAAGGATGAGATCATTCAAAAGTGGGAAGAACAATTTGCTGCAGAAAAGAAACATGTTGTAAGTTTCTCTAAGCCCAAGACAATCCTTCCACTAGTGGCTGAATTCTTTACTTAGAGTATAAGTGCTGGCTTAGGCCATGTGGCTGCTCCTAGTAAATCTTCTAGGAGAAATAAGCCCAAAGGAGAAATAAAGCTGCCAAGAATGCTCTAGCCAAGGAGAAGGGGAAAGACCCTTAAGAACAAACTCCGTTTAAAAAGTTTCTCTTTTTAACGAATGAGTTTGATCTTTACTCGTCCTACGGTCACTTTGCTAGGCCTACTTATGTAGAGCCCAAGTGTCGGTACCAATGATGGACTCGTCCCCAAAACTTTGGTGAGAGTGTCTTCAAGGCACCTTATGAGGAGATTAATCTTCAGAGGTACCACTCTTATAGTCATGGTCACAACATCAAGAAAGCACCAAAAGTAACACCCATTGTGGAAAACACTCTTAAGGAGAAGAGGTCATGTGAATGTAATCACCATGAAGCTTCTACCTCCAAGTCTGCTACCACTGCTAGACCACACTCTCAAAAGGTCAAACAGGAGAGATTTAGGGAAAGATACAACAGGTTTTACTTTTGGTGTTGTGACAAAGTTGGTCACTTTGATATTGATTGCTGGTCTAACCCCCAAAATTTTGTAACTCCTCAAGTTAACAATGTGAGAAAGCCCACTCATAATGTTAATACACATTGGGGGAGTATGCTAACCAGAGACCTAGGATCCAAACTTGGTTGGGTTCCTAAGGGATTCTAAACTTGTGGATGTAGGTATGTCCATAGGCCAACAAAATCTCCTACCTGGCAAATGGACAAGAAGAAGTTCCAGGAAATATCTTGGAATTAGAAGATTTAATTTGTGTTGTTGAAAGTTTGACAACAAAGCAACTGAAGAAGAGTTTCTCCTGAATTGGTTGAGAGGGAGGTTCTAGCTGAAAACTCTCTCCAAAAGGACCTCATAGGTGATTGAGCTCTCAGTGAAGAAGAGGCTATGATTGAGTCCTCTGCCCAATCCCATATTAAAGATGTAGGGGGGAGAGAGAGAGAAATGAAAAGGTAAGGAATGAGAAAAATGCAAGGCTGAAAGATGCTGTCAGAAAGGGGGAGAAATGCATCGGTATCCTCTTAAGAAAAGAAAGGCAATGCATTTTTATTATTCACTTTACATTTATTTTACCTATGCAATTCACCTTAGTAAATGGGGTTCTGAATTCTTCAAATAGGGGGAGATTATTGGGTTTTTTTACCACAATAAACTTGATTTGAAGAATTCCCCCTAAAATTAAGGTGAATTGTAGTTGTATTTGATGGAGTTCGTTTAGATGTGCTTGCATGTTATAATTGCCAAGTGTAGACCAATGTCAGTCTACAATGAGTCACCAAACACAGGACCATACAATGTAATCCCTCATTGTGTGATCCATGGTGTTGACTCATGTGTAGCCTCTCAATTGTGACACATTTCATTATCAAGTAATAAAGCAATGGAAGAAAGAATAGTTGTTGTATACGTTGAAGAAAATAATTTTCAGAAAGTAAAATTTTCCTAGTCCATTACTCGAGTAGTACATATTGTACTCGAGTAGTGTTTGAATGAATTCTCGAGTATACTAAGTACAGTTCTCGAGTTATAAATATCATTCTCGAGAAGGCTTAGTCCAATACTCAAGTAAGCCTTGGAGTACTCGAGTACTACTTATCTATGTCTCTAGTTTACTTAATAATTCATTTCATAGATTTTCTAACTGTTATACTCGAGTAACAGAAGCCAGTACTCGAGAAGGCCAAGCCCTGTCTCAAGAAGTCAGAGGACCAGTACTCGAGTAAGATGAAATTTAGTTTCGAGAAGAAGTCATGTTCTCGAGAAGTCATGGTATTCTCGAGAATTCTTACTGAAGTTCTCAAGTAGTAAAAGTCACTTCTCGAGAAGCCAAAAATCACTTCTGAAATTTATCTAAGTCTTTTTCTTGAGAACCTTACATCCCTCTTCTCGAGAAACAGAATTTATTACTCGAGTAGTCTATAAACCACTCGAGAAATGCAGGAAATTTTTCCGAAATTTCGTTAAGTCCAGACGGAAATGAGTTCAAATTTGATCTCAATTCTTATTGGTCCACGTGTGTAGTCATTTATGATTATGACCGTTAGGCTTGTCCTATAAAAGGTACTATCAATTTCGACTAACCATAAAATGCGAAAATAAGATTTCTAAATTGTCCTTTCATTCTAAATCAGGAAAGCAGCCGCTCCTCATCGTTATTCTTGCCGCTGCTCTTCTCCGATTCAAGAAGTTCAGAACAAGAATCGATCAATAGATCAAGGGGTTAAACTTTTACAGATCTCTTTCTTGATCGTGTTGATCTTAAGAGTTTCAGATCCAGAGATTTGGGCATACTTCCTCGATCTATTCCTGACAGAGTTTCAACTTTTAAGAAGGAATAAACTTGAAGTTCTCCGATCTAAAGTGAAGTTAATTTTACTGTTATTGAAAATCTATTTCAATTCCTGTAGGATTTTTTGTCTCCAAGTTTTGTAGGAAGTTTTTCTTCCAAGTGTAGATCCCGTTTCAGGATTGAGTTGTAGGAGATTGTTCACCGAGTTGTAGGATTGTTTTCAATCCGAGATAGTGGAGTAGTCGAGTCTAGTGCATTTATAGATCGGTGAGCTGGAAAGTGGATGTACCGAACATTCGGGAACCACTATAATTCTTGGTATCGCCTGTGAATGCTTGCTTATTTTTCTGTGCATCGCTCGTTCAATTTTTATTCCACAAAAATATGCAGAACTCACCTTTTAACCCCCCCCCCCCTCTAGGTTATTTAGGCTGACAACTTAAACATTTTTCATACCGTTATTGGTAGGATGTCCTAATCGCTGGAAATGTGAAAGGAAATTCATCTCTGGTGGCAGCAAAACTAGAGGCATGAAAGGAGCGGGAGGAACGGGAATAGCTTGACCCACAGAAGGGTCCTGCACTCTAGGTTGCTGTCCTGAAACGATAGTCAATAGTGCCTGGATCTGTGATTGCATCTCCATCAACTGCCTAGATACATCATCATTGCTCTGCTGCAGTCTCTCAATCACAGCCTCACTCTACACACCAGACGACTTGCCCTCAGACATAGGAGTCGACCTCATCGCAACACGCTTAGGAGGCATCCTAAGAATACAATGAATAACTAATCAAAATCTAGCTTAACCGCTAAAACTAAACAACTTAGTTCAGACCATACATGTGTGGGCACTTGTTCATGCTGCTAACTTACTCTGGAATTTGTAAATGATGTCATGCTTAACTTAGGATGATATACCATCATCTTATTGGCTCGTGTGCATAAATCATGAATGCATGAACTCTTATTCTCTTGCTTTAAAACCATCTGTGTACGTATGCCATCATGCAGATCTTTAGCTTGGCACGTGTGATAAAAAGCTATATTATGTCATGTATGTTGTGCTATACATTCTAATAAATGCCTTAATGCATATTATGAGTGGCGCACACATGAAATATTACGCATCCCATACTACATAATATCATATGTAATGAAAAGAAAAAATTTAATGTGCATTCAGGTGATGATTGTTATAAATCTCATACTAAATAATAGTCACATGTTGATTCCTATGAGGATCCATATACAAACACATATTATGGATCGCATACTACATAATATGCCATGTATACTTCTTGTCATGCTTATGAGTGTAATGTTCATGCTTCAGCAAGGATGTACTGATGACAAATTTATATGTGTATGAAATGGAACAAGACAATTTAGAACTAAGCAGAGATAGTTGTTCGACCAATTGTAAAACAACATACCCACTGATACCAACTGTCACAACTCGCATTTTCTCTTGATTTAAATGATGTATCAGAGTAAGAGAAAATATGCATCATGATGCCACGCGGTGTAGGAGTTAATTGCAGGCACTGAGGAAAGAACCCGAACCTAACACTTCATATGAAATCCTCAAGTTTATTATGAAGAAAACTTTAATAGAAGTTAAGTTTTGTTGGCCATATCCCTCGACTTAGAGGATCAACTAGTCCACAAGTGAAAAATATGAATATACGCTGCGAAAAATACTTTGCTTATATTGATTGACATCCTACATGAGCATAAACATACAAATAGGACAACTAATGATATACATACCTCTAGATTTAAAATAAGTATAGAAATAACTTTTACGTTCGTTAAAATATAGTGACTTTGGATTAAAACCATGTTATGAATGAGATAGTTAAAATGATATTTTTATACCGTAAAAATAACTAACATGTAATCCTAGCATAAAACCTTTCCAGAGAGCAAGTAAAACCAACCAGTCATCAGGAAGAGAGTAAGCGGCTAGCAAGTAACTTAACAAAATTATAACTCCAGTGGGCATCAAAAACCTGGCACGAACCCACCAAAAAGAAACATGTATGTCTGAAATAAACAACAAAAAAACAACTCTACCGCACAAAGGTGAGGAAATGAAGACTACAACAGCTGCAGAACACCAGCAACCACCAACACTAGCCGCTCAACTGGCTACTGCCCCAAACTTGAAGCATTCAAAAAAAAGAACACCTTAGCAAGAATATACAAGTGGCAAGGAAAGATCAGTTTCAAATGAAAATACAGGAGTCAAAGGGTTACCAACCCAAACAGGAATAACTGAACAGAAAAATACCAACCATAAGGTAAACGGTAAGAAAGAACTCACAAGGGTTAGACATCCCAAGTTGCACTAAGTGTGATAAAGATCTAAGCTTTAAAAACATATACACAAGTAAGTACATATATAGAAGTAGCAAGCTTATAATAGAATGAGTATAAACACCGACAAAATCCGGCACCTGCAGTGGTAGTCTCCTCCTCCACACACCAACAGTAAGGACTTCATAATGATCTAAGGAAAGGTGGTCCTATTTATTGACACACCCACGGCCGGGGAAAAACTGGCACCTAAGGTGACGGAACCTACCCAACACACCATCTGTCACAAACCCGCCCGGGCAAACCCACCAAGGCAAAGATCCATAAGCTGGCCTTAGGTTGGTGGTCCTTTATCCACTGCCAACCATGGGCCACACGAAAATAACATCCATAAACATCAATAAAACCCAATTGAAAACAAAGGATTACTCCAACGGAAAAAAGGAATAAGATATCCAAAAATAACATCACCATAAGGCCATACTAGCCGAATTGGACTCAATTCGGGAGGAAAAACTAAGTCCACACTGATTCGTCGAGTATACTGTACTAACACAGTAGACACTCGACGAAATATACTTAGCAAAATTAGTTAACTTGATACACGATGAATCAGTGAAAATATCCCAAGTATATGGAAATTCGTCGAGTATAGTCGACGAATAGAGGAGTTCACTCAGCGGGCTCGACGCCAAAGGCACTCTAACTCGACGCCTGGAGTTAACTCCACAGTTTTAATTCACTCAACGCCTTCACTTGACACCAAGTTGAGTCCACTCAGCGCACACGATGCTAAGACTAATTCAGTCAACACACTCAATGCCAAAGGCTACACTCAACGCCAAAGGCTACACTCAACGCCAAAGGCTGCCCTCAATGCTTTTGATGCCAACTCACAATACTCGATGAATTCGTCGAGTTTACACGACGAATTAGACTTAGCCTCACCAACACTCGATGCTCTCGATGCCAAAAACATAGCACTCAACACCAAGCATAAAACTCGACAAACTCAATGCCCTGAACTCAACTAATGCAGAATCACTCAACACCGAGACCGATACTCGATGAATTCATCGAGATTACTCGACGAATCTGACTTAGACTCACGGATCACTTGGCGCTCTCGACGCCAAGACACATTTACTTAATGCCAGGACTAATACCCATCAAATTCGTCAAGATTACTCGACGAATCTGACTTAGACTCACAGATCTTTCCACGCTCTCGACGACAAGTCACATTCACTCAATGCCAGGATTGTTACTCTACGAATTCGTCGATAATACTCGATGAATTTAAACTTAAGCTAATGGCAATATTCAATGAATTTTACTTAGGCTAACTGTCATACATGACGAATCCTACATAGACTAGCTGTCATACACCCGACGGGTTAAGTCTACGAGTTAACCTAGACTAACAGTCATATACAATGAATCTTTTATTTTACTTGGTTGCTAATCCTACACTACCCAATAGATTGATCTTGGTCGATCCCTACTCTACTCCTAATCCTAATGAGGGAATAAAAACAACAAGGAACACACAAAAAAAAAGACTTGGCAAGGGGAAGGAATCACCACTTACCTCAAATCGCCCAAAAACCGGCCACACAAGCGCTCCTCCTTAAGGATCTGGTCGCAAGAACATCTAGGCAACAATTCCTAAAACTTTTCGGGGGCAAACGAGTGTCAAAATTGAACAACCTAAAGCCTAAAAAATTGAAGAAACGGGAAAAACTCACAGTACAGACGTAGATCTCGGGAGAGCTATCCGAATATACCTTCCGATGACGATTTCATGCACTAGAACTCCTACAATCGATGGCCGAAAGCTTTGCGAGGTCAGCCGCTTCCTCTCTTTCGCGAAACGGTCAGACGGCTTGAGAAAGAGATGATGAATAGGGTTTCCATCTTATTGTAAGACTATATATATAAAAAATATATATTATATTACTATTATTATTTTAATAAAAGCCCAAACTACCGATAAATCTAAACAACACGGATTTTCACGATATTTACACCGAAGCTTATTATCGATGCTACGAATCTAACGGCGAAGTCGAAAACAAAATTTGACAAACTAAAGTCGGGTAAAAACTTCCCGATTACCAAAACACAAAATATCTGAAAAAGGCTCCACAAAGTTCCAAAACAAACTCGGCTCGCAAGGGATAGCTCAAAGACACATTAGAAATTAGCCAAGCTAATATTCTAAGACAACCTTATATAACCATGAGCAAAAGTCACACTCCAGTAACGGTACCTGTCAACTACACATCAACGTAACGCCATGACGTCAAAATACGCCACTAAAGTAATTAAAATAATCATCCAAAAAAAATCAGGGGTGTTACATTTGTGCACCCCGAGACTCCGAAATTTATACACTACCATGAAGTCTTCTCCTGAATACAAACAATCATCACCAATCTAGACCTACTCTTCCAGATGGGCATCACACAATATGCCTATTCTGTACTTCTCTTCCGGATACTAAATGCAAAGCTAATAGGGATACATAGATCAACCCATAGGTAGAATTACTTCCACAAGTTTGTTGAGCGTCTACCCTCAAATGTTAAAAAAAGGACTTCAGATGTCCATGGAAGAGGATCATTACCCATGAAGTTTGTTTTGGCGCCATAGGAGAGAATCTAGCCTGATGGAATTGACCTCAACGGGTCTGCTTCCGTAGATCTGAACTCAGCTTGTGAATCAGAGCTCCGAAGCTCCAACAATGGCGGGATCTCCTTCCACTTCTTCTTCCTTCACTCTCCCTTCTCTATAACCCTTATATAGAGAAAACCTTAGGATCAAATGAAGAAAAAATGCCATAATCGGCCTTATAACGCCTGGGATGACACGCCACAGTCAGATATCTATTAAAAACTGACTAAGTACCATAATTTACTCCAGATTTTGGTTTACAAGACTTAACACCGTGCGGTAGAATTCCATCGCCGTGTTGTAGCTAAAGCGTTAGCTTGTCTCGTAAGTCACCATTCAAATCCTCCAATCACACGCTGACTCGTGTCTGCATCATAATTGCTTTGCTACCCCTCCATGATATCTTACTATCGCTGGGCAATAGCTGGTTCGTCTTATAACCGGTGCAGAAATGACAAAAGCACTGCTACCGCTAACCCTACCGCTGGGCGGTAGCTCACCAAGAGCTTTGCTAAAAAAATCATCCATGCTACCGTCGTGCGAAAACAACCTACTGTCACACGGTAAATGATGCATCGTGTCAACACGATGCTCTCGATACAATGATGTTACCGATGCGTGGTATCGCAACCGCCATGCGGTTCCTTGTAGAGAGGTACTTCCGAAAAAATAGCTTCGGTACCGCCGACGTTATCCCTACCGTCGGACGGTATTTAACAGAAGACATTTACTGCCTCAATAAACTTGGGGCATTACCGGTCGTGCAAAGTGTGCATGGTGAGTGAGGCACGCCCAGGCACCTCTATAAATTAAGGGGTTTTCTGCATATTTAGAGGGGTGTGCGGGAATAAGTGTTTGTGATTTTTGAAAATATTTGCGGAATTAAAAGATAAAACACAACACAGTCAAACACACAACACAAGGATGTAAAAATTTATAGTGGCTGCAAAACCCCACTCCCATAACAGAAGACATGACCGAGGGGAGTCTTATGCCCAGAACAATCACCTTGCGGTAGCATCAGTACATGGGCTAATATTTATTGCATGTTGCCTATTCTGCCGGCCAATTTCCAATATCACAATGCCAACCCAAAATAAGAGAAGAACACGGAAATCATGATTCACAAATGTAAATGTCCACAAATAGTACATCATAAAAGAAAGCTACACGAGTGATAGTTAATTGGGTAGTAGTCTAAATAACCTAGAGGGGGGTGAATATGTTGTTTATATTATTCTTAGTTTTTACTTAGGTATTTTATTCTCAATTAACCATTATAGAAAACACAAAAATATTTTATAGTGGTTCCCCATAGTCTGGGTAGATCTACTTTCCCTCATCACCTTTCTAATAGTGTGTTAAATAAGGAAACATTCTCCAAACTCAGCTCAAAGAGCTTACAATACCTATCCCTCAGGACATCTCAGGTTTCCTCAAAACCTTACCTTAGGCCACTGCCCTACAATTCAGAGTAAGTTATACACTAATAGCTCAGTAAACCTCCCGATCACTTACCTCAGGCCTATTAAGAAGCCCTACCATTTATGCCGGGGGGACAACCATACTAACTCAAACACACATGCTCTATAATCTCAGGCTCAACAGCCTTACACTCAGGCACAGAAACCCTACAAATGCAGAACAAAATATTATTATAAGATGGTTTGTTTAGATTACAACGGAAGACAATAAAAGATGTACACCTTTAGATTTAGTCTTCTGTTGAGATTGAACAGCTGAGAGCTGTCATGGAGCAGGGCTTGAAATATTGTTCTTCATCTTGTGCCTAGCTCCTCCTTGATCTCTGTACCCTAATAGAAAGAACAAGATCAACCAATGATCCCTGATGTACTTAACCTGTTCTCCTTAGATCTGAGACCAACTTCCAGAAGCACAAGGCTGCTGGTACTCTTAGCACTTCCAGAACTTTGCAGCAACCCTTAACAATGATAACAATTTCTCCACACTATCAAACTCACGATCCTTCTTTTTTTAATCTAGAAGATGCTTTATATATGTTTCATCAATTTGCAGCGGCTCTTGGATTGATTTAACATTACATGACTAAGAATGGATAAAGCTATTTTTCTTTATTAGCCTTCCGCCAAAATGGATCGTGCCATCTCAACGGCTATATTTAAAATTATCCCAGCAATTTAGCTGATACTGGCTTCTGTCTCAATTGCAGATTAACTGCGTCTCAATGGTTCCACTGAGAGGAAACTACTTTCTCAGCAGGGCTAGGACAGGCTGCTTTCACATCGGCTATTAACTGAGTCTCAGCTATTCCACTGAGACTAGACAGTCTTCTTAACGAATTTCTCAAGAGTAGATGAGACAAATACAGCAACATCCAGAACTTTTCTAAAACATGATTTAGAACAACTTCAACCTGTAAAATGAGTGAAGTAGAAGGTTTATCAAATACATTATGCACTTAGTATTGAAGGTGATGCCTCTTCAAATCCAAGGAACATTGAAGGACATTATTCCTAACAATCTCCCTCTATTTGAAGAAGGCAACACACATAGAAATGCTAAGATGCATTTAACAAATAAAACATATAATGATCAATTGGAAAAGTTAATACATCAACATCATGATAACATTTCAAAAAAAAATGTTTATCCAAACTAAAACATAAGCTTAACAACTTGATTAATTTAAGGATAACATCATAACAATTAGATGTTTATCAATTTTAAGCCATAACTTAATAACATGATTAATCAACAAAAAACATGGCTAATAGGTATAATCTATAACACTTTTCATTTAGCCAACAGAATCAACCTAAACCTTCACATGATAGTTTAACATATATATAACTATTCAAAGTTTTCAAATTTAGTATACTGAGCTAACATATGAAGATTATCATATAATATTCAATAATAGTTAATTGAGCTTTAATTAAAAATCAGATTTCCTCTTCTTTGTAAAGCTTGAGCCTTTGTCTTGAGCAACACCTACATGCTTTGCATTTTGGGCTTTGTTCTGCTACCTCCTGAAGTAGAGAAAATGTTTTGATAAGTATTTAGGAGGCATCTTCTTAGGGTTGCTCCTCCTGATCAAATTATCCTTGAAGATCCTTTCTCTTAAGGAATTCCTTTTCAGGTGCTTGATCCATTCCTCAGAAGAGTACATGCTGTCAATGTTCTTAAATAGCTGTCCATGGATTTGCGAAGCATTGATAATTATTGTATCTTAGGCATCACTAAGATATTCATATTCTGGATCATCTGCATTTTCAACTCTCCTCCTTCCAATGAACTCTTTAGCCAATAGAGTTCCTTCTATCTTTCTCCTAGCTGCAAGCTATGCATCCTATATAACTCTAGCTTGAGTAGGGAAATTACAATCTCCTGGCATATTCTTGTCCAATAAAGTAAGGTGCAGTGTAATCCTTGTACCTTGAAGCACTTTGAAGGCATGCTCATCAATGAGATTAATAATCGTAGCATTGCTCTCCTCCCCCTTTCCGAATTCTTCAATTAGCTTGTTCTGCAAAATAAGGGCTTTAGCCTCAATCCTACTGGGTAGTTTCTTGAATCAGTTTTCACTGTCAGCTAACATTTCACATTTGATCAAAAAGGATTCTTCCATGGATTTTATGGTGGTAGTAGTAATTTGATTGTTTACATGATCTGCAGTTGCCCTAATGATATCATCGGTCTGAATTATAAAGTTCTTTACATACACAATATCAGTAGCAAAGAATTTTAAGCTTTTATCCATTGATCTTAGTATTGAAGATTGTGCTTTTACTATATTAGCAGATTTACCAAACCAGCTAGCCACTAGTCTGTTCAGGGGAACCGTCTTATCTTTCAGAATCTTGATTTTTGTCAATAGCTCAGTTTTTACTTCAGAGATGGACTTATCTATATAAGATATAACTAAAGTTGCTTGCTTATACAATAGAGCCTTGATAGAGCTGAGAAGGGAGATATTTATAGTTGTTGATGGTGGAGAATTGATCATGGGAGAATTTTTCCCTTGGTCCTCTTGATCATCACACTCATGGAGAGTGGATGGATTAGCCTTTTCCTGATCAAGGACCTTTGAAGGATACCCTTAACATTAGCATCATCAATAGAAATGATATTATCGTCATCCATATCTACATCATTAGCATTATCTGATTCATTATGATCATCTACAGCAACAATAATTCTAGCAACAATCTTATTGAAAGTTGGCCCGTTTATTTGCATAAGATCCCCCTCAGAAGGTGCATTCACCTCTTCTGGTATAGATGATTCTAGATAATCTTCAAGATCCTTTGCTGGTTCCATTGGATCTTACTTATCAGAAGTATCTGGAGCATGTGCACATCTTGTGCAGCACTTTCTATAGGAATATATGTAGAATCAAGAGCAGCAAGGATTTCATCAACATACTCTCCACCAATTGGATTTCTGACTGATTTATTGTTGTCTTGAACACGTGTAGATTACTGAATTTGATTAATATCAACCTGGAGACCAACATCTGGTGGGGATGCAGACTCTGAATCATATTCTGAACTACACTCAAAATAAACAGTCCCCACAACTTTCTTTCCTTTGTCCTTTACTTGTCCTTTCCATCAAAGGGTTGACTCATAGGAAGAACTCCGGAGAATCATTCCAATGTTTTGATGTCCATCCTTTTCAGGTAGTGAATTTTGACTCCTTGCTTCTTGTTGATGATGTCCGGATAGGAGTTGATCATATAAAGGGATAAGATTCTTCCCAAATTTGGAGCCTGCAGACAATCAATTATCCTCTAAAATATGACATTGGTCCATACGGTCTTCTTCTGTGGTATAATCCGGATGATTATCATAAAAGGGGGATTGTATATGGTATCATCTGATCCTGGATTGCATAGAATAGATTTCCCAACTATGTCTGCAAGTAATTTTCCTCTCTCATAGATGTTTTTTTCCTTCATAGTGATCTAATCTTGGCATCACTATACTCACACCATTCCAAAGCACTATCTATGTCCTTGTCGGAAATGTCCTCTTCTTCATCACTGTCAAGAGAGGGTAACTGAAGGCCCTTAGCCAACTTCCTTAGAGTAATCTTGATCCACATCCCTCCAATTTTTGATTTTAGTGATGTCTTATCAAGGGAAAGCTTCACATTGGAGAAAATTTCCAATAGATCACCTCTCATGATGGAGGAATGTTCAGAGAGGTCATATTTTAAACCTAGGGCATCCAACATCCTGATGACTTCTCTAATATCCATTGGCGCATATATGAATCCATTCCTGACAATCTCATAGCCTTCTTGCAGATTTTTTGAAGGCTTTGGCTCCATTGAAGCTGAAAGATGATACGCTGAGACGGGTTTGGTCTCGATGTCTTGGAAAGAGATTAGGGTTTAATGACTTTCAATTTTCTGAGCCTTTATTTATATGAAGTGTTTCAGAGTTGAAGGGATGACCTAGATTATTATATCTACTGATTTGAGAGTTAAAATTGTTGGTGTTTCCAATATGATCTGGAAGTGATCAAACATGTAGTCTCACTGCCAACGCAATATGATCCTACAGGATCACACATAAGAGCGCTTGGAGAAATTGGAAGAATGGATTATGCTAGTCTTACTCATGTGATGAGTGAAGGACGAAGCACTGACAGGCGTTGAGTGTGTTGGGACTGTAATACCCCTGATTTTTCGGTGTTTATCTTAATTCCCTTAGTGACGTATTTTTGATGTCAGGGAATTACGTTGACACGCAATTAACGGGTCTCGTTTGTTGGAGCATGTTTTTGCTCAGTGGCTTTTCCTGTGTGGTTGGTTTGGATTGGTTGTGAACTTTCCCTCGCGAACCGGGTTTGTTTTGGTGACTCGGTGGAGCTTTTTATAGCGAAGTGGTGGCGTTTTATCTTCGGGCGGTGTTTTACCCTGGTTTGGTTTGTCAGATTTTGATTTTGACTTCTCCGTTGGATTCGAAGCATCAGTATTTAGATACGGTGTGATTTTCATAAGATTCTAAGTTGGTTAGAGTTCGGGTCATTTTCGGGTAATTTATTATTAATTTTAATATAATATTAAAATTATATATATATATATATATATAACCGGCTATAAGGGTCGCATCAAAACCCTATTAATCCTCTTCCCTATATGAGTCGTCTCCTGTTTGCCAAGGAGGAGATCTGTGTCACCGCGTACTTTTGGCATGTGATTGTGAGAGATTCGGTGGTAAGTTTCTTTAACAGATTAGAGATTTGGAAAGCTTTTGCCAGGATCTTTGTGTACGTGGTACGTATTTATCATTTCTCTGATTTTTTAGGCGTTAAGATTTTTGATTTTAACCTCCTTCTTCCCCCAAAAGTTTCAGGATATGTTGTCTAGGTCTTCTTACGACCGATCCTTGTCGTGGAGCATTGGAGGAGGCAGATTTTCTAAGATTTGAGACAAGTGACGATCTTCTTCTTGCAACTGTTTCTTGTTTTTTCATTTTGTTCATTTCTTGTCCTTAGAAGGTAGTAATAGTATATGGCTTATTCTTGAAAGAACTCTTAGAGTAATATAAGTTTAGGACCAAGAATCCGTCGAATATGGTGTACAACCTAAGGATGTTTTGTCAAATATAGGGGTAGTAGACCATCAGTAATTTGTCGAACATGAGGATTTAGACTAAGTGAAAATTCGTCGAGTAATATTATATTCGTCGAGTATGGATTTATTAGCTTAAGACCAATTTCATCGAGTATCGACTGGCGCGGCGCTGAGTAAGATTCGTCGAATATGTGGGCGTCAGATTTGTCGAGTATCGGCAGTGTGGTGTTGAGTGAAGTCTGATTCGTCGAGTATATTCGACGACTCATCGAGTATGTCTTATGTTAGGAATCGTTGAGTGACCGGGAAGCTATGCAAAATTCGTCGAGTTGACATGTTGAATTGAGTACGATTTGTCGAGTATTGCTGAGATTAGTTCTGTCGCCATGGAAATTTTGGCGAATATCGTGGTGGTTCGTCGAATATCAATAGTCTATTTGTCGAGTATCGGAAGCCAAGTCGTCGAGTATTGAAGGAGTTCGTTGGGCATACTCGTCGAAGTTTGCCAGTACTTAGCTTATTTCTGCAAAATTTCATCCAATTCGGCATGTATGATCCTTAGTGTGATTTTAGGGCTTGTCGAGGAATATCTTTTGGTTTAGGCTTGGGTTTGGATTGAGGTTGTTTGGGTATGTTGTTCTTCTACGGCTAGGTATGTTGGCAGTGGATAAAGGACCACCAACTGGACGCCTGTTTGTGAATCATTACACTTGGTGGTTTGTTTGGTCTCTATTTTGTGGTCTGCTTGGTTGTGTTGGGCCAGGTGGACACCATCTCAGTGCCTTTTTGTGAGACGTTTGGGTTTGGTAGTTTGGTATTACATGTTTTGGTCACGGACTCCGGCCCGGTTGTTTTCACCAGTGTTAATGATTCTCGTTTTCGAGCTGTTTTGTGCCCATTTGCTTCTTATAAATCAGTTATTGCTATTTCATGCTTATCCTTGCAGATTTTGTTGAAGCATGACTTCGTTCAGCATTTGGTCCAAATTTCTTTTAACTCTATTATTGCTAACTTTTCACTTTACTTGTTTCTATTTGACTAATCAAATGTGGTTTCAGCTTTTCTTATCGCCGGGTTTGGTAAACCCTTTCTTGCCTCTTTTTTTAATTATTACATATTTATTTCATTTGACACTGGAAAAATTCTTGCTGAGGTGTTCTTTCTTTGAATGCCTCAGGTTCAGGGCTGTAGTCGGTGGAGCGGCTGTGTTGGGTGATAGCTTGTGGACTGCAGTTGTTGTAGTGGTTTTCCTCACCGTTGTGAGGTAGTTTGTTGTTTTTGGTTTTAAATAAGACATGCATACTTTCAGTGGGATCATGTCAGGTTGTTGATGCCCACTGGTAGTTTTCTTTTGGTATGTTGAATACTTTGTCAGTTGCTAGTTTTCTATTTTGGTTGGTTGTACTTGCACTGTGGTATGGTTTTATGCTAGGTTGCATGTTAGGTATTTTAAAAGTTTTAAAATTATTATTACTATTACTTTGTACATGCCATATTTGAAGTCTAAATCACTATATTTAGCGTTCGTAAAAGATACTTTCATAATTATTATAAATCTAGAGTCTTGCATACCATGAGTTCTTCTTTGGGGATGTGTATTCTCATGTAGGATGTCAATCTCTATAAATAAAGTACTTTCTGCAACGTATAATTAATTTTTCTCGTGGACTAGATGAGCTACTAAGCCGAGGGTTACGACTAACTGCTTAAAATTTAATTGGATTTTCCCCTTAACAACTTATGGATCTTGCATAAAAGTGTTAAGTTAGAGTTTTGTCTGAGCGTCTGCAATTATCCCCTGCTGACATGGCATCATGACGCGTGTTTTCTCTTACTCTGATATATCGTTAAATGCGGAGAAAATGTGGGTTGTGACAATTAGTATCACAGGGATAGGTTGCTTGACAATTGGTTGAATGACTATCTCTGGTTAGTGTAAGTTGTCTATTTCCATTGCATACAAACACCGATGTGTCGTCAATAAGTCTTGGATGAAGCATGAACACTACACTCATAAGCATAACAAGAAGTATACAGGGCATGTTATGTAGTATGGGATCTATAATATGTGTTTGTATATGGATTCTCATAAGAGACAACATGTGATTATTATGTAGTATGGGATGCATAACAATCATCACAAGAATGCATAACAGATTTTTTTTTTCGTTGTCTGCGATATTATGTAGTATGAGATGCATAATACTTCATTTGTACCCCGCTCATAACATGCATTAAGGCCTTTTTAAAATGCATAGCACGACATATATGGCTTAACATAACATTAGCACATGTGCCAAGCAAAGACTTACATGATGACATACACACACACATGGTTTTGAGTCAAAGAGAAGTATAAGAATTCATGCATTCATGGTTTAGGCACATGAGTCAGTATGATGATGGTATATCATCCTAAGTTTAGGCTTGACATCATAAATGGGAATACCATAGCAAGTTAGCAGCATGATCAAGTATTTAAGCATGAATTTATCTGAACTAAGTTGTTTGGTTCTAGCGGTTAAGCTAGGTTTTGATTAGACATTCGTTGTTTTTTTAGAATGTCGCCTAAGCGTCCGGTGAACACGTCGACTCCCCGGTCGGAGGGGGAATCATCTGGTGCCTAGAGTGAGGCCGAGATAGAAGGATTTTGGCAGATCAATGAGGCTTTGTCATGGTAAATGTTGGAGATGCAGTCACAGATCCAAGACTTGTTGTTGGTTGTTTTTAGTTAGCCGCTTAGAGTGAAGGACCCCGCTGTGTATCACATTGTTCCTGTTCCCCCTACTCCTCTTATGCCCCCATTTTGTTGCGACCAGAGATGACCTTTATTTCACATTTCCAGTGATTAGGACCCCTACCTACAATGGTATTGCAAAATTTCATGCTTTGTATGTTTGGATTATATCCATCGAGGAGATGTTCTCATACTTAGGAGTTTCAACCGACCAGAAAGTGATGGTCGCTGCTTATCAGTGCAAGGGACTTGCAAAGAGTTGGTGGTTGAGAGAAAAGGAGAACCTTAAGGATGGTTGCTCATGGGAATCTTTCAAGGAATTTCTACTGAAAAGTTTCTGTCGTCAGTCAAGAGGGACCGTTTGATGAATAATCTTCTACATCTTAAGCAAAGGCAGCTCACAGTTCGCGAGTATGAGGTAGAGTTCAGCAAACTGTGCTGATTTGCACTTGATATGGTGTCCTCAGAATCTAGTTGAGTTAAACATTTTTTTGGGTGGTCTTACGAATGACATCTAGCAGCTAGCTAGTACGTGTGGATCTTAAAGATATGCTGAAGTTGTGGAGACTGCTCTGAAGGTCGAGGCGATCGACAATGCCAAGAACCAAGGATAATAAATGAGAAAGGATAAGAGGAAGACTGGTGAGGTTAAGAGTTCTCAAGAATCCGGTGCTGCTTCGAGGAAAAAAAACAAAGAAATATGCAGTTTCTATGGCTAGCCAGGCCATCTATATGAAAGATGTTACCAGAGATTAGGAGCTCATAAGCAGGAGCAAGTTCATGCAATTCATAGTGCTCCTAAAGGAGATTTAGTTTTTTCGGCGTGTAAAAGGAGGCGGCACGACGCTGCCCATTGTTGGGGAAAGGAAAGGGTCCATTACTAGTGCAGACAGAAAGGACATTTCAAGTCGAAGTGCCCACAGGCTTATCCCCTGTTGCAACTAGTTCCACTTCAGGCGTTGCTGCAGCCGCAGCTTTTTGACAAAGGGAAGAGCAAACTGAACGTGGTATCTATGGAGAAAGCTCATTGATCTACTCAAGTAATTTCAGGTTATATCCTAACCTAGTTCGAGCTTTTGGTTCGTAGCTGTAGTTTTGACATTCGTTCCCTTAGTTGCATATGCGATTTTATAGGAAAGTTTAAGGTAAAGAACCACATGGAGGGCATTATTTTTGATTCCGGTGCTACCCACTCGTTCGTGGATAGGACCTTTGTAGAGCGTCACTATTTCACCCTCAATCGTGTTGGCGACGTGTTTCATGTCAAGTTTCCATCTGGCGATTTAGTTGTCTCGGACCAAGGCATTCAGAGTTGTCCGATTCTGTTAGGTGATTTTTTAGCCATTGCTGATCTGAAGGTGATATACTTGGAGGATTTCGATGTGATCTTGGACATGGACTGGTTGTCCAGGTATGATGCGGTCATCCAATGCAAGGTCAAGTGTTTGGACTTCAAGACGGACAATGGTCAACTCAGGAGTGTTTATGGTTTTCTGCGCCAAGTTTCTCTGATTATATCTACAGTATATGCTCAGAAGTTTTTAGATTCCGGATGTTTCACTTACTTGGATTCAATGTTGGAGCCTGGTGTTAATTTGCCACGTGTAGAGGAGATTTCTGTGGTGGTTGAGTTTCCTGATGTATTTCCTGATAACCTTCCAAGTCTTCCACCTGAGAGAGATGTGGAGTTCATCATAGATTTAGAGTCGGGTACCAATCCTATTGCTAAGGCACTGTACCTTTTGGCCCCGTGTGAGCTGGAGGAGTTTCGTACCTAGTTGGATGAGTAATTGCGGAATGGATTCATTAGACCAAGTTCTTCACTGTGGGGATCCCCCGTGCTATTTGTGAAGATAAAGGATGGACCGATGAGGCTGTGCATCGATTATGGGGAATTGAATAAGGTAACTATCAAGAACATGTATCGTTTGCCACAGATAGATGACTTGTTTGATCAGTTGTGTGGTAGCACTGCGTTTTAGAATATTGACCTTCGTTCAGGCTACCACCAGTTGAGGATTTGTGAGACGGATATTCCACGGACAAATTTCCATTCTCGGCATGGACATTTTGAGTTCTTGGTGATGTCCTTTAGATTGAATAATGCACGTTATGCCTTTATTGACATGATGGATAGAGTGTTCAAGGACTTTCTGGACCGTTTTTTGATCGTGTTTATAGATGATGTTTTGATTTATTCCCACAGTTTTGAGTAGCATGCCCAATAGTTGCATTTGGTTTTGGATGCTTTGAGAGAGCATAAGTTGTGTGCTAAGTTAAGCATGTAAGAACCCCCCGCCACCTGGAACAAAAGACACGGCCGAGGGGAGCTTTTTCCCAAAACAGCCTCCTTGCGGTAGCGCCAACACACAAGTCGACCTGTACCATAAGACGCCTATCCTGCCGGTTAAAACCAATACCAACATTGCAAACACAATGCAAGAATATAAGTAGTAGTCAAAATCCACATAAGTATAAAATGTCCAACAAGTACAACAAATAAAAGAAGCAACCAAGGCTTCTATAATATCAAAGTACATATGAAATGCCAAAAGGCTACAAAATGAGTCTCTAAAAAACTCACATCAGACACTAATGGTAGCGATGGTATCGTCACTTCAGGCCCTATCTCCCTAACCCAGCTGTCCTTTTGTATAACCTACTGTTGTGGGGTCTCGTCCTAAAAATGAAGACGTAGAAACCATTAGTCATAAAGACTAAGTGGCTATCAAATCCGCACCACCGGCGACTCTTAGTCACCGGAGGGAGAAAATAAGATGGTACTATATATATATATATAAAGTAGTACAAGCTGGTGGGATAGGGCTAATCAATATCAGAGTATCCATCAATATATCAGAAATAACTACAACAATTTATACTAGCAGTTCTACCATTAACAACAGTGACCAAGTAAAGTCCTACAACATGAAAGTAACTTAACTTATATGAATGTCCATGCAGACATATGATGTGATATTATTCGTAAGGAGAAAATAAACCGAACTAGCAATCCAATGAGGTAAGTATACCCATCAAAATGCAGCTAGGGGACACAAGTGTCGTATTAAAATCCGGTAACCGTCAAATAATCTTACTCACACGAAAACTATTGTCTTATCAAAGATTGTTTTAGTGTCACAACCCGTATTTTCACCGCATATAATAACTTATCAGAGTAAGGGAAAATGCGTGTCATGATGCCACGTCAGCAGGGGATAACTACGGACGCTCAGGCAGACACCTACATAATCATGAAGAAAGATTCTTTAAGTTATTTTAAGGAAAAATCAGTTTAAGTGCAGTACTTAGTTATATCCCTCGACTTAGTGGCTCATCTAGTCCACGAATTAAAATATAATTATACGCTGCGGAAAAATACTTATTTAGATTGACTCCAACATCCTTTACGAGTATAAACATACCCAAAGGACAACTCATGTTATACAAGACTCTAAATTTATAATAGTATGAATTATAGCTTTTACGGTCGCTAAATATAACAAGTTAGAGTTTTTAAATTATGCGGTGATGAAGTAGTAGTAGTAGTAGATTTTATTCTTAAAAATACCTAACATGCATTTCTAGCATAAATCATCCTAGAGAGCAAGTAGTCCACATCCACATATAGAGAAATAAGCAGCTAACAAGTATCTAAAAATAACAATTCTGTGGGCGCCAACAAACTAACACGAACCCACTAACAAAAAATTAAGTCTGAACCAGTAACTAAAAGAAACAACAATCTACCTCGCTAAGAAGAGGCAACAACCACGACCAACACAGCCGCCCAGAAAATCCAAAACCAGCTCTACTATCTGCTATAGCTCTGGACCTGAGGCATTCTAAAGACAGAACACCTCAGCAAGAAGGTACAAATGATGGCAGAAGAGTAAGCCAAACTAAACGAAGGTCAAAAGGGGTACCAATCCAAGACCAAAAGCACTGAAGTAAAGTACAAAAAGAAATAAGACATCAACAAGAAAAGAACTCTTACGTGATTCATCACGTTCAACAAGAGTACACCTGACGCACGAGGCTATAAGGTGACGACATGGATAAATCATAAGGAAAAAAAATACAAAACCTTTATTAGGAACCTGTGGTCGACTCTACCCAAAAAACACGGGCGAGGTGATCACTCGTGGACATACCCTCATGAATATAAAATCCGTCTAACTGCGAGGGAGTCTCATAGTCTCCACCATACACCACAGATGCCCAAAAACCTGGTAGTATTCCACAAGGTACTAATAAAGGCATCAAACATTTACGGAGGTCGTTTCGTCTACTAACTCCCACAATTAAGAAACCCAAAGAAACCACAACACATATATGTCGAGATTTGGCTCGTCAGATTCTACTTGTCACTTCTAGTTTTAAGACTTGGTTGATCAACACTTAGGAACAATTTACAATCCTAGATAACTCTAATCCATTCAATGATGAAACCTAAGGCATTTAAATCCATCAATAAGACACTTCAAGAACGATCAAACATATCCGGACAAATCGAGTTCACCATGACAAAATAGTACAACATCATGTGATCATTGATAAGGTTAATCATAACAATAATTTGGAAGAACAAGTGTTGAAAATTTTAAAGAACATGAAAACATAGCCGTTACCATCAAATCGGACAAGGAGAAACGAGGGGAAACCACCACTTGCCTTGGTTTTACCGAAAAGTTCCTCTGAATAACTCCACGTTGTAGATCGGGGCAAAAGGATGCGGGAGGAGTTGAAATCTGAAGAAGAAAGGCCGAAAAAAGGTTAGGGCCGAAAAACCCTAACGAGAAATCTCAAGAAACAGGGAAGATATTACCACGATGGCGTAGCTCTCGGCGAGAGCTTTCCGAATCTATGTTCGGTTGAAGATTTTGAACACCAGAGTACCATCGGCGGCCACCGGAAGATTCACGACAAGGAAACTCTCTCTCTCGCTCGCTGCTCTGGTTCGGGAGAAAAATATCGGAGAAGATGAAGTTCGGTTCTAAAACCTAAGTCTAAGAATATATATATATATATATATATATATATATATATATATATATATATATATATATATATATATATATATATATATATATAATGTTTATAAAACGTTTTGTCAAAAATGAGTTATTTTGAGCGGTTTTGCAGCTCAGTTGGTGATGAGAACGTTGGATGGTTTGCTTATCAAGGGTTGCGGGTTCGATAACTAGCACCAACAACACACTGTGTTGAGAAACAGGCCGGAGAGGCGTTGGGGTGTATTGGGCTGCAGCCCTGTAGCGCTGCCAAGGGTGGGACAAGCCTGCGGGTCTCTAAGCCTTTGAACCGGGCCGTTACATTCAGGGTTTAAGAAAATGTTAAAATGCGACTAAGAAGAGAAGTATTACGCTAAAAAGAGAAAAGCTTGCGGTTAAATAGAGAGCTTTTAAAATGATTACAACGAGCGGTTAAGACGATGATAAAGAAGAGCAATCGATCGAGAATCACCTCAGCTAAAGTTGATTAACAAATGCGATAAAAAAACCCTAACTTAATAAAGCGAAAACCTTGACCGTGGAGGTTCCATAAGCATGAACACACTTCTCTCGATGTCGTGCCTACCTGAGTTTAGGAAGGTCCGACCTAACTCTCGTCCAAATCGGAGACCTAAAGCTCGCTTTACGCTGTGAACCCCTCTATTGTATTTCACTCCAATCTGGGAGATTTAATGTCTGCCTCTCTCAAGGGGTGCGTGCAACTCCCTTTACTCTTGAGTGTTCACTTCAAACTACGAGCCTTTCGGCTAGCTAAGAATGAAAACAAATATGGAAATTATATATCGATAATATAACTCCAAACAAGATTTTTCCAAGAGTAAATCAAAAGTCTAAGCCTTACAAAGAAAGAGAGAACTAGAGCATCTTAACTTAATCAACTCGAACCTCGAATCATCAAGATCGAGTAAAAGGAGGATTAGTTACTCATGGTGAAGTGGAGGAAGAGAGATGAGTAGAAAAACATTAAGAAAACGAAACAAAGAGCACACTTTTTTTTAATCGCTGAAAGAGATCTACATCTTGAAAATAGAAGATTACAAATGCGAGAAATGAAAAACTATGCTAGCACTACACATTTAGCTACTAAGCAATTACAACAACTAATACAAAAAAGTAAACTAAGCTATATTAAAAAGCTTAAAGTGAGGAGGGAGAGAAGAAGCATGAAAAGATACAAGAAAACTACAAGAAAATTAAAGGGCAGAACCTCCCCTCTCAATCCAAAGATTCCTCTGAACCCTTGGAGATGGGCTCAATTTATAGATTTTTTTCGGGTTGGGTCACGCCCCCCTAACACGCCCGGGTCGGGCGTGACACATTCGGTGCGACTTTTTGGGCTGAAATTGAATGCTGGAGGTGACCGACGTCGTAGTTGAAGTACACGCCCAAATGTCTTGCCTGACCTGGGCGTGTATCGGGGCATGACCATTTCGGTGCAACGGTGGAGCGTGAAAAATAGCGCGCTGCGGCGATTCCTCGGAACTCGTGGACACGCCTCTGGAACACGCCCGTGTAGGTGTTACACGGGCGTGACAGAGGGTGTGTACTCTGAATTTTCAAGGAATGCAATCTCAGACCGATAGGTTCATTGCTCCTGGTTACATGCCCTAGGTACGCACCCTGGTAGGGCGTGACCTTTGGGGCGTGTAATATCAAAAATTGGCTGAAAGCCGTAAAAACCTGCAAAAATCAGAAAACGCATTAGCGACAAAAATATATACAAAAGGGAATCACAATAAGCACTTTACATGACATGATTTGTGCTTCAAAACCCTGAAAATATTATAATATTTTTGACTGCAAAATATACTATCAAATTCCCCCAAGCTTAAGCTTTGCTTGTCCCCAAGCAAAGATATAAAAACTATCTAATCATAAAAAGTGACTAATCCCAAAAGTTTAATCATGCTAACACAAGTACTATGCAAAATTCCAAGTAGGGAGATTGTGATACGTAAACCTAAAGCAGTTATTTAGGCATGGTTTAACAATTTATAAACTTTACTAACGAAAATAAATCATCCAAAATTTTAAGAAAATTCTTTAAATAAATTTAAGTAATGCAACAAAATGAAAAAGAGCATCGAGTTGTTACTAGATCCAAGAGACATATTATAACTATATCAATAAAATAACAAGAATCTAAATTCAATTCCCAAACTTTACTAATCTACTTTTCTTCTTTACTTAGCTAATTAATAAGATTCAAAAACATGAATCAAAAGGGCTTATTAGGACCAAAATGTTTGGTTTAGGATTATGAATAGGAGTGGAATTCAAAGAAAAACAAAAATGCTTTTAAAATTACACTAAACCAAAATAAAGAGTTTCAAAAAATTAAATATTTTTCATAAAGTAAATATTTTTCTTTTGCCTTCTTTTTTTTATTATATTTTTTTCTTTTTTTCTTTTTTTTCTCTTTCTTTTCAATTTGAAATTGGCCAAAAAAATATCTTTGGAACATACATTTTTCAAAAAGTTCTCCAAAAATAAATCACAAAAATAACTCTATCATAATCATGAAAATTTTTTGATGAAACCCAAAAAGGCTAGTGTGATTAGATAGGTTGGAATATTTAAGCTTTGGTGAACATGAAATAATTATTGGAGCTAATCAATTGGAAAAGGAAAAAGGGCTCAAAAGCGGCTGACTAGGGGTGCAAAAAATTTTTAGGTTGGCATGAAGGATCAAACGAAAACAAAAGTGGCCTAAATCATTTTCATGCTTCTAAATTTATTTAAGGCATTAGCTTTTAAAAATTTCAAAAAGCAAGTCCTAGATAATAATTAAAGACTAATGAAATCATCTTGAAAATAGAATTAATAAGCGACTTGGATCGTTCACATCTACTATGCTAAGCAAAAGTTGACATTACGGAAATTATCCAAAAACAAAATGAAAAATAGTGGATGAAAGATTTTCGAGAATGTAAAGAAAATAAAGAACAAAAACCATATTAAAAATGCGAGTTTTACAAAAACATATCACGTTAACATGCTACCGTGAATTAGAAACACAGCAAGGCTAACATTTTACTTGTGAAACATAATTAAAAGGAACGATTAAAAAGATTATAATTGGCTGAGTTATTTATATGGAATTTTGAGAAAAATAAAACAAAAGCAGGGGGTACTATTGAAATACCAAAATCAATTTAAAATAACATATATAATCTTTTTTTATTATTATGAAAGTAAGGGTTAGATCTGAAATACTCTAGAGGGGGGGGGGGGGGTGAATCTATCTTGAAAACTTAAAACCTTTTTGCTGTAAATAAAAATAGGCCTAAGATAAATTAATCTAGCACTATCACATGCACAACAAAACCAAATATCACAAACACAGCAACCTAGCTAGCACAGCCACAGCAAGAACAAAAGAAAAAGTGCAACCAGAAAACACAAGAATTTTATAGTGGTTCCCCAACCTGGGTACATCCACTCTTCTACCACCCTGGTAGAAATCCACTAGCAGATTTTTGATCAGGTACTGCCACCAATGAGATTTTGATCAGGTGCTCAAAAAGCACCCCAAGTATTTTGATCAGGAGACTTGCAACCAAGAATATCTTTTGAAGGGAGTTAAAGAACCCTTTTTACAGTGGGGGATGAGAGAGTGATTGTCTTCTCTTTCTCAAAATACAATTGAGAAGACTTTAGTGGATATATGATGTTATCAAAAGCTCCCCCTGAGATATTGAACTCAGGAAGATTTGAACCTTGCTGCAGGGTTAGTAGGCCTTCAATATTTCAGCCTTGACCAGAATGTATCCAGGAACTTCTTTGACTGATAGAGTATTTGTTTTCCTTTGAAGAATCCTGAGATTAAGAAGGAAGAAGACTCTGTGTTTTAATGTATGTTCTTCTTCTTCTTCTTCAACTTGCTGTAATTTCTCTGGTCAAGGGCTTCTAGTATGTTTACTGTGTTATTGCCCTGTGTATGTTGTTCTATATGTTCAGACGAGAAGGAAGAAGAAAATCCTTATGTACTGTCTTGTTGTGTATAGAAGAAAAGAGGAAAAATCCTTTTTATATTTTCCATGAAATCTTCCTTCTGAATTTTGAATTTCTTCCTTCATTCAATGCTGACGACCTGGAGAATATCTGCATTGATTGATTTCCCCAACTGTCCCACTGAAAAGCGGCAAGTAATAATCCCGATGAAGACCATAATCAATGCTCCTTCTAACGGTAATATTCAGAGAATATTAAGCATTGATTATAGAGGAATTACTGTAATAAAATAAGGGATAGAGGGAGGGAAAGTCCATGTCTGGATCTTCACAGAAATCATCGAGCAGAGAACAGAATTCGTCGAGCTGGGTCCAGAGTTCGTCGAGCTTGGAAGATATATTCGTCGATAAGATAATAGTTGTTTGTCGACCTGACATCCAAGATCTTCGACCTGAGAACAGATAACTACTTTCTCTGAAACCTTGCCAACTCTGTGCATTAAGATCATCGAGATGAGATTCTGACTTCATCAACTAGTGTTCAGCTAATTGCTACTTGATAAAACTTGTCAATGCTGTGGTCTAAGTTCATCGAGCGGAGAACGTAAATTCATCGACTGGAGTATGATTCTGGACTTAGAATATTTTATATGTTTCTGGACTTTAGAATGTTGATGTAGACCATCCAGAAATCGTCGACCTGAGAATTAAGTTCGTCGAGCTGAGAACTGCTAACTGCTACTTGCAATTGAGGTCTAAGTTCGTCGAGCTGAGAATACGAATTCATCGACTGAACAATGATTCTGTACTTAGAATATTTAAGTATTTCTGGTCTTATAATGTTGAAGTAGATGATCCAGAAATTGTCGACCTAAGATTCAAGTTCGTCGAGCTGATATTCTAACTTCGTCGACTGGAGTTTAGTGAGAAGAATTCTGGACTTGGAATGTTGAATTATAGTGTCCAGAGATCGTCGACCTGAGAACCAAGTTCGTCGAGCTCAGCTCAGAGAATTTTCTTTAAGTTTGTCGAGCTGAGCACGACTTTCGTCGACCTGAGTTCGACAAACGTCGAACTCATTTTCTGAGTCTTTGAAATTTCTCTAAGTCTTGTGTCTTTTGGATTCTGTTGATGGCTGGTCCATGTAGTGTTGACTCTAAGGACATGGTCTAGACTCTAAGACACACACATGACCATAGCTATACATGTTTGGTCAAACATCGTAATTTAGTGAACCTAGCCCAAATCCAAATAGGGATCCAACATATTATTTTAACGGAAACAAAAATAAAGATAAGAGAGGGAGGAAATCCTCCCCCGAGCTTAAATTAGACATTGTCCTCAATGTGGAAAGAAATGGTATGAGAGAGAGAGAGAGAAAAAAGTAAATCATAAATAAAAGTACAGAATTGAAAAACAGGTACTTCCCTGGACTTATGCGCCGTGATTATTGATTGATGCCGCTCCCCCATGCTTGCGTTCTGGATCTGTATGAAATGTCTTCTTTGGACTTTGTGATGGATTCAACAACATTGGAGAAGGCGATCACAGAAGCTTCAGCTTGGTAGAGCCATCTAGAGCAAAAAGTGTAAAATAAAGAAAACAGGAAAATATTTTGGGTTGCCTCCCAAGAACGTCCTTTGTTTAAAGCGTTGTTTGAGCTCGACGCATCAAAAAAAAATTGTCCAAAAGATTATTTGTCCAAAAGATAGCAAGTAAATAAATGGTGTCCAATTAGTTTAAAGTTCGTGCAGAAGAATATTATTACAGTTTGGACTGACATCACCACAGAAATAAAGTTTAAGACGCTGCCCATTTACTTTGAACTCACCCTTATTAGGGTGTGAAATTAAATCATGCCATAGGGATAAACTTCTTTAACGGTAAACGACCCAGACCATCGTGATTTTAACTTCCCCGGAAATAAACTTAATCGTGAGTTATATAAAAGAACTTGGTCGCCCGTCTTGAAGGTTTTTGGGTGCCATAAATTTTTGTCGTGTGAACATTTCGTCCGCTCTTTATAAAATTTGTTATTTTCGTATGCATAAGAGCGCCACTCATCGAGTTCATTGAGTTGAAACTTTCTAAAATCGCCGACAGAGTGGGGATCGAAATTTAAGAATTTTAAGGCCCAAAAAGCGCGGTGTTCTAGTTCTACGGGTAAGTGACACGATTTTCCATATACCAACCGATACGACGTACATCCGTAGGCGGTTTTGTACGATGTTCGGTAGGCCCATAGAGCATCGTATAATTTGGTTGACCAGTCTTTTCTAGAGGTGGAAATAGTCTTTTTATAAATTCTTTTTATTTCTCTATTCACTACTTCGACTTGTCCGTTAGTTTGGGGGTGGTAGGCAATTGAAAGCTTATGAGTAACACCATAATTAATCATGTTTTTAGAAAACTGTGTGTTAAAGAAATGGGAACCCCTGTCACTAACGATGGCGCGCAGCGTACCGAATCGAGAAAATAATTTTTTTTTTAAATGTAACTACGACTCGAGCATCGTTCGTAGGAAGAGCTTGGGCTTCTGCCCAAAGCGAAACATAATCAACGACAACTAAAATATACTTATTACCGAAGCTAGAAGGAAGAGGGCCAACAAAATCAATTCCCCAGATGTCGAAAACTTCGCACTCAAGGAAATAATTTTGCGGAATTTCATTTTTATTAGAAATATTACCCGACCGTTGGCAACTATCACACCTACTCACAAAGTCCTACGCGTCTTTAAACAGGCTAGGCCAGTAAAAACCCGCTCTTAGCACTTTGTGAGCGGTGCGAGTAGCTTGATTGCTCCCACCTGTCGGTCCTTCATGCAAATGCTTAATAATGTCTAAACCTTCTTCATAAGAAACACACTTTCTTATTACTTTGTCTGCACAGACTCTGAAAAGATGCAGGTCCTCCCAAAAATAGTTCTTCAACTCGGAAAAGAATTTCTTCTTTTGCTAAGATGAGAACTCTTTTGGGAGCACACGAGCCACTAGATAGTTGGCGATGCGTGCAAACCAAGGAGAAGTGGATGTGTTAATTGAAAATAACTTCTCATCGGGAAAATAATCATTAAAAGATTTTTCATCTAATTTTTCAATTAAAGGATTATCTAGGTGCGAGAGGTGGTCGACGGCCAAGTTCTCGGCTTCTCGCTTATCACAGATCTCTAAGTCAAACTCCTGGAGGAGTAAGACCCAGCGAATCAAGTGCGACTTGGCATCCTTTTTAGAAAGAAGATATTTGAGGGCCGAGTGGTCCGTAAAAACAATAATTTTTGAAAGTGTAATATAAGGATGTAATTTATCAAAAGCGAATACTACAACTAAGAGCTCCTTCTCGGTTGTCGTGTAATTTTCCTGTGCAGATGTGAGAGTTTTACTAGCGTAATAGATGGGGTGGAAGTTTTTAGATATACGTTGACCTAATACGGCTCCTACCGCATAGCTACTCGCATCGCACATTATCTCAAATGGAAAGTCCCACACAGGAGCTATCATAATCGGGGCATTAATTAATTTTTCCTTTATTAAATTAAAAGCAGATAGACAAAGGTCATTAAAAATGAATGGGGTGTCTTTTTCTAAGAGATGGGTAAGGGGCTTGGTGATCTTGGAGAAGTCCTTTATGAAGCGGCGGTAAAAACCAGCGTGACCTAGGAAACTTCTTATAACTTTTATGTTCGTACGCGGTGGCAGCTTCTCGATAACTTCTATCGTAGCAACGTCTACTTCAATACCTCTTCCAGAAATTTTATGGCACAAAACTAACCCTTCCCTCACCATAAAATGGCATTTTTCCCAATTTAGGGCAAGGTTAGTTTCTTCACATCGTTCTAAGACTTTTTTGAGCTTTTCTAAACAACTATCAAATGCGTCACCGAACACGGAGAAATCATCCATGAATACCTCCATAATTCTTTCTGCATACTTGTAAAATATAGCAAGCATACATCGCTGGAATGTAGCTGGCGCATTGTACAATCCAAACGGCATTCTTCGGTAGGCAAAGGTGTAAGACCCCCCTCCCCATTACAAAGGAGGGCTACCGGGTCTTATGCCCAGAACCGCCGTCTTACGGTGACACTAACGCACGGGTTAGTCGACACCGCAACACGCTGATTCTGCCGGCTATTACGATCATATAACCTGTAGGCTAGTATAAGAAATAGAAGTATAGCAGTATATCAAATCCACCAGTCCAAAAGTCACAGACTACATATCATATATATAAATGAAGAGTATAGAAACATAGTCCATAGTGAGTACAAAATGAAAGAGTAATAAGGGCTTATGCCCAGTACATCATATAAATTCTCTCTCTCTTAAATCAAAGTGGAAGCTAATCTAATACATCAAAACTCGTCCCACCTGAGGATGCGCAGTTGTAGTAGCCTGCGGTAGCGGTATCTGCTCCTCAAGTCCTGCCTCCTCGTCATGCTGGTGCTCCATCTCCACGAGCTCCTAAACTAGTATGGTCACCGACCATTAGTCAAAAAGACTAAGTCGTTTCCTCCGCACCTCGCCCCGCAGCTCCTTGGCACCGAGCGGAAGGACGAAGCAGAGGACAACAAGGGGTAGAAAAAGTGGAAGCAGGAGACAAGAACTAACTAGCAGTTGTAATAGATATTATTATTCTACTCTAGCAGTTCTAAGTATATAGTACAAGTAAGTAAAGTGCAGTACTAGTAAAGGAAAGAACTGAAAGTAAGAGCAGAAAAGTAAAGTAAAGCTGAAAGGTAAAGCTATCTACCATCATAGAGTACCCTAACTTATATAAATTCCCATACAAATATATAAGTTAGGATTTCCAAAATAACTTATCATATAAAAGAGCCCATACTAATTTATATGATAAGGATCTATGAAGCGTATGACCTAATGCAAATGGATGATATGTTATGAATTATGAAACATGCAAGTGCAACACACGTACATGACTCTGAGATCCCAGACCTTTAGTTCCCACTTTTTGAGAGCTAGCTTCACTCTCGGGTACCACCGTTGTGGCTACGGCAGCAGCGGAGCGGGCATCTCAACATCTAGGCCGGTATGCACACTACCAAAACTTAGACCACTCTCATATGCCTTTGTACACGTCCAAGGTGCACTCTAGAGTCTATACGTACGTACTTTGCTGACAACCCGTCAGTCTTGTTTGGTCGGATGTGCGTTATCGGGGATCGTCCTCCAGACCGTAGTATAAAACAACCCACTGGCCCCTCTAACCCTCACACCCGCCTGGTGCACCATACTGTCATCAGTGTGACAAACGGCCAGTACCGCATGCCCCGCAACTAAATTTATGCACATGCAAGTATTTCAACCCGAGCCTTCAGCTCGCAGGACCAACCCGTCCTGAATCCCTCAAACCCATCACGGGTGAGCATATTACACGAGTCTCCCTCCAACCCATCACGGGTGAGAATAAACCACAATGTCTTAACCTATTAGACTACTCTTGTCTACGGGTTATTATACTTAGTAATTTAAGGTTAATCCCAGGACTGCCCAGGGTATACCCGGTGAAGGGCTCTCGGGGGCACTAGGAACTACGATGGGATTACGCCCAAAGTTCCCTTTCTCAAGGATAATTAATTTTATTGGTGTATACCCAGGATTTATTCCCCAACTCTCGTATTACTTTAGAACGACCCTAAAGACTTAAGGTGTTATTAGGAGTGTGGCGGTCTTCTGCCGGTCCGCGTTATTATTGCTGTCACGGGACTTGCACTCTTCCACACATGGTTAAGGAATCCTCTAGGAGACCAACCAGGGTTAATTTCTCCACTAAGATTCTCACTTTACTAGTTATTCAGATTCCTCCCCTGGTGGCCCTACTAGTACGAACATCGGTGCTAGACCCTTACCCATGTCCCGATACCAACCATAAGTGTGACCTTCTAATTTCTCTATCCATATGCCTCAAATTATTTATCCTAGGATGGTATGAACCTATATGATGAACAGGATGAATTCCATAATTTTCCAAATTACTTACACCATTAAATTAATTTCTTTAAATGTAATCCCTAGTCATTTTGAACATGAAGTATTGTCAATATTAAACCTACTGTCCTAGGGATTCTTCAAGGTATATAATATGACAATTAATGGGGCCTACCAAAATTTCATGCTTTTTCAATTCATATTTATAATTAATTCCTATTTAATACTATATCCACAAATCTAGCATTTTCCAAATGAAGTACATAAAATATTATCTCAAAAATTCTAATTAAATTACAGATCCGTGATAATAATGAAATAATGCTATGTCCAGATTTCCAATTACATCTAGGTTGAAATGGCCTATACATGATCAATTTGAGTTATTTATCAAAATGTCATTATGGGGCCTAAGTACATTATTTGGCACTCCAAAATTCTGAAATAATTGCACAAGTTATAAAACATACAATTACAGCAATATGAATTTTCTCAGATTTTTCAAAGTAATATACCCATCATTTTTACACATAATTCCATAAGGGTAAAATGGACATTTTGCTCCTTAAACTACTTAAACTTCATCCAACAGAGATATAATTTATTTCTAGTGCTTATTATGTCACTCCTTAGTCCTCAACAGAAATTGAACCTTTTATGATAAGGGTAAACCTATTTTAAATTTATTTCCTAAAAAGGGCCAAATTTTTAGAAATTCAAAATAATGGGATTTTTGTTCCCAAAAATCCCACAATTGCTATGAGAGGTGTATTACACCATCATATGTCTCCATAATGAAAATCATGATTTTTGAATGTTCCAAGTTGGCTGAACACACATTATTTTATTTTAGGCTAAATGCACAGCAAGCCTATAATAAGCCAACACATGCAAGTGGGTTTACCCAACATGTATTATTCCAAATTAGCTGAAATTTAACACATACACTTATAATGTCCCTAAGGACATGACACCTAAAGTTGGTGCCATTTGGAGTCCCACAACTCCAAATATTTCATTTATTTCATTTTGGGTATTTTAGTAAAAACTATAGAAAAATTTTTCCCACAAATTCTCATTTTTGTACAGGGGTTAACTAATCCCTAAACATGCATGCACCCAAACGTTTGGGCCATTTGGATGAATGGTTTGACTTGGGCATCATTTTGAATTTCTGCCCTAGCTAAGGACCAACCCTAGAACAATGGTCCTACAGGTAAGACCACTGGACCAAATCTCAAGTTAAGGGTGGCAATTTAAAGTTAACACAAAGGGCTACATTTTGCATGTTCATGTCATCCTCTATAAATGGATCTAAGAGCCCTATATTTGACATGCACGATCACCAAATTAATGTGATAGAAATGAAATTTCATTTCATTAAAATAATAACAGAATTAAATTGATTTTAATAAAAATGCAGCACGAATCTTAAAGCTATATTAGACGGCATCCTTTCATCTTCCCCAAGTGTTCAACGGCTGACATTGAGCCGACCTGGGGGATATTGCGGGGCCATTTCCAGCCACATGTGGCGACACCACCCCCCGCCAACGTTGCCATCACCTTCATGGTGGTGGTGACTATCCTTTGCCGGTGATGAGGCGGCGGGAGATGGCGGCGATGGCGATCCCGACCGGTAAGAAATATCTTGAAAAATCTCCCATTTCTCCCATGGAATCGGGCTCAATTGAGCTCGATATCTCCCCTAGTTGATCTAGGATTCTAGTACGGGTAGAGGGACGGTGAAACAAACCTGTGTTGGTGGCTGGCGGGGAGGATGGATGCGGGTGGCCATTCTCGACCTTGCTCCGGCGACACCTCTCGGATTCATTGTTCCTGCATCGTTTCCTTCACTCCAGCTATCGATTTCTACTCTCCTTTGCCCTCTAAAGGTAATGGAATCACTATTTCTGGCTGGGATGGGGTATATTTGGGAGATACAACCAATGCAAGCTCGGTTTGGAGATTTGGTTGTATCACCCTTCATGCCAAGTGGGCACCATGCTGTCAAAATCTCTGGAAATTTTCTGAGGAGGCCAGCCAGCACAATTTTTGGGCTGATGGAGTCATGGCCAAGTGGCCTCTGCCTCTTTAATTCACCTGCCTGCATCAAGCCAAAATCTACCCAAGAAGGACATGGCTGGTGACACTCCCTTAACACGCCTGTGTCACAGGCCGTCTACCTCTTACTTGACACTGGACTATCGCCGAGCAGCTTTTCGTCGATCGTCGAACGCAGGGGAACATGCTAAAATCATCGAGCAGCTTTCGTCGATCGTCGAACTCAAGGGGACACGCGACAATCGTCGAGCAGCATTCGTCGATTGTCGAACGTAGAGGGACACGCCCTGGGAAACGCCCGTGTCCCAGGCCGTGTCACCAAAATAAGTTTCCTGCTGAAAAGTTGGGATGCTACAAATCCCAATAAACAAGAAAATAATTTCGTCCCCGAAATTCAAGTTCGAGTCTACGGGGATTCTACTTGCAGGAGTTATAAGAAATTTTCCACGTATAAACTAAAGTATACCTGAAGTGAACAGCTCCGGGTGTCGCTCCAGCATTAGATCCCTCTGCTCCCAGGTGTGTTCCTACCGTCCATGGTTGGACCACAACACCTTCACAAGAGGGACCTTCTTCTTCCACAGCACTCGGACAACTGTATCATCAGTCCGGATCGGCTCCAATCTGATGGATCTGTCTGGCGCTATCGGACCGGCTGTAGTAGTAACATGCTGCACCAGCTGTAGGAGAGCTCTTCACAATGAAGAGACATGGAAAACGTCGTGTAGGGCACCCAACTCTGGTGGCAGCTGCAGTCGGTAAGCTAAGGGGCCGATCCGCTCCAGGATCAAGTATGGCCTCATGTATCGAGGACTGAGCTTCTTGTGCCTCCGTACCCAAGAGACACCATGTACCAGACGTATCTTCAATAAAACCATGTCTCCAACCTGGAACTCCACCTTCCGGTGCTGAGCATCATGATACTTCGCCTGTCTGCTCTGGGCCTCTAGCAGTCGATCCCTGATCAAATATACCTGAGCCTCCGTATCCTTCACATAATCAGAACCAAGAGCCTCGGTATCCACATCCTGAACCCATAACAGCAGTGTCCGACATTTCCTCCCAAAACGTGCCCCATATGGATCCATCCTGATGCTAGCCTGGTGGCTGTTATTATATGAGAACTCAATCAGTGGTAGTAGCCTCTCCTAAGGCTTCCTCGTATCAAATATGCACAGGCGGAGTAGATACTCCATGGTTCGGATGGTCCGCTCGGTCTGTCCGTCGGTCTGCGTGTGGAAGGCGATTGAAAGTGCAGCTAGATCTGATATACTCTAGAGGGGGGTGAATAGAGTATATGGTGCTTGAAAACTTTTTACAACAATTGTTGTAATGTGAGTAAGCAGGGAAGTAGTAAATAAATCTAATCACAGAGCTAAACTAATCATAAGCTAATCACAGAACAATCAAGGCCAGAAACATAAATAAAGACAAGCAAAACCAGATGACACAAGGAAATATAGTGGTTCCCCTAAACTTGGGTACATCCACTCTTCTACCACCCTAGGTAGGAATCCACTGCAGGATGAGTTGATCAGGTGTCCTGGGCACCAATGAGCTTTTGATAAGGTGCTCAAAAAACAAATCAGATTTTTTGATCAAGTGTCTTGCCACCAATGAGCTTTTGACAAGCTGCTCAAAAACCAAGCTCAAACTTTTGAAGGGAGTTTGAGAAACCCTTTACAGAGATGGGGGTGAGAGAGTGATGGAAGTCTTCTCTTTCTCAAACATCTGAGAAGACTATGTGGATTGATGGTGTCAAAGCTCCCCCTGAGTCCTTGAGATCTTCAGGTAAAGAAGCTTTGTTGTAGGGTGATAGGCCTTTAGAAGTTGAGCTCCAGCAAGAGATGATTTCAGCAACAGCTGAAATGTTAGATGTCTGGAGTCTTGGAATATGTTGGCCTGGAACACTTGAGACAAGAGAGATCTGAAGATTTCAGAATGTTTGATCTCCTTGGATGTGTGTTCTTGAGAATTCTTTGAGACAGAAAATATTTTTGTTCTTGTTCTGAAGATTGCTGATGTCTCTTTTTCTGTCTGTCTGTGTGTGTCTATGTATGATTTTAGAGATTCAAAAATTCTTGTCTTTTATTCTCTAGTACTGAATGGAAAAACATCCTCTGTCAAGAATAGCCGTTGGCCTGCATTAATTGCATCCTTAATTGCTAAATGTCTTCTGGAGGAAAGTCCATAGAAATATTCCTTGAAAATCCCTTGAAACTTGGTCCAGAAATAAATGAAAACGGCTAGAAAATCTCTGAATTAATTGCAGAATAACTCCTTAACTGATTTGAATTTGAATCTAGAAACATCCTTGAAGTTATCTGAAAACGTCGAACTGAGCTCTGCTATCGTCGAACTGAGCTCAGCGACATGGATTTATACTGCAACAAAATATCGTCGATTTGAGCTCAAAGATAGTCGAACTGAGCTCAGAGATAGAGTTTCAATACTGAGTCAAAGATCGTCGAACTGAGCTCACCGATCATCGAATGGAGTTCGACGATATGATGAAGTTGAGCTCAGCGATCGTCGAATGGAGTTCGACGATCTGTCGAAGTTGAGCTAGACGATCGTCGATCGGAGTTCGACGAATCGTCGTGCTGAGCTCGACGATATGACTTGGTCTCAAACTGAAAAAGTCTTGGTCTTGAGGGCAGTTTCCAAACTTAGACTTCTAACCCTTAGACTCAATTCTAATTGACCTTTTGAGCTATACAGGAGGTCAAACATTGGTCTCTCCACGGATCCACCAGCTTCACACCGAATGGGCTGCAACCTTCTTCCTTGGAGTCGCACTGAAAGGAAGCCACGCCGGAGTCGCACCGAACGGGGATGGAGGAGACAAGGCTTGGCTTCACACCAAAGGGGGGGGGGGCGGCTAATGGACTCTCTCCATGGTGGCCGAATTCTTCAAAGGGGGGTTTTTAGGTTTTCTTTTCATTCCCATAACTCATCATAATAGCCTCCTTTAAATAGGAGTTACAAAAGAGATCCAACCGTCCATGATGGAGATGAAATCTCATCCATCCGGGCGGTTACATACACATAATAGCCTCCTTTAAATAGGAGTTACAAAAGAGATCCAACCGTCCATGATGGAGATGAAATCTCATCCATCCGGGCGGTTACATACACACCAAAATGTTTGCAGAAAATAATTAAAAATTACAAGTCACAAATGAATATAAAATTATTAACCAAGATTGGAATAATTTTATATTCGCACATAAAATAATAAAGCATGACAAATTAATTAAAATAGTCTTCAAGTGAGGGTAGCATGCCGCGGGCGGAGGTTGTAGCGGCGTCGTCCGTTAGCGTCATCACGGCTCCGAAGGTCTTTATGTTGTAGAGCCTCGGCAACTGGATCGTCATCAAGTAGTGGCGGAGGGGCAGCGACGTCAGACATAGTGATCCTGACCCAAATTAGTAATAGGGTGTTCCAACAATCTCCCCCTATTTGGGTTAGGATAATTATTTACAGAGTTTAAAAATTAAATAACAACATACAAGCAGCAATACAGAAAAACAAAAAATTGGACATTGCAGAATCACAGAGATATATATATATATATATCATCCCAGATAATAACCAGAAGTCGGAGAGATTGTCACCTTACATAATCATTTCTTTTCCTTGCCCTTCACAAGTTTGATTTCTCTGTTGGGATTGAGGGCTTCTTTCTTTGATCTGGTATCATCTGCTGCACCTAAAGTGGTTTGCTGTTTGGGCCTGGGAACTACAGCTTCAGGATGCAGTTCCATGTATCTATCTGAATCAAAACATTTGCTTGATGCATATCTTTCCAACTCTTTCTTTCTTTGTTCAGACATTGTAGAGATGTTAGAGGAATCCCTTCCTTGCTCTTTAGCTTTCTTGATCTGATCCAGTGCAGCAAGTTCTTTCATCCTTGCAGTCCAAGCAGCTGGATTATTCTCAGGGTCTTCAAAAGGTACTGGAGGCTCATATCTATTAGAAGGATTGACTTGAGGAGGCCTGGATGAAATAGTTTCCTTCAGCTTATAGGGAAAAGGACCAGATGTGGTGTCAGATGAAATTTGTCCTTCCCTGGAGTATGGATGTTGCCTTGAGTATCCTTTGGAATAAACCTGGACTTCTCTTTGATTGCCTCTGTATCCTCCTCTCCTGGATTGAGAACCCCTTGATTGGCTTCCCCTATGGTAGGATCTAGCATGTGGCTGATAGGGAGCTTGACTTCTAGCAGGGGGTTGAGCAGCAAAACTTCCACCTGCACCTGCATCAGGAGGAGGTGGTGGAGGAGGATGAGAATGTTGGACTTGAGAAGAGCCCTTTTCATATTTCCTTTTCTTTTTCATTGCTTTGTGTTGATTCTTAGAGTACTGCATCCAGTGCTCAGTGATGGGGCAATCATGAAGAATATAATATGGTATATCATTGTTATCCTTGACCTTGGCAGGAGGTACTCTCTTCATGGCTTTGCTCCTTGCCTTTCTTTTCCTGGCAATGATAGCAGAAGAATCATCAGAGTCTGTTCTGAACTCATCACTTTCAGAACTCTGATCATCATACAGGGCATCAATCTTCTTCATCAAATCTTTCTTGAGCTGTAGAGAAGCAGTTGAAGCAGTAGAGGGTGTAGCAGCAGAGGTTGAAGCAGTAACAGTAGTGACAACAGCAGATACAGAAGTTGTTGCAGTTGAAGTAGAAACAGTAACAACAGCAGCAGACACTACAAGTTCTGGAGAAGTAACAACAGCAGCAGCAACAGATTCACTAACAGTAATATCAGTAGCAGAAATATCAGCAGAAAATTACGAAGGCTCAAACTCATGTGCCTCTGTCATAAGGATCTCCTTAGAGATTGGCTCATCAGCAGTAACAGAAGTATCAACAGCAGTATCAAAACTTTCAGCAGCAGGAGGGACAGCAACATCAGAAACAACAGTAGTGCGTTCAGTAGAAGTAGCAGCAGTATATACTGAGTTGACAAATGAAGTGATGATGCTGGGGTCACAGCAAGAGAATGGCACAAGGGCCTTGGACAGATCCTCTGGGGGCTGAATAGCAATTATCTCTGGCAGACTTCTGAAATATAGAGAATCAAAATTTGAGAGCAAAGACCTGAGGTCTATTGCAAAGACTGCAGCAGGAGGTTGAGACACAGCAGCAGGAGCAGTAGCAGATTCAAGAACTGAGGAAACAGCAGCAGACAGGCTCACTGAAACAGCAACAACAGCAGCAACAGCAGCAGGCAGACTCACTTCATAGGGCATCTCCCCCTGCCTAGATTCAGACATGGCTGGATCAAGGCACACTGCTGAAGGGGCTGCCTGAGGGGATAGAGAGAAGAGCCTGGCAGAAAGGGCTGCCACTAATAGGAGTAATGGAGCCAAGGAGGTCTCCAAAAGAAGAGATAGCCTGGGGGCTAGCAATTCATACAACCTGTCAGCAAGGGCTGGAATGTCTACTTGCTCAGTGGAGACTGGAGCAGAGGTAGAGGATGGAAGTGGAGCTGTTGGTGATGGTAGTGGAGAGCTGGAGTAGTGGGGCAGGGATGGTTGAGGTGTGGGTAAGGTGGATATGGAGGACAGTGGGATGGAGATAGATGGGGTGAATGTGGGTTGGTCAATGATGTCTTGCAGAAGAGCTTGATAGGATGTTGAGGATGAGGGTAGCTCAGGAGGAGAGGATGGTGAATCATCCATGAAGGAATCTTCAATGAGGGTGAAGGAGGGAATGGAGGGTGATGAAATGATATCTGGTTGAGGGTAGGAGAATAATGGATGGAATTGGTCTTCTGTGGTAGGAAGAGTAGGGACTGGAGAAGGTGTAGATGTTGGAGAGGGGCTGGAGATGATGATGGTGGATGGAGTTGGAATGGTAGATGGAATGGGAAGAGATGGAATTGGAGGAGGAGGAGGAGAGGCAGCAGCAGGCAGGTCATCTGCAGGGGCAGAGGCCTGAGGGGAAGTGACTCTGAGAGTCCTGGTGCCTGAGGGAGTGCTGGAGGATGGCCTGCTAGGCTTAATGATCTGTCTGTCCCATTTTCCAAAAAGGGCACAGGATAGTCTCTTGGATGCATTGATGTGGATTCCAGAGGAGACCAGCAATACAGGGCACCTATTCTGCAGAAACACTCCTAGAATTCTTCCAAAGTTTACAAAACTTTTGTTGATCTTCTTCTTAATGAGGTCAAAGAATACCTCTCCCTAATTCAGATTCTTCCTGCCTACTAGGGCTCCCATTAGGCAGAGCTGATATCTTGAAATTACATCATGGGCAGAGTGCTTAGCCAGTAGGACTTTCCCAACTACATCAGGCAGGAATCTGTATTCCACAGAAAGATTCTTCTTCAATAGCTTGCTAGGGTTAGCCTCAGTATGACCCATTCTGGCAAGCAAGTCACCATATTCTTCTCCAGACAAATCAGCAGTATCTCCACCAGTTCTCAACTCAAAAACCTATGTTAATATTGTTGGGGTCAGAGGTACCTGTGTGCCAGAGATTGATCCAACAATGGTGTTGGTGTCCTGATTATATGCAGTGTAGACCCACTCTTTGATTTCATCAGAAGCAAGCTTAATCCTTGTAGTCATGATTGCAGTAAGGTTCTGCTCTTTGAATAACTCTATGATGTCCTGAAAAACCTGGTCTGTTGTGCTGAAGGATTCCATGTCGATGTCGAAGCCAGCATCAAACTTCATGGCGGCGAGAACAGCAACAGACACAGCCATAGGTACCTGCAAAGATTCAACAAATTAAACGACCAAGGGCAGAATTGTTTGGAGGGAAAGAAAGTTCTTGCAGAGAAATCGAAAGCGCAAAGGAGAACGACGGCGAAAAATGAATTTTATATTAGGGTTCGACGCAGAAAAGGAAAGATCGTTGAACTCAGTTCGACGATCGAGGCTTCTAAAGGAATCTGAAGAGACTTCCACATCGTCGATCTCCGTTCGACGATATTGGAGAGCGTCGAGCTCTGTTCGACGATCGTTCAGAGAACAAGATCGTCGAGCGCCGTTTGACGATCGTTGACCGGAAGAGATAGTTCAGACTATCTGAGAAGCGCTGAACTCAGGTCGACGATTTTAGAAATCGTCGATCTCTGTTCGACGATCTTGGGGAAAATCGTCGAGCGCAGTTCAGAGATCAAAAAAACTCTATACACTAAGAAAAATCAAGATGTTTGCCTAGTCTTGGTCAATTTTTAAGCTTTTAAGATCTTGGATATTATTTAAGACTTCCTCCATCTAACATTCCTAACTTATTTAGGAAGAAGGTATGTTTCTTTTCATCCAAGGGCTTGGTGAAAATATCTCCCCTTTGTAAATCAGTTGGGATATATTGTAGTTCAATTTTATTCTTTTCAACATTATCCCTTAAAAAGTGATGTCTAATCTCTATGTGTTTTGTCCTACTATGGAGGACTGGATTTTGAGCTATAGAAATAGCACTGGTGTTATCACAAAAGATTTTAGACTTCTCTAAGTTGTAGCCATAGTCTAGGAGTTGGTTTTGAATCCACAAGATTTGTGAACAACAACTGCCTGCAGCCATATATTCAGCTTCAGCAGTTGAAGTTGACACAGAAGTTTGTTTCTTACAAAACCAGGAGACAAGTCTGTCACCAAGGAACTGACAAGTTCCACTGGTGCTTTTCCCGTCAATTCTGCATCCAGCATAGTCAGCATCAGAAAATCCAGTTAAATCAAATGCTGGATCTTTTGGATACCAGAGACCTAGATTTGGACAACTTTTAACATACCTGAGAATCCTCTTTACTAATATTAGGTGTGACTCTCTAGGGCTTACTTGTAACCTAGCACATATACATGTAGCAAACATTATATCTGGTATACTAGCTGTAAGGTACAGTAAAGAGCCAATCATTGCTCTATATGTTGTCTGATTAACAGGTTTCCCATGTTCATCAGCATCCAATACAGCATTAGTAGGCATAGGTGTTTTCATACTAGATGCTTCAGACATGCCAAATTTCTTAACCAATTCATTTGCATACTTGGTTTGAGAAATGAAGATGACTTCAGCATGCTGTTTGACTTGCAATCCTAGGAAGAAGGATAGCTCACCCATGCTACTCATTTCAAATTTAGAATGCATTAGGTTGGAAAACCTTCTGCACAATTTGGAGTCAGTAGAACCAAAAATAATATCGTCTACATAAATCTGTACTAGTAGGGTATGGGACTTATGGGTTCTAATAAAAAGAGTTTGGTCTACTCTACCCCTTATAAATCAATTTTCCAAAAGAAAGCATGCTAGGGTCTCATACCATGCTCTAGGAGCTTGCTTGAGACCATATAATGCTTTGTTCAATCTAAAAACATAATCAGGATAAGTTGGAGAGATAAAACCTGGAGGTTGTCTGACATATACTTCCTCTTTGATGTCTCCATTTAGAAATGCACTTTTGACATCCATCTGATATACCTTGAAGCCTTTATGTGCTGCATAAGCTAAAAATATTCTGATGGCTTCCAATCTTGCAACTGGTGCAAAAGTTTGGTCGTAGTCTATTTCTTCTTCTTGAGAATATCCCTGAGCAACTAGCCTTGCCTTGTTCCTTATAATTACTCCTTGATCATCCAATTTGTTTCTGAATACCCACTTTATTCCAACAATGGAGTGATCCTTAGGCTTTGGCACTAGTTCCCATACTTTGTTCCTCTCAAATTGATGCAACTCTTCTTGCATTGCAATGATCCAGTATGGATCTTGCTCTGCATCTTGAATGGACTGAGGTTCAATTTGAGATAGGAAGCAGGTGTGCAACATGTTTTGGTTGACCTGATTTCTGGTTTGCACACCAGCTGAGATGTCTCCAATTATTTGGGAAATTGGATGGTCTCTTGATGTTACTAAATCAACAGGGGGTGTTGATTGTTCACCAACCTGTGTTGTTGTTTCCTCTTGTGGTACAACAACTGGCTCTTCAAGTTGTTCTTCAATATGTTGAACACTTTCTTCATCTTCACTTCTTTCATCCTTTTGAGTAACCTGTAACTTGTTCAAGTCTTCAACAAGAGAATGTTCCTGCAAAGGTTCTATGGTAGAAGGGATCTTCTCCTTGAAAGACATGTTAGATTCATCAAATGATATATGAACAGATTCCTCAATTTTTAGAGATGATTTATTATAAACCCTATAAGTCTTGCTAATCATGGAGTATCCCAGAAACACTCCTTTATCAGCTTTAGCTTGAAATTTTGCTAAGTATTTCTTGTCATTATTATGTATGTAGCAAATACAACCAAAAACTCTAAAATAATCAACTTTAGGTTTCTTCCCTTTGAGTAATTCATAGGGAGTCTTTCCCTTTAGTTTATGTATCAAACTTCTATTCAGCACATAGTTGGAGGTGTTCACTGCCTCTGCCCAAAAGGATAGAGGTAGATGAGCATCTGACAACAATGTAGTGGCAGATTCAATAAGGGTTCTATTTTTCTTTTCAGCTACCCCATTTTGTTGAGGAGTTCTAGGAGCTGAGAAAGTATGCCTGATCCCTTCACTCTGACAGAACTCTTGCATAAGAAGAGAATCAAACTTTGTCCCATGATCACTTCTGATCAGGGTAATGTGAGTATGGAACTCAATCTGTATACATTTGAGAAACTCTGTCAGACACTTAAAGTTATCAGACTTCTTCCTTAGAAAGAACACCCAAGTGAATCTAGAGAAGTCATCTACAACTACTAAAGTGTAAGATTTCCCTCCTAGGCTTTGTACTGTAATGGGTCCAAAAAGATCCATGTGTAACAGATATAATATCCTAGGTGAATCACTCTTATTAAGTGACTTAAAGCTGTTTTTAGTTTGCTTGCCTAATTGACAAGCCCTGCAGAGTCCTTCCTTCTTGTAGGGGCCAGAAGGTAGTCCTATAACAAGGTTGTCCTTGGATATCCTAGCAATAGTTCTAAGGTTTAGGTGTCCTAGTCTCTTATGCCATAAAATATTTGGTCTACAGACAGAATTAAACAGGCAAATATCTACATCAGTTGAAAGAAAATCTACTAGATAGATGTTACCTTTCCTTTTACCTGTCAACACAGTTGTGTTGTCCTCTGACTTGATTTTGCATAAGGCTTTGCTGAAGGTCACCTGGTAGCCTTCATCACACAGCTGACTGATGCTTATTAAGTTATGCTTCAGTCCTTCTACATAAGCTACCTTCTTGAAAGTTACTGATCCAATCTGGACTGCACCATATCCTTTAGTCTGTCCAAAGTTTGAATCACCAAAGATAACTTTGGATCTAAGCTTGGCTCTAAAGGATGTGAGGTTGTCCTTGTTCCCTGTCATGTGCTTAAAGCACCCACTATCCAAATACCATTACTGGTTAGATGTTGGATAGGTCTTCACCTGCACATAAGACAATTCATTTGTTTTTGACCCAGTTTACCTTGGGCCTATGTTGATAACCTTTAAACTCTGAAATAAAAGACATCCCAGGTTGACTCTTATATCCTTCAGGATGATATCTCCTTGGAGGTATAATCCATTCAGTATAAGGGTTAAAGATTTGGGATGAGGGACCCTTAGGGTTGAATTTTGATTTGCCCTTGAAAATATTTCCAGAGCTCTGACCTCTGTTCGATGATCTTGGAGTTGCGTTCGACGATCTTGGGTCAGATCGTCGAGCTCCGTTCGACGGTCGACCATAGCAGAGTTCAGGAACTTGAGATCGTCGACCTGAGTTCGATGATTTTCCCTGAGATCGTCGATCTGCGTTTGGCGGTCGTCGATCTCCGTTCGACGATTTCTGCTGGGACTTAGTTTTCTGGGGCAGATCAGAATTTTTCCTAGCTACCTCTACAACTCCCTTTCCTTTATCAGAAATGAATTTGATTGGAGTTGTTAGAACTATGGGTTGGCTGGATGAAGCACCCAAGCCCAGTGTACTATTAAATCTGGAGTTCACTGTGCTTGTGATGTCCATCAGCTTGATGCTTCTCCTATTAAGGGATTCTTCAAGCTTCTTGGCCTCAGATAGCTCACTTTTCAGTGAAGCTATCTGCTCCCTACAACACTCCAACTCCTGAGAGAGTTTGAGGTTTTCTGACTTTAAAGTATTATGTTCAGATAGATGATTTCTGAGTGAGATAATTTCTTTCTCAGATTTTAGCAGATCTAAACACAATGATTTAAATTTAGATTTAAAGTCCTCTGAATTAAAATCAAAAGAACCAATTACCTGATCTTCTTCAGGTTGAGTCTCTGAGTCTGACTCTGACTCCTCTTCTTTTGAATTATGTTGTGAGGCATTGATTGCCATCATGCAGAACTCTTTCTCTTCTACATCATCCTCATCATCACTGGAGTTGGATGAGGCTTCTGACTCCTCTTCAGTCTCACTCTAGGATTCAGCAACAAACCCCTTTCTTGTATGTTTGTTTTTGCTTGATGAGGGTTTGTCATTGTCATTCCTCTTGGAGTCTTTCTCCTTTCTTCTTTCTTTCTTGTCCCTTTTGTCCTTGTTTTTATTTTCTGGACAGTCAGGAACTATGTGCCCTGGTTTCCTGCAACCAAAGCAAACAATTTCTTTATTATTGATTGACTTGTCATACCTTGGCTTATCATGCTCCTTGTATGATCTCCTTCTGAAGTCCTTTCTGGCCATCTTGTAAAATCTTTTGGCCAAGAGACTGAGCAGTTCATCATTGCCTGTGACTTTATCTTCAGGCAGATCTTCAGTTGCCTTGAAGGCTATGGTCTTCTCTTTTCTTGTGGCTGGTGAGGCAGCCTTCTGTTCTTCTTCTCTATTCTTAATGAGTAGCTCATAAGATTTGAGCTTACCCAATAGAGCTTCAGTGGTGATCTCATTCAAACTTCTGGCATCCTTGATTGGCCAGATTCTTGAATCTCAAGTGCTAGGGAAGCACATTAGAATTTTGTCATTGAGTTCAGTTAGTGAGATCTCTTTATCCAATGTCCTGAGTTCACTGACAATTAGACTGAGTCTGTTGTACATATCTCCCACTGACTCAGTGTCTCCCTTCTTGAAATTCTCATATTGAGATATGAGGTGGGATCTCCTATCCTTTCTCTCATCAGCTGAGCCTGAGACTATTTCAGAGAGTTTGTCCCAAATTTCCTTTGCTGAATTGCATTCAGCCACCTTTTGAAATATATCGTCAGACATTGTTTGGGCTAAGATGTTCATAGCCTTGGCATCAGCTACCTTCCATTTCTTGATGTCAGCATCTATTCCTGATGGAGGTGGAACAACATTTGTACTTGAGTTCTCTGGAGGTCTTGGACACACTATCAAAACAGAGTTAAAGATATCCTCGTCAATAGAATTCATGTATAGTTTGATCCTTGCTTTCCAAAGTGCAAACTTGGATAGATTGCACACTGGAGGTCTGGTGCTAGCATAATATTTATTTTGGGGCATGATTTGTGAAAACAAAATCAAATACTAAATTCAAAAGAAAACAGATCTAAGCTAGGGATCTTTGGGTTCAGGTGTTAGCCTGTGCAACCACCAAGGTGTGGTGTGTTTAACCAACCTGGCTTTGATACCAATTGAAAGTGCAGCTAGATCTGATATACTCTAGAGGGGGGTGAATAGAGTATATGGTGCTTGAAAACTTTTTACAACAATTGTTGTAATGTTAGTAAGCAGGGATGCAGTAAATAAATCTAATTACAGAGCTAAACTAATCATTAGCTAATCACAGAATAATCAAGGCCAGAAACAAAAATAAAGACAAGCAAAACCAGATGACATAAGGAAATATAGTGGTTCCCCTAAACTTGGGTACATCCACTCTTCTACCACCCTAGGTAGGAATCCACTGCAGGATGAGTTGATCAGGTGTCCTGGGCACCAATGAGCTTTTGATAAGGTGCTCAAAAACCAAATCAGCTTTTTTGATCAGGTGTCTTGCCACCAATGAGCTTTTGACAAGGTGCTCAAAAACCAAGCTCAAACTTTTGAAGGGAGTTTGAGAAACCCTTTACAGAGATGGGGGTGAGAGAGTGATGGAAGTCTTCTCTTTCTCAAACAGCTGAGAAGACTATGTGGATTGATGGTGTCAAAGCTCCCCCTGAGTCCTTGAGATCTTCAGGTAAAGAAGCTTTGCTGTAGGGTGATAGGCCTTCAGAAGTTGAGCTCCAGCAAGAGATGATTTCAGCAACAGCTGAAATGTTAGATGTCTGGAGTCTTGGAATATGTTGGCCTGGAACACTTGAGACAAGAGAGATCTGAAGATTTCAGAAAGTTTGATCTCCTTGGATGTGTGTTCTTGAGAATTCTTTGAGACAGAAAATATTTTTGTTCTTGTTCTGAAGATTGCTGATGTCTCTTTTTTTGTCTGTCTGTGTGTGTCTATGTATGATTTTAGAGATTCAAAAATTCTTGTCTTTTATTCTCTAGTACTGAATGGAAAAACATCCTCTGTCAAGAATAGCCGTTTGCCTGCATTAATTGCATCCTTGATTGCTAAATGTCTTCTGGAGGAAAGTCCATAGAAATATTCCTTGAAAATCCCTTGAAACTTGGTCCAGAAATAAATGAAAACGACTAGAAAATCTCTGAATTAATTGCAGAATAACTCCTTAACTGATTTGAATTTGAATCTAGAAACATCCTTAAAGTTATCTGAAAACGTCGAACTGAGCTCTGCTATCGTCGAACTGAGCTCAGCGACATGGATTTACACTACAACAAAATATCGTCGATCTGAGCTCAAAGATAGTCGAACTGAGCTCAGAGATAGAGATCCAATACTGAGTCAAAGATCGTCGAACTGAGCTCACCGATCGTCGAATGGAGTTCGACGATATGATGAAGTTGAGCTCAGCGATCGTCGAATGGAGTTCGACGATCTGTCGAAGTTGAGCTAGACGATCATCGATCGGAGTTCGACGAATCATCGTGCTGAGCTCGACGATATGACTTGGTCTCAAACTGAAAAAGTCTTGGTCTTGAGGGCAGCTTCCAAACTTAGACTTCTAACCCTTAGACTCAATTCTAATTGACCTTTTGAGCTATAGAGGAGGTCAAACATTGGTTTCCTAGAGACATAGCGATCCTGACCCAAATTAGTAATAGGGTGTTCCAACAGCGATACTAAAAATAAGCCGGGAGCCCAAGTAAGCATGCACGGCCCTCCACTCGCTCGAAGTGAACAGACCATCACGGTCCGAAACAATCGTCCTGGGAATGCCATGGTATCTGACAAACTGCTCCACGAATAGTCTCACCAAAACTGCAACTGGAGCATCCTTCCGGACTGGAATAAAGCACGCTACCTTGGTCAGTCTGTCTACTATGACCCATATAGAATCATGCCCAGAGTGGGAGCGAGGTAGTCCGTGCACAAAATCCATAGCAATGTCCTCGAACTTCCACTCTAGGACTGACAGTGGCTGTAGTAAACCTCCTGGGCTCTTACATTCCGCCTTCACGCCCTGACAAGTCTCGCAATGTGTCACAAAATACGTGATCTCCCTCTTCATCCCAGGCTAGTACATGGTCCTCCGTAAATCTGCCCACATCTTGGTTATGCCAGGATACACTGAATATCTGGAGCAATGAGCCTCTCTGAGTATGTCATCCCGGATACTTCCCCCTGTTGGTATGTAAATGCATCCACGAAATCGAAGGAGATCATCCTGCATCGTGTAGTCCTCAACCTGGCCCCTTTCCAGGGCACTGAAAATCGGCTCTAATGCAGCATCTAGCTTCTGATGTATTTGGATGCGCTCCCGTATATCATCACCACTGATCACTGAGCTCAAGTACTCTCGATATACCACTGGTTTGTTCTCAGATACCATGGTAATATGCATGTCTTCCATCATTCGTATCAACTCTATAGACATCAACCGAGGCTCCGGTACAGAAGTGCCGGCTCTCTTACTCAAAGCATCTGCTACTGTGTTTGCTTTCCCCGGGTGGTAGTGGATCTGGTAATCATAGTCACAGAGGAATTTCAGCAATCTCCTCTGTCGTAGGTTCAGGTCCTTCTACGTATCGATATATTTAAGATTCTTATGATCTGAATAGATATCACAATGAATCCCATATAAATAATGTCTCCACATCTTTAGGGCAAATACCATTACCCCGAGCTCTAAGTCATGTACTGGATAGTTATGCTCATGCTTCTTCAACTGTCTTGAAGCATAAGCAATAACATGACCATGCTGCATCAGGACAGCACCCATCCCCTAGTAAGAGGCATCTGTGTAGATCTGAAATTCTTCATCCGGATGGTAGTGTAAGAATAGGGGATGAGGTGAGTCGGTCCTTCAGCTCCTGAAAAGCTGTCTCGCACCGCTCTGACCAAACAAAATCTGCATCCTTCTTCGTCAAGGACGTGAGGGGGAGGGCTAACCTCGAGAATCCCTCCACGAACTTGCGATAATAACTGCTAACCACAAGAAACTGCGTATGTCTGATGTCTTCTTCGGTCGTGGCCAATTCCGTACTGCCTCTATCTTTGCTGAATCCACGGCCAATCCAGCCCCACTGATAGTGTGCCCAGGAAAGCCACCTCCTGTCGCCAGAACTGGCACTTAGAAAACTTCGCATACATCTGGAATTCTCTCAATCTCTGCAAAACCCGTGTCAAGTGTTCAGTGTGCTCCTCATGAGTCCGGGAATAGATCAGAATATCATCGATGAACACAATGATGAAGCGGTCTAAGTAAGGTTCGAATACACTGTTCATTAGGGTCATGAATGCGGAGGGGGCATTCGTGAGCCCAAAAGGCATCACCGTGAACTCGTATAACCCATATCGTGAACTGAATGCCGTCTTCGGTATGTCCTCTTCTCGGATGTGGAGCTGGTAGTAACCGGATCGCAAATCTAGCTTAGAGACCCAGAAGGCTCCCTACAGCTGATCAAATAACTCGTCTATCTGAGGCAGTGGATAGGTATTGTGGACCGTTAACCAGTTAAGCTCCCGGTAATCTATACATAGTCGCAACGACCCGTCCTTATTCTTTACAAAAAGAACTGGTGCTCCCCACGGCGATGAACTGGGCTGCACAAATCCCGAGTCAACTAGCTTCTAAAGTTGAGTCCTGAACTATGCCAACTCTCTGGGAGCCATCCTGTAAGGTGCCCGAGACACTGGCCACGCTCCCGGTACCAGCTGAATCCTGAAATCCAAGTCCCTGGCTAGTGGTAATCCGGGTAATTTTTCCGGGAACACGTCGGAGAAATCCCGGACCACCGGAATATCTGAAATAGAAGCCTCTGCTCCCGCCATCTCAAAGCAGATAAGGTAAACCTCCTCTCCCTGCTCGTAGGCCTTCACAGCCTATACAGAAGATAGTAATAGGTGGGAGATAGGTGTAATTCCTTCGATGATGACAGGGGAGTCACCATGCCTTAGTGTGATCCTCCTTGATGGGAAATCTATCTGAGCATGGTTCCGATGTAACCATGTCATGCCCAAAATCAAATCGAACTCCTGCAGCTTCATAATAGTTGCTGGCGCCTCAAATGCCTTGCCTCCAATCTCGGCCTCCATATTGTAATGGGCAGTGGTCCGCAGTTCTGACCCATCGGGTAGACGCACCCTCATCTCTAGTCCCGGAAATCTTTCCACGCATTCAAGTCCGTCTATGAAGGCCTTAGATACGAACGAGTGCGAAGCACCCATATCGAAGAGGGTACGTGCGGGCTTGCCGCTGATCATAACTATGCCTGAAATTTATTTGAGGTATAATGGATGTTATTTATATGGTTTTCAAGGCACTACTAAGGTTGAAATTTCTAAATTTAAACAATTTAAGTACCTGTAATGACCTCCTCGGGGTTCCTCTGCTCCGTGAGGTCCAAATCATATATCTGCTCCTGATTGCGTCCCCTGCAGTGATATCCTCGGCCTCGGCCTCGTCCTCGTCCTCGGCCTCGGCCTTGGCCATGCTGTACTAGGGCCACTGGAGGTGGAGGAGGAGGAGGATGGAATCGATGCGGACACTCCGATCTAATGTGCTCGGGCTGGCGGCATCCGTAATAAACTACCTGCCGGTGGCCATGGTCATCCTGTCTCCTCGGATCATGCAACTGTAGAGGTGGGTGAGCTAATGATGGAGGAGGTCCCTGCTCCTGCCTGTAGTTGGGACGACGACGTCCCCCACTCCTCTTGTATCCAATAGTCTAGCCTCTCTGAGAGCCCCTGCTGCTCTCTCCTGATGTCGACCCATCATACGATCTCTTCCCTCTACCTTGCACCATCATCTGGTCAGCCTCCAGCTTCTTTGCCATCTCGATAATCTGGGTGGACGTGCCGTGAGAAATGAACAACAAAGCCTGCCTGAAATCATCCCTGAGGCCCCGGTAGAACCTCTTGGCATACCTCCTATCATCAGTATCATGCATCCCTGTGAACCTGGCAAGTTGGGAGAACTCCCTCTGGTACTCAATCACTGATCTTCTCCCCTGCTGGAGGTTCAGAAACCTCTCCTCCAAAGCATCTCTGTCTGTAGTAGATATGAAGTTGTAAAAAAATACATCGCCAAACTCCTCCCATAATATGTCTGATAGCTCCCAGTCCGCATATGTAGACTCCCGCACTGATTTCCACCATCTCTTCACATGAGACTCTAGTGTAGAGGTGGCTAGAGGTACTGCCTGGCCGACCGTGCAGCTGATGCCTACTAAAATCTCGTGTATGGCCTCCAGCCATGACTCCAACTTTACCGCATCCTCTGTCCCACGTTACATCGGTGGGGACAGGCTCTTGAAGGCACTTAGCCAGCTTGACCCCGGATTTGGCTGCGGGGCCGGGACTTGCTGGGCTTTGAAGGCATCTAGAATTGCCGTCAAAGTCTGCCCCATCTCCCTCTGTAGAAATGGAGTGGTAGCTGGAGGGGGAGGAGCCACATTTTGCGGCGCGGCGACCTATGGAGGTTGCATAAGGGTAAGGTTAAAATAGAACTGGTCTAACTCATTGTACTTAGTGGACTGTTTTATGTGACTTTTTACACATGGGCACACCACTGCTTCCGCTGCATAGTTTGTCCTCAAACTAATGCTCGCGCGGGGTGGTCCAGTGTTGTGGACTTCTTTCTCATATGATCGTTTGTTCAGGTGATACCAGTTTGTAAGAACCCCCCCCCCCCCTACCCAGGAGGGCTACCGGGTCTTATGCCAAGAACCGCCGTCTTACGGTCACACTAACACACGGGTTAGTCGACACCACAACACGCTGATTCTGTCGGCTATTACGATCATATAACCTGTAGGCCAATATGAGAAATAGAAGTATAGCAGTATATCAAATCCTCTAGTTCACAAGTCACAGAGTACATATAATATATATAAATGAAGAGTACAGAAACATAGTTCACAGTGAGTACAAAATGAAAGAGTAATAAGGGCTTATGCCCAGTACATCATATAAACTCTCTCTCTCTCAAATCAAAGCAGAAGCTAATCTAATACATCAAAACTCGTCCCACCTGAGAACGCGCAGTAGTAGTAGTAGCTTGCGGTAGCGGTATCTGCTCCTCAAGTCCTGCCTCCTCGTCGTGCTGGTGCTCCATCTCCACGAGCTCCTAAAATAGTATGGTCACCGACCATTAGTCAAAAAGACTAAGTCATTTCCTCCGCACTTCGCCCCGCAGCTCCTAGGCACCGAGCGGAAGGACGAAGCGGATGACAACAAGGGGTAGCAAAAGTGGAAGCAGGCGACAAGAACTAACTAACAGTTGTAATAGATATTATTATTCTACTCTAGCAGTTCTAACTATATAGTACAAGTAAGTAAAGTGCAGTACAAGTAAAGGAAAGAACTGAAAGTAAGAGCAGAAAAGTAAAGTAAAGCTGAAAGGTAAAGCTATCTACCATCACAGAGTACCCTAACTTATATAAATGCCCATACAAATATATAAGTTAGGATTTCCAAAATAACTTATCATATAAAAGAGCCTATACTAATTTATATGATAATGATCTATACAGCGTATGCCCTAATCCAAATGGATGATATGTTATGAATTATGAAACATGCAAGTGCAATGCAGGCACACGACTCTGAGATCCCAGATATTTAGTTCCCACTTTTTGAGAGCTAGCTTCACTCTCGAGTACCACCGTTGTGGCTATGGCAGCAGCGGAGCGGGCATCTCCACTTCTAGGACGGTATGCACAGTACCAAACCTTAGACCCCTCTCATACGCCTTTGTACACGTCCAAGGTGCACTCTAGAGTCTATGCGTACGTACTTTGCTGATAACCCGTCAGTCTTGTTGGGTCGGATGTGCGTTATCGGGGATCGTCCTCCAGACCACAGTGTAAAACAACCCACTAGCCCCTTTAACCCTCATACCCGCCTGGTGCACCGCACTACCATCAGTGTGACGAACGGCCAGTACCGCATGCCCCGCCACTAAATTTATGCGCATGCAAGTATTTCATCCCAAGCCTTCAGCTTGTAGGACCGACCCGTCCTGAATCCCTCAAACCCATCACGGGTGAGCATATTACACGAGTCTCCCTCTAACCCATCACGGGTGAGAATAAACCACAATGTCTTAACCTATTAGACTACTCTTGTCTACGGGTTATTATACTTAGTGATTTAAGGTTAATCCCAGGACTGCCCAGGGTGTACCCGGTGAAGGGCTCTCGGGGGCACTAGGAACTGCAATGAGAGTACGCCCAAAGTTCCCTTTCTCAAGGATAATTAATTTTATTGGTGTCTACCCAGGATTTATTTCCCAACTCTCGTATTACTTTAGAACGACCTTAAAGACTTAAGGTGTTATTAGGAGCATGACGGTCTTCCGCCGGTCCCCGTTATTGTTGTTGTCACGAGACTTGCACTCTTCCACACATGCTTAAGGAATCCTCTAGGAGACCAACCAGGGTTAATTCCTCCACTAAGATTCTCACTTTACTAGTTATTCAGATTCCTCCCCCGGTGGCCCTACTAGTACGAACATCGGTTCTAGACCCTTACCCATGTCCCGATACCACCCACAAGTGTGACCTTCTAATTCCTCTGGCCATATGCCTCAAATTATTTATCCTAGGATGGTATGAACCTATATGATGAACATGATGAATTCCATAATTTTTCAAATTACTTACACCATTAAATTAATTTCTTTAAATGTAATCCCCAGTCGTTTTGCATATGAAGTATTGTCAATATTAAACCTACTGTCCTAGGGATTCTTCCAGGTATATAGTATGAAAATTAATGGGGCCTACCAAAATTTCATGCTTTTTCAATTCAGATTTATAATTAATTCATATTTAATACTATATCCACAAATCTAGCAATTTCCAAATGAAGTACATAAAATATTATCTCAAAAATTCTAATTAAATTACAGAGTCTTGATAATAATGAAATAATGCTATGTCCAGATTTCCATTTACATCTAGGTTGAAATGGTCTATCCATGATCATTTTGAGTTATTTATCAAAATGCCATTATGGGGCCTAAGTACATTATTTGGCACTCCAAAATTCTGAAATAATTGCACAAGGTATAAAACATACAATTACAGCAACATGAATTATCTCAGATTTTTCCAAGGAATATACACATCATTTTTACACAAAATTCTATAACGGTAAAATGGTATTTTTGCTCCTTAAACTACTTAAACTTCATCCAATAGAGATATAATTTATTTCTAGTGCTTATTATGTCACTCATTAGTTCTCAACAGAAATTGAACCTTTTATGATAAGGGTAAACCTATTTTAAATTTATTTCCTAAAAAGGACCAAATTTTCAGAAATTCAAAATAATGACATTTTTGTTCCCAAAAATCCCACCATTGCTATGAGAGGTGTATTACACCCTCATGTGTCTCCATATTGAAAATTATGATTTTTGAATGTTCCAGGTTGGCTGAACACACTTTATTTCATTTTAGGCTAAATGCACAGCAAGCCTATAACAAGCCAACACATGCAAGTGAGTTTAACCAACATGCATTAGTCCAAATTGGCTGAAATTTAACACATACAGTAATAATGTCCTTAAGGACATGCCGCGAAAAGTTGGGGCCATTTGAAGTCCCAAAACGCCAAATATTTCATTTATTTCATTTTGGGTATTTTAGTAAAAACTATAGAAAACATTTTCGTAAAAATTCTCATTTTTGTACAGGGATTAACCAAGCCCTAAAAATGCATGAACCCAAAAGTTTGGGCCATTTGAATGAATGGTTTGACTTGGGCATCATTTTGAAGTTCTGCCCTAGCTAAGGACCAACCCTAGCAAAATGGTCCTACAGGTCAGACCACTGGACCAAATCTCAAGTTAAGGGTGCCAATTTAACGTTAACACAAAGGGATACATTTTTGCTGTTCATGTTATCTTCTGGAAATGGCTCTAAGTGTCCTATATTTGACATGCAATATCACCGAATTAATGTGATAGAAATGAAATTTCATTTCATTAAAATAATAACAGAATTAAATTGATTTTAATAAAAATACAGCACAAATCTTAAAGCTATATTGGACGGCATCCTTTCATCTTCCCCAATTGTTCAACGACTGAGATCTAGCCGACCTGGGGGATATTGCGGGGCCATTTCCGGCCACCTGAGGCGGCTCCACCCCCGGCCAACATTGCCATCACCTTCACGGTGGTGGTGACTATCCTTTGTCGGTGATGAGGTGGCGGGAGACGGCGGCGATGGAGATCCCGTGAGGTAAGAAAAAGCTTGAAAAATCTCCCATTTCTCCCATGGCATCGGGCTCAATTGAGCCCGATATCTCCCCTAGTTGATCTAGGATTCTAGTACGGGTAGAGGGACGGTGAAACAAACCTGTGTTGGTGGCTGGCGGCGAGGATGGAGTAGGGTGGCCATTCCTGACCTTGCTCTGGCGACACCTCTCGGATTCATAGTTCCAGCACCGTTTTTTCCTTGTCCTCGGGAGAGATGGGGATTTGAAAATACCCCGAGAGGCCATCGAGAAAATAATAAAAGCTATGGCCCGATAATCGTTCTAAAATCTGATCGATGAATGGCAAGGGAAAATGATCGTTGCGGGTGGCGTCATTTAACTTATGATAATCTATACACATTCGCCACCCGATCACCGACCGTGTCAGGGTTAATTCATTATTCTCATTACTATCTAACGTTATCCCTCCCTTCTTTTTAACTAGCTACACTAGGCTAACCCACTTACTATCAGATATAGGATTGATAATTCCCGTGTCTAATAATTTCAGAACCTCACCATTAACTACTTCTTTCATGTTCGGGTTTATACGGCGCTGAGGTTGTATGGCGTTACGCGAATTATCTTCCATTAAGATATTGTGAGTGCAGAAAGATGGGTTTATGCCCTTGATATCAGATATCTGCCAAGTAATAGCTTGATGATGTTTACGTAAAATAAAAAGAAGTTTATCATTTTGCGCATCCATGAGGTTGGCCGAAACTATTACGGGCAGCTTGGAGTCCTTTTTTAAGAAAGCGTATCGAAGATGCTCGGGTAGTTCTTTCAATTCCAGGGTAGGGGGTCTTCATATGACGTTTTAGAAATCCGTTTTTTTTTAAAACAATATTTTCATAGACTTTTTCCTTATATGGAAAATTGAAAGGGCTGGGGCTAGCGGCCATGGCGGCTTCTTGCAGCGATTCAGTTGGAAGAGTAGAAGAGGAACAAAAATCAAAAAATTCTTTTTCAAACTCAGAGAGGCGACAGGAGGATCCTTCACTTAAGTATATCGATTCAGTTGGAGGAGTAGAAGAGGAACAAAAATCAGAAAATTCTTTTTCAAAATCAGAGAGGCGACAGGAGGATTCTTCACTTAGGGCATCTACGAAAAAATAGGAGTCATAATTTGCTAGGGTGTTCTTCATCGAGGGGGTGATAGAGAAAGTTACTTTGTCGTCGCCTTCTCAAAGGAAGAGCTTACCATTGCTTACGTCAATGATAGCTCGGGAGGTGGAAAGGAGGGTCAGCCAAGGATCAGGGGAACCTCCACGTCTTCTTCGATGTCCAATATGACTAAGTCCACCGGGAAGATGAACTTATCAACTCTAACTAGGACATCCTCCACGATTCCTAACGGGTATTTGGCTGATCTGTCAGCGAGCTGGATACTCATGCGTGTGGGGTTGAGACTACCAATTCCTAACTTCTTAAACAATAAGAGGGGCATCAGATTAATACTTGCACCTAGGTCGGCTAATGCGTGCTAGACAAAAAGATCACCAAAGACACACAGAATAGAAAAACAACCCGGGTCACTGATTTTCTTTGGTAAACTATTTGTCAAGACCGCAGAGCACTCAGAATTTAACGTGACATGCGAAAGGTTCTCTAACTTCTTGTTGTTGGTCAGGAGGTCCATAAGATACTTAGCGTACTTCGACCTCTGAGATATTGTTTCGTGGAAGGGCAGATTTATGTGGATTTGTTTAAACATTTCTAAGAAGCGGGAGTATTGATCATCCTGACGTTGTTTATTAAGTTCGGAAGGGTATGACGCGGTTGGATTATTTTTAAAGGTGGGTGGTGGAGTGAGATCGTTTTCTAAAATAGGGGTGATAACTTCTTCAGTAGAGGGTGGAATTTTTAAAGCGGAGCGGAGATTTGATTTTTTAAAGTGGGAGCGGAGCTTGCCTCGGGCTCTTCACTTACCATACCGGGAAGTCGCTTCCCACTTCGAAGAGTGATAGCTTTCGCTTGCTCTCTCAGGTTGGGCTCGGTATTGGAAGGAAGAGACCATGCGGGTCACTCAGAAATTATTTTAGCGAGATGTCCTACTTGATTCTCTAAATCTTTAACGCTTCCAGCTAAGGTTTTTATTGTAGCGTCATTAACATTCATGTATTTTGAAAACATTTCCTCCTAACTTGGAGGTTTTCGAAAATTTTGAGGAGGTGGTGGTGC